>CM035112.1:17456803-18656803 GCA_020205505.1 Panax japonicus | reverse complement strand
CACAAATGGTATCAGAGCTTAGGGGTATGGTCGCTGGCGAAAATAAGAGTCTAGAACTAGGAGGGGAGAGACGAGTTATACACTTCGCTAGTGTGTGACTTACCTAAGCTGAAATTGTTTACTTGATAAGTTGACAAATTGTGATATGTCAATTAACCTTTGTTTTGAAGGTATATTTTAGAATGATATCTGAAATACAGGAGATGAGCAATAGAAAAATCATGATACAGAGAAAATAACCAGGAAGATATAATCCGAGAAGAAAGCAATGTATTCTCATCTCTTCGAACTAACAAGTACGTAAATTTTGAGGGCGAAATTTCATAAGGAGGGGAGATTGTGAGACCCCAAATTTTATGAAATAAAAGTATTCAATTTTTCTATTTTGGTTAATAGTTAAATTGATAAAAGTTTAAAGTTAAGGGTAATATTTAAAAAAATTTCAAAGTAAGCAAGTTGTCATAAAATACCCGATGGTAAAAGTACAGTAATACACGTGGTTGCATAGTAGCACACAGTATTGATTATTGATGCTTACGTGAGAAGTCACTCAATTATACTCAATTATTGCTACAATAATAAATGCATCATATCTCTCATATTATTTATTCAGTTATTGTCATAGTATCATATGCATAATATGATATATTATTAAATCAATAATTGAGACGACAATGTTATTCATATTATTAAATTGAAATATTTACAATGTCTAGAAGTTCTATCAAGGAGAGGTTTGGTCATCAAATTGCGCGCCAATAAGGAGAAATCCTTATCGAAAAGTCCCTTCTTTTTTTGGAACGACTTGGTTGTTAAATACTGTGAGTTATAATATTAATGATGAATGTTATTAAAAATCAAATTTGAGTTCGGAGTTGAATTTGGAGTCACGGGCGTGATATTTGAGTCTGGAACGATGAAATTAGTAGAAATAGACTATAAACACAAAATTTGCCGGGGTTAACTTTTTGGTCAAAAAAGTCAACAATTGACTTTTTCGAATAAAGTCAAACTTTGAAATTTCAAAAATGAAATTGTTGAGAAAAATATTTCCATTGTGTTGAGATTATTAGTGTTAGTGGAAATCGACATTTATTTCGATAATAATTGATGTCTTGAAGTTATATTGACCAACCGGGTAATTAATCGGGTAAATGAGGAATTAATTGCTATTAATTCACATGATTATAACTATTTGTTCACATGTGTGTACTATTGATTCACATTCTTGTACTATTAGG
Source organism: Panax japonicus (assembly GCA_020205505.1). Taxonomy (NCBI): domain Eukaryota; kingdom Viridiplantae; phylum Streptophyta; class Magnoliopsida; order Apiales; family Araliaceae; genus Panax; species Panax japonicus. Next base: position 18,655,562 of record CM035112.1, on the reverse strand, counting down.
GGAGTTGGTGCAAGATTAATAATACATGCATGACTAAGTTAAAAATGGAGGTATAGATGGAGGTACTATACTGTAATTTGTATTTTCACATGATTATAACTATTGATTCAAATGATTGAACTATTGATTCACATTATTTACTATTAGGGGAGGTGGTACAAGTTTGATAATACTTGCAGGACTAAATTAAAAATGAAGAAAAAGAGGAAGGTATTATACTGTAATATTTTGAGCCCCAAAACGTGTAATTATCGAAGCTATATTTTCCTATAAATAGAAGCTCATTCTTCCTTCATTTCTCACCAATTCACTAAAGCTTTAGAGCAATTATTATAGAGAGAAATTATAGGGAGAAAGAAGAAGAGAAGTCTGCTACCTCACTATTCCAATATCCAGTTTCTTCTAAGGTAAGGGGTATTATTTCTTTCATATTCATGAAGAGAGCTATTGTTATTCCATTCCTTATAATTCTATTGGAATAACCTGTATACGCAGACTACCATATATATGGTGAAATTCTTCTGTTATTCCATTCTTTATTATTATGTTGGAATAACCTGTCTATGCAAAGTACCGCATACATGGTGAAATTCTTCTATTATTCCATTATTTATTATTCTGTCGGAATATCCTGTCTGTGCGTTTACGCATGACCTGGTTCCATTATTTATTATTTTGTTGGAATATCTTATCTGTGCGAATTACGCATAACCTGGTTCCATTATTTATTATTCTGTTGGAATATCCTGTCTGTGCGTTTACGCATGACCTGGTTCCATTATTTATTATTCTGTTGGAATAACCTGTCTGTGCGGTCTATCGCATGCCTGGTGAATTCTTCTGTTATTCCATTCCTTATTGTTCTGTTTGAATAACCTGTCTATGTGGATTACCACATGCATGGTGAATGATACTTCGTATTCATTCCTTATTAAATTGTGGAAATGATCTGTCTACGTGGATTACCGCATGGCGGGTGAAAATCAATTTGCAGTTTCGTAATTTTTCTGATACTCAAAAATTCTGGAAAAATTTGAAATGATAAATTGTTGAGTTTTCTATATTGTGTCCAAAAATAGCGATTTTTGGATGTATAGATTAGGAGTTATGAATTTTATGGGAAAAGACTATTTTAAAAGTAAACCCTTATAACTCCTTCTAGTTAACTCTAAAATTAGTGAAATTTTTATTAGGGGTATATATATATATATATAACAGAAGTATACTCTGTAAATTTCGGAATTGTTGGACAAAAGTATAATTTATGATAAATGTCTAAATATTCGGTAGTTTTGGCCATATGAAAAATAGTAAATGAATTTTAAAAATTTTGAGAAAAATATTTGTTCAATATGGGACTATATTTTGTTAAATCCCAAAAATGAAATATTTTTGGGACTGATTTGGTATTTTTCATGAAAATGAAACTAGTTATGAATAAATGAATTAAATATGTTATGTGAAGTAACAAAATTTGAAAATAGGATTTTATGGCTTGGGAATCCTATATAAGGTATATGCAGATTTTTGATGAGGGATTTGATCATTGGGGATGAAATCTTATGAGTATGGCATTTTTGAATGATTAAATGTATTATTTGGTAACGTATAAACAATTAAGATAATTTGTTTATAAGTTTAAGAAGTGATTAAAATATTGTTATAATATTAATAATATTGGATTATGAGTTTATTATGTGACTGATAATATTTGGATAAATTTAAAGTGTTTAATATTTATCCTTGTTTTCGTTTGATTAATACTTATGTCATTGTCATCATCCTCATGCTTATATTATGATGAAAGTCATCTTTGGCTTACGTGCAAAGATGGACTGTTAATTATTGGTTTTACATTTGTATATCTTTGGCTTACGTGCAAAGATGGACTGTTGATTATTTGTTTTACAGTTGTATATCTTTGGCGTACGTGCAAAGATGAACTATTGATTGATGAGCATCTTTGGCTTATGTGCATAGATGAACTGTTTATTGGTATGATTATGACCAGGGATCAGTTGGTATAATCATGACCCGTAATGTTGTTGATGATGTGGTAAAAGTCCTCATTGGCGCGTATTGCATTAATGGACAATTATTGGTATGATTATAACAAGGGATTATTCGGTATAATCATGACCATTGATGATTACATGAATATCATTGGCCGTAGTGCAGGGATAATTCCATGATGTGGATTATTTATTAAGCTGAGTCTCAGCGATAAAATATTGATTATACACTTTTAATTCATAAAAGATAGTAGATATCATGCTCTACTTGACTCTTCTAAAATACAATTGTATGTCTTTGGTCTGTAGTGCAAAGAATAAATTGTTAATGAATATCTTTGGTCGTAGTGCAAAGATGAATTTATTAGTATGATTATGAGTAGGAATTGTGATTTGGTATAACCATGATTTTTGATGTTTCAGGTGAAGATAGGTGATGAAAATTATCTTCATCCTGGGTACGAAGAGGAATTTAGAATCACAATTATGATTATGAGTTATTCATATGATTGTGGACAGGAATTGTTGATTGATGTTATAAGGATAAAACATTATTGGTGGACTTTTAACATGGAGAAGATAATAGACTTGATGGTCTATTTGACTCTTCTAATGGATTGCTCGTTCCATTGCAACTATGGTTGAAAAGTTTTATCATCTACCATATGTTCTAAATTTCTGATTTATTATCGATGAAGGCTATTGATGATGTAAATTATCTTTAGTCATGATATTCTCTACTGGGCTATTTGTGCTCATCCTTTGCTTCACAATTCCTTTCAGGTAATAAGAGTGTAGCTGGGTCGAGCGGGGATAACAGGGAAATAGTGTGATGGTCCGAGATTGTCTTAGTTTCTTAATACATTATAAAACGGCATGACATGCAATAGATAATTGTATTAAGGACCTAAGATGTGTGTGTCGTATTTTATACGCAACTTAATAATTGATTTTGGCGAACAACAATAGGGTGATGAGAACCCGACTTTGAAAGCGTCAAAAGTGCACCTCATTAGAATGAATATGGTAGTAATCTTCTCGTTCTTCTTTGGGGTCTTAAAATATTTGCTGCTGTATTTTATATGGCATTGTAACAATTTGAGTTTGGATACTGTCTACGAGTCACTATTGTACTAAAACCCAAAACTTATCTGTTGTCGTACTCTGCACGGCAGTTCAACAGTTGTATAAATGAAGTTTGTATTTGATTTTTATAGAGTGATATCCGGAGACTCAAAATGGGTCGTGTGGACCTATTTTGGGGGCGTCACAGTTATGCTCACTTCTTGCTTGAATCATATGATTGCAGCTAAGGTTGAGCGAACCGAGGGTTCCAGTAGAGATAAAGGCAAGGCGAAAATGAATGATTAGTTTATTATGTAATAGACTAGTATGTTTGTATGAATTATATTATGATGAACAAAGAATGTAACGATTTCAGAACCTGGGAACGGGATGTAATATTATTAATATAATAAGAATGTCGTTGATACACACATTTTGATGTTGTTTCAATAGAATAAATGTACAATTATGAGTACTGTGTAGCACCATCTTTTGGGTTGGAAGATACCCGAATTTGGGGGAGTCACAGGTTGGTATCAAAGCATTAGGTTATAAAACTTAAGGGGGGAAGAACCTTAGGCTAATAACCTCATTAGGGAAGGAAAAGTCCGAAGGAAGTAAACTTGAGTTTTACTTGAGTCGAATGAGTTAATAAGGTATTGAGAAAACTCAGTACCAAAGAATTTAAAAGATGAAAATTAATCCTAAATAAATTAAATGTGATTTGTGCTTATACTATTGTGTATTATGCACAAATAAACATGTTATGTGTTATTCTAGATGTTGATCGATAGCTTGATGTATAAAGATATACACGTGGTGAGCGAGGAAACGGTGAACAAAGTAGAGCCTGTACCTATGCCAGTGGAAGAGATACCATTAGTGATTCTAGAAGAGTCAGAGCAAGAGGAGTACTTTTTTGAGGAGAACTACTCTGAGGGAGATATGGATATATCATTATACCTTAATATGATGATCTATGTGGAGGGAGAAATAGAGGTAACATAGGTTAATACTGTGGTACCTGCATAAGAGTCAACACTTCCAGATGAAATGAGAGCATTGTATCTGGCAGTGTTTGACAGGAATGTGCAACTGCGTACAGTTGTGCAAAATCAGAATGAAGAGATTAGTTATCTCCACGAAGCTATGGAGTCTGTAGAAGCAAATTTTGAGTTAGAGCACGATGAAAAGGTGCTTATGACAAATAAGGCTAGGGACTATAAGGAAGAGGCCGATGAGCTTCGTAAGAAATTGGTTGAAAGAGAGCAGAAGATAGCACGAATGTCTTACATTCATGAGAGTGCTCATAACAAGCTGAAAATTACTTGTTATTCCATTAAGTCTGGGAAAACTCGACATACCATTAGTAGTGATATTGTGTCGATTCTTACGAATGAGAAACACGATAACGCTGTTATGCATTATTAGAAGTTTGGAGTTATAAATATGTATGTAGTGACGTAAAACCCTCTTTTGTAAATGAAAGGGTAGTCTTTTTGTAAATCCCAACTTTTGAGAAATTCAATTGTTGGATTGAAGTGTAATAGCTTTTGGCTATGGAAACAAATTGTAAATAGTTTCAAACTATGAAGGAGCATTATATTCAATATGAATATAACGAAGTTTATATTTAATATGCTTTGTTATGGTATGAGTTGTTGTTTGGCAAAAAATAACTAAGTAAGTAAATAAATAATAATAAAATTTTAATTATTTAATCAAAAAATGCCGCCAAGGAGAAAACAACGTAATCAGGAGGCTGAATCACATAATGATAACCAAGGGGGTCAGAACAACCCTACACTAGAGTTCGTTAATTTATTAACGGATGTATTTAACTAAACCGGGGGTAGAGTACCAGCGGGACCTAGGGTAGCCAGAACGACTACCTTTAAAGAGTTTAAAAGCGTAGGTCTGCCGGAGTTCAAAGGAACGACGAACCCAATAGAGTCCCAGACGTCGGTGAAAGAAATAGAAAAGGCGTTTGTTATTACAAATGTAGCGGAGGTGCAAAAGACTTCTTTTGCGACTAATATGATGAAAGGGGAAGCCAACTTTTGGTGGGAGGCTCACCAGGGTGGGGCTAGAACAGATGTGGTTATGTGGGAACTAGTTCAAGAAGGTATTCTTTGAGAACTATTTCCCTATAAGCATGCAAGGGACGATGGAGATTAAGTTCTTAGAACTTAAGCAAGGGGACATGAAGATTCCTCACTTCGCGGCCAAATTCAATGAATTAGCAAGATTTGCTCCACATCAAGTGGACACTGAGGAAAGGAAGGCTCATAGGTTTGAGCAGGGCCTGAAACCCTGACTCTATAGTAGAATTTGTATTTTTCAGAGTGCTTCCTATGGCACCATTCTGGAGAAAGCAATTATTGCGGAAGGTGGTAGTGAGGCATTGACCCAATACCATAAAGAGAGAAAGAATAAGAGCAAGGGAGAGGGATGAACCAAGACAGAGAGTGCCAGTGGTAGTGGCAGTATAACAAAAAAGGAAGAATTTTAACTCCGGGAATACTGTAGTGGGACAAGGGGATCCTAAACGTAGGATGGAAGCATGTAAGACATGTGGAAAGACTCATCTAGGAGTCTATCTGAAGGGGAAATTGATTTGTTATAACTGTGGACAGGAGGGTCATATATCACCCAATTGTCCTAATCCTAAGAAAAATCATAGATGTTTTTTTGTGGGTCAATGGACCACATGGCAAGAAATTTCCCAAAGAAGGGGTCGAAGGAAAGTAAAGGTGTTAGTAGTGGTAAGTTAACCATTACTGGATCACCATCGTCAGGTAGACCTATAGCCCGTACTTTTAATATGACGGTCTAAGATGTGGTTGCATCAGTGGATGTAGTAACATGTATCATTCCAGTTAATACAATGAATGCTTATGTGCTGTTTGATTGGAGTGTTACTTTTCTTTTATAGCATGCGAATATTCTAAGTGATTAAGTTCATTCCCGAAAGGATTATAAATACCTTTAAACGTTATGGTAGAGGATGAGGAAATAACTCTCGTTGAATATATTCATGGGAATTATTTCATGGATAATAGAGGTAATAAAGTATCGGTAGATGAGTACCGATAAGGTTGAGAGAATTTGAAGTAATTCTCGATATGAATGGGGTAATTAACCATAGAACTTTAATAAATTGTTAGAATAAAAGTATGAATCTTCGGTTTTCTAAGAATACCCAAGGTAGTATTTTACGGTAATAAATCACCGGAACGTTCTTATTGTCTAACCATGACGCAAGTTAGGAGGATGGTAAGGAAGAAGATGAGTCGTTACGGTTGCATATCGACTATCGTAAGAGGAGTAAGTCAGTAATTAAGAATAAATACCCATTTCTGAGGATCGATGATCTATTTGATCAGTTGAAAGGGGAAAAGTATTTTCTAAGATAAGTTATGTACGTGGTATCATCGGTTGAAAGTAAGGAAGAAGGAGGATGTACCTAAGACGATGTTCAGAACTCGTTATGGTTAATATGAGTTTCTGGTTATGTCATTTGGGTTGACTAATATACTGAAGTTAGACTTTTTGTAAGAGGGCACCGAGCAAGTCGATGATAAGCTGATAGGTACTCTTGTGAGGTGATATGGTTGAAATTACCATTAGCGTCATAAAGTGTTCAAATGGTATTTGGACAAGTTGTCTTAATGATCATTGGTGACATTCTAGTCTATTTTAAGACACCAGAAGATCACGTTGAACATTTGAAGATAGTGTATGAAACACTACGGAGGAAAAGTTGGATACAAAATTCACTAAGTGTGAATTTTAGCTTAAAAGATATACAGATTTGATATTGATAAGTATGATGGGAATGAGAAATAAGAAAAAGAGTTTTCAGGAACTAAAAAGGAAGGTTAAGTGAGGCATCTGTATTATCTTTATAAGATGATACGGAGAACTTTGTAATTCATAGCGATGCTTCGCATAGAGGACGAAGTTGCGTGCTCATGTAGCATGACAAAGTCATTGCGTATGCATTACACCAGTTAAAGGATTATGAAAAGGTTTATCCTACTTATGATCTAGAATTGGCAGCTATAGTTTTTGAATAAAAAAATCTGAAGATAGTATTTATATTGGGAGAAATGTGAGATATACACAGACTATAAGAGTCTGAAATATATCTTCACACAGAAGGAGTTGAATATGAGATAGAGAAGGTGGTTAGAATGGGTAAAGGATCATAATTGTGATATCTTATATCATATCGGGAAGATAAACGTAGAAGCCGGCGTGTTAAGTAAGAAAGGTAGGGAAAAACTATCGATGTTAACGACTCAGAATGAGTTAATAACGGAGATGGCGAGAATGGAGTTAGAAGTTAAATTACGGAATGAAGTGGTAGAAATGTTATTCACAATGTAGATTCAATCCTTGAAAATGGAACGAGTTAAAGAAGTACAACTAGATAATGAGAAATGCAAGCGAATGAAAAAGAGAATGAAGGATAATGAGAAGACCAAGTATAATCTTATTTTGAAGGAGGAATTTGAGTTCCAAATAATTTTAAAGATTAAAGAAAAATAGTGAGTAAAGCCATTATTCGAGGTGCTCGGTACATCCAGATAGTACTGGGATGTATTAAGACCTTCGACGAAACTTTGGTTGGCCAATATGGAAGAGAGATAGCGTAATGTGTTAGTAAGTGCTTAACTTCCAACTCAGATTATTGATAGGAAGGGACAAGTTATGTGAAATAAGATAATACATTTGGTGAAGGTGAAATGGAGGAATCACAATGCCGAAGAAGCAACGTGGGAACTCGAGATTAAAAATGAAGAAAATTTTTCCTCATTTGTTTATGTGTTGTAGCAAGATTCTGGGGACAGAATCCTTATAAGGGGGGAAGAATGTAACGTCCGAGAAAAATTAGATTTTTATGAGAATTAAATTTTTATTTGATTATGTGGATTAAATGAATTTAATTGATTATTTATGTGACTAAGCTATGTGAAGATCGCTCTATGACCTAGAATGTGTGGATGTGGTTAGGATTTTGGCTACGTGGTAGAATTAAAGTGTTTGAATTTCCAAGACGAAAATAAAAGTTTTTCGAGAAATTTCCGTTAAAACACTATTCATTGATTTTTGAACGGGAATTATTTTTGAACTTCTGAGAAACGTGGAATGATAGAATTCTAAGACGAGATGGAATATCCAATAATATTTCAGTTATGCCAAATGAACTTTTTGCTTGTGAACTTAAAACCTAAACGGTTAGGGAAAGTGATTTTCGAGAGGGAATTTAAATGCGTATAAAGAACTAAAGCGATGATCATATAATACGTAGGTATTGTACGTGGTAATGAATACGAGTATGATGCGAGGTATTATACGAGTATATATGAAAGATGGTATGTCATATATGAATAAGTATACGAGTTGAAATACTAGATTAATACGTAGATTATACGTTATAAGGCTTTAAGCCATATGCATTGGACTTGTAGGATTGTGTGGGAAATTATAATGTCCAATTGGAATTATAATGAAACCCAAGTGTAGGAATGGATAAGTCCAATATGAATTAATGAACAAGCCCAATGTTTGTTTAATGCAAGCCCAAGTATAAGTTAAGCTAATTAAGCTTAAAGCCCAAAGTAAGAACCGGATTCGTGGATCGATCCAATGGGTAAAGATAAACCATGGGTGACCGAAAGTGGTGGCCAAGTAAAGTACTTGGTGGCTATGCAAAGGATAAGTTAAGTAATGGCCAAGTAAAGTGCTTATACTTTGTAGCTAAGTAAAGTGCTTATACTTGATGGCTAAGCAAAAGATACGTTATTTGATGAGCAAGTACACTTAATAGCTAAGTAAAGGATAAGTTATTTGATGAGTAAGTTATGTAATGGCCATGTAAGTGTGGTGATCTAGTAAAGGAATAGTAAGGAGGTTTATTAAGGATGTGGATGGCTTATTGACCATTAAGCCATCACTTTGTGATTTCTATAAATAGAAGATGTCCTAGCTCATTTGTTGGTTATTTTTATTTCATCCAACATCTTAAGTGCTTATTGGTTAGAGAGAAAAAGCTAGAAAAGATAGTCTTTCATAGTTGAAGAAGGAAGAACAAAGCTTAATCAAGTGATCTTCAAGGGTATAATCCTAAACCATGATTTTCTTTCTCTTCAATTGTCAAAGAAGTGAGTAGTTGTAGAACATGTATGCTAAGAAGAAGTCAGAATGTCTAATCAATGAACTTAAGCCTTCATAAGCCATGTATAAGTCATTTATACTTATATAAGTTATGAACTAAGGAAGAACTTGTAAGAACTTTGTAGACACTCAAAATTTTCTGCATACATATTACTAACATTGCAGGAAGGCGGATTCGTCTCTCGGAGATAACCATGGAAGACAGCTCACATCCATTTCGGATACTACCGAAAGTTCAGTCTCAACCCTGGAACACACACCTGGAGTATCAATTCCAACCTCGGAGATAACCCCAAGTTTCGTCCTTGGAGATAACCCCAAGGAATGCTGTTGCAATTCCGACGATAACTCCAGAAATGCTTGTTTCAAATGCATGCAATCAGCTTCAATCTCAGACCTTTTGCCGAGGCACTCATTCTAAAGACCCGGAGCTAACACCGAGAAGACATGCACACTTAAAGATGACCCTTTAGAATTCAAACAATTGCAACAGTCCAATCTCAGATGTAACCCTGAGCAACGTCTACTATCAACCTAAACCAGAGATAACCCTGGTGACGGGCAAAATCATCATCTTTCCACCTCAACCCTAGCGCGCTGTCTTAGACATACATTTCTACACAGTAATGTCCCACAAGAGCCAAGGAGTTCCAATCCCGAGTGACTATTATGAATTGCAGAACACCGGATAGAATTTGAAGCTTGAAGACCATGGGTATGGTCCCCTCTTCCTGACTTCGTACAACCTCTAATCCCATGTCATTGCGTAACTCTCGACAAAAGAAGCCCGAAGATGGTATTATACACCTCGTTCAGATGCTCGAATTGAAGTTCTGTAAGTTCGAGCAGACATCACAGTGCATGAGTGCATGTACTTTGAGACGGCGGGACCCGCGGAGCCCGGAGCACCCCGGGCAGTCGCAGGTGCATTTGCGGCAGTTGCAGGTGCATCTGCGGCAGTCGCAGGTGCATCTGCGGCAGTCGCAGGTGCATCTGCGGTAGCCGCAGATAAACCTGCGGCTCCCAGCTCTATAAATATAGAGCTTGGGGTGGCCATTTGTAAGAAAAAAAGAGGCGAGGAAGCCCTGTCTAATTTGCTCTGAACACACCCCATATTGAGTGCTTTCTTATTTTAAACACCCATTAGCTCACATATAACTATATTTTACCAGCGGGAGCTAAGTGTTTATCCATATAGAGTCATAGAAGCCAGCCTTGGCAGCCCACTATAAGCCTTCTCACACTCTATAAAGCCTTTCTCTTCATCTTTGCACACACTATTCTTCACGTTGAGAGTCGTGTTGTGTGTGTATGCCCGGACTTCGGTCCGTGGTTTTCATATATGGACTAACATTATCGAGTTATGCCTCGATTGAGCCTACACTTATGTCTGGAGCGTTTACTTGCTTATATATATATATATAAATATATATATAGCGACAAATCGCTAAAATGATAAACCGAGCTGGGATTGAGAAACATCCTGTGCGTTTACCGCTTTTATATATATATATATTTACATTTCTGTCAGGTCTGGAGTTTACTTTGTGGCCTTTTACTAATTTATTATTTTTCGTCCCGCCTGGAGTTTACTTCGTGGCGGTTGATCGTCTTTACTGCTTTATTTACATTTAGTCCCGCCTGGAGTTTAATTCGTGATGGTTGATCATATTTACTGCTTTATTTACATTTTTGATCCCCCATGGAGGTGCTTCGTGGTGGTTGATCATGTCTATATATATAAATTTACCACTTTTATATATTTACATTTCTGATCCCCCATGGAGGTGCTTCGTGGTGGTTGATTATGTCTGTATATATATATATATATATATATATATATATATTACAGCTTATATATATATAACTGCTTACTGCTTTTCATATAAATTGCATCATGTGAGCCTAGGAATCAAGTGATCACAGATTCAGTTTACTGAATCTAGATTCGGTTCCCGTGATGGACTTTTTCTGCTGTAAGCAACTTGTAAATTATTCACAGTGTTTGAATTTCCTTAGACGGATGTCATGCCCATGAGGAATTCAGCACTACTATATATTATTTTCTCGAAGATGCTTCACATCTCGAAAATAAAAGCAAACAAGCCAAACACTTAATAATAAAATGGAAGTATGAAAAGGTCTCAATTACTATTGAACACAGGGTTTGAAAAACCTCTTTTACAAAATTTTATTGCTATATCATATTTAAAATTGGATTTTTCATATAAATTAAAACCCTTTGTATATAGGTGCGAACGAGGCCTCGCACTACTTCCAAATAAATTGCACATTAATCTACACACACCCATACATTTATATAACAGTTTCTTGAAAAGTGGCGGTCACCGTGGCAACACGGATGTCGGGGGGTGCCTAACAACCCCCCTTCGCATAATAAAGTCCCCGAACCCAAATGAATCTCGGTTTCACAGACCCGTTTAGCAGTGTCACATCACTGGGTCGATGTGCAAACCTTTTCTCGGTTACGTTGGTGCAACCAGTTAAAAACACCAACTGACAACTCTTATAGTCAAATCGTCGACATGATACATGTCAGACCTTTTTCACTTGTTTTTTCAAACAAATCTCACATAACATGAGAACACCAAAAAACAAGAACAGAAGAGGGACAAATAAAAATCCTGACGTCGACAGGCGGCGACTCCGCTGGGACTCCAGTAAGAGGGCTTAAGCCGCTACTACAAGCTTTTCAAAACTATTATATGCTTGTGTGTTAATGTTGCATTTACATTTATGATGAATGTGTACGAATGCATTTTACTTACTGCACTGCAATATATCTATCTGTGATATTAGTGCTTCGCACATGTCATCATTTTCATAAACGGTGAAACACGTTGTATGTGAATGTATGTTGTGTGGTTCCTCCACCAGGAGGCTATCTTGTCGGTGTTTGATTACTGGACTCGTAGGGAGACTAATTCCAACGAGGCTCAGGAACGGTACCACCCAGATTCGCTCCAGTTGAAAGACCGGATTAACTTCTCGTCAAGTAGATTGTGATGATTTGGGAACCTTTATGCCAAAAAGCCGCGAGAGTAACCCTAAGATAGGTCAGCCTCTGATAAACCAAATGGGGAGGAAAGTCTCTGCATGCTTTCCATTTTCAATTACTTGTAAAAGCATTTAATTGTAATTTTATTCCATGTTCATCTTTATGTAATGGAAAATATGAAGGATATTTGCACATACATAACATGCTATCAATTAACATCCGTTTTGCAGGATACTATTCCTAAGACGTGTATATCACATAGCATGTAAACATTTACATTATCCCTAAGACTAAACTACATAAGTCTTTTGTAGGTAAACAATTGGGTCGGTTACCCGCTCAAAATCCAAAAAGGCCACGAGCCTATAGCCAATCATGTCTTCTTCTGACCAGTCTAATGCTGTTTCTCGAGAAGAATTTGATGGATTAAGTAAACAAATTACAGATTTAACTGTTCTGCTTAAAGAATTTCATTAGTCTACTCAGGGCTCAAAGATGCCTATACATACAAAATCCTCTACACAAGGAGGAACACAAGGTTTGGATAAAACAAATCTAGAACCTCAGTTGGATATGACCAATAAAGACCTTGAAAACACACATCTCAAAGGAGATCTAGACACCGGTGATATTAGGAAGAAGGTTCTTCAAATGGAAGAAACCATCGGTAATCTCAAAGGAATTGGAATACATGGAAGTGTTTCATATGCCGACCTTTGCATATTCCCTGGTGTTCATTATCTAGAGAAATTCAAAACCCCATACTTCGAAAAGTATGAAGGATTAGGGGATCCTTACACACATTTGAAGGTGTTCATTGGAGAACTTGGATCTTATGCAGAAAATGAGAAGCTCAGAATGCAGCTGTTCCAGAAGAGTCTGACTGGAGAAGCCCATTCATGGTATACCAGATTAGACAACTTAAAGATCCATAGTTAGGATGAGCTAGCTCACGCCTTCCTCACTTAGTACAATTTTCAATCTCAGATGGCTCCTGACCGGTACCAGATTACCAAGGTCAAGAAATAGTCTAATGAGTCTTTTAGAGAGTATGCTCAAAGGTGGAGGTGCCTTGCTGCTCAAGTTATTCCTTCCATGACAAAGTCAGAAATGGTTATGACTTTCATAGACATACAAGAAGCTCCTTTCTATTAGAGAGTCTTATCTGATATTGGCAAACCATTTTCTAAAATGATCAAGCACGAAGAGATAACTGAGATGGGGTTGAAGTCAGGAAAGATTCAAGACCTAGTCGTTCTTAAAGCAGTTACTGAGCACATCTAATCCGAATCTTATGGAAACAACCCCCGGAAGGGTCCATAAAAAGAAAGAGGAGGATGTTTCCTTGATACTACAAGGTCAAAAAGGCAGTCAGAACATGTCTATACAGAGGAGAAACTACTCCCCTTTTCAAGCACAGTCTTCAAACCCTCCATTGCCTAAAGGTGGAGATGCAAAGCGCCCTCAAACGTTCACAGCCTTAGGGGACTCGCTTGAGAATATTCTTGCTCTTCTGACTACTCAGAAGAAAATCACGCGTCTTCTTCCACCAGCCAACCTTAACCTCTGGAACCTTTTCTCAATGTCGTCCTCAAAAGGTAGCAAGTCTGGATTTTTGAACCGAGTTTGTATAAATTGCTTCAAACACCTGAAAGAAAAGGAACAAAAAATAAATAAAAATGTCTAAGTAAAATTGGATTAATTAAATTGATATTGTAAAAATATTAAGATCTATACTAAATTATTCCTCGGCAACGACGCCAAAAACTTGTTGGGTAAAATCTAATTACGCATAACACGCAAGTATACGTGGTCAAGAAGTAATAAAGTGAAAGTAGAGTATCGTTCCCACGAGGAATTAGTTAATAAAAATCACTAAGTACTAACCCGTAACCAACTTAATCTTATTTAAACGAATGAATTTCAAATTGTAAAATTAAATTACTATTAAATTCCACTAGTTAAATTAAGATTATGGAGATTTAAGATCACAACTTCACTTATTGCTTCATATAAGTTAACATGCTTCTCATCAATTTATTTTCTATCCTGAATTGTTAATCAAGAACACTAAATCAGATAAAACCACCTCTCGATGCATAATACTCATACTCATTTAAATCCACAGATGATAGAATTAAGCAAGACACCCTAATTAACTAATCCACTATATCTCTATGTGAATTACAATTAAAAAGGGTTTAAAGCACAAGTTCTCTATAAGATTACATATGGCGTAAAGGCATATCTCTATCCTAAACATGAATCATGAATTCCATCTATGTAGAAATCATAAACACATGCTATTATGATTAGATCTAAATCTAAACTTCATCTCTCGAGTCATATAGATTATCACGGTAATTGATGGCCAATCAATTAAACAATTAAGTCCAAATCACAATAAACAATCCTCTTTGCTCCTACTTTGAATCTTGAATGGTCTGCAAGTTGCTTCAATCTCCAAAACTCTTTAGAACTAATGTTTTGATCTAATTTACTCTAATCTAATCAAATGGAATCTTCCTTCTCTTTTATCTCCCCTCTAATTCTTCTTATTATCCTCCTTTTATAAGCCTTTTAACATGTTTTTAAGTCCTCTTAGAAGTCCTTGAGTCAATTGGATCGAAACAATCCTTCCTGAACTTAAACTTGGACAAAAACTGGCTTTTATGAGTATACCCCGCCCCGGCGGGGGTTTTATTAAGGAAATACCCGCCCTGGCGGGGGTCCAATTTCTACCACAGTATCCTCTAGTAAAACAACCATAACTTTTGATCCGGGAGGAGTTACGGGGCCTGCGACCAATCAAATTGAAGCTATCGACAAGCTCTACAACTTTAAATTTTTGATCTTTGAGAAATTCTATCTGGAATAAAATCGAAATAGAGCTTGACGTAGATACTGTGTAAATTGCAAACATGAGAACTCTTAGCTTTGATCTTCGTTGATAAAAAGTCCATAACTCTCGCATCCAAACTCCGATTGGGATTATTCAAAATGTTCCAGAAAGCTAAGAAGAAGCTCTACAGTATAATCCAAGTTCCAAGCCAAGAACATGCATCCAACTTGGTGTTAAAAGTCATTCAATTTTCCCTTATTGCATTTACTTGCACATTTTGGTCCAAAAGATGTCCAAATTACTTTTCTTTACATTTTCCTTACTTTTTCTTACCAATAGTCACTCACACTGTTGCCAAACATATAACCTACAAAATAAACACAAAATGCATGAAAAGTAACTAAGACACATGAATATAAGCAACTAATTTAAGTAACAGATACCGGATAAGTAGGTATAAAATCTACTTATCAAATACCCCCAAACTTAAACCGTTGCTTGTCCCCAAGCAACACAACATAATGCAATGCAATGCAATGAAATACAACTAATCTATATGCCTACGAATCCAACACTATTGATAGAATTAAATCTATTCACTCAGCCTTAGAGCATTCAAGAAAACACGACAATACTTCATATCAAAACCAATCAACAATTTCCTAGTCAATCATCAAGTCTTAAACTGTTATTACTGGTATAGTGCGTGTGTATTCAAAAACCTTGCTAATTGATATAAAATCAAATTTAACACATAATAGGTCTCTTTAAAGGCACCATACAGTGAAAACTCACAAAATTCACGAACAAGCTAGATCCAACTAAAGTCAAACATCCACTAAGTTCAAGAGTCCAATCCGAGATACTTATGCTTTACTTTTCATTACGGGGGCTTTTTGCTCTTTTCCCATTTTATTGTTTTTTTCTTTTTTTAGTTTCTTTTTTTTAACCATGACTATGCAATGTCTCATTTTATTAGGCTAACAGTGCTACCCGTTAGCGAGCTTTCGACCAATGACTCCTAAACCATATAAGACCTTAGGGCGCTAGTGTGACGCCCCCAAAACAGGTATACATCACCCATCTTGAGTCGCCAAATGCATGGTATAGAATACAAATACAAACTTAATTATACAACCACCGTGTAATATACGATAATATATAAATTGAGAGTTTTAATAGGAATATTGTCATGTAGACAATATCCACACTCAATGGAGTGCTCATTATATTTATTGTCACACTATTTAACAGAATAGTGAGGACTACTAATGCTATCATCTAGACCGTCACTCCATTCCCTGACTCGTCCCAGCTATATTCTCATTTCCTGAAGAGAACAGTGAAAGAAAGGGTGAGCTCAACTAGTACAGTAAGAAATATTATGACTAAGATAATACAGAATAAATTATCATTAGTCTTTAACAATGTTAAACAGATAAAATACAATAGACATCAAGTTTAACTGCAGTAAAATAAGTAATCCATTAGAAGAGTCAAGTAGAGCATGATACCTACTATCTTCTATGATTTAAAATGTTATCATCAATTTTTATCGCTGAGACTCGGCTTAATAAATAAACCACATCATTTAGTCATCCCTGTACTTCGGGCCAAGGATATTCATTAAATCATCAATGGTCATGACTATACCGAATAATACCTGGTCATAATCATACCAAAAATTATCCATCAATTCATTATAGGCCACTGAGGACTTTTACCATATCATCTATAACAATACGGGTCATAATTATACCGAATGATACCTGGTAATAATCATACCAAGTCCATCGCTGCACGTAAGCCAAAGATGACTTTCATCACAATATAAGCATGAGGATGATAACAATAATATAAGCATTAATCAAATGAAAACAAGGATAAATATTAAAGACTTTAAATTTATCCAAATATTATCCATCACTTAAATAACTCATAATCTAATATTGTTAATATTATAATAATATTTTAATCACTTCTTAAACTTATAAATAATTTAATTTAATTATTTACACTTTACCAAATAATGCATTTAATCATTCAAAAATGCCATACTCATAAGATTTCATCACCAATGATCAAATTACTCATCAAAAATATGCATATACCTTATATAGGATTTTCAAGCCCTAAAATCCTATTTACCAATTCTTCAACTTCACATAACATATTTAACTCATATGTTTGTAACTAAACCATTTTCATGAAAAATTACCAAATCAACTTATTATTTTTCTATCCTTTGTCTAAACATATATACATATATTTCATACACAACAAGTATTTTTTATAATTTTTCAACTCCCTTAAGTATTTTTCAACAATCAATTTCTAGTTAATTCCTTAAGAAATTAGATACCTCAAGTTTAACTCCAGAAATTCCAAAATCTTGGTAGGATCTTACACATGTTAACGTGAGCTTCCAGTTTAAATTTCATGGTCATCAGAGTTATAGAACTTCGGTTATAGCATTTTTCGTCAGAAAAACCTAAATATTGAAATAGTCATAACTTGCTCATTTTAAGTCGGAATGAGCTCATTTTTGGACAGCAGGTACTTTATACCATATATTCCATGTCCCAGAAGGCCGGAATTTTTCTCATAAATTAAGTGGCCAAAACAACCCTTACAAAATTTTGGGCAGTAGCTTTTTTGGTACTTTGTAGTTTTTGACTCCTTTGTTAAAATCAGTTCACACGAAAATCTACAACACCTTATCCAGTGATTCCACTTAGATAAGTTAGAAAACTCATAGATCTAACTATAGAACTTGACCACACTCAAAAATTCAAAATATAATAGGAGATATGGTCAATTGAATTTAATGTTCCATTTTCATCAAAATCTAATTTTCAACCCTTTGTGATTTCTAAGAAACTTTCATGTTTTCACATAATAACTAACATAACTCATCATAACACTTACTAATACTACATATACCCATGATTTTCATCATACCAATGCTTTTATTATGACTCTCATCATGATCAACGTAAACAGATCATTTCCACAATTTAATAAGGAATGAATACAAAATATCATTCACCATGCATGTGGTAATCCACATAGACAGGTTATTCCAACAGAAGAATAAAGAATGGAATAACAGAAGGATTCACCATGCGTGCGATAGACTGCACAAACAGGTTATTCCCAATAGAATAATAAAGAATGGAACTAGGTCATGTGTAAACGCACAGACAGGATATTTCGACAGAATAATAAAGAATGGAATAACAATAGAATTCACCATGCATGCGATAGACCGCACAATCAGGTTATTCCAACAGAATAATAAATATTGGAACCAGGTCATGCATAAGCGCACAGACAAGATATTTAGACAGAATAATAAGAAACGGAACCAGGTCAGGCGTAATCCGCACCGACATGATATTCCAACATAATAATAAAGAACGGAACCAGGTCAGACAAAATTTGTACCGACAGGATATTCCAACAAAATAATAAAGAATGGAATAACAACATAATTTGACCATGTAAACAGGTTATTCCAACATAATAATAAAGAATGGGATAACAAATCTTACGAGTATTGAAAGAAAATAATTCTCTTCATGAATACGAAAGAATAATACCCCTTACCTTAGAAGAAATTGGATATTGGAAAAGTGAAGTAGGAGAATACTTTTCTTAATTCTCTCTATAGTTTCTCTTTCTAGAGTTTCAGTGAATTCGTAAGAAATAATGAAGGAATGAGCTTCTATTTATAGAAGAACTTAAAGTGGCTCTTGGTCTTAACGAAGGGTCAAAATGATTCTTGGTAATATTGAAGAGACAAATGCTAATTATGAAGGGTCAATTAACTCTTGGAACACCGAAGAGACAAGTAATTCTTGAAAAACTGAAGGGACAAATAACTCTTGGAAAACTGAAGGGACAAATAACACTTGGAAAACTGAAGGGACAAGTTACTATAAAAACTTTAAATCAACGATCCATATTGATTTACTATTATAATTTCAACCAATAGTCTGAAAAATTAGCACATCTCCTCATGGAATAATATTATACCTAAAAATAATTTAGACCGAAAAGAAATATATTTTTTGAGTGAATAGTACCCCGTGT
The DNA here is from genome assembly GCA_020205505.1 of Panax japonicus. Classification (NCBI taxonomy): domain Eukaryota; kingdom Viridiplantae; phylum Streptophyta; class Magnoliopsida; order Apiales; family Araliaceae; genus Panax; species Panax japonicus. The sequence goes on along the minus strand of CM035112.1, from coordinate 18,636,346 downwards.
ATAGTAACTCATGAATAGTAACTCATGAATAGTAACATATGAATAGTAACTCGTGAATAGTACTCTGACACAAAAAGTACCTTGAATACCCGACTGAATAACATAACCTCCAGACATCAATTATTATCGAAATAAATATCGATTTCCATTAACACAAATAATTTCAATACAATGGAACTATCAAAATCAACACGAACTTATTCATCATTAATATTATAACTCACAATATTTAACAATCAGGTCGTTCCCGGGAAAGAGGGGGCTTTCCGATAAAGATTTCTCATTATTGGTGCGCAATTAGGTGACCAAACCTCTCCTTGACTGAACTTCTAGATATTGTAAATATTGCAATTTAATAATATGAATAACTTTGTCATCTCAATTATTGATTTAATAATATAACATATAATGCATATGATATTGTGACAATAATCGAATCAATAATATGAGATATATGATGCAGCAATTACTGTAGCAATAATTGAGTATAACTGAGTGACTTCTTACATAAGCATCAATAACAATACCGTGTGCTACTATGCAACCACGCGTATTACTGTACTTTTACTACTGAGTAGTTTAACAGTTTTAACGGTGACACTTTCGCCGTTATTTTTATAAAAAGATAATTCTGTCGTTTTCTAAATACGACAATACTTCCGTTGTGGGTTCACCAATGATTGTGCCGTCGTACGGATATTCCCGACAAAAAGAATATTCCCCGACCAAACGAATATTTTATAACAACTTGCATACTTTGCAAATTTTGTAAATATTACCCACAACTATAACATTATCTCAAATTCACACCATAATTTTGAAAAAAATATTTCGAGAAAATTAAATCTTTATTCATAAAATTTGGGGTCTCACAGCTAGGTGTAAAACAATCCCATCGGGCGTACTTGCTCAAGTAATAAAGGCCCCAAAACAAGACTAGCCACGATATTTATTCATATTTTATTTTTTTTGCAGCTTATATATCCCAAATTTTTCCTCCAAACTTAAGTTTTTGTCTAAATTCAGTCATCTCTACCAAACTTAGCAATTACAATGTCCTTATTGTAAGAATATAACGATAAGTATAATAGAACTTCCCTGTAATCAGCTAAGCGTGAGGTGATGGTGGCGATGGCGGCGACGATCATTTTTCTATCCATTGAACCTCCAATGTAAAATCCCAAATTTTACGAATAAAGATTTAAATTTCTCAATTTTTTTTTGAATATTATGGTGTGGATTTAATATAATGTTATAGTTGTGAGTAATATTTATAAATTTTGCAAAGTATGAAAGTTGTTATATTATTTGATTGGTCGGGGAATATTCTTTGTGTCGGGGAATATTCGTACGACGACACAATCATTTGTGGACCCCACAACAGAATTATTGTCGGATTGAGAAAACGACAAAAATATTTTTATGAAAATAACGGCGGAAGTTTTACCGTTAATACTGTTGAACTACTCGATAGTAAAAGTACAGTAATACGTATGGTTGCATAGTATCACACTGTATTAATTATTGATGCTTATATGAGAAGTCATTCAGTTTTGTTCAATTATTGCTACAGTAGTTGCTGCATAGTATCTCACGTTATTTGATTCAATTATTGTTAATTGTTATATATATATATATATATATATATATATATATTATATAAGTTTTGTTTTATTAGTATTATTAATGTAATAAAATAGAAAAATTTTATATATAAAACATAATACTTTTATAAAATTATCTATTTTATTAGACAATAATTAGATTATCTTATATTTTATTATGCATAGTGTTTGCATAGTGCCTGCATAGTGTTTGCATAGTAAAATTATTTTAAAAGTTATTCGTTTTATTAGATTATAAATAGAATATATTATATTTTATTGTAAACCAACCTGGACCATCCATTTAAAGTAAATCGATCTGGACCGTTAATGGACTGGTTACTATTCAGTCCATTCTTCTATAAATAGAAGCTCATTCTTTCATTATTTCTTATGAATTCACTGAAACACTAGAGAGAGAAACTATAGAGAGAATTATTCTTCTATAATCTTGAGCGTATTTCTTTAACGTTAAAGAAAGCTTTGAGCGTAGTGAATGTTTCTTCAAGTATATCCCTGCCCTATCGTCGGAGTACTCTTCTTTATAAGCTAAGGGATATTATTTGTTGTACTCGTAAGGGTATTATTTCTTTCGTATTCATGAAGAGAATTCTGTTATTCCATTCTTTATTATTTTTGGAATAACCTGTATACGGGGACTACCTTATACTTGGTGAAATTCTTCTGTTATTCCATTCTTTATTATTATGTTGGAATAACCTGTATATGCAAAGTACCGCATACATGGTGAAATTCTTCTGTTATTCCATTCTTTATTATTATGTTAAAATAACCTGTATATGCGAAGTACCGCATACATGGTAAAATTCTGTTGTTATTCCATTCTTTATTATTCTGTTGGAATATCATGTCTGTACGTTTTACGCTGGACCTGGTTCCGTCTTTATTATTCTGTTGGAATATCATGTCTATGTATTTTATGCCAGACCTGGTTCCTTCTTTATTATTCTGTTGGAATATCATGTTTATGCGTTTTACGCCAGGACCTGATTTCGTTGTTTATTATTCTGTTGGAATAACCTGTCTATGCGAAGTACTGCATGCATGGTGATTTCTGTTGTTATTCCATTCTTTATTATTCTGTTGGAATATCCTATCGGTGCGTATTACGCCTGACCTGGTTCCGTTATTTATTATTCTGTAGGAATAACCTGTCTATGCGAAGTACCGCATGCATGCTGATTTCTTTTGTTATTACATTCTTTATTATACTTAATTGGTTAAAGTTTTAACTTCTATACTCCATAAAATTAGTGGAATATCCTCAATATTTGCGCTTCATCCAATATCTTCTCATGGAAATATTCTTCTGAGCATTCTTGAATTTTACTCTACAAAGAAGTATCATGTTCACAATTTAGACATTATTAGTTCCTGGATAAATTAATTCTTGAACTTGTTTTATTGAATTCTTATATCATTGTCATCATCCTAATGTTTATATTATGTTGAAATTCATCTGTGACCTGTAGTGCATAGATGCACTTGGTATAATTATGATCAGGGATTATTCGGTATAATCATGACCGTAATGTTACAAATGATGTGGAAAAAGTCCTCATTGGCCCGTAGTGCATTGATGGACAATTTTGGTATGATTATAGCTATGGATTCTCTTCGGCCAAGGGAGCAAAGATGAATTATTTTATGGCATGATCAGGACCGTTGATGAATACACGAATATCCTTGGCCTGTAGTGCATGGATAATTTATGGTTGTGATACTAATGAATATCCTTGGCTGTAGTGCAGGGATGATGTGGATCTCAGCGATAAAAGTGATGAAAAACCTTTTTAAATCATAAAAGATAGTAGAATTTATTCTCTACTTGATTCTTTTAATGGATTGCTTATTTTCCTGCAGTTAAACATGATGTTTATTGTATTTTATTAGTTTAACATTGTTGAAGACTAATGATAATTTATTATGCATTATCTTAGTCATAATATTTCTTACTAGGCTAGTTGAGCTCACCCTTTCCTTCACTGTTCTCTTTAGGAAATGAGAACGTAGCCAGGACAAGTCGGGGAACAGAGTGACGGTCCAGATGATAGTATTAGCAGTCCTCACTATTCTGTTAAATAGTGTGACAATAAATATAATGAGGACTTATTCTGAGAGTGGATATTGTCTAGAAGACAATATTTGTATTAAAACACACAACTTTCTTGTTGTATATTAAAGATTGTATTTGTATTCTGTACCATGTATTTGGCGACACAAAATAGGTGATGTATACCTAATTTGGGGGTGTCACAGTTGGTATCAAAGCTTAGGGATATGATCCCTGGCTGAGATGTGAGACAAGAACTAGGAGGGGAGAGACGGGGAATTCCTTCACTAGTATAACCTACCTAAGTCTATTTGATATTTAATTGGTCGGTCAGAGTATAGGGATAATATTTGATATGTTAATTAACCCTTGTTTTGTGGCAGTGTTTAAAAATGGCATCCGAGAAGGTTGAGAACATCAATGGAGCACAGGAGACCGTTGAGTTTCCATAGATCAATAATCAGGATAATGTGCATCAGGAAGGCGATAATCCTCCTGTAAATAACAACACTGATCAAATGACGAACGACGTTACGTTTAGGAGCTTTTTAGAATTCACGCAACACCAAACGAGAGAGATTCCTGTTCATAATACAGGTGGAAACAATGTCAACCCACGGTTGGTCACCGCTAAGCAGTTCAAGGAGCTGGGACCACCGGAGTTTTTGGGAAAGCCAGAACCACTTAAGGCGGAGACATGGTTAAAATAGATCACTAAGATATTTGATGTCTTGGGATACTCCGAGGAGCAAAAGCTTCCATTCGCCACCTTTATGTTGTGTGAAGAGGCAGATTACTGGTGGAAATCTGTAAAACGTACTCAATCTATCGCACTGAAGATGACTTGGGAGAAGTTCCAAGAATTATTCAACGAAAAGTATTTCCCTGAATGTATTCGTCACATGAAAGAGGTAGAGTTCATTAAGCTGGAGCAAAACAATATGACCGTGTCGTAGTACGAAGCCATGTTTGCCAAGTTGTCCCGGTTTGCATCCCATTTGGTTGATAATGAGGAGAGAATGACGCGAAAGTTTGTAAGAGGTTTAAAACCTGAGATACGTAAATATCTTATCTCTCATAAACTGTGTTTGTATTCAGATGTTGTTAATATGGCTCAGTTATTGGAGCGCGATAATGAGTTAACCCAACCAAAAGAGAGCAACCAGCAAAATGATAATACCAGTGATAACAGTCATCGAAGCGGTGACAATAAGCACGAAGGGAATCAACATGCAATAAATGGTAACCACTTCGGTGGTAATCATGGCCAAAACAATAAGAATGAACATTTCAAAAAGAGAAGGTTCAACAATGACGTAAAGACGTCAGCACTAGCACCCGTTTCAAAGGAAGAAGAACGACCACCGGTCGTATGTTTCAAATGCGGATAGGAGGGACACATCCGTCCAAACTGTACGTAGCAATCCAAAGCGTGTTTTAATTACGGAAGAGAAGGTCACCTAGCTCAATTTTGTTGTATGGTGAAGTCAAGTCTAGCTGGGATAGTGATGCCAAACGATGTCCCAGACAAGCCAAAGCCGGTAGTTTAAGAGAGAGCATTTTTTTTCATGACGAGGAACGTGAATAAAATTATCACGGATATGTTAGTCATAAACTCTTGCGAAGTCTATACCGTGTTAGATACCGGTTTTACTCACTCTTTTATTTCACCTAGCTGTGTTCAATGTTTAAAGTTAACTCCGGAGAAGTTAGACTTTGATATATTTATTTAAACTCAGTTGGGAGAAACTTTCGTTACCTCCACTATTTATAAATCTTGTTCAAATCAACACTTTCACGTTACCTGTCGATCTTATCTCTTTGAAAATACTTGCCTTTGATGTGATTTTTGGAATCGATTGGTTAACTACTCATCATGGTTTTAGTAAGGTTGTTAGTTTTCATATTTCTAACCAACCTGTTATGTGAATTCAAAGTAACCAAACTACTAAAGTCAATCATTGTCATATCAAACCATAAGTAAAGAGCCCGATCCTTTTGTTGTTGACTTCCTTGTGTGGAATGCACCGAAGCCAGACTTTCTATAGGCGACATCATGAATGAAGATGACAAGTTGATAGGTTTCAATGTGACGTACTATCCAAGTCTTGGATGAGGGTCACAATTTTTAATGATATTTCTATCGTTAATAAATTTCTTGATGTATTCATGAAGACTTCCTAGCCTATCCCTAGAGCGTGAAATCGAATTTTGTATTGACCCTAGTACAAAACCCAATTTCTAAAACCCTTAAATATTTCTTCAACTAAAATAAACGTAACATGCGCCAAAGATGTTGACTCGAACTTTTGAAGATTACGATCGTAACATTCAATACCATCGTGGAAAAGTGAACGTGGTAGCTGACGCGTTGTAGCAGCCCCGAATTCGGGCCCCGAATCGCCGCAGACTCGGTACACTATTTCTATCATTATTTGCGGAACATATAAACATAAATTGTTTATACAATACATTCACACTATTTTACCCAAGTCGAGTAACCTTAACTTAAACACTAATCATATAATATCTATTATACAACAATATTTATCACAATATATTATTACAAACAAGCCGCACTTTATATCCTAAGCTGAACTTGGCTTTAACCTTTTTCCTGTATCCGAACACGTTCTCTTTATCTGCAATGTTTATCATGATATAGCAAGGGCGAGCATAAAAGTTGCCCAGCAAGTTTAAATACAACAATTTAATGATATATCATGATTGAAGAGTATGAATAATAAGCTGACTATAATTCATCAATATAGTTGAGAATTATTACGAACAAACAATTGACTGAACAAGTTTTAAACATGAACAAACATTTTGAACCAACTGGTAATGAAGGTGATCAACCTTTCATACCTGACTTATGCATGCAAGATGTACAGAGTACAATTTTCATGGCAATCAACAACGATTAACCATCAGCTTGAATAAAACACTATTATTAGAGTTAAGTATAAGAAAACTTGCTTGAACCGTTGATTACCGCAACGCAATTAATAACGCTTTATCCGAAGACCTAATATTAATAATATAGATCTTCAATATTAGAATAATATCATCACAGTATAATACTGTTATATTTATACACACAGAATAACCTAAACACATTACCACATAACCCTATTAGTCTTTACAACACATAAGACTAGGTATCAAGTAAAACTATTTAAGTCTGAGTTGAACCCGACATAATTCTATCATCCCGACGGTCTAGTCGGACAAAAAACGAGTTTAAGTTCAATTAAACTCTATCTAACCACTTAACAATATCACAAATAATTTCTTATCAGACAAAACATTTTTCCTATGCTCGTAATAATTTTTGGATAATTATTACCATTTATCAATATTTTTCAATCATTAGAACCGTATCTAAATGAATTAAATACAATATAATACCTTAATCATTAATATTCATTTAATATAAAATATTAATGAAAATCATTACATAATATTATAATATAATTATAATATATCAAAGTATTTTTAATACTTTAAAAATCATTTTTATATGATTTTTCAACACTTTAATCCATTATCTGATAATTAATATTAATATTAAAATATTAATATTTTCATGCCAAAATATCAAAAGTTATATTTTATAACTTAAAATATTTTTATAACACTTAAATCATTTTTATATAATTTATAAAGCATTAATTCTATTTTTCTATAATTTATTTAATATATCTATTAAATAAACTAATTATTATTAATATTGATTAATTAATGAAATTCATTCCAAAATATTAAAAGTCATCAAAAATAACTTAAAATATTTTCTTATACCATAATCTTATTTTTCATGATTTTTCATGAATTAAAAACTATTTTTAAATAATTTATTTAATATTATAACTAAATAAATAAATACCATTTATATTCCAAAAATATTAAATATTTTCAAAATATACTCAAAATAGTTAAAAACTATTTTTCAGACTTTAAAATAATTTTTTATAATTTATTTTGTATTTTTAATAATTAAAAACCATTTTTTCTAATTTTTTAATTAATTTCCGGAAAATAAGAAATAAATTGTCGGTAAAGGGCCCTATAGCGACAGAACCGTCGCTATAGGTGTTCTTGAGTGTTCTTGACAGAGTTCGGGTTGGGTGGTTTGACCACGATTTAAATGGTGTTCTGATCGATTTCTGGGTTGTTTAAAACTTTCAGATTGTAGTACTCATGTAGTACTACAACCTCAAACGGATTTCATGGTCATACAACATCAGATCAGAGAGCTTTAAGTCTCCAAAATATCTGACAACGTGTTCTTCATTTTCTGGGTTTTCAAGAAAATGAAGAACAGTTTAGGTTAATAGCTTTCGATCCTTATATCTTGGGTTCTGAGTTTAGTTAGGGTTATCTATACGTTCTAGCATGTAGTCCGTATGTCAAGGTACAATAAACGATCATCAGATCAACTTACAAACATTAAAACAGTACGAATTAGATCGGTCAAAGTAGACACAAAAAACTGTTCTTGGTGAATTCTGGGTTTTCCAGAAATTCATCTGGACAGTTGGTCAAAGCTACTTTGACCGTGATTTTCTTTCACTCCAGTTATGATCTAAAGGATCTGGTGACTTTAACATGGCCTAACTACTACAAAGATCTACCAACAACATGGCCTAACTACTAATAAACAACAAGATCAAGACCCTGCAAATTGATTGTCAGACAAGATCTGGATTTCTGGGTTGCCCAGAAACCAGATTTTGTGAATAGTCAACGGTCTTTGACCGCTTGTATCTTTCAATCTAGTCATGATATAACCTTGATTCCTGTTCCAGAATAAAGCCTTAATGGCATACTACACATGTATAACTTAAAACTTAACAGATCATAAACATACAACGATCTATGGGCCCTGACATATGGCTGTCAGGCAACTATTTTCCCATTTTTTCAGATTTCAAAAATCATCAAATCCGAGCACTTTGATGTTATGGGTTTGTGTTTTGACAACCCAGATCATCATTTGACACCTTAAAACACATATTTAACCAATCAATTACAACATCAAACATCAGATCATAAAATTGTAAGATTTAGGGTTTATACCACTTTGAGCTTTGATCTATGATTCTGATCCATTGATCTGATCCTTAGCTTGCTACAAGATGATCATGATCTAACTTCTCACTCCCTCTCACACTAAAATTTCGAAATAGATGAGAGAGACAAGGTTGGAAAAAAATGAAATAGAAAGTGAGCTTTTCTCTCTCTCTATTTAATTTATATTTTGATTGGGTTCAATGAATTGGATAGCAAGATGTGGCTGATTGCTGGATTTTTGTCAAAGGCTATGCTAGGCTAGGGCTAGGGTTGCTCAACAACCCAAGATTTTGCAAGATTTGGAAGCTACTTAAAGAAAAAAATGTGACATAATGCAAAATAACCATTTTTTCCACCATTTTAATTCTAGTTTGGTCATTTGTTACAAACCCTTAAGGATTAGGGTTTAGACATTTTAGGGTTTAGGTTTTAACCCTTAACTTTGCAATAAAATTTAATTTCTAAAATTTCTGAATTTTGGTTATAAAAATTAACATTTTTAACTTATAATTAGTATTTACTAATTATATTAAAATTCCTTAATCATAAATTCATTCTTGTTAATTAGGATTAGCATTTCATAATTAGCACCACTAATTAAGCAATTAGGGTCAAAATCATGGATTAGGGTTTATAATCCAATAATTAGGGTTTCTAATAGAAAAATTAATTTTCTAATTTTAGAAATTAAACATCGTAATTAGATTAGAGTTTTCTAATTACTCATAAATTAAAATAATTAAGATTAGGGTTTCCTAATTAGCATTGCTAATTTTAGACATTAATTTCCACCATTGAAAAAGTAGGGTTTCTGACGGAACAATTAGGGTTCCAAAAATTGAAAATTAGGGTTTGTTAATTAAGTAACCTTTACCCTCATTAGTACTTAATTAATTGCACTAAAACATTAAAATTCTCCGTTATAATCCTAGATTAGGGTTTCATTTAATTAGAATCTGAAATTAGGGTTTTCAGATCTGGTATTAGGGTTTTCTAATAATCAATTAAGATTTTAGATAATTCATTAGGGTTTTCCCTAATTAATTCTATATTAATGACGTTTAACCTTTTACATAGCACTGCATTCCCAATCTAGGGTTCCATTTACCCAATTAGGGTTTCAGATTTCCCAGAACTGTAACTAGGGTTTCCAGAACCGATTTCTAGGGTTTCTTATTAGACGTTAGGGTTTTCGAACTGAACGTTGTCGTTCTTAATATATATACTTAGGGTTTATCACAGATGTAATTTATCTGATCAACCCATGACCCTTAACCACATTCTGAACACATCATTAACCATAAACACAGAACATAATCACATAAATCCTTAATCCTTGAATAATTCACCTATATCCTTTACAGAATTTTGAAATCCTCAAAATTCAATCCCAATAACCTTAAACGCATACACTTATTTTCTGTCTAGGTCTATTATTTGACCTTAAATCAATCATTTAAGATTTTAATAATTTGCCCAAATTCTCGGGTTGTCACACGCGTTGAGTAGAAGATCGTATGCATTTATGAGTGAGAATATATGAACCCACGTGAAGATAACGAATATACGAGTAGAATCGACTTTAATCGATAAAGTTAAAACCGTAAAAGCTACATACTCAGAGCTGATGAATGTGAAGAAGAAGGTTCAAGAAGACGTTATTCTAGAAGCAAGAATCGACGAAGAGAGGAAATCTCAACCCTCGATTTAATTGGCCCATTTGAAATCCCCGATCAAGTAGGAACTATGGCTTATAGACTCGTTTTACCGTCAAGTATGTCGCGTGTTCTTAACATTTTTTTCAAGTATCGATGTTATGTAAATATGCGGATGACCCGAACCACATTATTGATTTAGAACCGGACGAGATAGCGGATAATTTAACGTATGAAGATGTAATCCTGGAATATATTCTACGCTTAAAGGTTATACCTCAAGAGTTAGAATCGGACGAAGTGTCCTTATGTGTTCGGCATACCAGGTACGTACGTAAATTTTGAGGGCGAAATTTCATAAGGAGGGGAGATTGTAAAATCCCAAATTTTACGAATAAAGATTTAAATTTCTCGATTTTTTTGAATATTATGGTGTGGATTTAATATAATGTTATAGTTGTGGATAATATTAATAAATTTTGCAAAGTATGCCAGTTGTTATATTATTCGATTGGTCAGAGAATATTCTTTGTGTTGGGGAATATTCGTACGACGACACAATCATTGGTGGACCCCACAACAGAATTATTGTCGGAATGAGAAAACGACAAAAATATTTTTATAAAAATAACGGCGGAAGTTTTACCATTAATACTGTTGAACTATTAGGTAGTAAAAGTACAATAATACGCGTGGTTGCATAGTAGCACACAATATTGATTATTGATGATTATGTGAGAAGTCACTCAGTTTTGTTCAATTATTGCTACAGTAGTTGCTGCATAGTATCTCACGTTATTTGATTCAATTATTGTTGATTGTTATATATATATATATATATATATATATATATATATATAGGGTCCGGATCCTGTCCGGACTCCCGGACAGGTGTAAAATCCGGACCTTTTTTTTTTTTTTTTTTTTTTTGCTTTTTTTTTTTTGAAACAACTAAAAAAAAAAAAAAAAAAATTTATGGAATTAGAATTTTTACATTATACAGTGTTTTGGGCGTGATTTGGATGCCTATAACAAAACATGTCTGTACAGTCTGGGCAGACTGTACATACATTGGTTGGTGTGGGTGTTAAAAACACACCCAAAACACTTTATTTTGGAAAAATTTCACTTCCATAATTTTTTTTTTTTTTTTTTAGTTGTTCTACAAAAAAAAAAAAAAAAAAAAAAAAATTTTTCAGGTCCGGATTTTCTCCCGTCCGGGAGTCCGGACCTGATCTTTATTCTATATATATATATATATATATATATATATAAGTTTTGTTTTATTAGTATTATTAATGTAATAAAACAGAAAAACTTTTTATATAAAACAGAATACTTTTATAAAGTTATTCGTTTTATTAGGCTAATAGTAAAATCTTTTTATATAAAACAGAATACTTTTATAAATTTATCTATTTTATTAGATAATAATTAGATTATATTATATTTTATTATGCATAGTGTTTGTATAGTGCCTGTATAGTGTTTGCATAGAAAAATCTTTTTAAAAGTTATTCGTTTTATTAGATTATAAATAGAATATATTATATTTTATTGTAAACCTAATCTGGATCGTCCGTTTAAAGTAAATCGATCTGGACTGTTCATGGATTGGTTACTATTCAGTCCATTCTTCTATAAATAGAAGCTCATTCCTTCATTATTTCTTACGAATTCACTGAAACTCTAGAGAGAGAAACTATAGAGAGAATTATTCTTCTATAATCTTGAGCGTATTTCTTTAGCATTTAAGAAAGCTTTGAGCGTAGTGCAAGTTTCTTCAAGTATATCTCCGCCCTACCATCGGAGTACTCTTCTTTATAAAGTAAGGAATATTATTTATTGTACCCGTAAGGGTATTATTTCTTTCGTATTCCTGAAAAGAACTTCTGTTATTCCATTCTCTATTATTTTTGGAATAACCTGTATACGGGGACTACCCTATACTTGGTGAAATTCTTCTGTTATTCCATTCCTTATTATTCTGTTGGAATAACCTGTATATGTAAAGTACCGCATACATGGTGAAATTCTTCTATTATTTCATTCTTTATTATTGTGTTGGAATAACCTGTATATGCGAAGTACCGCATACATGGTGAAATTTTGTTGTTATTCCATTCTTTATTATTTTGTTGGAATATCACGTCTGTGCGTTTTACGCCATACCTGATTCTGTTATTTATTATCCTGTTGGAATAACCTGTCTATGCGAAGTACCACATGCATGGTGATTTCTATTGTTATTCCATTCTTTATTATTATGTTGGAATATCCTGTCAGTGTGTATTACGCCTGACCTGATTCCGTTATTTATTATTCTGTTGGAATAACCTGTCTATGCGAAGTACCGCATGTATGGTGATTTCTTTTGTTATTCCATTCTTTTTATACTTAGTTGGTTAAAGTTTTGACTTCTATACTCCATGAAATTAGTGGAATATCCTTTATATTTGTGCTTCATCCAATATCTTCTCATGGAAATATTCTCCTGAGCATTCTTGAATTTTACTCTACAAAGAAGTATCATGTTGACAATTTGGACGTTATTAGTTCCTGGAGAAATTAATTCTTGAACTTGTTTTATTGAATTCTTATATCATTGTCATCATCCTCATGTTTATATTATGTTCAAAGTCATTTGTGGCCTGTAGTGCATAGATGGACTTGGTATGATTATGACAAGGGATTATTCGGTATAATCATGACCGTAATATTACAAATGACGTGGAAAAAGTGTAGCATCCCCGAATCCGGGCCCCGAATCGCCGCGGACTCGGTACACTAATTCTTTCACTAATCGCGGAAGATATAAACATAAATTATTTATACAATACATTATACACTATTCCCCAAGGTCGAGTAACCTTAACTTAATACACAATTCATAAGTTATCTAACTCATAACATTATTTTCAACCTATTCTATTACAAGATAGCCGCATATATTGCCCAAGCTGAGCTTGGCATTATCTTTTCTATTGATGATTCATCTGTTTAAGAATCATATCTATTCGCATTTAAAAATAAACCTTCTTTGTCTATACAACATTTCAATCTGTACATAGCTGACAATTACATTTGAAAAATTATCAATCATAGATCTATATCATTTCTAAATCAAGAAAATGTATTCAATTTGTGCATCGCACAATCTTCATCATCCGTATAGCAAGTAATATTGCCTAACATCATTAACCTGCAAAAAGTTTGTGTTTGCAAGATTGAGCTCGACAGCCCAGCAAATTTAACAGTCTATCATGTTTTACATATATAGCACACAATTCTATATGCACTAAAATTCCTTTAACATGCATATCTACATGCATCAATAATTCCTTACAAAACATACATTCATGCATTATACAATTCTAATTTATCGGGTTACATCATACAACATGTAATCACGTATAGATTGAGTTCCATAACCCAATTAACTTAGTCATATTTTGACTTTTACAATTCATAGATCATGATATGTAATTTAACACATAACCACATTCCATCCACAAACATAATAGAACTAAAAAACTTGCCTGAACCGTTGATTATCGCAACACATTTTATAACGCTTTACCCGAAGACCTAATATTATAGATCTCCAATATTAGAATAATATCATCACAGTATAATACTGTTATATTTATATTCACAAAATAACCCTATCAGTCTATACAACACATAAGACTTAGCATCAGGTCAAACTATTTCAGTCTGACTTGAAATCGACATAATTCTAACATCCCGACAGTCTAGTCAGGTCAATACTTGAGTTTAAGTTCAGTTAAACTCTTCCTGCACACTTAACCATTAACACCGATAATTTCTTTATCAGTCAAAATATTTTTCCTAAGCTCGTAATAATTTTCGGATAATTATTACCATTTACCACCATTTTGCAATCATTAAAACCGTATTTAAATGAATTAAATACAACATAATTTCTTAATCATTAATATTCATTTAATATAAAATATTAATGAAAATCATCACATAATATTATAATATAATTATAATATATCAAAGTATTTTTAATACCTTAAAATCATTTTTATATGATTTTCAAACACTTAAATCCATTATCCGATAATTGCTATTAATATTAAAATATTAATATTTTCATGCCAAAATATCAAAGTTATATTTTATAACTTAAAATATTTTTATTACACTTAAATCATTTTTATATGATTTTTAAATCATTAATACTATTTTTCCATAATTTATTTAATATATTCATTAAATAAACTAATTACCATTAATAATAAATTATTAATGAAATTCATCACAAAATATCAAAAGTTATCAAAAATAACTTAAAATATTTTCATATACCATAATATTATTTTTCATGATTTTTTAGGAATTAAAAACTATTTTTAAATAATTTATTTTTAAATACCATTTATATTCCAAAAATATTAATTATTTTCGAAATATACACAAAATAGTTAAAAACTATTTTTCAGACTTTAAAATAATTTTTCATAATTTATTATGTATTTTTAATAATTAAAAACCATTTTTTTCTAATTTTTAATCATTTTTTGGAAAATGAAAAATAAACCGTCGCTAAAGGGCCCTATAGCGACAGAACCATCGCTATAGGTGTTCTTGAGTGTTCTTGACAGAGTTCGGGGGGCATGGTTTGACCGGAAATTAAACTGTGATCTGAATGTGTTCTGGGCTGACTATTGTTCTAATCGTATAGTATAAGTGTAATACTACAATGACAATCAAATTTCATTGCAATCCAACAACTGAACATCAAGATCTGGGCCTCCAAAAGTTCTGAAAAATGTGTTCTTCATTTTCTGGGTTACCCAGAAAATGAAGAACAGCCAAGGTACCTCCTTTGACGCTTTATAACTTGATGATCGAGCAACTTTTATGAGATCTATCAATTACAGTGTGTAGACAATATGTAGTACTACAACTTTAAGGTTTTATAACATTAAAACATCACAGAATGAGCAAGATATGGCCGGTCAAAGTAGGACACAGACAAATGCTCTAGAATTTCTAGGTTCGCGATTTTAGGCAGTTCGGTCAACGGGTTTTGACCAATTATATCTTGCGATCTATAATAGATCTAGGGCCGATTCTTTTTGAAACTTAAAGAACACATAATAGGCTACATGTTACAAGTTTTATACATCAAAACCTCATAACACAGACGGATCTATCGTATCTAACATTTGGCTGAAAAAAACGAAATTTCCAGATTTCCAGATTTACTAAAACTTTAAATTCTTACATTTTGATGTTATGGTTCATGGATTTAACAACCCAGAACATCAATTGACACCTTATTACACTACTTTCAACAATCAATTGCAACATTTAACCAAGAATCGAAGGATTTCAAAAATTAGGAATTTTATACCTTTTATGCTTGATTTCCGATTTCTGACTTTTGATTCTGATTTTGGTTTGCTGATTCTTGATCATGGCTTTGATTCTTACTCTCTCTCACACTAAGTTTCGAAAATGAGGAGAGAGAAGGAACTTGATTGGTATGGAAATTAAAGTAAGACTTCACTTTAATTTCTCCTTTTTAATCAATTAGATTCATTGAATTTGCAAGCAATTTGACTGATTTTGGACACATATCTAGGCTAGAGCTAGGTTAGGGTTAGGGTTGGTACAAGGGTTGGTCACCAACTCCATTTCTTGGCCAAAAATGCAAGCTACACAATAAATAATGCACAAAGGGCATTTTTGTCATTTCTTAAATTTCTAGAATTTGCCAAATGATAAAACCCTTAGGGTTTAGGGTTTGAGCATACCAAGATTTAGGGTTTGGACAAATTTAGATTTTAGGTTTTAACCCTCAAATATTAAGCAACTTGGATTTCCAAAATTTTCTAATTTAGAATAGAAAATTTTGATTTCCAAATTATAATTAGGACTCCCTAATTATTTTGTAATTTCCTAATCATGAATCATCATTTACTAATTAGGATCATTTTATCCTAATTAAAAATGGCTAATTTAGCACTTAGGATCAAATTTGTACATTAGGTTTCAAAACCTCATTTTAGGGTTTTAAATAGAAAAATAATAATATTTCAATTTTTAAAATTAGATTTCCCAATTAGATTAGGGTTTCTAATAACTTGACAATTAGGAGTTATATTTCCTAATTAACATTGCTAATATAGCAATTAATTTACCACTGAACAATTAGGGTTTAAAATCACGAATTAGGGTTTTCAACCCACAAATTAGGGTTTCTAATAGAAAAATTAATTTTTCTAATATAGAAATTAACTTATTAGTAATTAGATTACATTTTTCTAATTACTAAATCTTGAAAATTAGAATTAATATATCCTAATTATCATTAAAAGTATTCAATTAACACTTTCGTTTTCCCTAATTATAAAATTAGGGTTTTCTAAATTCGAAATTAGGGTTTGCTAAATAATTAAGCTTTGCCCTAATTAGTAGTATAATTAATACCACATAAGCATTGTAATTATCCTTTCTATTCCCAGATTAGGGCTTCATTTTATCAGAATCTGAAATTAGGGTTTTCAGATCTGGTATTAGGGTTTTCTAATAATCAATTAGAATTTCCAGTAATTAATTAGGGTTTTTCCTAATTAATGACGTTTAACCTTGTACATAACATTGTTTTCCCAATCTAGGGTTTTCAATATCCGAATTAGGGTTTCGAACTCCCGGAACTGAAACTAGGGTTTACAGCACCGATTGCTAGGGTTTATTATCAGATGTTAGAGTTTTCTAACTGAACGTTGACGTTCTTAATATATACATAGGGTTTGTCACAGATGTAATTTATCTTGTCAACCCATAACCCTTAACCACATTCTAAACACATCATTACACATCATTATCCATATGCACATAGCATATTCACGTAAACACTTAATCCTGAATAATTCACTTAAAAGCCTTCACGAAATTTTGAAATCCGCAAAATTCCACCCTAATAACATCATACGCATACACTTATTTTCTGTCTAGGTCTAATATTTGACCTTAAATCAATCATTTGAGATTTTCATAAATTGTCTAATTTCTCGGGTTGTCACAAAAATTCCTCATTAGCCCGTAATGCATTTATGGACAGTTTTTGGTATGATTATGGCTATGGATTCTCTTTGGGAAAGAGAGCAAAGATGAATTGTTTTATGGCATGATCAGGACCGTTGATGAATACACAAATATCCTTGGCCCGTAGTGCATGGATAATTTGTGGTCGTGATACTTATGAATATCATTGGCCGTAGTGCAGAGATGATGTGGATTATTTATTAAGTTGAGTCTCAGCGATAAAAGTGATTAAAAACATTTTTAAATTATAAAAGATAGTAGAATTTATTCTCTACTTGACTCTTTTATTGGATTGCTTGTTCCGCTGCAGTTAAACTTGATGTCTATTATATTTTATCAGTTTAACATTATTGAAGACTAATGATAATTAAGTATGCATTATTTAGTTATAATATTTCTTACTGGGCTAGTTGAGCTCACCCTTTCCTTCATTGTTCTCTTCAGGAAATGAGAACGTAGCCGGGACTAGTTGGGGAACGGAGTGACGGTCCAGATGATAGTATTAGTAGTCCTCACTATTTTGTTAAATAGTGTGACAATAAATGTAATGAGGACTTATTCTGAGAGTGGATATTTTCTAGAAGACAATATTTGTATTAAAACACACAGCTTTCTTGTTGTATATTAAAGATTGTTTTTGTATTATGTACCATGTATTTGGCGACATAGAATAGGTGATGTATACCTATTTTTGGGGCGTCACATCCAATACCTGCAATGAAATGAGACAACATGGATTAGAATAGCACTTTGGAATATAACGTGATTCCTATCTACTAAATAACCTACGAAAGCATATAAATTTAAAAATTCCTGATTTGCCTCCATGTCAGCGCTTGATTTATAGTCTTTCAGCCTGACTTTGTCTGGTCAATGCTATCCAATTCCTCTTTGGAAGTTGAGGAACCCTCCATCCATCAGTAACAAATTTTCCTTTTGGAGGTTCCCAAAGGCGATGGCCATTACATTAAAGTCACCTAGCTTGCTTTGATTTGGTATGATCTCAATCAAGAACGTCCCCCAGCTAGGTGTTTTCTCCATTGTGTATGTGATCACTTTGGGGCATGGAATCTTGTCACACACAATGGGCTATTCGTCCATCTTCTCTTTCTCGTCCCACAATGGATTCAAAATTGTACTCGCTCCTATGTCATAAACAGTTTCGCTGACGACATGACTACTAAGTAGGCATGATTTTGCAAATTTGACCGACTCTTTGATCTTTGGTGGAGACCCATTTAGATCTTCGTCGACCTCTATTTCATTATCCCCAATTGTCTCCACACTTTCGATATCTTGTGGCTCATCTAGTCGTAGATTTGGTTCGGGTTCTCTGTCAATTTTGACATCCATGTCATAAAGCCAAGTGTTTGGAGGAAGGTTACTTACGGCTTTGGTCATTTGCTCTATCTGATCCGCAATATTTTGAATTGATATCTCTTGACTCTGAATTAACCGCTGTTGATTAATCCTTCTCTCCTCATTTGATGCTATAAACTTGGACAACAATTCCTCCAATCTCGAATTATCTATCACTATTTTGGAATCCATGTATTGAGGACCATGAGTTGAAGTGGTGATGAGTTGTTCCATCTGGTGTTGAAAATTTTGGCTCGATATTTCTTGACTCATCATCCTCTCCTCTTGGTTTGCTATGACCTTTGACAGTAATTTCTCCAACTTTGACCTTTCTTCTTTTAATGGAGGTTGATATGAGATTCCGACGTGTATGTTGGATTTGGAGTTGAGTATTGGTCTTGATAGTTTTAGCTCTATAAAGAACCCGGGTGATACCCCCAAACTTGATGATAATTATCATATGTATACTGGTTGAGGTATTCACCACCATGATGTCCTGGCCCAAAACTAACGGTGCATTGATGACTCGGATGGTTGCCAGCACAATAGCCACACGTAACTGCCATCCTTCGACTCCGTTGGGCTGCGATAACTTCCAACGTCTTTGAATTTGCCTCAATTTATACTCACTCTACAGAAAATGTATTAAGTCCATCAATCCCTATTTTCCTTGGTTGAGTCATCCATGGTACCTGAAAAGAGAGAAAAATAGGAAGAGAATTAAATAAAGAGAAAAAAAATGTTCAAATTAAGACTAATTTGATTTAAGCTAATATTGACAAAAAATATTAAACTAATTCCCCAGTAATGGCGCCAAAAACATGTTAGGTAAAATATAATTACGCACAACACGCAAGTATACGTGATCAACAAGTAATAAAGTGATGAGTAGAGTATCGTTCCCACAGAGATCAACTAGTAAACAACTTAACTTACAATTACCAATTTCCTATTAATCTTAATTTTATTAAACTATTCAAGTCAATGATTATAATTAAAGAAACTAAATTAAAGAATAAATAAACTACCACAAACCAATCACAAATATCAAAATCTGGAATTTTAAATAATTAGTGAAGAATTAGACTTATGATTTCACCATAAGCTTCATTCTAATTTTAACACCTTTATTCTAATTCAATTCACTATCCCAGTTTATTAATCAAGAACACGAATGTAGTATTAACCACCTCTCGATGCACTAATACCGTATTAACTTAAATCCACAATTAAGATAGAAACAAGTTAAACACCTTAATCAACTAACTCACTATATCTCTATGCGAATTACAATTGAAGAAGGCGTAAGATTAAGTTCTCTATCCGTTTACATGCGATGTCAAGCATATCTCTACCTTAACATTCATCAAGATTCTGCTATTCACAAAATTCATGAACACGTGTTATATTAACTAAGTTTAGATTTGAATATCCTCTCTCGATTCCATACAAATTCACAAAGAATTGTTGATCAGGCAATTCATAAATTTAAGCTCAAATTAATATAGATAAACTGGAAATAGATAATTGAACTGAAAATCAAAGTTTACAAAATGATCGATTCACTCAAAGATCCATCATAAGCCTAAGAAGTGAATTAGTTCATCATAAATGAAATAACTATTGAATAATTCATAGAAAACATTCTTTCAATTACAAATAATATTCTAAGAAGAAGAATATTGAAAAACACCCTTCATGTAGCCTAGAATTGCAATTTCCTCGAAAATCTCCTCGAAATACTCCTCTGACGCTTGCTAAGAAAAACTAGAATTAATCTTCGTAATCTCCTCTGTGTATTGTTGAATTTGTTGTTGATTGAGTAATAGATGTCCAACACACATTTTTCTGATCAAATTCCATCTCTCTAGAGTTCTATTGCCACCCAATATGCTAGAAGTCATGTCCAAGAAGAGTTTCAAGCTTAACAGAAGACTCAGGATTCGACACCCCCCGCCCCGGCGGGAGTGTATGTGTTAAAAGAGCCTACCGGCTACCATTCTGTTAGTTTCGTATGAAGACCCCCGCCCCGGCGGGGGTATACAAGGCAAAAAGGCCCGTCCCCGCGGGTGTCTATTTTGCTGAATGACTTTCTACTGCTTCATAAATTCTTCCAAAACTGCTCCAATTGACTCTAAATAATTCCAAATGACTCCAAATCTTTATTAAACACCGTAACAACCATCTTACACATAAAAGAACATAAAAAAAATAAAAACGAACATGAACACAAGAAAATAGTAACAAAGAAGCATGAAATGAACACCGATTCGTGTATATAAAATCCACTTATCAGTTACCACGGTGACCGACACTTTTCAAGAAACTATTATATGAATTTGTGTGTGTATGGATCAATGTGCAATTTATTTGGAAGTAGTGCGAGGCCTCGTTCGTACCTACATACAAAGGGTTTGAATTTGTAGAAAAAATCAGTTTTAAATAGGATATAGTAATGATGTTTTGTAAAAGAGGTTTTTCAAACCGTGTGCTCAATAGTAATTGAGACCTTTTCATACTTCTATTTTATTATAAAATGTCCGGCTTGTTTGATTTTATTTTTGAGATGTTAGGCATATTCTAGAAAATAATATACAGCAGTCCCGAACTCCTCATGGGCATGAAAGCCATCTAAGGAAATTCGGACACCGTAAATAATGTACAAACTGCTTACAGCTGAAAATGTCCATCACGGGAATTGAATCTAGATTCAGTAGACTGAATCTGTGATCACATGATTCCTAGGATCACATGATGCTGCAATTTATATGAAAAGTAGTATGCAGTTATATATAAAAGCTTTAAATATATATATACAGAAATGATCAACCACCAAGAAGCACCCCCATGGGAGATCAGAAATGTAAATAATTAAAAATGGTAAATATTTATATGGACATGATCAACCTCCATTAATCACCTCCATTGGGGATCAGAAAAATAAATTTAGCTGTAACAGACGATCAACAGCCACGAAGTAAATTCCAGGCGGGACTAAATGTAAAGAAAACAGTATAGATGATCAACCGCCATGAAGTAAACTTCAGGCGGAACTAAATGTAAATAAAGCAGTAAAAGGCCTCGAAGTAAACTCCAAGCCTGACAGAAATGTAAATATATATATATATATATATATATATATATATATATATATATATATATATATATATATATATATATGTAGCGCCCCCAAATCCGGGTATCTTACAACCCAACAGATGGTGCTATACTGTACAAACATTCATACATTCATTCAATTGAAAGTCTCAAAGAACGAACATAACTTATATATATTTAGTTTAATATTTACATTTCCCAGGTTCTAAACCGATTACAAAGGTTCTCTTGTCATAATATTCATTACATTACAACAATAGACCTATACTATTACATGACAGCTTAACAATCTGCCTTAGCTTTTCCTTTATTCTTATTTGATCCTTCAGGACGTTCAGTCTTAGCTGCATTCATATGATTTAAGCAAGAATGAGCATGACTAGCTCAGCAAGTATAACAATTTCAATAACAACAAGCTTGATACATATGAATCGTATATCTTCGATAACTGAACAATAGCTATGAAGTACTATTGGTGATTCAAAATAGTAATTCATCTTTACTTTCAAAATGTTTCACAATGAATAAATTCAGTAAAACATTCACCCCGGTCAAAGACCTTGAGCATTCATTCTTTCTTTGAAAAGGACAACCCGGACCTAAGTCCGTAAGCCCGATATTACTTACGAGCACTTCTAGGTGATCAGCCTATTGTACTCTGTATTGATCAATACTACATCCATTAAACGTATGTACGTTTAATCATTTGGCAACCTCGCGTGCCTGTCGTTTTACCGACAAAACATTTGTTTTAACAATTCAGTTTTCTTTTGAAAACTATAAGTAGTTGACAAAAGATACTAGCATTTGATAACAGATGAACAGATTATCAATAATCCACTCAATATGTTAAGTCTAGCCAAAGAGACTGGCTTTAACTTCATTATACTTCAATTCATGCGAAAGGATACATGAACATCATAAACTTGTTCAGATTGAACTGAAACAAGAGTTAGAATACTTGCCTTTAGCGTCTGCTACTGTGTATTTTACTTTACGTTCAAGTCTTTCAAGTCTCTACAATACATGATCACATAATGCCTTACATTAGGTCACATATAATCAAGTATGTATCTGAATATATCTTACCCTTCATTTCAATCTAATAATAGATTAGATTTCATTCTTATGCGTTTTTAACTTATCGTTTGTTTTACATTCATTCGACTTGGTTATATTAACCATTCTTCATTACTTTTAAGTCTTTAACTATGTCCCAACAATGTTACTTTAAGTTGTTTAAGATAGGTTTAATTCAATCTCCTATCATCCCCTTCCTTTCCCTTCATTTTTATTCTTTACTGTCTACATTCTGTGCCTGGCGCCGCGGCGCGGGCATTACACTTACATCTCGCGCTGCGGCGCGAGTTAGCAGTACCTGAGCTCCAGACCTCGCGCTGCGGCGCGGTCAAATGGCCTAGGGTTGGCGCCGCGGCGCCAACTCTGTGCACCAGAAAATTTTTCTAACTTTTAATTTTTGTGAACTTCCCGGACGCATAACTTCTTCGTTTTAAGTCCGAATTGGCTCGTTCAAAAGCCTACGGTTCACAAATTACGTAATCTACGTATTCATGCAAGAATTTTATCTATTTGACTTCGTTTGCTAAAAATTCACCTATTGGCTCATTTTTAACGAAAACGATAAACGTTCGTGAACGTTAAACGCTCATTTCTTAGTTCTAAGTCGGAATTCGTCCATTTTCGAGTCCACAACTCTTAAATGACAAACATGACTTGTTTCCATTGGAAAATAACATTTCTGAACTCAAACTCAAAATTTGACTTCCATTCCAGAAATTTTACGAATTCGACGATTATCGTCTAATCGTACTATTTCCGGCAAATTTTCCTTCTTATGGTTTGTTCAATATTACAAATGAATTTCATTCATAATGTGAACATCTTAACATGCTAATTCCAACAACTTATAGTTCAAGTTGGATTTTTCCTTATTTCTTTCATGAGCTTATAACTTGTCAATTTATAAACTACTTATTGCTCCTTTGTTCATCACTTATGATAATTAAAATCCATTAATCATCACCTTTTTATGTTCTCAATGCATAGTTTCATTCATGTATACTTGATACATCTTTATACAAATTCTTTACTTTCATTAATAACCTCATTACAAGTTCGTAATACTTTCACATAAGTTTATAACTTATGCTAGCTTAAATGACTTATTACCAACTTATGTGGCTTAAGTTCATTACTTACACATTCTTCTTCTTAACATTCATATTCCTTAATTCATCTTTGCTTATCAACCTATCATGAATAGAGATAGAAGATAATTAGAGAAGAAGTCTTACTTTAGAAGTTCTTGGTAAAGTAGCTTCTTCTTTCTTCTTGGCTTATGGAAGTAACTTATCTATAACTTAAACTCCCTAACAATTAAGCACTTTGAGAGAGAGTGATTGGATTAATTTGAATAACTAGCAAATGACTTGTCATGCTTCTTTATTTATAGAACTTGCAAGGCTTGGGTAGATTAGTCAATTCCATCATCCCACCTCCTTTTGCACCTCCTTACTATTCATTACTTGGCTAGCACCACTCATATCCTTTGCTTGGCCATCAATCCTTTAACTTGGTCATTACTCCTTAGACTTGCTAACCACATTAACTTGGTCATTACTCATTTAACTTGATAACCACACATTAACCACTTTAATATGGTTTTGCTCCATGGATCACCCAACTATTGGGCTTCTAACTTGGCTTATTTATCTTAACCTTTGGGCTTTGCATTAATAAACCTTAACTTGTTTATTAATTATCATTGGGCCTTAACATTTAATTTACTTGGGCTTGTACCAATTGTTAACCAATCTTCCAAGTCCATTAGCATTACTTAATACATATACATATTGTTTATGTATTATTCTCGTATTATCATTCGTATACAACTTTGTTATATACGATATTCCATTCTTCTTACAAATTCGTATAATACTTCATATTATACTCGTTTTCTTTCCTCGTATAATGCTTGCGTATCATACGATTAATACTTCCTTATTAATACTTCGCTTTCCTTAATATTCTTGAATTAAGTCCGCAAGCGAAATATTACGTTTTCCATAACTAGATTATTATTACATAATCCATCTTACTTTAATATTCTACCATTACGTATTTCTCGGAAATTCAAAAATAAATCCCGAGCAAATACCGATGAATAGTGTTTTTCGAAAAATTTCTCGGAAAACTTTTATTTTCGTCTTGGAAATTCAAACACCTTAAATCCTTCACATAACTCAAATACTACGATATTTCAATATCAAAAGGTTACAAAACGACAATCATCTTGATATCCCACATAATATGATTTTATTATTATTTAATCTAATAAAATCATCTTACATTAAAATTCGAATTTCTCGGTCGTTACATATATATATATATACATAAATGAAAACCACGGACCGAAGTCCGGGCATACACACATAACACAACTCTCAATGTGAAGAATAGTGTGTGCAAAGATGAAGAGAAAGGCTTTATAGAGTGTGAGAAGGCTTACAGTGGGCTGCCAAAGTAGGCTTCTATAACTTCAGATGGATAAACACTCAGCTCCCACTGGTAAAATATAGCTATACGTGAGCTAACAAGTGTTTAAAATGAGAAAACACTCGATATGGGGTGTGTACAGAGCAAATTGGACAGGGCTTCCTCGCCTTTTTTTCCTTACAAATGGCCACCACAAGCCCTCTATTTATAGAGGGGGAGCTGCAGGTGTACATGTGGCAGCCGCAGATGCACTTGCGGCTGCCCGGGGTACCCTGGGCTCCGTGAGTCCTATTGTGAGACCCCATATTTTATAAATAAAGATTTAAATTTATCGAAATATTTTTTTATATTATCGTGTGGATTTGAGATAGTGTTATAGTTATGGTTAGAATTTGAAAATTTTGCAAAGTATGTAAGTTGTTATAAATATTTGTTTGGTCGGGGAATATTCTTTTTGTTGGGAATATCCGTACAATGACACAATCATTGGTGGAACCCACAACAGAAGTATTGTCGTAGTTAGAAAACGACAAAAATATTTTATGGAAATAACGGCGGAGGTTTTACCATTAATACTGTTGAACTACCCAGTAGTAAAAGTACAGTAATACGCGTGGTTGCATAGTAGAACATGGTATTAATTATTGATGCTTACGTAAGAAGTCACTCAGTTATACTGCATTATTGCTACAGTAATTACTGCATCATATCTCTCATATTATTGATCCAATTAATGTTAGAGTATCATGTGCATAATATGTTATATTATTAAATTAATAATTGAGACGACAAATTTATTCATATTATTAAATTGCAATATTTACAATGTCTAGAAGTTCTGTCAAGGATAGGTTTGGTCACCTAATTGCGCGCCAATAGGGAGAAATCCTTATTGGAAAGCTCCCTGTTTCTTGGGAACGACCTGGTTGTTAAATATTGTGAGTTATAATATTAATGATGGATAAGTTCGTGTTGATTAAAGATGAATTTGATAGTTCCATTGTGTTAAAATTATTTGTGTTAGTAAAAATTGACATTTATTTAAATAATAATTGATGTCTGGAGGTTATATTATTCAATCGGGTATTTGGGGAACTTTTCATGTCGGTGTTACTATTCACGAGTTACTATTTACGAGTTACTATTCATGAGTTTTAATAGTAACTTGACCCTTCAGCTTTCCAAGAGTTATTTACCTTTTCGGTGTTCCAAGAGTTAATTACCCCTTCGCAAATAATAGTTACCTCTTCAATATTACCAGGAGTCACCCTTCGTTAAGACCAAGAGCCACTCTTAGTTTTTCTATAAATAGAAGATCGTTCCTTCATTATTTCTTACGAATTCATTAAAACTCTAGAGAGAGAAATTATAGAGAGAAGCTATAGAGAGAAAATTATAGAGAGAAAGAAGGAGTATTCTGCTACTTCACTACTTCTATATCCAGTTTCTTTTATGGTAAGGGTGTTATTCTTTCTTATTCATGAAGAGAACTTCTGTTACTTCATTCTTAATTATTCTGTTGGAATAACCTGTATACGCGGCATACCCTATACTTGGAGAAATCCTTATGTTATTCAATTCTTTATTATTGTGTTGGAATAACCTGTATGCGCGGTTTGCCTTATACTTGGTGGAATGACCTGTATATGTGGTTTACCCAATACTTGGTGATCTTCTTCTTCTGTTATTCCATTCTTTATTATTATGTTGGAATAACCTGTTTATGCGAAGTACCGCATACTTGGTGAAATTCTTTTATTATTATGTTCTTTATTATTCTGTCGGAATATCCTGTCGGTGTGAATTTCACCTGACCTGGTTCCATATTTATTAGTCCCCATTTATTATTCTGTCCAAATATCCTGTCTGTGTGAATTTTACTTGACCTGATTCCATTATTTATTATTCTGCATTTATTATTCCGTTGGAATAACCTGTCTATGTGGATTGCCACATGCATGGTGAATGATCCTTTGTATTCATTCCTTATTAAATTGTGGAAATGATCTGTATACGTGGATTACTGCATGGCGGGTGAAAATTCATTTGCAGTTTCATATATTCTTTATTATACTCAGTTGGCTAAAGTTTTGACTTCTATACTCCATGAAATTAGTGGAATATCCTTGATATTTACGCTTCATCCAGTATCTATTCATGGAAATATTCTTCTGAGCATTCTTGAATTTTACTTTACAAAGAAGTATCATATTGACAATTTAGACATTATTAGTTCCTGGATAAATTAATTCTTGAACTTTTTTATTGAATTATTATGTCATTGCCATCATCCTCATGTTATATTATGTTGAAAGTCATCTTTGGCTTACGTGCATAGATGGACTTAGTATGATTATGACCAGGGATCATTCGGTATAATCATAACCTATTATAAATAATGTGATCAAAGTCCTCAGTGGCCTGTAATGCATTGATGAATAGTTTTTGGTATGATTATGACTAGGGTTTATTCGGTATAGTTATGATCATTGATGATTTAATGAAAATCTTTGACCGTGGTACATGGATGATTAGATGTGGTGGTTCATTTATTAAGCTGAGTCTCAGCAATAAAAATTGATGAAAATCTTTTAAAACCTAAAAGATAGTAGACTTTATTCTCTACTTGACTCTTTTAATGGATTGCATATTCCGCTGTAGTTAAACTTGATATCTATTGTATATTATCAATTTAACATTATTGAAGACTAATGATAATTTATTCTATATTATCTTAGTCATAATATTTCTTACTGGGCTAGTTGAGCTCACCTTTCCTTCACTGTTCTCTTCAGGAAATGAGAATATAGCTGCGACGAGTCAGGGAACGGAGTGACGGTCAAGATGATAGCATTAGTAGTCCTCACTATTCTATTAAATAGTGTGACAATAAATGTAACGAGGACTGAATTTGAGTTTGTCTACTGTCTATGAGGACTCCATTGAGAATGGATATTGTCTAGAAGGCAGTATTCATTGTTTAAACTCTCAGTTTATGTTTTGTCGTATTTTACACGACAGTTGTATAGTTAAATTTATATTTGTATTGTGTACCATGTATTTGGCTACTCAAGATGGGTGATTAATACCTAATTTTGGGGGCGTCACAGTTGGTATCAAAGCTTAGGGATATGATCCCTGGCTAAGATGTGAGATAAGAACTAGGAGGGGAGAGACGGGGAATTCCTTCGCTAGTATGACCTACCTAACTTTATTTATTATTTAATTGGTCGGTCGGTGTATAGGGATAATATGTGAGATGTTAATTAACCCTTGTTTTGTGGCAGTATTTGAAAATAGCATCCGAAAATGTTGAGATAAGCAATGGAGCACAGGAGACCGTTGAGTCTCCACAGATCAATAATCAGGATAATGTGCGACATGATGGCGATAATCCTCCTATAAACAACAACACTGATCAAATGACGAACGACGGAACGTTTAGGAGCTTTTTAGAATTCATGCAACATCAGGCGAAAACGGCTCCTGTTCATAATGCAGGTAAAAATAATGGCAACCCACAGTCGGTCACCACTAAACAGTTCAAGGAGCTGGGACCACCGGAGTTTTTGGGAAAGCCAGAACTACTTAAGGCGGAAACGTGTTAAAGCAGATGACTAAGATATTTGATGTCTTGGGATGCTCTGAGGAGCAAAAGGTTCCCTTTGCAACCTTTATATTGCGTGAAGAGGCAGATTATGGGTGGGAATCTATAAAACGTACCCAGCCTGACGTACTCAAGATGTCTTGGGATAAGTTCCAAGAACTGTTCAACGACAAGTACTTTCCCGAAAGTATTCATCACATGAAGGAGGTGGAGTTCATCAAGTTGGAGCAAAATAATATGACCGTGTCGCAGTACGAGTCTAAGTTTGCCGAGTTGTCTCGATTTGCATCCCATTTGGTCGATAATGAGGGGTGAATGATGCGAATGTTTCTAAGAGGTTTGAAACCTAATATACGTCAATACCTCATTTCTCACAAACTTTGTTTATATTCAGATGTTGTGAATAGGGCTCAGTTATTAAAGAGCGATAATGAGTCAACACAACCAAAAGGCAACGACCAACAACACGATAATAATCATACCGGCGGCAACGGTCATCGGAACAATGATAACCACCGTGGGGGAAATTATCATGCCAAGAATGGTAACCATTTCGGTGGTAATCATGGCCAAGATAATAGGAATGGGAATTTCAAGAAGAAGAAATTCAACAATTATGGAAAGACGTCAGCACCAGCACCCGTTGTTAAGGAAGGAGAATGACCACCTATCATATGTTTCAAATGCGGAGGGGAGGGACATATCAGTCCAAACTGCGCGATGCCGTCCAAAGCATGTTATAATTATGGAAAAGAAGGTCACTTAGCCCTATTTTGTCGTTCACCGAAGACAAGTTCAGCTAGGATGGAGGCACCAAAGACCGTTCCAGAAAAGTCAAAATCGATAGTGTAAGGGAGAGCGTTTTTTGTGACTTCTCAAAAAAGCGAGTAACCCGAACGAAGTTACAACGGGTAAGTTAATTATAAATTGCGAAGTCTATACCTTATAAGATACCAGTTCTACCCATTATTTTATCTCTCTTGCTTGCATTAAACGTTTAAATTTGACTCCGAAGAAGTTAGACTTTGACTTATTGGTTGAAACTTCGTTAGTAGGAGCCTTCGTTACCTATACTATTTTTAAATCTTGTTTGATTCGAATAAACACTTTCACGTTACCTGTCAATCTTATCTTTTTGAAAATACTTGCCTTTGATGAGATTTTAGGAATCAATTGGTTTACTACTCATCATGCTTTTTGTAAGGTTGTTAGCTTTTATATTCGTAACCAACCTGTTGTGAGAATTTAAGTAACCAAACCACTAAAGTCAATCATTGTCATATCAAGCCATAAGTAAAGAGCCCCGAACCTTTCGTTGTTGACTTCCTTGTGTGGAATGCACTGGGGCCAGACTTTCTGTAGGCGACATCGTGAATAAAGATGGCAAGTTGATAGGTATCATTGTGAGGTGCTATCTAGGTTAAGGGATAGAAGTCACATTTGGTATCAATGTGACGTACTATCCAAGTCTTGGATGAGAGTCACAGTTTTGAATGATATTTCTATTATTAATAAATTTCCTGGCGTATTCTTGAAGACTTCTTAGCCTACTTAGAGCGTGAAATCGAATTTTGTATTGACCCCAGTACAAAACCCATTTCTTAGACCCTCAAATATTTCTTCAACTAAAATGAACAGTTTACGTGGATTATGATAGAAGTCATAATAAAAGCATTGGACTAATGAAAATCATGGGTATATGTGGTATTAACAAGTGTTATGATGAGTTATGTTGGTTATTATGTGAAAACATGAAAGTCTCTTAGAAATCACAAGGAGTTGAAAATCAGATTTTTGGTGAAAAACGAAACATGAAATTCAATTGACTATATCTCCTAATATATTTGGAAATTTTCAGTGTGGTCAAGTCCTAGAGTTAGATATACGAGTTTTGTAGCATCTCCAAGTGGAATCACTGGAAAAGGAGTTGTAGATTTTCGTGTGGACTGATTTTAGCAAAGGAGTCAAAAACTGGAAATTTCAAAAAAAGCTACTGATCTTATTTTTAAAAGGGCATTTTCGGCCACTTAATTTATGAGAAAATTCTGACCTTTTGGGACATCAAATTATATGGTATAAAGAACATCCTGTCCAAAAATGAGCTCATTCTGACTTAAATGAGCAAGTTATGGCCATTTCAATATTTAGGTTTTTTCGACGAAAAACGCTATAACTGGAGTTCTATAACTCCTATGATCACGAAATTTTAACTGGAAGCTCACATTAACATGTGTAAGATCATTCCAAGATTTGGGAATTTTTGGAGTTAAACTTGAGGTAGCTAATTTCTTAAGGAATTAATTGGAAATTGATTTTTGAAAAATAGTAAATGAATTTTAAAAATTCTAAGAAAAATATATTTTCATTATGGGACTATATTATACTAAATTCTAGAAAAGAAATATTTTTGGAACTGATTTGATATTTTTTTATGAAAATAATCTAGTTATGAGTAAATGTGTTAAATATGTTATGTGAAGTAACAAAATTGGAAAATAGGATTTTATGGCTAGGGAATCCTATATAGAGTATATGCATATTTTTTGATGAGGAATTTGATAATTGGTGATGATATCTTATGAGTATGACATTTTTGAATGATTAAATGCATTATATGGTAAAGCGTAAACAATTGAAATAAATTGTTTATATGTTTAAGAAGTGATTAAAATGTTGTTATAATATTAATGATATTAGATTATGAGATTATTAAGTGATTGATAACTATGAATATTCTTAAACCCTGAATAAATTATATTATAAATGTTTAATATTTATCCTTTATCTCGTTTGATTGATTATTTATATCATTGTCATAATCCTCATGCTTATATTGTGTTGAAAGTCATCTGTGCCTTACGTGCATAGATGGACTTGGTATGATTATGACCAGGGATTATTCGGTATAATCATGACCGTAATGTTACAAATGATGTGGTAAAAGTCATTTTTGGCCGTAGTGCATAGATTGTGACAACCCGATATTTTCTATATAAATAAATAAGAAATTTTGCGTATAATTTTTTTTATTTTAAGGATGAGGATTTGTACAAGATTATGTGTATATGTATTTTTTTGGTAAATAAAAATATATTTATTACATTAATATTTACAAGTAAATTTATTTTAGAATTATTGATTATCATAAAGTATATTCTTATAATAATTAATTTTAAGATAAAAATATTTTTATTAATTATTTTCCATGAATATATATTCATATATTATTTAAATAATATATGAAGTGATTTTTAGAATAATTATAATAATTATTTTATTATATGAATTTAAGTACATATTATTAAGTTAATTAGTTTACCTTAATTATTAAGGTTAAATATGAAGAATAAATCAGATATGGAATCCAAACCCTAATTCTGGGTTTTGATCAAGAAATGATAATAATATTATAATATTTTAATTTTTCAGTGCTATGAATATGTACTATATGTCCGTATTGTTGATGGTTGGTCAATTATGTTATATATTGACTCAAACCCTAGCATTAATTGATTTAACCACGTTTATTAATGTAAATGGAAAATTTAAGACTATTATATAACTGTATTATATGATATACATATATATATATATATATATATATATATATATATATATATATATATATATATATATATATATATATATATATATATATATATATGTTGTGTGCTATGCAAATTAGGAAACCTTAAATATTAAATTTAAAACCCTAGTTTATACTTGTATTTTCTAAATATTAGAAAACCCTAATTTGAAATCTAAATTGGAGTTCGTGATCAGTCAGAAATTGTGTTACCGTGTTTAATAACACGTACGATAGACTTTAATTGCTAATTAAGGTAAACCTAATAAGTAAATTAAAACCTTAAAACCTAGAACCCTAATTTGATAATTAGAAAACTCTAATTATAATTATTTAACTCTAATTATCAAAACCCTAAACCCTAATTGCTATTTTGGAAAGGTTAATTGTGATTAGTGATACTAAACCCTAATGATCCTGTATAACATAATTACTAATTTAATTTAATTAGCAAACCTTAATTTCCTAATTTTATGAACTAAATTGTTATTTATTAAGTCCTAATTTTGGAAATCCTAGACTTTTGGTAAAATGGCTAAAACTCTAAACCCTAAATTAAACCCTAAACCCTAAGGGTTTGACAAGTTACCATAATACCATTAAAATAAATTATCAATTAACCATTTTGCCCTTATTGCATAATAGAGGATTTCTTGCAAATCTTGCTAAGATTGGAGTTGGTAACCTAACCTAACCTAACCTAACAACTCCATGTGACATTAAAGTCCAGCAACTCAGCCTTCTAGATCAGCCATGTGCATTTTAACTTGCTATATATATAGATCTAAGGAGAGAGAAAGTGTATTATTATTGCTCAAATTTTCACCAAGCTCATCCTAGACCCTCTCTCTCTAAAAGCTTCGAAAATACATAGTATATCACTCATATATTGAAGCCCCACGATCAACAATAACAAATCATAAATCATAGGATCAAGATTTGCTCAAGGGAAGGTATAAAACTAATCTAGAAATTTGATCTTTGATCTTCTGTTAAAAGTTGTGATTGTGTGTTGTAATATGTTCTATGTAGTGTTAATCAATGATTTGGGTTGGTAGAAAGTGGATCCATAAAATCATAGTGCTCGGAATTGATGATTTTTAAATCTGGAAAATTTTCAAAATGAGTCTGACAACCAAATGTCAGACCATGTAGATCTTAATTAGTTATGTATTTTTGTTATTTGAAGGTTGTTATGTGTAGTTTATAACGTGTTCTTCCATGTGAAACATAAATTCGGTCCAAGTCTGTTATTTATTAAACGTTATAAGTGGTCAAACAGCGTTGACCTGTCACGATAATGCAATTCTGGGAAACCCAGATTTTTTTCCAGAACGGTCTGACAATATGTTTAGGGCTTCGGATCATACAACTGTTTATGATTTTGGCTATGTTATTGTTTGGATGTTATATATTGTTATTTGGACTATATATTATAGTCATCATAACACTTAAATCATGATCAGGCTGAAATATAATCGCGATCAAACGTGTATTGACCATCTGTTTTGTTGTAAATCTGGAAAACCCAAATTTCTTTAAGAGTCATTTTCTGACAAGGTTTGACTTGCTTAAATATTTCGATTCTATTGTTATTGAAATGATCTGATGCTACAAAGTTGTTCTATGACATCTCGACTATAATTAAAAACATTTATATCACACTAATCAGAACCAGGATGCAAGATATGAGGATCAAAAGGAAGGTACTTTGACTGTTCTTCATTTCTGGGAAACCCAAAAATGGAAGAACAATCCTGACAAGGTTTTTAATGGACCAGAACACACTGTTATGATGCTTTATAGACATACAATTTGTTGCTAATTGTAGTATTACATGAATACTACAATTATAAACCAATAGAAAACCCAGAATCATATAGATAAGTAATCTAGACTTGGTCAAAGTAGGTAACCGGTTAACAGCCTTTGAAGGTTCTGACAGGCTCAAGAACACCTATAGCGACGGTTATGTCGCTATAGGGGCCTTTAGCGACGGTTTATTATTATTATTTTCTGAAAAATGATTTAAAAATTAGAAAAAAAAATAGATTTTTAGTATTAAAATTACTAAATAAATTATGAAAAATTATTTTAAATTCTGAAAAATAGTTTTTAATTATTTCAAGTAAATTTTAAAAATATTTAATATTTTTGGAATATAAATGGTATTTATTTATTTAATTACAATATTAGATAAATTATTTAAAAATAGTTTTAATTCATCAAAAATTATAATATTGTGTTAGAAAATATTTGAAGTCATTTTTGATGAATTTTAATATTTTGTGATGAAATTTCATTAATTAATTAATATTAATGATGTTTAAGTTATTTAATAAATATATTAAATAAATTATGGAAAAATAGTATTAATGATTTAAAAATCATATAAAAATGATTTAAGTGTTATAAAAATATTTTAAGTTAT
Source organism: Panax japonicus (assembly GCA_020205505.1). Lineage (NCBI taxonomy): Eukaryota > Viridiplantae > Streptophyta > Magnoliopsida > Apiales > Araliaceae > Panax > Panax japonicus. Next base: position 18,601,235 of record CM035112.1, on the reverse strand, counting down.
AAAATATATAACTTTTAATATTTAATGGTTAATTTCATTAAATAATGATTAATAATGATATTAAAGTTATTTAGTTATTATATTAAATAATTTGTTTTAAAATGATTTTAATATTTTAAAAATCATTTTAAAGTGTTTAATGATATTTTAAGTTATAAAATATAACTTTTAATATTTAAAGAATAATTTCATTAATAATTTAATATTAATGATATTTATTTAATGATTAATGATATTAAGTTTATTTAATAATTATATTAAATAAATAGTTTAAAAATGGTTTTATTTATTTAAAAATCATTTAAAAAGGATATAAATGAATTAAAAATATTTTAAGTTATAATTAATGACTTTTAATATTTGGATAAATAGTTAATTAATATTTAAATATTAATGGTAATTATTTAATAATGATTTTAAATGTTTTAAGAATTATTTAAGGGTAGTATAAATATGTTAAGAATATTTTGAGTTATTATACATAACTTTAATATTTTGGCAATGGTTTCATTAATAATTTAATATTGATTAAATGTTAATGATAATAGAATTAGGTGATACTTAAATCAGTTAATAATGATTCTGATATTTCAAAACTTATGATAAATGCTAATTATTATAAGTCCATGAAAGATAGTGCGATTGATGTTTAAGTTATCTAATCAGATATTGTGATACAGAATAGAGTCTTAGACTCGATTTTTACCCGATAAAGTTGTCGGTAGACCGACATGTTTCAGAAATTGATCTGGACTTTGTTAATTGGCTAGATAAATGCTTATTTGTGATTCAATGGTTGTTAAAGTTGTATGACAATGTGATTAGGAATGTGTTGATGTTTGTTTGTGAGTCAATGACTGTTGAACATGTGTGATAATGTGATTAGGTTATGTGCTTACTGCGAAAGGCAGTACTATGTGTTAAGGTATATTGTTCTAATCGAACGAATGATTTGATTAATGATAGGTCGTGATAGAAAAGATAAAACTAAGTTGAGAATTGTAAGCAGCGCATCAGGCAAGTATCCTAACTTTGCATTTTCTTTATGCATTGGACATAAGTGAGAAGTTCAGAATTATTATTATTAATGTACAGATTGTTAAACCTATATTATATACACCCTTTGATTATCAACATGTTAGTATATGATAATTCGGATATATATTCTGTTCGTTAATTTCTAGAAATGATTATACAAGTGTCCCCACTTGGATAATCATTGTATTTAATCACATGTTGATACACCTTTGATATATTTATATGTTGAATTATATATTATTGTTGAACAAGATAAGACCTTTGTTATGAAAACCCGACAGGTATGAACATCCCGATAATGGAAAAAATTTTATGCGCCCAAGGCGGACAGAGTAAACAATAACTTCGTTCTTGTACATGTAGTATTGATCAATACAGGGTACAACAGGGCTGATCACCCCCGTGCCCGTAAGCAATGGCCGGTTTATAGATGAATTTCTGTTTAAACCCTTTCGAAAATAAAAACAATGTTCATAATGTGTCACAGAAACCCCATGTATAGACAATACATAGTTTCAAAAATTTGAAAGAGGGTTGTTATGTTATTGTTATTGGTACAGATTACATCACAACTATTGACCGGTTGTAGAAGAATATTATAAAGAAAACATTTAAATTATTTCAACTTATATATATATATATATATATATATAATACTTGCTGGGCACTCAAATGCTCATCCTTGTTTAATTTAAATGTTTTCAGCTAAGTGTGAACAGCTAGAAGGCTCGGCCAGGAACAAGTGAAAAGGAAATCAAATAAAATATGTTATTGGTATCATTTGTAATAGATAAATTGTATTAAGTTATGATATGTATTATATATCATGCAAAGAATGTAGTAAAAGTTGCTTACTTGAGATTAAACTCTGATAAATGTAAGTTAAGTTTAAAATTTATATTATTGTTATTATTATTAGTAATATTCCGCTCATAGAAATGGTATCTTGAAGTTCCGAGTTCGGGTTTCAAGTATCCGGGTTCGGGGACTTTACACGATGGTATCAGAGCTATAAGGTTAGAAACTTTAGGTGGGTTAGACCTTAGGCTATAACCTTAGAACAGAGGGAAACGTTAAAAATACAAATAACTCATATATAGTTTTAAGATAGATGAATCGGATAAATTCATCGTCAAACAAAATAAAAGATAACTTATAAAACTATTATGTGTTGTGTGTATTTATTATTTGCTAGTCAAGATAATTTTTGTGTGTAGGTGTTAGAAAGGAACAGAATTAGGATACCCTTAAGTCGTAAAGAATAAGTCAACGTCCATGACTGAGCCAATATCAAAGCTAATAGCTGCAATAGCGGCTCACATTGAAAGCTACCTCAAAGAGGTGGTTATTTTAGAAAGTATATTACTGGATCAAGAAATGCTAAGTATAACTGATAGGTAAAGTATAGTTAAAGGATATGTGGTCAATGTTGAGTTCTTAAACTCGTATATTTATGGTGAGTTCTTAAACTCGTATGTTTATGATGAGTTCTTAAACTCATAATGTGTTATAAGTTGTGACAAATTGGTATAGTTAGTCGTGAATGGATTATTAAGGATGATGGGAATAGATAAGATACTAAGCAATTGATCGTTAGTGAATGTGTAAGGAATAGGTAGTATTAGTATTAGTTGAATATGTATGATTTTAGGTGGTATATATGATAGGTATGTTGGTGTAATGTAATATTTTGTATAAGTTATGGCAGAAATTCCCGACTTTCAAGTCACAAAGGGATAGCGGATGTTTACAGCACAATGTGCTAAGGCATGACAAGTGTTATGAATGTGGATCTATGTTGGATTAATGGGATAAGTTGGTACAAAGATAATAAATATTTATCTGGTCACTAGTTATTACAGTCGACCGACTTTTCAAAATCTAATATTTTGAGTACATGATTGTGTGAATAGAAAGTTTTGTGTTATATGTTAAGCGTTTACGATAAGGAATAGAATGTAAGGAATAATTTATGATAATAACGTCAAGATGAAAGCAACACCAAAGGGCAGAAGAATCTGTCAACAAAGCTGGAGGACAACCAGACCCGACAAATAATTTTGCGATTATGGATGCTCAAGCTGTGCAGAACGGAATACCAGCAACGAAAGATCAACCAGATAATCGAACGTCGAACGTTAAAGACTTCAAGGCGGTCCTATCGCCAGAATTCAAAGGTATAAATGACTCTGTAGAAGCCCAAACTTGGGTTAATGAAATTAAAAAGGTGTTCGTAATAGCTAAGGTAGCTGAGGGGCAAAAGACCACTTTTGCCACCTACATGATGAAGTGTGAGACAAATTTCTGGTGATAAGCGAATTAGACGAGGGAGGAGCAGGTGTGGTAGCATGTGATAGGTTTAAGACTTTATTTTTTCAAAAATTATTTTTCTGCTAGTATACAGGCTAGAATGGAGGTGAATTTTCTGAAGTTAAAGCAAGGTGATATGTCAGTGAAATTCAATGAATTAGCTAGGTTTGCTCCGCATCAAGTCGATACGGAGGCTAGAGAGGCACGAAGGTTTGAGCTGGGATTCAAACCCTAGCTCTATAACAAGGTAAGGAGGAACAAGGGTAAGGTTTAGAGAACTGTGAAGGTAAGAATTAATAGTGGAAGTAAGGGTGGAAATGAAAAGAGGAAGACGAGTAACTTTGGGAGTGTGCAGGTGAAGCAAGAAGGTGTGAAGGAGAAGCAGGTGGTGTAATATGCAAAACTGTGGAAAAAACCACTTTGGGAATGTTTGAAAGGGAAGTTTGTATGCTGTAAATACGGGCAGAAGGGACATATCTCTCCCGATTGTCTCAATCCTAGAATGAATAGTAGGTGTTTCAAGTGTGTATCAATGGAAAATAAGGTGGGAGACTGTTCAAGAAGGAGAATGGAGGTAAGAAATGCGAATACGGGGAAATGACAGCAGGACATTGGCAACAACGGGACCGACATCAACAAATAAATCAATAGAATAAATCGCAAGCGTCTTTAACATATCCGTTCAAGAAACTGTAGCAAACAGGGATGCAACTCCAGGTATTACTCGAACCAATTTTATTTTTTCATATATTATTTTCTTACATAAATAATAAATTATTTTATAAAGAAATTTTGAAGGAGGAAATTGAGTTCTTTTAGAAATTAAATTTCCGTTTAATCAGAAAGACAAGCTTTATGTGATTAGTAAAAGATCAGTTCGATCAAAAATGATCGAGATCTACTTGCGAAGATTTTGTATGCTATGTACCCGGATATGTGTATGTTTTAAAGTGGTGATTCCGGGGACGGAATCTTTATAAGAGAGGGTGAATGTGATAACCCAATATTTTCTATACAAATAAATAAAAAATTTGCGTATAATTTTTTTTTATTTTAAGGATGAAGATTTGTACAAGATTATGTATATATGTATTTATGTGGTAAATAAAAAATATTTATTACATTAATATTTACAAGTAAATTTATTTTAGAATTATTGATTATCATAAAGTATATTCTTATAATAATTAATTTTAAGATAAAAATATTTTTATTAATTATTTTCCATGAATATATAATCATATATTATTTAAATAATATATGAAGTGATTTTTAGAATAATTATAATAATTATTTTATTATATGAATTTTAGTACATATTATTAAGTTAATTATTTTACCTTAATTATTAAGGTTAAATATGAAGAATAAATTAGATATGGAATCCAAACCCTAATTCTGGGTTTTGATCAAGAAATGATAATAATATTATAATATTTTAATTTTTCAGTGCTATGAATATGTACTGTATGTCCGTATTGTTGATGGTTGGTCAATTATGGTATATATTGACTCAAACCCTAGCATTAATTGATTTAACCACGTTTATCAATGTAAATAGAAAATTAAGACTATTATGTAACTATGTTATATGATATATATATATATATATATATATATATATATATATATATATATATATGTTGTGTGTTATGCAAATTAGGAAACCCTAAATATTAAATTTAAAACCCTAGTTTATATTTGTATTTTCTAAATATTAGAAAACCCTAATTTGAAATCTAAATTGGAGTTCGTGATCAGTCAGAAATTGTGTTACTGTGTTTAATAACACGTACGATAGACTTTAATTGCTATTTAAGGTAAACCTAATTAGTAAATTAAAACCCTAAAACCTAGAACCCTAATTTGATAATTAGAAAACCCTAATTATAATTATTTAACTCTAATTATCAAAACCCTAAACCCTAATTGCTATTTTGGCAAGGTTAATTGTGATTAGTGATACTAAACCCTAATGATCCTGTATAACATAATTACTAATTTAATTTAATTAGCAAACCTTAATTTCCTAATTTTAGGAACTAAATTGTTATTTATTAAATCCTAATTTTGGAAATCCTAGACTTTTGGTAAAATGGCTCAAACTCTAAACCCTAAATCAAACCCTAAACCCTAAGGGTTTGACAAGTTACCATAATACCATTAAAATGAATTATCAATTGATCATTTTGCCCTTATTGCATAATTGAGGATTTCTTGCAAATCTTGCTAAGATTGGAGTTGGTAACCTAACCTAACCTAACAACTCCATGTGAAATTAAAGTCCAGCAACTCAGCCTTCTAGATCAGCCATGTGCATTTTAACTTGCTATATATATAGATCTAAGGAGAGAGAAAGTGTATTATTATTGCTCAAATTTTCACCAAGCTCATCCTAGACCCTCTCTCTCTAAAAGCTTCGAAAATACATACTATATCAGTCATATATTGAAGCCCCACGATCAACAATAACAAATCATAAATCATAGGATCAAGATTTGCTCATGGGAAGGTATAAAACTAATCTAGAAATTTGATCTTTGATCTTCTGTTAAAAGTTGTGATTGTGTGTTGTAATATGTTCTATGTAGTGTTAATCAATGATCTGGGTTGGTAGAAAGTGGATCCATAACATCATAGTGCTCGGAATTGATGATTTTTAAATCTAGAAAATTTTCAAAATGAGTCTGACAACCAAATGTCAGACCCTGTAGATCTTAATCAGTTATGTATTTTTGTTATTTGAAGGTTGTTATGTGTAGTTTATAATGTGTTCTTCCATGTGAAACTTAAATTCAATCCAGATCTGTTATTTATTAAACGTTATAAGTGGTCAAACAGCGTTGACCAGTCACGATAATGCAATTCTGGGAAACCCAGATTTTTTTTCAGAACGGTCTGACAATATGTTTAGGGCTTCGGATCATACAACTGTTCATGATTTTGGCTATGTTATTGTTTGGATGTTATATATTGTTATTTGGACTATATATTATTGTCATCATAACACTTAAATCATGATCAGGCTGAAATATAATCGCGGTCAAACGTGTATTGACCATCTGTTTTGTTGTAAATCTAGAAAACCCAGATTTCTTTAAGAGTCATTTTCCGACAAGGTTTGACTTGCTTAAATATTCCGATTCAGTTGTTATTGAAATGATCTGATGCTACAAAGTTGTTCTATGACATCTCGACTATAATTAAAAACATTTATATCACACTAATCAGAATCAGGATGCAAGATATGAGGATCGAAAGGAAGGTACTTTGACTGTTCTTCATTTCTGAGAAACCCAAAAATGGAAGAACAATCCTGACAAGGTTTTTAATGGACCAGAACACACTGTTATGATGCTTTATAGACATACAATTTGTTGCTAATTGTAGTATTACATGAATACTACAATTATAAACCAATAGAAAACCCAGAATCATATAGATAAGTAATCTAGACTTGGTCAAAGTAGGTAACCGGTTAACAGCCTTTGAAGGTTCTGACAGGCTCAAGAACACCTATAGCGACGGTTCTGTCGCTATAGGGGCCTTTAGCGACGGTTTATTATTATTATTTTCTGAAAAATGATTTAAAAATTAGAATAAAATAGATTTTTATTATTAAAATTACTAAATAAATTATGAAAAATTATTTTAAAGTCTGAAAAATAGTTTTTAATTATTTCAAGTAAATTTTAAAAATATTTAATATTTTTGGAATAAAAATGGTATTTATTTATTTAATTACAATATTAGATAAATTATTTAAAAATAGTTTTAATTCATGAAGAATCATCAAAAATTATAATATGGTGTTAGAAAATATTTGAAGTCATTTTTGATGAATTTTAATATTTTGTGATGAAATTTCATTTACTAATTAATATTAATGATGTTTAAGTTATTTAATAAATATATTAAATAAATTATGGAAAAATAGTATTAATGATTTAAAAATCATATAAAAATGATTTAAGTGTTATAAAAATATTTGAAGTTATAAAATATAACTTTTAATATTTAATGGTTAATTTCATTAATTAATGATTAATAATGATATTAAAGTTATTTAGTTATTATATTAAATAATTTGTTTAAAAATGATTTTAATATTTTAAAAATCATTTTAAAGTGTTTAATGATATTTTAAGTTATAAAATATAACTTTTAATATTTAAAGGATAATTTGATTAATGATTTAATATTAATGATATTTATTTAATGATTAATGATATTAAGTTTATTTAATAATTATATTAAATAAATAGTTTAAAAATGATTTTATTTATTTAAAAATCATTTAAAAAGGATATAAATGAATTAAAAATATTTTAAGTTATAATTAATGACTTTTAATATTTAGATAAATAGTTTATTAATATTTAAATATTAATGGTAATTATTTAATAATAATTTTAAATGTTTTAAGAATCATTTAAGGGTAGTATAAATATGTTAAGAATATTTTGAGTTATTATACATAACTTTAATATTTTGGCAATGGTTTCATTAATAATTTAATATTGATTAAATGTTAATGATAATAGAATTAGGTGATACTTAAATCATTTAATAATGATTCTGATATTTCAAAACTTATGATAAATGATAATTATTATAAGTCCTTGAAAGATAGTGCGATTGATGTTTAAGTTATCTAATCAGATATTGTGATACAGAATAGAGTCTTAGACTCGATTTTTACCCGATAAAGTTGTCGGTAGACCGACATGTTTCAAAAATTGATCTGAAGTTAGTTAATTGGCTAGATAAATGCTTATTTGTGATTCAATGATTGTTAAAGTTGTGTGACAATGTGATTAGGAATGTGTTGATGTTTGTTTGTGAGTCAATGACTGTTGAACATGTGTGATAATGTGATTAGGTTATGTGCTTACTGCGAAATGCAGTACTATGTGTTAAGGTATATTGTTCTAATCGAACGAATGATTTGATTAATGATAGGTCGTGATAGAAAAGATAAAACTAAGTTGAGAATTATAAGCAGCGCATCAGGCAAGTATCCTAACTTTGCATTTTCTTTATGCATTGGACAGAAGTGAGAAGTTCAGAATTATTATTATTAATGTACAGATTGTTAAACCTATATTATATACACCTTTTGATTATCAACATGTTAGTATATGATAATTCAGATATATATTCTGTTCGTTAATTTCTAGAAATGATTATACAAGTGTCCCCACTTGGATAATCATTGTATTTAATCACATGTTGATACACCTTTGATATATTTATATGTTGAATTATATATTATTTTTGAACAAGATAAGACCTTTGTTATGAAAACCCGATAGGTATGAACATCCCGATAATGGGAAAATTTTTATGCGCCCAAGGCGGACAGAGTGAATGATAACTTCGTTCTTGTACATGTAGTATTGATCAATACAGGGTACAACGGGGCTGATCACCCTCCTTGCCAGTAAGAAATGGCCGGTTTACAGATGAATTTCTATTTAAACCCTTTCGAAAATGAAAACAATGTTCATAATGTGTCACAGAAACCCCATGTATAGACAATACATAGTTTCAAAAATTTGAAAGAGGGTTGTTATGTTATTGTTATTGGTACAGATTACTTCACAACTATTGTCCTGTTGTAGAAGAATATTATAAAGAAAATATTTAAATTCTTTCAGCTTATATATATATATATATATATATAATACTTGCTGGGCACTCAAATGCTCATCCTTGTTTAATTTAAATGTTTTCAGCTAAGTGTGAACAGCTAGAAGGCTCGGCCAGGAACAAGTGAAAAGGAAAGCAAACATAATATGTTATTGGTATCATTTGTAATAGGTAAATTGTATTATGTTATGATATGTATTATATATCATGCAAAGAATGTAGTAAAGGTTGCGTACTTGGGATTAAACTCTAATAAATGTAAGTTAAGTTTAAAATTTATATTATTGTTATTATTATTAGTAATATTCCGCTCATAGAAATGGTATCGTGAAGTACCGAGTTCGGGTTTCAAGTATCCGTGTTCGGGGACTTTACATAGATGGACTTGGTATGATTATGACCAGGGATTATTCGGTATAATCATAAGCGTAATTGAAAACACGAATATCCTTGGCCCGTAGTGCATGGATAATTCGTGGTCATGATACTATTAAGCTGAGTCTCAGCATTATTGGTTTTACAGTTGTATATCTTTGGCCTGTAGTGCAAAGATGAACTGTTAATTATTGATTATACAGCTGACCTGTAGTGCAAAGATGAATTGTTAATGAATATCTTTGGCCAGATTGCAAAGATGAATTTAATGTTTTTAACGATAAAGGTATTCAAGGTATCCTCACCTCTTTATCATATCAGGTACGTACGTAAATTTCGAGGGTGAAATTCATAAGGAGGAGAGATTGTGAGACCCCAGATTTTATAAATAAAGATTTAAATTTCTCGAAATATTTTTTATATTATGGTGTGGATATGAGATAGTGTTATAGTTATGGGTAATATTTGAAAATTTTGAAAAGTATGCAAGTTGTTATAAATATTCGTTTGGTCGGGGAATATTCTTTTTGTCGGTGTACGACGACACAATCATTGGTGGACCCCATAACAGAAGTACTGTCGTAGTTAGAAAACGAAAAAAATATTTTATAGAAATAACGGCGGAGGTTTTACCATTAATACTGTTGAACTACCCGGTAGTAAAAGTACTGTGACAACACGAGAAATTAGACAATTTATGAAAATCATAATTGATTGATTTAAGGATCAATATTAGGACCTAGACAAGAAATAAGTGTATGGAATTGGCAGTTATGTAATGAAATTTTAAAAATTTCAAAAGTTTTGGACAAGACTTGAATTATATGATAGACTATAAGTGATAGTCTAGTAATGAGGTATAAGATTATGGTAGATTTAAAATTCTTTTGAAGAATTATCAGGGGTAAGTATCGAAGTGAATACTAGTCGGTATATTTGGTTACATATGTGAACCATAATGATTTAAGATCAAGGATTGATCATGATACGTTATAACTTTAGCAAACCCTAAAGTTATGTTAATCATATGTTTATTAAGTTAGAAAAAAAATCTAACGTTCTGTTAGAAAACCCTAACGTCTGATGAGAAACCCTAGAAATAGGTTATGGAAATCTTAGTTTCAGTTCCGGGAATCCGAAACCCTAAATTCATGATATGAATATGGTGATTAAGTTAAAAAACCCTAACGATGTGTTCAGAAAGCCTAATTTCTGTATCGAGAATTTAAACCCTAATTTGGGAATTTTAATGCGATGTATTAAACCTTAAGGATTAAAAAGTTGTGTGTAAGGAATATGAATATTATGTGATGGTTTATATTTGTTTATTATATAAACAAACCAAAAGAAACTAGTGAACCCCTAATTATATATTAGGAATGAAGGATTTAATAACTTAAGGGTTATGGAAAAAGAGAATTGTGGTATTTAGAATACTTACTAATTTTAAGAGATTTATTTTATACATCTCAAATGATTAATTTTATAACCTAATTATAGCAAGTCTAATTGGGTTAAGGAAATAAATATTTATGAGCAAGGATTGATGTTTTAATGGAGAAGTGAAAACCCTAATTAAATGAATTGGGTTGGATAAGAATTAAATGTAATGGATTATGTATATTTTATAGCCCAAGTGTTGGCGAATGATATTGGTTAGAGGCCAAGCAATACAGTGAGGGAATAACCCAACTTTTAGCCAAGTGGGAGAGGAATTTTTGGACGTTTGTTAAATCAAATAAGCATTTAGTAAATAAAGCAAGACTTGGAGCATTCTAAGGCCACATGGCCGGTTGCTAGAGAAGGAAATAAGAGGGGAAGAATGTGTATTAATTATTAGCTTTAGTTGGTAACCAACTCCAACCTAACCTCCTTAGGTGTCATTCTTTTAATTGTCCAACACTTATGTTCAAATTTTCAAGCAACATCTTGGTAATTGAAAGGGAGAAAGAGAGTGGGCTTGGAAAATATTAAAAATCCACACTTCATAAAAAATCTAGCTTAGTTTGTTTCTTTTTCATTTCTCATTCCTTACTCTGCATCTAAGAGAAACCAAATAGAGAGAGAGAGGGGGAGTTCAGCCATTTCCATGGAGGGAGAAGAGAGGATCCTTTGATGTCCAATAACCTAATCTCCTACTTTGGAAAGCAAAGAAAGAGGGCCATCAAAAGCAAGAGGATTATAGCTAAAGGTATAACAACAAAAATTTCTACTTGTGTTGGCTAGTTTCCTTTGTGTTTGATTTGATTTTTGACAACTTGAAGTTGTGATCTTAAGGCTTATAACCTTAGATCTTGGTGATTAAAAGTGTTTAATATGTAGATTCAACTCTTTTGTAGATCAAAAGTTAGATCTAAAGTGTGGATTGGAAGCTAGATTTTTCAAAGGATAGAAAACCTAAAATTTTCTTAGCTTTGATTGTGTTTGAAGCTTGTTTGATGAAATAAGAAACTTTGTTTCTAAACTCAAAAACTAGGTATATGCATGTTGATGAGTGTATCATGTTTAGATCTAACCATATTGGGTGTTGATTTTGGTTGGAATCAAAGGAAGAGAAAAATGGAATTTTCCGGAAAAGTTAAACTTTTAAAAAGTGTGATCAAGCTTTTGGATCTTTGAAATCTATGATGAATATATATGGTTTATGTTCTTGGTATGCTAGATATATGTGTTAAGGGTAAAATCCCTTTGGAATTACTCAAATAGGTTGAAAAATGACCAAGTTATGGGATTTCTCCCAAACTACACAAAGTTAAGAAAACTGTTAAAAGGACAGTTTTGTAACAGCCACTTCCAGGCTATTTTCCTGGAGCTTAACATGTCTAAATATGGATTGTGATAGATGAAAACTGTAGTTCAGAAAGATACGAACCCAACAAAATTGGCGGATCATTAATCGAAGTTATAGATTTTATTCTATTTAAGTTTTGGTAAAGGACTCCAAAACTGCCAAATGACAAAAAGTTTCTACCCAAATTTTTCCGGGGGCTGTTTTGGACATTTATTTAATGAGAAAAATTCTAGACTTTTGGAAAATGAAAATATATGGTATTATTTAGCTCGTGTCCAAAAAAGAGCTGATTCCGAGTTAAAATGACCAAGTTATGACCATTATAATTTTTGTGATTTTCTGACGGAAATCGCTATAACTGGAGTTCTACAACTCCGATTGCCACAAAATTTAAAATGGAGCATCACGTTAACATGTATAAGGTTATGGCAAGATATGGGAATGTTTGAAGTTAAGCACGAGGTAGCTAATTTCTTAAGCTACGCACTGGAATTAATTTTTGAAAAATACCAAAGGAAGTTGAAAAATTATGGAAAAATAAGTTTTGTGCATGAAATATGTGTATATATGTTTGACCAAATGATAGGAGAATAATACACTGATTTGGTATTTTCGTGATACGGATATAGAATACAGCTTGCTGGATTAGGTAAATTGTGATTCCAGTTTACTAGATTGAAATACAGTTTAATGATTTGAAAATATGTTAAAAACCAATTTACTAGATTGTAGTTTAGATTGCTGGATTTGGAATCCAGGTTCCTGAGTTGGCAATTTAGTTGCTAGCTTTAGAATCCAGGTTGCTGGACGAGTTTTTAACTTACTAAGTGTTAGCGAATAACTTATGAAATGAAAAAGCGAGTGTTAAATCATATAAATGTAATTCTATGGCATGGTTAAGTGCTTAAGCAGAGTTTAACTGAAATTAAACTCGAGTGTTGACCGACTAGATCGTTGGAATGTTAAAATTGTGTCAGTTTCAACTCAGACTGCAATAGTCTAACTGATACTAAGTCTTATGTGAAATATAGACTGATATGGTTATGTGATAATGTGTTTAGTTATTCTGTGGATATAAATATAACAGTATTATATTGTGATGATATTATTCTAATTATTGGAGATCTATATTACTAATATTAGGTCTTCGGGGTAAAGCGTAATTAAATTGCGTTGCGATAATCAACGGTTCAGGCAAGTTTTCTTTTACTTAACTCTAATAAGAGTAGTTTATTCAAGCTTATGGTTAATCATTGCTGATTGCCATGAAAATTGTACTCTGTACATCTTGCATGTATAAGTCAGGTATGAAAGGCTGATCACCTTCATTACCAGTTGGTTCAGAAATGTTTGTTCATGTAAAATACTTATTCAGTCAAAAGTTTGTTCGTGCTAGTTCTCAATTATATTGATGAATTATAGCAAGCTCATTATTCATACTCTTCAATCATGATATATCATTATATTGTTGTATATAAACTTGCTGGGCAACTTTCATGCTCACCCTTGCTATATCATGATAAAACATTGTAGATAAAGTGAATGCGTTGGGATACAGGAAAATGATAATGCCAAGTTCAGCTTGGGGCAATATATGCAGCTATTTTGTAATAGAATAGTTGATAATAATGTTATGTGTTAGATAACTTATGAATTGTGTAATCAGTTAAGGTTACTCGACCTTGGGGATGAGTGTGTAATGTATTGTATAAACAATTTATGTTTATATCTTTCGTAAATAGTTATAGAAATAGTATACCGGATCCGAGGTGATTTATGACCTGGATTCGGGGCTATCACAAGTACAGTAATACGCGTGGTTGCATAGTAGCACACGATATTGATTATTGATGCTTACGTAAGAAGTCACTCAATTAAACTGCATTATTGCTACAGTAATTGCAGCATCATATCTCTCATATTATTGATCCAAATATTGTCACAATATCATGTGCATAATATGTTATATTATTAAATTAATAATTGAGACGACAAAGTTATTCATATTATTAAATTACAATATTTACAATATCTAGAAGTTCTGTCAAGGAGAGGTTTGGTCACCTAATTGCGCGCTAAAAGGGAGAAATTCTTATTGGAAAGCCCCTTCTTTCCTGGGAACGACCTGGTTGTTAAATATTGTGAGTTATGATATTAATGATGGATAAGTTCGTGTTGATTAAAGATGAATTTGATAGTTCTATTGTGTTAAAATTATCTGTGTTAGTGAAAATTGACATTTATTTCGATAATAATTGATGTCTGGAAGTTATATTGTTCAATCGGGTATTTGGGGAACTTTTCGTGTCGGGGTTACTATTCACGAGTTACTATTCATGAGTTTTAATAGTAATTTGACCCTTCAGCTTTCCAAGAGTTATTTGCCTATTCGGTGTTCCAAGAGTTAATTACCCCTTCACAAATAGTAGTTGCCTCTTCAATATTACCAAGAGTCATTGTGACCCTTCGTTAAGACCAAGAGCCACTCATAGTTTTTCTATAAATAGAAGCTCATTCCTTCATTATTTCTTACGAATTCATTGAAACTCTAGAGAGAGAAATTATAGAGAGAAGCTATAGAGAGAAAATTATAGAGAGAAAGAAGAAGAGTATTCTGCTACTTCAGCTACTTCTATATTCAGTTTCTTTTACTGTAAGGGGTGTTATTCTTTCTTATTCATGAAGAGAACTTCTGTTACTCCATTCTTATTTATTCTGTTAGAATAACTTGTATACACGGTATACCCTATACTTGGTGAAATCCTTATGTTATTACATTCTTTATTATTCTTTTGGAATAACCTGTATGCGTGGTTTACCCTATACTTGGTGGAATGATCTGTATACTGTGGTTTACCCAATACTTGGTAATCTTCTTCTTCTGTTATTCCATTCTTTATTATTATGTTGGAATAACCTGTTTATGCGAAGTACCGCATACTTGGTGAAATTCTTTTATTATTCCGTTCTTTATTATTCTGTCAGAATATCCGATCGGTGTGAATTTCACCTGACCTGGTTCCATATTTATTATTCCGCATTTATTATTCTGTCGGAATATCCCGTCGGTGTGAATTTCACCTGACCTGGTTCCATTATTTATTATTACGCATTTATTATTCCTTTGGAATAACCTATCTATGTGGATTGCCATATGCATGGTGAATGATCCTTTGTATTCATTCCTTATTAAATTGTGGAAATGATCTGTATACATGGATTACCGCATGGTGGGTGAAAATCTATTTGTAGTTTCATATATTTTTTATTATACTCAGTTTTTTTAAAGTTTTGACTTCTATACTCCATGAAATTAGTGGAATATCCTTGATGTTTGCTCTTCATCTAGTATCTATTCATGGAAATATTCTTCTGAGCATTCTTGAATTTTACTTTACAATGAAGTATCATGTTGACAATTTAGACATTATTAGTTCCTAGATAAATTAATTTTTGAACTTGTTTTATTGAATTATTATGTCATTGTCATCATCCTCATGTTATATTATGTTGAAAGTCATCTTTGTCTTACGTGCATATATGGACTTAGTATGATTATGACCAGGGATCATTCGGTATAATCATGACCTATTATAAATAATGTGATAAAAGTCCTCAGTGGCCTGTAATGCATTGATGAATAGTTTTTGGTATGATTATGACCATGGTTTATTCGGTATAGTCATGACCATTGATGATTTAATAAAAATCCTTGACCGTGGTACAGGGATGTTTAGATGTGGTGGTTTATTTATTAAGCTGAGTCTCAACGATAAAAATTAATGAAAACCTTTTAAAACCTAAAAGATAGTAGACTTTATTCTCTACTTGACTCTTTTAATGGATTTCATATTCCGCTGCAGTTAAACTTGATGTCTATCGTATATTATCAGTTTAACATTGTTGAAGACTAATGATAATTTATTCTGTATTATCTTAGTCATAATATTTCTTACTGGGCTAGTTAAGCTCACCCTTTCCTTCACTATTCTCTTCAGGAAATGAGAATATAGTTGGGACGAGTCGGGGAACGGAGTGACGGTCCAGATGATAGCATTAGTAGTCCTCACTATTTTGTTAAATAGTGTGACAATAAATGTAACGAGGACTGAATTTGAGTTTGTATACTATCTATGAGGACTCCATTGAGAATAGATTTTGTCTAGAAGGCAGTATTCTTGTTTAAACTCTCAGTTTATGTTTTGTCGTATTTTACACGATAGCTGTATAGTTAAATTTGCATTTATATTGTGTACCATGTATTTGGCGACTCAAGATGAGTGATTAATACCTAATTTTGGGGGCGGCACACCTGTCGTCTCGAAGTACGTGCTCTCATGCACTATAATGTCTGTTCGAACTTGAAGAACTTCAATCTAAGCATCCGAACGAGGTGTACAAGACCTTCTTTAGACCGCTTTTGTCGAGAGTTACGCAATGACATGGGATTAGAGGTTGTATGAAGTCAGGAAGAGGGGACCATGCCCATGGTCTTCAAGTTTCAAATTCTATCTTGTGTGCTGCCACACATAATAGTCACTCGGGATTGGAACTCCTTGGCTCTTGTGGGACATTGTTGCGTAGAAATATATGTATGAAATGTTGAGACGACGCGCTGGGGTTGAGTTGTCAAGATGAGGATTTGACTCTTCATCGGGGTTATCTCCGGTTTGAGCTGATAGCAGACGTTGGTCATGGTTACATCTGAGATTGGACTGCTGCAAGTGGTTGAATTCTGTAAGGTCATCTGTAAGTGTGCCTGTCTTCCCAGTGTTATCTATGGGTCTTTGGAATGAGTGCCTCGGTAGGAGGTCTGAGATTGAAGCTGATTGCATGCATTTGAAACAAGCATTTCCGGAGTTATCACCGGAACTGCAACAGCATTCCTTGGGGTTATCTCCAAGGTTGAAACTCGAGGTTATCTCCGAGGTTGGAATTGATACTCCCGATGTGTGTTCCAGGGTAGAGACTGAACTTTCGGTAGTATCTAGAATGGATGTGAGCTGTCTTCCAGGGTTATCTCTGAAAGACAAATTTGCCCTCCTATAATGTTAGTAACAGGTGTGCAAAAAATTTTGAGTGTCTACAAGTCTCCCGTATATGCAAGAAATGAGCAGACTTAGTTAATCTATCAATAATAACCCAAATCCCATCTATGCCTTGATAAACCGTGGGAAGACCCGTAACGAAATCCATGGTAATGTGTTCCCACATCCATTTCAGAATCTCAAGTGGTTGTAATGGACCCTTTGGCACTTGAGGCTCCGCCTTTACACGTTGACAAGTTAAACCCCTCGAGATAAACTTCACAATCTCTCTCTTCATATTGTTCCACCAAAATGTTTATCGAAGATCACGATACATTTTGGTACTTCCAGGATGGATTGTAAACGGTGTATTGTGTGCCTCCATCATGATCTTGTACTTCAAATTAGAGTTGTTAGGAACACAAAGTCTGGAGTTGACTAGAAGTATTCCTTCTTCATCGATTCTTGCTTTTGGGATAACACCTTCTTATACTTTCTTCTTCATACGCATCAGTTCCGGGTCTATGGCTTGAGCAACTTTAACTTTATCGATTAAAGTTGGTTCTATGTGTATACTTGACATCATTGCATGGGTCCCGGGAGTCTTGAATTCTATCTTCATCTTTTCTAAATTACACAAAATGGGCCTTTGTGTTGATAACATCGCACTCGTTCCTGCGTATGATCTTCTACTCAATGCGTCAGCTACCACGTTCGCTTTTCCAGGATAGTATTGAATGGTATGGTCGTAATCTTTCAGCAGCTCGAGCCAATGTCGTTGCCACATGTTGAGTTCCTTTTGGGTGAAGAAATATTTGAGGCTTTTATGGTCTGAATATATCTCCACTTTCTCCCCATTTAGATAGTGCCTCCAGATTTTTAACGTGAAAATGACTGCTGCCAACTCTAGATCATGAGTAGGGGAATTCCTCTCATATTCTTTGAGTTGTCACGAGGTATAGGCTATGACCTTTCCATGTTGCATGAGAACACATCCTAACCCTTTGCCTGAAGCATCGTTGTAGATAACAAATCCATCCGAACCAGATTGTATTGTCAGAACAGGTGCCGAAATGAGTCTCCTCTTAAGCTCGTGAAAACTTTTCTCGCATTCCTCGCTCCATACGAATTTTTTATCTTTTCGAGTCAGCTGAGTTAACAGAGTAGCGATTCGAGAAAATCCTTCCATGAATCTTCGATAATAACCAGCTAAGCCCAGAAAGCTACATACTTCGGTTACTGTCTTAAGTTGCTCCCAACTTTGTATTGCTTCAATCTTCGTCGGGTCAACCGATACTCCATGTTTTGACACCACGTGCCCAAGGAATGCTACTTTCCTCAAGCCAGAACTCGCATTTCTTCAGCTTGGCATATAGCTTATTTTCACGAAGCCTTTGAAGTACCAACTTCAAATGGTTCTCATGATCTTCACGACTTTTGGAATATATGAAGATATCATCAATAAAGACAACAACGAACTGATCCAAATATTCCTTGAACAGAAGGTTCATCATATCCATGAAAGCCGCAGGAGCATTAGTCAATCCAAAAGATATAACTACGAATTCATAATGCCCGTACTGAGTTCTGAAGGCAGTCTTCGGAATATCCTCAGTTCTAATCTTCAGCTGATGATATCCAAAATGAAGAACGATATTTGAAAAGAATTGTGCTCATTCCAACTGGTCAAATAGGTCATCAATGCGAGATAGTGGATACCTATTCTTAATGGTGACATGTTTCAAATCCCGGTAGTCAATACAAAGTCACATACTCCCGTCTTTCTTCTTTACGAATAAAACAGGAGCACCCCAAGGAGATGTACTAGGACGAATGAAACCGATGTTCAACAACTCCTGTAGTTAGACCTTTAACTTTTGAAGTTTAATAAGAGACATTCAATATGGGGTTTTAGAAATGAGCTTTGTACCAGGTTCAAGGTCAATAACAAATTCAACTTCACGTTCAGGGGGTAGACCGAGAAGTTCTTCAGGAAATACGTTAGGAAATTCACTAACAAGAGAAATATTATTCAAATCTGACGTGTTTATGTTCAAGTCCATGACATGGGCTAAGAAAGCATGACATCCGTTTTTTAATAAATGAATGGCTTTATAGCTTGATATGATAGTGATTTACTTTAGTGGTTTGGTTGCTTGAATTCGTATAACAAGTTGGTTAGGAATATGAAAACTAGCAACCTTATGAAAATAATTAATTTTGGAATGATGAGTAGTTAACCAATAAATCCCTAAAATCACATCAAAAGCAAATATCTTTAAAGAGATAAGATCAACAGGAAATGTGATGGTGCCAACTTGAATCAAACAAGATTTATAAACAGTGAATATAATGAAAGTTTCTCCTAACAGAGTCTCCACAGATAAGTCAAAGTTTAATTTCTGCGGAGTCAAGTTTAAACGTTGAGCACAAGCAGGAGAGATAAATGAATGGGTAGAATCGGTATCTAGTAAGGTATAAACTTCACAAGAGTTTATGATTAGCTTACCCGTGATCACCTCATTTGGGTTCCTCGCATTTTTACCAGTCACGACAAATGCTCCTCCAGGAATTGCTTACTTTGCCTTGTCTGGGTCAGCCTTTTGAGTCACCATCCCCTCTGAACTTGGTTTCACTACAGTACAATCTCGAGCGATATGACCTTCCTTTCCACAATTATAACATACCTTGAACTGTTGTGGGGAGGTTTTGGCTGATGTGTCCTTCTTTTCCACATTTATAACATATGACCGGTGGTCGTTCTCCTCCCTTAGAAACAGTTGATACTGGTGCTGATGTCTTCACATTGTCATTTTTGAACCTTCTATTTTTAAAATCTCCCCCTAACTCGCTTCTTAAATTATCATGGCCACGATTACCACCAGAGTGGTTACCGCTTTTATTCGTAGTTTTCCCTCCTCGCTGATTATCATTGCTTCGATGACTGCTGCCACCCGTATGACCCTAGTTGTGGTCCCTCGGTTGAACGTACTTGTTATCTCGCTCTAATAATTGAGCCCTGTTGACAACATCTAAATATAGAAAAAATTTATGAGAAATGAGATACTGACGTATATCGAGTTTCAGACATCTTATAAACATTTACGTCATACTTTCCTCATTCTCTACCAAATAAGGTGCAAACTTGGATAACTCTGCGAACTTAGCCTCGTACTAGGACACCGTCATGTTATTCTGTTCCAATCTAATAAACTCTACCTCCTTCATATGACGAATACTTCTAGGAAAATACTTTTCATTGAACAGTTTTTGAAATGTTTCCCAAGACATGTTGAGTGCGGCTGGCTGGGTACGCTTCACAGATTCTCACCAGTAATCTTCCTCACTACGAAACATATAGGTGGCAAATGGAACCATATATTCCTCTGTGCATCCGAAGATATCGAATATCTTGGAAATTTGCTAAACCCACGTTTCCGCCTTAATCGGATTCGGCTTCCCCAGAATTCTGGTGGTCCCAACTCTTTGAACTGCTTGGCTGTGACAAACCGTGGATTGCTATTATTTCCACCTGTATTTTGTACACAAGTCTCCCTTGTCTGATTTTGCATGAATTTTAAAAAGCTTCTAAACATTCCATCGTTCATGGTCTAATCAGTGGTGTTGTTTACAGGAGGAACACTGTCGTCATGTTGCACATTCTCCTGATTAGTGAGTAAAGGTGTCTCCACGGTCTCATTTACTCAATTGTTAACATTCTCAGTTTCCATTCACAAATATTGCCATAAAATAAGGGTTAATTCAAGAAATTAATATATCACATAATGTCCTTATATTCTAACCAACCAACAAATAAGCTTAGGTAGGACACACTAGCGAAGGATTTACTTGTCTCTCCCCTCCTAGTTCTATTCCCCGATCTCTGTCAGAGACCATATCCCTAAGCTCTTATACCAACTGTGACGCCCCCAAAATAGGTATACATCACCCATTCTGAGTCACCAAATACATGGTACAAAAACAACTAAAACTTTATTAATACAATTATCGTGCAAAATACGATAACACATATAATGTGAGTTTAAATACAAATATTGTCTTCTAGACAATATCCACACTCAAATAAGTCCTCATTACAATTATTGATACACTATTTTACAAAATAGTGAGGACTACTAAAATAACTTTCTAGAACCATCATTTCACACCCCGACTACTTCCCGCTACATTCTCGTTTCCTGAGAAGAAAAATGGAACAAAAAGGAAAAGGGCGAGCTCAACTAGCCCAGTAAAGAATATTATGAATAAGATAATATAGAACAAATTATCATTAGTCCTCAACAGGGAAAAATCTGATAGAATATAATAAATAACAAATTTCAGATCAATATTCGCTGCGGAAATAATAATTCATTAGAAGAGTTAAGTAGAGAATGAAAACTACTATCTTCTATGATTTAAAAATCCATCATCAATATTTTATCCCTGTAACATCAATAAATATACATCTTGAATCGAATATTCATCTTTGCACTACAGGCCAAAGAGATTCATCAGTTGGTCATGTTCATCTCAACACCTGTTCATCTTTGCACTACGGGCCAAAGATATTCATCAGAAAATCATTCATCTTTGCACTAAAGGCCAAAGATATTCAGTTATATCATCATTTAGGACTGAGGATGATGAAAAATATTTTAAAGGAAACGAATCCAATGAGACAAAAGAATACATATTAAGGATTCATACTTTGGTGTATCAATGTTCAAAAAAACCCCATAATATACTATGGTGGAGTAAAATTCAAGAATAATGATCAAAACTTGGATACAATTAAAGATAGTAACAAAAATAGACATCTAGGACAAAGAACAAAAATTTAATTTTTCTGTGAATAGTGTCGTATTCGTGAATAGTGTCGTATATGTGAATAGTGACGTATACGTGAATAGTAACCCCGACACAAAAAGGTAGAAATTTCACAAGAAAAATTATACTAATATTTCAGCATAATGATATTGAAAGAAATAATATCATTTTTGAAGAAAATAACATCACTTACCTCAAAAGAATAGTACTTCTAGCTGGAATATCATATATAACGCTGAAAGAAACTTGCACCGTTTAGAAACACTAAAAGTATCAAAATACTCACAAAAATATGCTCGATAATATAGAGAGAGAAAACATCAGATTCTGGTGTGATTTTCAATTCTAACATAAGCCCCTATTTATAGGAAAATGCTTAGAACACCAAAGAAAAAAATTTAATAAAATATTAATGTTTATTAAAAAAAATTCCTACGCCCACCTTAGAAATCTGAATTTAGCATTTTGCAACAATAAGTGGGGCCCACCACACACAAAACATGTTTTAAACATTTTTTTGTAACAAAATTAATTCAGACCCAATATTCCAGAACTTCAATAATTCATAATAAATAGCTCTTTTATCAAAAAAAATTCAAATCTTATGTCCATTCCATAGAAAATTCAATTCTCTACAACTTTGTAGCTTTAAGTTTTTCCAAATTCCAAATAGAAATTGACCGAAATCCACATACAGACGATTTTACAGGTTATAATCAAATTTCAGTCAAAATGGGGTCAACCGACATGTTTAACATGTTTTTATCATTTATTGTAATAAAAATACTATTCCTCCTCAATTACTCATATATCACACATTCATTGTAAAAATATCACCATTATTATATTATTATATTATCACATTATACAATTGTAATGTAATATAATAATAAAATTTCAATTTTCAACAATTGTCACTTTTCTAAAAATTCCTCAATTTATATCCATATAAATAAATATTTTCCTTATCATATAAATCAATAATTAATTATTCACAAATAATATTACAAAATCATAATAATGACAACCAGGTCGTTCCCAGGAAAGAGGGGGCTTCCAATAAGGATTTCTATTTACTGGCGCGAAATTAGGTGACTAAATCTCTCCTTAAATAGAACTTCCTTAGACATTGCCAATAATGCTATCTAATAATATTATTCAAATAATATGAATTATTGATCTGATAATGAGAAATAATGTGCAGTGATAATTATTGAAACAACAATAATATAAAATATCAACGTAGCAATTATTGAATCAATAAAAAAATATTAAACAGTAATTACTGTAACAGTTATTGAGTAGTGCCTTCCTACGTAAGAATCAATAATTGGTGCAATACCGTGTGCTACTGTGTAACACTGCGTATTACTATTTTTTAACCACCGAGTATTCCAATAGTGTTAACGGTAATAACTACGCCGTTATTTATAAAAACTTATACTTGTCGTTTTCTTCATCCAATCGCTTTCTGTTATTGGGGCCACACAAGGCTGTGCCATCGTACGAATATTCCCTAACAGTAAGAATATTCCACGACCAAACGAATATTCCCCGACAACAATGAATATTTTATAACCACTTTCTTATTTAAGATATGTGCACATTTTACCCATAACTAACCACATTAATCAAATCAACCCTTATTATTTTAAAATAATAAATAGAGGAAATTTAATTTCATTTATAATAAGTTGGGGTCTTACAACATTACTATTGAAAATGTGATCTATCAAATGATGAAACTTCTCAGTATTTATTGCCTTCGGCAAATGCGCTTCTTCAAGTATTTGTATCAAGATTTACGATGATCTTTAAAAGACAATACCAAATCCTGAATGGATATCTATTGGGGTGCTTATCTTAATCTTTGCACCACTTTGGCTTTATTATGCAACATCTTGCTGAAGAATTCTTTAATTTTCTTTTCGGACAGTCTTCCCGTGGATTTAATAACTAGTTTCATCACTCGCTAAGGCAGATACAACGAGTTTTCCTTTAATATTGCAACAATTTGATTTGAAGTTGATCCCTTATCTTTCCTATAGTTCCAGGGGACTCTTTTCAAGCTGATTATAGGATATTACGGTCTGAATGGTAGTATTAGTCACCCGGGAGCATCCAATTTCACAGGATTCTTTAGTCCTTTGACCTGCATTCCTTGGATTGTAAGAGGTGTTGCAGACAAGTCTCCATCATAGGATATGACTGCTCCTCTCCAGGTAGGGTTTTACCACTATTTACCATTTACAGGTCACCATTATCGATCATATTTTGGATCAGATAATGAAGTGCCCAACAACTTTATGTATTATACCTAGGAGTGTTGTAGTGATATTGGCATATCCCGATAGCATCAAATCTCTTGGAATGGGGATTGATTGGAGGAAATAATTCTGTGATTTTCCTTTTATTGATCAACATCTATAGGATCTCTTCCATTAGTTGACCCAAAGGAGTGGATTTTCTTATATCTGCATACTCTCGACAAGCCTGGGATCTAACTTTCCTTGCAAGTTTTTCTTCCCAGGTTTCATTCTCTTGGAATCGTTGTTGATCCCTTTTTATGATTGAGAGGAGATTTGTTTGCCCTGACTGATCAGCTATCGCATTATTTGGTGTTGATGTATCATTAGTTCTGCCAGCTGACCAATATGTTCTTTGATAGACTTTATTTCTTGTTCTAAAAGAAACTAACTTTCTGAATACTCTTTTCTTCCAGAGCTATCTTTGTTTACTTGGGAGGAGTCCCCTATATACTGGAGGTATTTGGAACCTTCTCCATTTCCCATACTGATCATGTTGACATTCTCTTCATTGTGTTGAGGCAAAGGATTGTCTTAAACACTGTGGTTACTCTTGTGTAGTCTCCACAATTTCCCCACTGTCTATCATATATGGGATTTTTTATTTGAGAGACCAACAATCTTGGGTATCATGGCCCAGAGCTCCAGAATGATAAGCACATTTCTTGTTTGTGTCAAAATCCCTCCCACTTGGATTAGCTACAGGAAGGAGCTGGACAATCTTCTTTTATGCTGTCAAAAGCTTCATTATATTTTCCAATAAATCCCTTAAGGTTGTGAAAACTCTTCGACGTCTGACCTTTCCAACTTTTTGCAATGGAGGATTTGACGATTGTGCAAATTCTTGAAAAAGGGAATAATTTTTCCTTTGGATGGGCAACTTTTGATTTCCTATCTGAATTTATCTTTGCAGTACCAAGGATACTTCCTCTTCTTTCTTTTTATGAACCCTCTGAGGGTTATTGTCATAGCTTCCAGCCTGAATGTGCTCAGCCACGACTTCTAAAGTCGTAAGGTCTTTAATCTTTCCAAACTTTAACCCCATTTCAGCCATTTCTCCATGTTTAATCATTTCTAGGAATGGTTTTCCTATACCTACTAGGACCATATCATAAAATAGAGCTTCATGTATATCATTGAATGTCATTACCATTTCTGTTTTTGTCATTGATGGAATGACTTGGGTAGCCAGGTGCCTCCACTATTAAGCATATTCACGAAAAACTTCACTATTTTTCTTCTTAACCTTGGTAATTTGATATCTATCTGGAGCCATTTATGATTAGAAACTGTATTGATTTTGAAAAGGATGGACTAGTTTTTCCCAGCTATGAATTTGAATTGGCAAGTCTAGCGTACCAGGCTCTGGCCTCTCCAGTCAGACTTTTTTTGAAACAACTGCATCCTTAGTTTCTCATCGTTAGGCATAAGACCTATATTCTCCAATGAACACTTAAATCAGTGTAATAATCTCCCAATCCATTATATTTCTCAAGAAATCCTGGATTTTAAACTTTTTTGGATAACGGGCCCTTGGAAAGATACAGAAGTCTGAGTAAGTCACACTCCCATACACTTCAGTCCCTTTGATTGACCGGATGGTTTCTTCCATTTGCCAAACTTTCTTTCGAATATCACAAGTTTCTCGATCTTCTTTAAGATTGGTGATTTCAGAGGTTTTGTTAGATTTTTCATAGATTTGAGGTTCAGGTATCTGTTCTTCCTTTTTTTTTCTTTTTAGTACCATGGCTTCCTCCTTGTGCAGAGGTTTCTGTTATAGTGGGTATTTGTTGACCTTAAGTATTTTTGTTCTATTTTTTCAAAAAGACAGCTAGTTCTGCTATCTGGCTTCTCAGTCCCTCGAACTCCTCTTGAGAAACAGAGGTAGATTTAGGTTGGGCACTTGTAGCCATGTCTGAAGATGGGATTAGTGCCTTTTTAGACTTTAATTGGGTAACAAGACCAATTGCTTCCCTATAAAAATATTATTTAGTTTAGTCTTGGTAAACACTAATAGTCTGCATGCTATGCAATGTGTCTGTTTTAGGGTTTTTTTTTAATGTTTTCCTGCAAAACAAATGTTAGTTGTTTTGATAATAGAATAACATGAAAAGTTTTGATAGAGAATAGAATGTATATTTACATTTTTCTTTTTCTTCTTTATATTTACATGGAATCGTAATTTACATTGAATCAAAATTTACATAAAATTGAAGCGGAACGGCATGAAGCAACTCCACTTTGAGTTTGGTTTATCAAAAGGCTGACCTATCTTAGGCTACTCTTGCAGCTTTTCGGCATGAAGGTCCCCAAATCATTACAATCTACAAGATGGGAAGCTAATATGATCTTTCAATTAGAGGGGATCTGAGTGGTGCCTTTCCTAAGACTCGCGTGATTATTCTCCGTTGAGTCTAGTAATCAAACACCGACGGGTTCGCCTCCTGGTGGAGGAATCAAAAAACATACATTCACATACATCGTGTCTCACCGCATGAAATGATGACATTGAGCAACACACTAGTACAAAATATTGAGTTTGTGTAGGGCACTAAAGTGCAGTAAATAGAGAATTCATTCACATCTATTTAATGTAAAGACATCATTCACACACACGGAAGAAAGGGATTTTACAAAGATTGAAATGCGGACTTAAACCCTTGACTATCCCTAGCGGAGTCGCCACCTGTCGACGTCGGGAAAAATTCCCTTTGGAATTCTTCTTTTAAATATTTCTTACCCTTTATGTTTTTTATGCTGTTCAAATTTGGTTTGAAAGGGTAAATTTGATAAAAGAGTCCAACATGAAATGTTGACAATTTGAAAATTTTGATTTTTACAGAGCCGCCAATTGGTAGGAGTGAAATGGTTGTACTAACTTAACCGAGTTTATGAAAAGTTTTGCAAAAAGGCCCAATTATTGGACTCTGTTTAACAGGCCTTGGAAACAAAGATTCATAGAGTTCAGGGGCTTGCTCAAGCGGGGGGAAGGTGTTAGGCACCCCCCGACTATTGGGATTGTATATAGCGCGATTACATAATCAAATCATATAAAAGAATGCAGAAGCGCGATAAATTGGAATTTCATATTTTCGTACAATCTCATATCATGATCATGCTTTGTGCTTAATTATCAATATAAACGAAAAAGAAGAAGATCAGAATCATACCCTTGTAGATTCAAGCTTCCACAGGTACGAGTTTAACTCCTAGTTCTTCGCGATCTCCTTGAATCTCCAGGATTTATACCTTCATTTGATCAACGTTAGCTGTGATGACCCAGGTATGGGTGTAGTTTTAAGAATTTCCAAGGAGGGAATTTTTATATGAAGGGAAGAGGGTAATGACCCAAAAATTCGGATTGTCCAGAATTTACGTTTGAAGAATTAGTTATTAATAAAATAAATCTTTATTAATAATATTTTGTGCTATATGTTTATTAATTGTTCTAGAACCTAGGATGATTATTAATCGGGAGGATTATGGCTACGAGCTAGAATGAATGAGTTAGAATTTTCAAGAAAAAAATAAAAAAAATTCGGGAACAAAAATATTTCTAGGAAAAAAGACGAAATAGGCACTATTCACCCGACGAAACCTAAGGTTAGGGATTGAATAACCTAAGCCTTTTCGAGAGTTTGGTATGTTTAAATGATATTCCGTTGAAAGATTTGATGATAATATGTCGTGAAAAGTTAAGTAAGCTGATAAATGTTTTTCTCGAAAAACGAGCAAAAATCAGACAAAATAAAAATGACGAAAAGTACTATTATGCACTTTTCATTCGTTTAGCTACGTTATGGGAAAACGTTAAGGAAAACTCTTGACACCAAAAAGTATTTTTTAGTTTTTCAAAAATCCAAAGAATACATAAAAGTTAATATGTAAAGGAAAGACGAAATATCCAAAACTATTTGGATTCCGAGAATCGCAGTTTTTAAAACTATCGGACGAGACCAGAAAGACGGAACCACGAAACTTACAGGCTAAGTTTCGTGAATAGTAAGGAGGTGAAAATAGTAAACTTAATGGCTAAGTAAACTTAATGAGTAAGTAAACTTGGTGCTTAAGTCATGAATAGTAAGGAGGTTTGTGGGGGCAAAATAACTAAAATACCCCTAGCCTTGGTTTTCTATAAACAGGAAGCTTAAATCATTTGTTTAGGATTTTGAAAATCCTACACTTTGAGAGAGAGAGTTCGGATGGGGGAAAGAGAAGGAAAAGGAAGAGGAAAAGCTTGCTCGTGAGCAACCTTTGCCCGATGGAAGGAGATTAACGAAGAAAGGTAGTCTGAAACCTTGTCTCACATAATTTATCCTTAAGTTTTTATGTTCAAAAACATAACTTAATGAGAATTAGAAGTAGATGATGTTAGGAATGATTTCATATGGTTGAAATCGTAAGAAAAAGAAGAAATAAGAATTTGAAGTTTAGTAAATAAACTTCTTAAGGAAGTGTAAGATTCGTAATGAATTAGAACAATCCGAGTGGATTATATGAATGAGTAGGTGAAATAAGTAAGGAATGGTGTTCTATAATATCAAATTCTAAGAAAGAGTGAAATTGTAATCAAAATATCGATTAAAAATGAAGAACAAACGAAGTACACGAAGAACACAAAGAACGTTCTTGATGGACAAATTTAAAACCATCGTAGGATAATTATTGTTGATGGAAAATTTTAAAACCATCACGTATAATTTAGTTGCTTATTGCTTGGTTAGGAACGAAAGAAACATTCATGAAGAACGAATTAAAACTGAGCTATAACGAAGTTATAGCGAAAATTTCATAAAAGACGAACAAGAATTAAAAAGTTAGTAAATGAACCCAAATGTGTAGGGTTTCATAAGAAAGTAAGAGAACATAGAAAACGTGAGTCATGGACTCAAGAACGAACGAGTTCTGAGTTCAGATGACCGAATTACGGATGAGCGAACGACGAGCGTTAAAAACGTAAAATGAACAAGGGTGAAGATAAAGCCAATTGAATGGTACATTAACAGATTCAAAACAAAGTTCTGTCTAAGGGGCATTGAAGTACGTAAGATAAGGAAAAGAAAGGATTTAGAACGACCTCATTCTGAGTTATAACAAATAAGTTATGAAAGCGAGAAGTAAGCGTCTCAAATTAGATTTAACACTTAGAGAAATTTTCTAGGGTTAGGGCTTGGCACTACAGCACCAGCCATACCTTATAAGGTGGCACTGCAGCGCCAGACCAAGAAACCGGGTACTGCAAACTCGCACCGCGGCGCGAGAGATAGAAAAGAGAGTGGTGTCGCAGCACCAGTGTAGGGAAAAAGCCAGAAAAGAGCTTTTAACTACTCAACTATTGGGGGAAACCTAAGGAAACATAAAAACATAATGTTCAACTAATGTAACCCTTAATCAAGTGTTTTAAACCTTTAATAAAGATTGAACGAAAAGATTAAATGAGAGTAAAAGATAAAGAATGTAAACGCGAGTTACGAAATCGATATCCGGGGACCGTAGTCGCGATAAGCGAACGTAAGGGATTGCTATGATGGTGATTCCTTAGACGTTGATTAACGAAGGTTATGAATAACATTTTGATATTATGTTTTGGTAATAAGAGATAAGTGTAAAGCGTATAGACGCTATGAACGCAAAGCAGTTGCGATGAACGATCGGTCTTAGCATACAACGATTAGTATGGCTTTGATATTAAGAAAGAATAACGAACATGGGGTTCATGGGATGGATAACTATTGAAAGTGATTAAAACCTTGAGTAAAGGTTGAATGAGTGATTAAGAGAAGAGTAACGTGAATGTTGAATACGTAAACGATTCTCGTGAATCGTATTCATGTCGAACGAACGTTCTAAGGATACCCTGGTTATATGACGTAGACGTTGACAAAGGTAATAAGTAAGATATGAATTATCGAGAAAGCCATAACGAACGGTAATAAGATTAATGAACGCCGAATGTGAGTCAGATAAGAATGAATCTTAAGGTATGGCATTTAGTTATCAGAAAGCCAAATGGAATAAGAAGTTGAATTAACGAACATTATAGTTTAATGGTTCGAATAAGTTAAGATAAGTTTAAGTTGTAGTATAATCGTAACCTTTGATGGTTGACATATGGGAGCTGGGCTAAACAATTCCTTTAGAGAGTGAAGGTATATACAAAATTGGCAACCGATCTAACTCACTGTGATGGCAGTGTAGATGAGACAGGAACTTGTTTGTTAGTTATTTGTGGGAAACCACTCAAAGTACCATATGGACTACTAGCAGAGAAGTGATGTGTGCTGAATCCTAGAGAAGTTATATAAAAAAGATAAGAATATAAAACATCAAAGATGATGAACGTATCATTAAGACATCTTCGTATGTCATGAAGCCATAAATCGGTAATAAAAGTTAATCGCGTAAACTTAGGCTGCAAGAACGCGAACCCTAAGAAGTAAAGTTGTGAGCCCCCAAATTCTCCATAGTCACTATAGCCAATTTGGTGCTCACATAAATATTCTATCAGATAATAATTCCTATAAATCCAAGATTCACAGTACTCATAGTAAATAGTAGTTCCCGTCAGAACAATCATTCTAACTAAGTACCCTCACTTGGATGTACAGGTTCAGTATCTTATAGATATTTCTTCCATATCTATAATTCTTATATATATCTGACTTCCACAGTATTAATGTTAGAGTTCTTGGATTTGAGTGAAGCATTACCTCAGTGCATCAGAGAGCCAATGTCTGTTAACACTATCATTCAGATATATATAGTTCATATAGATACTGTACACTTTTCTAATTCCATTAGAATGACAACTAAATACTGCAAACTAATATTACATTAAACAATTAATATACCATTACTATTATATGATAGTTTTCAACAAATATCCATGACTTAAGCCTTTTATCCACAATACCGAAATTTCTGGAATATATTATTTCTATCTGCAAATGAAGAAAATATTTGCAGGGATGAGCTACAGAAAGCTCAACAAGTTTTGAACAATAAACGAATGTTATACATATATCAATTCTAAAATAAATGAACATAAAGTTCAGAGTATTTCCAAACACACCAAAACTTGATTATATGAGTATAACATTCATAGTAGTGCCATAAATATATACCAAGGTTTATCTGCCAAACCCTGTACATTACAAGCTACTATCAGTCATATAGACTTAGCAGCCTGGTTTAATTCGCTCAACTAAACAAAACTAGGAGTATGCATATCATCCTCTATGTACTGTCCAATCATTGCTATAAATGTTGGATACAGTGTACATCTGATCATTGATATAAATGTCAGATACAATTCATTTTTGATCATTACTATAAATATCGGAGACAGCTCCTCACTGCCATGGACAACCATAATATCCCCCGACAGCTCCTCACTGTCGGTCCTAATAGTGTTAGTATATATATCGGTACCAAACAAAATTGGTTTATCATAAACTATGTTTTTATACATTTGTACCAAATAAAATTGATTTCACACAAACTATGCTTTGATATCAAATCAAACACATTTTTCCACAACAATAGCTCATATGACTTGGTTATGTTTGAACAATAAATCATAACCTTTGAATAACAGAATTCACAAAACACTATGTATCACCAGATCATAACTGATAAATATCAAACTTTCATTTAATAAAGTAATTTAAATGGCATTTGAAACATGAGGTTTGCACAAAGTGCAGAAAAACTTGCCTGCCCGACGATCAACTAATTTATAACACTCAGAACTGTCTACGCAACCTAAATATGTTCATTGCAGTAATTAGAACCCATAACAGTTGATATCTAATCAATTTACTAGTGTCTAGGTTGTATTCGATGACTATTCGGTGTTTAATAACTTGATCGGATTGTTATTGTATTATCTTTCGAGTAAACTTTATCTAAGAATTTACATATTACTTTAAGTATTATTTATAATAATTTCTAGAGGCTTAAAAGCATTTCTCAATGATTAATATAAATTTTAACTAATTTACTATTAATCAAAATGACTTTAAAACCATTAATATTATTTTTAAGTAATTAATAATTATTTGCAATGATTTTTAAATCATCATTATTATTTTCAAATAATTTTACTATTATTGATAATGATTTTTAAATCATTATTTTTATTTTTAAATAATTTAATATTATTTAAAATGATTTATTATTATTATTATTATCTAATTTAAATGATTTTATCAATCATTAATATAATTATTATTCATTCATAATAATTATTAAATCATCAAAATTATTTTTAAATAATTTATTATTAGTGATAATGATTTTTAAATCATTAGTTTGCATTTAAAATGATTTATTATCATTTTTACTAATTTATTTAATAGCATTATTAATTAATTTTATTATCATCAATATTCAAATAAATTTAATATTAATAAAAGTTTATGTCAAAATATTAAAAATTATTTATTATAATTAAAATGTATTTTTAGGAATTTATTATTAATTATTTAGTATTTAATCTCATTTATTAAATAATTTTTATTAATTTTCTAGCTAACTATCGCTAAAGATCACTTTTAGTGATAGAACCGTCACTGTTTGTGTTCTTCGTCAACTGAAGAACATGACAGTCAATGTCGAGTAGGTAGTTTTGACCGACTTTAATTCCGAGCAGATAATGTTTTTGATTATGCAAATGGTTTAAAGGTGTTGTACTGATGTAGTACTATGGTCATCAACTAATTGGGTGATCTAATTGCATCTCATAATCGAGTTATAGGTGGTCAAACTACCCCTCAAGGCCTGATCTTGAGTGTCAACCCTCCTATTTTAACATCTATTATCTTGGATTCCATGTACTAGATAAATGTTTCACTGTATTAAACATGTAACATGTATGTCATACTACAATAATGTAACATCTAACAGTTCATAATAACATCAGAAGAACAAAATTTAAATGGTCAAACTAGCTGTCAAGCGTGGTTTTGAAACTTTCTGGGTTACCCAGAAATCTGGGTTTCCAGTTCAAGATCCTACTTTTAATCCATTATACCTTGAACTTGTTTAACGTAATGAGTGATCTATTGGCATAGGCTTGTAGTCTACATGTCAGGGTTCAAATATATTACATTCATATGATCCAAAAACCTATCAGAGTGAAGATCAAGACTTTTAAACATATCGTCAACGCTATTCTTGGAGTTCTGGGTTTTCCAGAATTTTAAAGACGTGATCGGTCAACAGGTTTTGACCACTAATATCTTGTGCTCTATACATCCTATGGTGCTGTTTTCACTTCTAGATTACTAAGCTCACAACATACTACAAATATAATACTTCAAACAACTAAAACATCTAACAGATTCGGATCGAAGGGGCCTGGCATTCGGTTGTCAAACATACTTTTAAGGTTCTTGACTGTTTTCTCAAATCTTCATTTTGAAGCTTTTAATTGTTATAGATTAGTGTTTTAGCAACCCAGAACACTTATTAACATTTTATAGCATATATATAAATATTAAATCATAACATCTATCTTAGCTTTCATGATCTAGGACAAATTTAGGGTTTCTTACCTTTTATGTCAATCCTTGATTTCTTCCTTTCTGATTCTGGTCCGTCTATCTAGATAATGATTATAGACCACTATATGGAGTATTTTGAGAGTATTATCAAAGACTTAGAGAAGAAGGCCCTTATGGCTAGAAAGTTGAGATATTTCCTAACTTTTAAACCATTTTACAAGCTAAGTCTTGATTTAATGACTTCAATTTGTTGCTAGGTGTCATGTTATGGCCGGTGTAATCTAAATTAACACGTGTGGTAAATCTTCCAAGTGATGACTCAAAGATTTGGATTTATCACCTAAAATGGAAGAGAAAGGGCATTTTGGTCATTTCCTATGTATAAAGGATAATTTTGTGATTTCTCATTCAACCTTGAGGTTAGTTTGGTCATTTATGTTATAGAATTAGACACATGGAAAATCTTATTGATGAGTCACCAAGATTTATGTTTATCTTTTGTAAAAAGATAAGATCAAGGGTATTTTGGTCTTTTTACCCCTACTAAGGGTATTTTGGTAATTTCCCCTATAATTTGAAGGGTATATTGGACATCTCAAATATATCCCACATATTTACACTTAAGCTTTTAATACTGAACATTTGAATTCCCGAATTAGGGTTGTAAATATCTGAATTAGGGTTTTGGATTCTCAGAACCGAAATTAGGGTTTACCAGCTAGGGTTTGTTATTTCTTACTTGATTTCCCTGATCAATCATATACTTAGTTTTACATTAATATACTTAATATCATATTTCATTATCATAGCTTCCTCTTGATACCACTAATTAAGATCAGGGTTGGTTTATTAGGGTTTAGAGATCCTATGTTGAAAATTAGGGTTATCCGACACTCGCTTCAGGTTTTTAATCCCTTATTTGGGTTTACTAAGTTTATACCCTATATAATCAATCATTGATCATCAATTCAATATCGTACAAACACATGTTTAATAATACAATTGTTGTAATTGTATTTCTTACCGAATCCCTATCCAGGCTTAGGGTTAGGGTTTCTATTCTCTGTTAAGCACAACTCTGCTCATATTTCTTAGTCAATACACAAATTGACCACTTCTATAGACTTGTATCACAGATACTTAGCACAATATTGGTAATCAATATAAATATTAAATAAAAAAATAAATAAATAAAATTTATTCGTAAAATTCCAGATCCTCACAAAAGTTAAGCAAACCAATGCATAAGTCAAATATACATGACCAATGGGTGTGTGTTGTTTTTCTTATGTGCTACATAAGAATTGAAATGAGTAGTTCAGCATAAGCTGTAGCTGGGCGTTAGGCAAGTTTCCTAACTTCATTTATATTTTAAATGAATGCTAGTTTCTTAAACTTCTCAGATGTTGAACTTGAGAAGTTCTGTCTATGTGTGAATGTGTGATATTTATACAAGGTGGTAGAATGTATGAGTCCTTGTGCCATAATGTGAACACTTCAGTATTTCTATGAGATGAACTATTATGTGATTAAACTAATTCAATATGATTATGTTCTGTTTATACATGAACCGTTATTGTTAAGTCTGTGCTAATGATTCTAGCCAGACAGGATGTGTATGAAAAAGATAGAAGAATGAAAGTATTTCAAAGTGAAAGTGAATAATGTTTTAAAATGATAGGAATCGAGACTATTCCTATTATTCAAGCTGCTTCGTAACCTTAGTTCGGTTATTGAAGTTCTAAAGAAATGTTTGAATTCTTGAAGTTATTTGTTCAACTGCTATGACTTGCTGAGCAATTGAATGCTCACACTTGCTTTAAATGAAAAACATTTTCAGCGAACGATGTTAGAAGAACTTAAGGATCCCGTAAAGATTAAGCTGACGGTATCCAGATGGTGTGCCATTCATAATGGGAATGAGCGAGAAGATCAAGTGAAGACTTGTAATATAAAATAAGTTAAATAAACTTTAGATTAGTTTAATGAACAATAATGTATGCTTAGTGGCAGATGAAATATAAGCTTCCTTTTATAGATTTTCCAAGTTAAGGGAAAAATTTCGCCCCTCTGGTTACTATTCACACCTCCTTACTATTCATAAAACTTCCCTTGGAAGTTTTGTGGTTCCATCTTTCGTTCGACAATTTTAAAAAACTGCGATTCTCGGAATCTAAATATTTTTGGATATTTCGTCTTTTGTTTACAGTTTAACTTTTACGTATTCTTCGGATCTCCAAAAAACTGAAAAACACTTTTCCACGATAAGTGTTTTCCTTCTCATTTTCCCCTAATGTAGATAAGCGAATGAAAAGTACATAGCAGTACTTTTCATCATTTTTATTTCGCCTGATTTCTGCACGTTTTTCAAAAAAAAAACTTTTAAAGGCTTACTTAACTTTTCATGATATATTATCGTCAACTCTTTCGACGAAATGTCATTTCGACATACCGAACTCTCGAAAAGGCTTAGGTTATTCAAACCCTAACCCTTAGGATTTCATCAGGTGAATAGTGCATATTTCGTCTTTTTGCCCAGAAATATTTTGTTCTCGGAAAAATTTCATTTTCGGCTTGAAAATTCTTACTCGTTCATTCTAGCTCTTACCCAGAGTCCTCCCGTATTATAATCATCCTAGGTTCTAGAATGATTAATAAACACATAACACATAATATTATTAATAAAAATTCATTTTATTAATAACTAATTCTTTAAATCTTAAATTCTGAACAATCTGGATTATCCGGGTTGTTACACTTCCCCCTTATAAATATTTCATCCTCGAAATTTCTTCAAACCACACCCATTCCCGGGTCATCACATTCACTCCTCCTTCACATAATTTTACCTTACCCTTCTTCTCAACTTCTCTTCGAAGAAGTTCTTATCTTTCAAACATTCCCTCACCTTCATAACTTTATCAAGAATTATGAAGTAGAGTAAACAACGGGGAATATAAGAATTCTTTTAAGACATTTCATACTTTTGCTGAGGGGTCAAATTTACCATGAACTCTTACTAGGTTTAACAGCATGACGACGTAAACCTTCTTCTACGGTCAGTTTACAATCACCAAGAAGGTAAACTACCTCTTTCATACATAGGAGATCAACCCATTGTATAACCCCATTTCAGGGTGTGTTCACCTCAAACTTAATCATTAGATTTCACACCAAAATAATTTGGTTGGGCACAACTTCTTCAAAGAGAGCTCGATTTTCTTTTAATCATGACATACCATTTGTCTTAGCCAAATCAAGTAGCTTAGACCATACCGATAAATTGGATATCAACTTGAAACATTAGTCTAGTCAAATCAATTGACATCGACTACCCTTTAAATTCCTTTCGCAATACATCAAAACGTTTTATGATGTCATGATATCGTACTTTTCACAGTACATTGAGGACTTCGTTAGTTTCTGACTTCGTCATTATACATCATACCATAGTGGGTTGTTGATCCTAAGATCACATCCAACACTAGGTTCAATTGCATTAATAACTCCATCCTTTTACCATCTTGGCATCAAATGCACTGATGATATAAAATTTATTCTGATATTTTAAATCAATTTCTGTCTAGCTAAAATAATTAGCATAGACATACCAAGAATAGTTCTTTTAAAATCCATTGATTCCAAAAGTTGAACCAATCCTTTCATTTTCAAAACGTGTGCACATAAGTACAATTTCAAGAAACTTCGAAATCTAGCATAGCTAGATGACTTGGAATATCCTATTCTCCATCTTCCTTCAGTTGTCTTACTTACGACAATACTTAATCTTCTCTTGTGACGCCCCCAAATCCGGGTATCTTCCAACTCGACATATGGTGCTACACGGTGCTACAGTTCACACATACATTCAATTGAAATGCCTCAAAAGAACGAATATGTCTTATAGATTCCAAACAATATTACCATTCCCTAGGTTCTTAATAACCATTACATTTTTTCTTATCATAATATCAAATAATAACAACATTCAACCTATATTATTACAAAAGCAATCTATAGGTTTGCCTTAGCCTTCCCTTTATCTTTACCGGATCCTTTGGTCCGTTCGGTCTTAGCTGCATTCATATGGTTCAAGTAAGAGTGAGCATAACTAGCTCAGCAAGTATGATAATTCCATTTAAATAACATGCTTGAAACATACAAATTATATATCTTCAATAACTGAACAATAGTTATGAAGTACTATCGATAATTCAAAATAGCACTTCTCTTTCTTAAAACGTTTTACAATGAACAACATTCAGTAAAACATCAATTATGGTCCAAGACCTTGAGCATTTCATACTTTCTTTGAAAAGGACAACCCGACACTAAGTCCGTAAGTCTGCCATTACTTACGAGCATGTCTAGGTGATCAGCCTATAGTACTCTATGTTGTACAACACTACTTTCTTTAAATGTATGTACGTTTAAGTTGTGGCAGCCTCACGTGCCTGTCGTTTGATGACAAAACATTTGTTTAGCATTCTCAGTCTTCATTTGAAAACCATACCAACATAGTTTGGCAAAACATGACAACATTAAAAATAGTTTGATAGATTATAAGAAATCCATAAAACATCTTAAGTCTAGCCGAAGAAATTGGCTTCGACTTCATCATACATCAATTCATGAGTAAGAAACATGAATCACAAAGCTTGTCTAGATTGAACATAGGACAAGGGTTATAACACTTGCCTTTGGCGTCTGCTATGGTTACTATACTTTTCCTTTGAATCTTTAAGGTCTCTACAATACATAACCACATAACATACTACATTAGGTTATGAAAAAGCATGCATAGTTCCTAATGTATCTTACCCTTCTTCTCAATCTAATTGGTCCTTAGATTGTTTAACATTGGTTCAAGTTTATCACATTACCTAATTCTTATTTTCATATTTGAGTGACTTATCTTCAACCTTTAGTGTATTACTTAAGGTTTAGAACATCCTAATTGATGTTACATTAAGTTAATTAAGGAAATTTAATTTAACCAAATCACTTTACTTCCTTTCTTTACTTATAAGCCTTCATTACTATCATCCTTCTAGTGCTGGCGCTGTGGCGCCACTCTTCAGTGGCTGAGGTTCGGAATCAGCGCTGCGGCGTGAGTCTCTTTATTAACTGTCGCGCCGTGACGCGAATCTGTAGTAGGTGATGGTCGAGTCTGGGGCTACGGCACCAAGGACAGAGCCTTGGTTGGCGCTGCGGTGCCAACTCTATGCATCAGACAATTTTTGACAGATTTTTTAATATAACAAACTTCTCGGACTCCTAAATTGTTCATTTTAAGTCCGAATTAGCTCGTTCAAAAGTCATTAGCTCACAAATCATATACTCTAATTGTTCATGCAAGAATTTTACAATCTTGAATCCATTAACTCAAAATTCACCTTTTAGTTCATTTTAACGAAAACGATAAACGTTCGTGAACGTTCAATGCTCGTTTCTTCATTCTAAGTCGGAATTTGGTCATTTTTGAGTTTGCAACTCTAGAATGACAAATGAGACTATTCTCCATTGAAAACCAATGTTTTTGAGTTCAATGTCAAAATTTGACTTCAATTTTGTAAATTTTACAAGTTCGACGATTGACATCTAATCTCGTAAATTCCACCATAACTTCGTTACTAGAGATTTTTACATCATTTCAAATGGATTCATTCCATCATACTAACATGTATAATCTAAGCCTACAAATGATGGGTTTAAACTTGTCCATCAACAACAACATAATATAATTCTTCTATGAATTTCAATGGTCTAAAGCTTTTATACTTTGGATTTCACTTCACATGGTTTATTAAAGTTTAAGTTTCTTTAACAACCATCCTTGTTCCTTCTTATCATACATACTCCATCAATCCTCACTTCTCTAACAAACTGCAATTGAAGAGAGGAAGATTAATGGTCAAGAGGATTACCCTTGATGATTACTTGATTCTTCATTGTTCTTCATTCTTGATCTATAAAAGACTAACTTTTCTAACTTTTTCTCTCTAACAAATAAGCACTTATAATGTTGGATGAAATACAACAAGCAACAAATGATTTAGTAAGCTTCTATATATAAAAAATCCTAGATTAGGGTAGTTTGGTCATTAAGCCATTCCACCTCCTTAACTAACCTCCTTACTATTCCAACCTTGGCCATCAAGTTTACTTGGTCAGCAAGATCACCCATGTGCTCATGGGGCCCATATGGGTTGCCCCATGGGTCCTTCATACCCATTGGATCGATCCCCGAATTCTGTTCTTAATTTGGGCTTTAAATTTAATTAACTTAACTTATGTTTTTGGCTTGTATTAAACCAACATTGGGCTTATTCATTAATTCACATTGGACTTAACCATTACTACCATTGGGCTTGTCTAATTCCTAACAAATCCTACACGTCCAATACACTTGGCTTAAAGCCTTATAACGAACAATCTACGTATTATTCTTGTATACTAACTCATATACAATTAATCATATACGACATACCATCATTCATACATACTTGTATAATACCTTGTATCATACTCGTATTCATTACCTCATACAATACTTACGTATCATACGATATCATCGTTTAATTCATTAACGTTTTACTTTCCTTAACGTTCTCAAATTTAGTCCGCATGCAAAAAATTGCGTTTGCCATATGTGAATTATTATTACATAATCCATCTCACCTCAATATTCTATCGTTACTTATTTCTCAGAAGTTCAAAAATAATTCCCGACCAAAAATCCGTGAATAATGTTTTTCAGAAAATTTCTCAAAAACTTTTATTTTCGTCTTGGAAATTAAAACACTTTAATTCCTTCACGTAGTCAAAAAACTATGACATTCCGACATCTCTAGGTTATAGGACGACATTCATCTTGCTAACACATAATAATAACATATAATATAATTTTATTCATTATTTAATTAAATAAAATTATTTTACAATAAATTCGAATTTCTTGGTCGTTACATTCTTCCCCCTTATAAAGATTATGTTAGTTCCCGAAGGCACAATAGTTATCTAGAAGGGGGGTTGAATAGATAATAAAATCTTTTCTTTGTTTAAAGACTGTTTTGATAAAGCTTTGCAGAACAACGAAATTATTGTTTCTTTGAAATCCCTTTTAGATAGCAAGTTAAAGAGAAAAAGGCAGTTATAGCAGTTATAGATAGACACAGTTGTTTTAAGTGGCTCAGAGCACTCAAAGTTCCTAGTTCACTCTTCTACTCCTTGATTAGGAAATCCACTAAGGATGTCTTTTACACTTTCTGAATCTCACAGATTCCTTCTAGACCAGCAGTCTAGGCACTTCTAAGTTCACTCTTGAACTCTTCAAGTCCAGCAAACTTGGATATTCATAGTTCACTTAGAACTCTTCAAGTCTTTCTAACTTGGAACTTCTTACTTCAGTAGATTGACTAGTAGTTGAGTTGTGATTGAGGCTACTCAGTTGCAGTTAAGCACTTGTTCGAAAGAATTGAGTAGCTGAGCAAGCTTCCTCTTTTTCTCAGATCGTAGATGTTGATCGATTTTGCAATCAATGAATACGTGCAAGTATACACGGTCAACAAGTAATAAAGTGAAAGTAGAGTATCGTTCCCACGAGGAATTATTTAATAAAAATTACCAAATACTAACTCTTAACCAAATCAATTTTATTTAAACAACTGTAAATTGTGATTTTTCTAATTAAGAAAACTAAATTAACAATTAAAAGAAATTATTCTAAAATAAATCA
The DNA here is from genome assembly GCA_020205505.1 of Panax japonicus. NCBI lineage: Eukaryota > Viridiplantae > Streptophyta > Magnoliopsida > Apiales > Araliaceae > Panax > Panax japonicus. The sequence goes on along the minus strand of CM035112.1, from coordinate 18,559,662 downwards.
AATAAACAAAACTAAGATTTGAATGAATTCAGATAAATAAGGATTAAGACTTCAATATCCTCAATTATAAACTCTATATCAATTATCCAATTATCTCAATATTTATGCCTACTAAATTGTTAACATGAATTCTCAAATGCCAAAAGTCATTTTCCAAGTGATCAATTGCCTTCTATTTAATCCAGATTAATCTTGCTATATTCCTATGCAAAATAATTGAATTAAACTATTTTCAATTCCAATTCCTTATGTGTTACATGCGGTGAACAGATATTTCCATTCAATTCACAAACCTAATTATTCACTTTGCAAATAACTAAGTCACGTGATATCATACCTAGTTCTAACCCTAGAATTCCTCTTTTAATTCCTTCTAGAGTAACAATGTAATTACTGATCAGATAATTAATCAATAAGCATAAGTCAAGATAAACAACTCACTTTGACACAAATAATTGGAATAAATCAAATAACTAATTTATAGCCATATAAGGTTCAATTGAAATCTTAATAAAAGAGTTAGTTCATAATTAATGAATTAAACCCAAGAATCCAAAATTAAATAGACATTAAAAGATAAAAGTATGATAAGAGAAGAGAATAGAATCTGTTGTCAGCAAATCAGATGCTCCCCTCTTGCTCTTTCTCTTGATCTTCAGTGTTCTTCAATTTGATTTAATCTTTAATGGCTAATTAAGAACTAGGGTTTATATTCTAATCTAATGGAGTGTTTTATCTAGTCTAATCTATGTAATTGCCCTTTATTTTATGTCTTACATCATGTATTTATAGGTTACAAGTCCAATTTTTAGCTTAGGAACAAACCCAATCCAATTTGGAGTCAAAAAAGTGTCAAAATTCACCCCAAAATGAGTCTAAGCTTTGCCAGGACCTTCCCCAACACCTCAGCGCTGGGCACGAAACTGCAAGACTGTTCCCCAGCGCCCCGGCGCTAGGCATAAGCCTAAAATGTCTGACCCGGCGCTGGCACATTTCTGGAAATTTTCTACTCCGACGTCCTCTGGGAAAATTTCCATAACTTCTTCGTCTGAACTCCGATTTTGATGATTCAAGATGTTAAGGAAAGAGGAGAAGTAGATCTAAAACTTTCATTCTTTAAGGTTTTCAAAATAAGGTCTGGAAAAATACTCAAATTGGCTCTAAAGTGACTATTGTGTAAATGCCAAGCTGAAAACGCGAATCTAGCCACCCCAAACATCGATCCAAGTAACTTTTATCCCAATTCCTACAAAACAACATAAAACATGCATGAATAGACACAAATACTTAAAATCATCCAAAAGATTAAGCTCAGACACACTCAATTATGAGTATAAAACTTCACTTATCAAACACCCCCAAACTTAAACATTTACTTGTCCTCAAGCAAAAACACAAAAGAACTAAAAATAAACAAACTAACTCAACTACATGAATGCATATGCATAATCTACTTTCTAATGTACCTACAAACCCTGTAATAAATCAGTATGATACATAGCAATAGGCCTCGAAGATACCATTGGTACTCAAAAAATATATCCAATCAAATCAAAATCAATAACTCTAACCAATTAGTCAATCCAAACCAGTCATCAACCATGTTGTGTATGTGTGTGTGCTTGTTAACCATTCTAACCAACCACAGTTCAAGATAATCACATAACAAACTTCTTAGAAGGAAAATTTCAATTCCAATTCAATTACTTTTGTGAACATGACAACTCCAGTTAAAACTAAACAATTACCAAGTCTAAGGGTAAATATAGGATTTATTTCTACTTTTATTCAATCACGAGGGCATTTTTTCTCTTTCTCGTGTTTTATTCATTTTTTTTCTCATGGCTGTGCAATGTCTTATTCCCTTAGGCTTTTCAGTGCTACCTTAATGAGATTTTGACCAACGACTCCCAATCCATTAAGACCTTAGGGCGCTAGGTGTAAAGACAATCCCCTCGGGCTTACTTACTCAAGTAACAAAGGCACAAAACTAGACAAGCATGCCACGGTGTTTATTCTCATTTTTTTTCTTTTTCTGGAATTTCTATATATATTTTTTCTTTTCATCATTTCTTCATTTTTTTCTCTTTTTTTTTATTTTCATTTTGTATATATATATCCCATAGATTCCCCCAAACTCAAGCTTTTACGTCATTCTAACCTTTACATAAACACATACTAATGCAACACATATATGAATATGCAAATAACTACCACGTATTAAAGGCAACCTAAAAAAACACAATAATAACACATAAAAAAATAAACTACTATGCAGATAACTAACTATATGCAGTACGACACTAAAATGACACGGCAACGGCGCCAAAAACTTGTTGATCGATTTCGCAATCAATGAATACGTGAAAGTATACACGGTCAACAAGTAATAAAGTGAAAGTAGAGTATCGTTCCCATGAGGAATTATTTAATAAAAATTACCAAATACTAACTCTTAACCAAATCAATTTTATTTAAACAACTGTAAATTGTGATTTTTCTAATTAAGAAAACTAAATTAACAATTAAAAGAAATTATTCTAAAATAAATCAAATAAACAAAACTAAGATTTGAATTAATTCAGATAAATAAGGATTAAGACTTCAATATCCCCAATTATGAACTCTAAATCAATTATCTAATTATCTCAATATTTATGCCTACTAAATTGTTAATAGGAATTCTCAAATGCCACAAATAATTGGAATAAATCAAATAACTAATTTATAGCCATATAAGGTTCAATTGAAATCTTAATAAAAGAGATAGTTCAAAATTAATGAATTAAAACCAAGAATCCACAACTAAATAGACATTAAAAGATAAAATTATGATAAGAAAAGAGAATAGAATCTGTTGTCAGCAAATTTGATGCTCCCCTCTTGCTCTTGCTCTTGATCTTCTGTGTTCTTTAATTTGCTTCAATCTTCAATGGCTAATTAAGAACTAGGGTTTATATTTTAATCTAATGGAGTGTTTTATCTAGTCTAATCTATGTAATATCCCTTTATTTTATGTCTTACATCATGTATTTATAGGTTACAAGTTCAATTTTTAGCTTAAGAACAAACCCAATCTAATTTGGAATCAAAAAGGTGTCAAAATTCGCCCCAAAACGCATCTAAGCCTTGCCAGGACCTTCCCCAGTGCCCCAGCACTGGGCACGGCGCTGCAAGACTGATCCCTAACGCCCCGACTCTGGGCATAAACCTAAAATGGGCTGCCCGACGCTGGCACATTTCTGAAATTTTTTTGCTCCGACGTCCTTTGGGAAAATAGCCATAACTTCTTCCTACGAACTCCGATTTTGATGATTCAAGATGTTCCAGAAAGAGAAGACGTAGATCTACAAATTTAATTCTTTAAGATTTTCAAAATAAGGTCTAGATAAATACTCAAATTGGCTTTGAAGTGACTGCTGTGTAAATAGCAAGCCGAAAATGCGAATCTAGCCACCCTAAACGTCGATCCAAGTAACTTTTGTCCCAATTCCTACAAAACAACATAAAAAATGCATGAATAGACACAAACACTTAATATCATCCAAAAGTTTAAGCTCAGACGCACTCAATTATGAGTATATAACTCACTCATCAGTAGTGTTGCGCGTTGAGTGTTTTTGTGCATTTTTTTCCAATACTTGCTTGCCTCTCTCATATGTATGTATTCTGTATATATGTGATCTTTGAAATCTATCCGTTGAAGTCATCTGATGAAGCATTAAATGCGTTTGACATTTTTGAACTTTGATGGAGACATTTCTGCACATCTTCTGAATTGCATTCTGGCTCACTGACACGACAGACTGCTTTCTCACCTAACACCTCAAAAGGTGTTTTCCTCTGCCCAATGGTCCTTTTTTTTATCTTCTTAAACACGTTCCTTTTGATGAATACTAAGGATATCTTTTGTACCATTGGGACTAGTGAGTTCTTCAACGTTTGAAACCCATTCCTCATATGTTGAAATTTATCTCCAAACAGAAGATAGAGCTCGATGCTTCTGACACAAGAGAGCTGAGACTCTACAATCCATATCGTGGTGTCTTGTCATTATTTGTGCTTGGTCTGAACACTACGATTCCTTTTAATAATTTTCACACTATGATATTTGCACACTACGTTCTTTGCTTGCTCGTCTTGCTGACTCTACGTTTCCGAAAGCACACTACGATCTCTGAGTTAGCTTTAGCAAATGTCTGGATTACTTTACGAATCCTGAAGAGGTCCTTCAAGCCAGATACAATACGATCTGCAAAGCTTTACTATCCTGCCTTAGCTTTTGCAAACTGTTGGACAACTTGATAGACTCTGATTCTTGTTAAAAGCCTATCAATTCGTTACAAGTCATAGATCAACCTAACATCTTTGATCTTTTTATCTATACATTTGATTATAGAATGATGAACATTAAAAGCTAAGATCAACTTAACAAATTTAATCTATCACTAATCCCTTGTACATATATTCCTTGAAGGGCTTTACATATAATCATGAGTATTTGCTTTAAACATCAAATCAAGATATGCATTATTCCAATAATCACCCATATTTGATGTTGACATAACCAAGGAGATTTGTTGTCATGATTATCAAATTTTATATGCAGTTGCAGCAAAGTAAATATAACTTAATATTTCAGTGAGCAGCTGAAATTTCTAGGGAATAAGCATGAATTTATTGATGTATGAAGATAGATGTTACATTTAAATATGACTACATCAATAAGAATTAAAATTCAACTTATCTCTATTTCTTCGGCCTTTTGCTTCTCGGGGGGTTTGCATATTCCTCAGCTCTCCTTTTTCTGTTAGCTTCATCCCTTCTGGCTAAGTCTTCCAGTTCACTTGGGCTTAGTCTAGGATTGTGATCATACCTATTCATAAATGCAGAATCTCCAATTAGCATTCGTAGGCCTATTTTTGTTACCTCATGAGAGCTGGTCGTTGGCCCTAGACTCCTTAAAGGTTGAGTCATTAAAACTTCCTACTGATCAGATCGTTGAGTCTGCTGATGGATTTTCCTTGCAGGAAGATTCCTTGAGGAGTGAGGTTGGAATTGACCTCTGCCTTTTCCCTTGCCTCCCTGATCTCCTTTCCCTTTATTCTCCCCCTTTATGTCAGCATCAAGGGTTCAAATGTCTTCTGAGAGACGAGTGACTCCTTGGACAAGCTCGTTGAGTTGACTCTGAGTTTGAGCAATGTCCTCACAATTCTCTTGGATCAAAGCATCAAAACGAGTTTCACGTCGTTGAAGAATGTCGAGGACAGTTTTAGTCTGCTTCATTTGACCCATAGAGAAGTCTTGAAACTCTTTGACTGCAGTTTGAAGACTTTTGATGCTCTGTATCATTAGATTGTTCTGAGATTCTTGTGTTTTCTATAATATCAAGACAGCATCCCGATGCTTTTTAGCTGCAAGAAAGTGAATATCATCCATGTCTTTTATTTTTTGAAGCATTTCTTTGATGATCTCTTTGAGAGTTTTAGAAAGCTCAGAGCTTAGGAGATTGTTTGCAGCATTGATCATTGATGTCAATCTCAGATGTATAAGTGCAGTACGATCTTCAAGACTCTCATCGAGTTCCTTGATCACTTTCTCAGACTTTGCTGACAAATCAGCCTTTGTGGATAGTTCTGACATGAGTTCATTTAGGTGGGGAATTTGTGAAGGAGGTGATGTGCTCTTGAATTGATCTTGCAATGAGTAGAGGTCAAGATCGAGATTGAAATATTCATTATTGGATGAGGAGGGAATATCTAACATAGGGGCCTGGTTTGGAGGTTCAAGTTTGGTGACTCTACGATCGAAGGTGGAGACTCTACCATGGGGCTAGAGTCAATGATCGTAGAGATGGGATGTGAGAGCATTAGGGAGTTGATCTTATTTGGTTTCTTAGTAACAGAATTTTGGATTCTGAAACTGGAAATTGGTTTTGTCGATGAAGAATTTCTTCCAACCATCGTGGGAAATCATAAAACTGATTAAATGAAGATGATGGCAAGTGATTGACTCTAAATAGAGTTAGAATAGACAGTACCTCACATTCATTCTGTAGGGAAGATTTGTTTGTAAGTAACTTTTTGGAAAAGTTGAATCTTCCTGGAAATCCATTAGCTAGCACTGAGATGGCCGAATACACTTTGAAGCTCCAGAACATTTGATCCCAAGAGTTCAGAATTTAAGCTTGGTGGAAAGGCATCATGGGAAGATATGCAAACAGTTGCTCATAGTTGGCTCTTCTGTGCCCATCATTATCTTCTTCTCTATTTTCACTGGAGGATTCCATTATGTTAATGGCCTCATGATGTTCTTGCACTGGTTCTTCATCATCTCCTGCAGGAGTCTCTTTTTCTGCCATGGAGGTGTCATGATCCACCCCCTTGGCTTGATCATCTTTTTGTACGATCAATAGCTCCCCCTCAACTAGGAGCATCCTCTAGCATGAGATATTCAGGAATCTCCCCCTCAGCAGTAGCCATGACTTCTTGGCTTTCATTTGCTGGTTCCTTTTTAGCACCCAATTCTTTAGCTTCCCTCTTTAGAACTTCTTCATTGACAAGAATGTATTTCTTGACCAATTTTCTTCTTGGCTTTCTAGGCTGAGCCACAACCTCAGGACTTTCTTCCGTTTTATTCTTCTGATCGGTCAAAATGTTTGTTGCAGCTACTCCCTTGTTTGGTCTAGTCTCTATGATTGGTTGAGACTCTGTGATCGAAGAGATTAATGGCCTTTTGGTCTTGTGGCTGGTTTTATTCTTCTTCAGCAGCTGAGATATGGTTGCTCTATCTTCTTCTGCCTTGACCTATTGTTCCTTCCTTCTTAGGATCCTTAGAGTCTTAATGTCTGATAACTCTACATGATTGTTGGTAGTGGATCCCTGAGGTTTTTCTGTACTTCTGGATTTCAATTTTGTTTTACCCCTTGCTTTTTCTGACCAAAGCAATGGGTTCTTCCTTGTTAGCTTCTTCTTCATCCTCAGTTTCTCTGATAACAGAGATATTTCCTGGCACTCCTGATCCCTTTATCTCACCAGTTCTACCACTGGATTCAGACATCATCTTCACATTTTCAGCTGGATTCCTTTTCCAGTTTTCAAACAATTGATGGGTCATTCGTCGATTTGGATTGATGGCTTCTCCTTCATCATCCTCAATTAGGTTACCAAGAGCAGCCTGTAGGATGTTGCTTATAAATTGTCCATAGAGAATCTTCTGTAAGCTCTTTATTTTCTTTAAGTTGATTAACCACTTCCCAATCCATTCAAGTAATAGAGCCCCATAGTTAAGTTGTATTTTATAACATATGGTAGTCATGAGTTTGTGTTTCACCTCATTCACAGAGTCATGACCTGAGCTCTTACAATATATACATTTTCCAATAATATCAGCTAGAAACTCATACCTCTGTGGAAACTCCCTCTTCTTTTATCCTTTGACAAAGGGTGATTTCTTGTGATGCATCTTCTTTAGACCCTTATTGAAGTCTATGCCATCTAAGGATGGATACCCTTCAGATTTGAGACCTAGGGCTAGATTGATGTCCTCAGCTTTTAGTCTGATTTGGACGTTCCCGACTTTCACAGTGATGGTGTTGTTTTTAAATACACCGTTATTGTAGAACTCTTTTACCAGCTTTGGGTAGATCAATGTGTCCGTACCCAAGGCTTCTTCGAGACCTGCCTTCTTCAGAAGTAACAACGTCTTGTGAAATTGGGGTTCAGCTGATTTAAACTCGTCAAAACAGAGTCTGCAGCCGGAGATAACACTGGAAGCCACCATTGATTTGTAGGAAGTGTGGTTTACTGAGCTTTCTAGATAGCTTAGGGTTTCTTCATGCAGAGATGAAGAGAGGGATAAGCTTTTGAACTTCTGATTTCAAAAGGGCGCCTTCAAATGGTACAAGTAGCTTCCCTCTCTCCAATTTGCTTAGTGGGACGGGTGTCAAATTCTACTTGACTCTACGAATTTGACAAAGAGGGATTGTATTGAATTACCCTTGACTTTTTCTAGGGTAATATGTTCTTAGTGTAGAACTACGATCGTTGAGATGGTCTTTGGAATCGTCGAGTTTGTTCTACCATTATTGAGTCTGTGTAGTAGTCGTCGTGTCTGAGCTATAAACGTAGAGTCTGAATAGCGATCATTGAGTCTGATTAGCAATCTTTGTGACAACCCGAGAAATTAGACAATTTATTAAAATCTTAAATGAGTGATTTAAGGTCAAATAATAGACCTAGACAGAAAATAAGTGTATGCGTTTGATACTATTAGGGTGAAATTTTGATGATTTCAAAATTCTGTGAAGGATATAGGTGAATTATTCAGGATTAAGGGTATACGAGAATATGTTCTGTGAATATGATAATATTTGTGTACAGAATGTGGATAAGGATCAAATTTTGATCAAGATTACTGACATAGGTGACAAACCCTAAATTCATGATAAGAATATGGTGATTAAGTTAGAAAATCCTAACGATATGTTCAGAAACCCTAGTTTCAGTTTCGAGAATTCAAAACCCAAATTTGGGAAATCAAAGGCTAAATATAATGGCTTAAGTATTTTGATTATATATTAGAGATAACCCTAATTGCTAAATTAGAAACTCTAATGCTATGTATAAAATCCTAAGGATTAATAGTTGCGTGTAAGGAATATGAACATTATGTGATGGTTTATATTTGTTTATTATATAAACAAACAAAAGAAACTAGTGTAACCCTAATTATATATTAGGAATGAAGGATTTAATAACTTAAGGGTTATGAAAAAAGAGAATTGTGGTATTTAGAATACTTATTAATTCTAGGAGATTTATTTTATATATCTCAAATGATTAATTTTATAACCTAATTATAGCAAGTCTAATTGGGTTAAGGAAATAAGTGGGCATGAGTAAGGATTTGTGTTATAATTGAGGAAGTAAAAACCCTAATTAAATGAATTGGGTTGGATAAGAATTAAGGTATTGAACTATGTATATTTTATAGCCCAAGTGTTGGCCAATGAAATTAGTTAGAGGCCCAAGCAATACATTAATTGAGTGGCTCAAATATTTTTATTGATAAGCCCAAAAGATTTAAGGGTGGCCCAAACTTAGAGCCCAATTGAAGGAAGGGCATGATGGACATTTGATATTATTAAAAGTGTTGGACTATGATTGATTTACATGGCCGGTGGATAGAGAAGGAAAAAAAGGAGGAGAGATTGAGCATGTGACTAAGATTTATTTTGGTCTCTTATTTGTCTAAAGTTGGTTACCAACTCTCCATCAACTCTCCACCAACTCACCTACCAACTCTCCACCAACTCCCACTAACTCCTCACATGTGTCACTATAATTTACAAGCCACCTTATTTTACCAATATTTCAAGCAATCTAAGAGATATTGGATGATTTTATGGGACACATGGCAAGATTAGATATAAAGATTGGGTAGATTGGGCAAGATTTATCTACCAACTCCTCTTATGTGTCATCTTGTGATTTAGCCAACATCTTTGTTCAAGTTGGTAAGTAATCTCTTGGTAATTAAGAGAGTGAGAGAATTTATGTGAGCAATGGAGAGGCCACATGGCCAGATATCACAAGAGTAAAAGGAGAGTGGGTATAGATAATCCACATCTAATAAAACTCTAGCTTATTTTTCTCTTTCATCTTTCTTTCTTTTTGTATTCTTCATGAACAAAAGAGAGAGAGAGAGAGAGTGAGAGAAGAGGGCCATTTTCGGCAGTCTCATGGAGAAGAGAAGGAGAGTTTTAGGTGAGACATCCAAGCTCCATGATCAAGCTATGGAGAAGATGAAGAAGGAGAAGCAAAGGTCTTCGGGTAAAGCGTTATATATTGCATTGCGGTAATCAACGGTTCATGCAAGTTTCTTTGTACTTAACTCTAATAAGAGTGTTTTATTCAAGCTTATGGTTAATCATTGCTGATTGCCACGAAAATTGTACTCTGTACATCTTGCATGTATAAGTCAGGTATGAAAGGCTGATCACCTTCATTACCAGTTGGTTCAGAAACGTTTGTTCATGTTTAATACTTGTTCAGTCAAAAGTTTGTTCGTGCTAGTTCGCAATTATATTGATGAATTATAGCCAGCATATTATTCATACTCTTCAATAATGATATATCGTTATATTGTTGTATTTAAACTTGCTGGGAAACTTTCATGCTCACCCTTGCTATATCATGATAAAACATTGCAGATAATGCGAATGCGTTCGGATACAGGAAAAGGTTAAGGCCAAGTTCAGCTTGGGATAAAACGTGCGGCTATTTTGTAATAGTATAGTTTGATAAAGATGTTATGTGTTGGAAAAGTTATGAAATTTGTATTAAGTTAAGGTTACTCGACCTTGGGGATTAAGTGTAAGTTTAATGTATATACACTTTATGTTTATATCTTCCGCAAATAGTTATAGAAATAGTATACCGGATCCGCGGCGATATGGGGCCTGGATTCGGGGCTATCACAATCGTCATTTCTGAGCTGTAAACGTAGAGTCTAAATAGCAATCATTGAGTCTGATTAGCAATCATAGAGTCTGATCCAGTCCTCGTGATGAACTTTTTAACCTAGCATTCGTCTTAGTTTAAGGTAGCTCAGGAAGGGCCAACCTCTTTGATTGAATCAAGGGTTAGGTTTGTCCTTGAGATACTTATCAGAGAGGTTGCTTTGACTTATGCTTGATCATCATAGGATGCTCCTTTGGTTTTGTTAATGTAGCTCTGCTATCATTGATTCTTTACTGTGATCATTGTCATTTTATGACACTTTGGTTCTACGATTGTGGACTTCCTTTGATCATGTTTATGATTTCGAACATAGCCTTTAAACCTGTATGGTTAGTACATACTAGAGCGTATTTTTCATGGTTGTAAGTTAAGCATGCCTAGCTCACTTATTAACTTGTTAAATCTGGATTCATCTAGAGGTTTTGTAAAGACATCAGCAAGTTGATTCTCAGTAGGGATATATTGTAAAGATATAGTTTCATTTTGCACATGATCCCTAATGAAGTGATACCTTATTTCTATATGCTTAGTTCTATAATGCATGACAGGATTATGAGTTATAGCAATTGCACTTGTGTCATCACAATGAATAGGTATGGATTTGAATTCAAACCCATAATCAGCTAGTTAATTTTTCATCCATAAAATCTGAGCACAACAACTGCCAGCAGCAATGTATTCAGCTTCTACAGTTGAAGTAGAAACTGAATTTTGTTTCTTGCTAAACCAAGACACAAATCTGTTTCCTAGTAATTGACAGGTGCCACTTGTACGTTTTCTATCAATTTTGTAGCCTGCAAAATCATCATCTGTGTATCCTGTTAGCTCAAATAAGGACTCCTTGGGATACCAAAGCCCTAAGTGGGGTGTACCTTTGAGATACCTGAAAATACTCTTTACACCAATTAAATGGGATTCTTTAGGACTAGCTTGAAATCTAGCACAAATGCATGTTGCAAACATTATATCTGGTCTACTGGTAGTTAAATATAAAAGAGAACCTATCATACCTCTGTATTGAGTTATATCAATACTTTTACCTTTTTTCATCTTTGTCAAGCTTGGTTGCAGGAGCAATTAGGGGTTTTCATAAGAGAGGCTGACTCCATGCCATACTTCTTAAGTAAGTCTTTAATGTACTTGGCTTGGTTGATGAAGATTCCTTCATCAGTCTGCTTTACTTGTAGTCCAAGGAAGAAGTTCAGCTCACTCATCATGCTCATTTCAAACTTGCTCTGCATAAGCTTGGAGAATCTCTTGCATAGCTTTTCATCAGTAGACCCAAATATAATATCATCAACATAAATTTGAACTAATTGGACTTTATCTTTATGTTTTCTAAGAAATAGTGTGGTATCTACTCTACCTCTAATGAATCCATTTTCAATAAGAAAGTTAGTTAATGTTTCATACCATGCTCTAGGTGCTTGTTTAAGACCATATAAGGCTTTGTCTAATCTAAAGACATAATTAGAAAGAGATGGATTAATGAACCTGGCGGCTGTTCTACATAGACTTCTTGTTGAATTTCTCCATTCAAAAATGCACTCTTGACATCAATCTGAAAGACCTTGAATTTTATGTGAGCAGAAAAGGCAAGAAATATTCTGATGGCTTCCAGTCTGGCAATAGGTGCAAATGTCTCATCGTGGTCAATGCCTTCTTCCTGAGAGTAACCCTTGGCCACTAGTCTTTCTTTATTCCTAGTGATGACTCCATCTTCATCCATCTTATTTTTGAAAACCCACTTGGTTACAATAACATGATGATTTTTTGGTCTTAGAACTAATCTCCATACTTCGCTTCTTTCGAACTGATTAAGTTCTTCTTGCATGGCTTCTATCCAGCTGGAGTCTTCCACATCATCCTCTATCTTCTTTGGTTCTATTTGAGATAGGAAGCTTAGATAAAGCATTCATTTTGAGTAGAAGGTCTTGTTTTGACTCTTGCATTTAGATCTCCAATGATTAGATCTTGAGTGTGATCTCTTGCCCATCTGCTTCCTGTTGGGACATCAGTTCTTATGCCTTCTTATCTCAGATCTTCAAGATCTATTTCTTCTTCTTGATGTGGAGGTTCATTGTTTGGCATAGGCCTCTCTACGATCTCATTCCCTTGCTCAACGATTTCATTGTCAGGCACTACGATCGTAGTATTGGGCTCGATGACCTCGTTCGTAGTGTCTGAACTTTTAGTCATAGGTTCTTGAGGCATTGTTTTGTCTAGGTCTGTTTCATCAAATATGATGTGAATCGAGACTTCAACGCTCAGTGTCTTCTTGTTGAACACTCTGTATGCCTTACTGTCTATGGCATATCCAAGAAAGATTCCTTCGTCTGATTTCAGTTGAAAACTTTATCAAGTATTGTTTTCCATTATTGAGAATGTAGCATGCACAACCGAAGACATGAAAGTAGTTGGCACTAGGCTTTCTTCCTTTCCACAGTTCATAGGGAGTCTTCTTGATCGTAGAGTGTATGAGAGATATGTTCTGAGTATAACATGCAGTGTTGACCGCTTCTGCCCAGAAGTACTCAGGCAGATGAGCCGCTGCTAATAGAGTCCTTCCAACCTCTATTAATGTCCTGTTCTTTCTCTCAGCAACTCCATTTTGTTGAGGGGTTCATGGAGCTAAGAAGTTGTGACTAATGCCATTGTCTGTGCAGAATTATTCCATTTCTGAGAAGTCGAATTCTCTACCATGATCACACCTTATAGCCTTGATTTTCTCCCCTTTCTCGTTCATCACAAGCTTGAACATTTTGATCAGCTGAGAACTTGTTTCATCTTTCGAGGTTAGAAAGAACACCCATGTAAATCTGGTGAAGTCATCGACTACGATCAGAGAGTATCTCTTTCCTCCAAGGCTCGTTGTTGGAATGGGCCCAAAAAGATCAATGTGTACTAGCTGCAACAGCTTGTATATTGAGTTGATAGATTTGCTCTTGAATGTGCTTCTGGTCTGCTTTCCAAGTTAGCAGGCATTACATGGCCTTTCTTTAACGAAGTTGAACTTGGGTAGGCCTTCAACTAGATCTTTTGAAGCTAATTTGGACATGCTTTTGAAGTTGAGATGAGATAGTCTTCGATGCCATAGCCAGCTTATTTATTCAGAAGCCTTAGCCAGAAAGCATATTATCTCTTCTGAGCTCAGTTTTCCAAGATTTACTGTGTAGACATTTCCTTCTCTTGTTCTGGTTAGCTTCACAGTAGATGTCTTCAGGTCTCAAAAATTACATTGATTGTTGAGAAATGTTACTTGATGGCCCTTATCGCAGAGTTGGCTAATGCTTAGAAGATTGTGTTGTTGTCCTTCCACATAAGCCACCTTGCTGAAGGATACCGCACCATTTCCAGCTGAGCTATAGCCTCTTGTCTTTCCAGAGCCATTATCTCCAAAGATGACCGAGGGACCCTCCTTCTCTATGTAGTTAGATAGAAGAGCTTTGTTCCCAGTCATCTGTCTTGAACATCCACTATCCATATACCAGGTTGTGTTCGTGGAGTTCTTTTCCTGAGGTAACATTAAACCTTCATTTTGGTACCCATACTTGCATGGGTCCTACTATGTTAGTACCCTTGGGGACCCAAATCTGCTTGATTTTGGGTCTCACATGCATGGAATTATAATGACACTTTGCAACCTCGTGGCCAACTCTGTAGCGCATAAAACATTTGATATGATGCATGTTAGTGTCTGTGTGAAAGTTCTTTCTCCGTTTAGACTTTTGTGGGTTATTGGTCATCCTCCTGCTAGGCTGATATTCCCTTTTCCATGTGTTCTCTTATTTCATTATTTGTGAGGAGTTTATCTTACTTCTATTGTATCTTCCTGGTTAGTTCGTAGAGTTGATTTTATTGGACTCTACGATCCTTCGAGGTTGATGAGTAGTAACTAGATTACTCTTCTCTTTTCTGAAACCTAGACCAGCATGAGATCCCTTACTCCTGGGAATATGAATTGAATCAGCTGGGCAGGGTTTGACAGGCTCATCCTTCTGTGAGGATTTCACAAATATAATGCCTCCATTAAAACCTAAGACATTACCAGTGCTAGTTTTCTTTGCTTTTTCCACACATAACTCTGAGGTAGATTCCCCAAAGCCTAACCCTGTTCTATCAGAGACACTTCTCTGGTTAGAGATTAAGGAGTCCATGGATGAAGAGGATTTATTCCATGTAGAGACTGTCTTTTCTAGATCCTCAATCTTAGAGGTTAGACTAGACTCTCTTTGAGCACTGAGCTCATTTGCCTGTCTCAAGAGCTTATTCTCAGCTTCAAACTTGGAGAGAGAATCAGTACTGAGAAGGGCTGTTTCCAGTTCCTCTTGAACCTTTTCTTTCTCCTTCTGAAGAAGTGAATAGTCTTTAGACAAAACTCTAAACCACCTTATGTATTGTTGTAGATCAGATGTTATGCCATGTAATGCAGTTCTAAGGTCATCAATATCTACATCAGAAGAATTGAAGTCAAATACCTCATCGATACTTACTTCATGTATGTTGGATTTTTGTTTGTCCCTTGTATTTTTGGTCATCAGGCAGAGATTAGCCATTTGAGGATCTTCTTCGTCTCCAAATTCTGTAGTTGAGTCATTATCAGAGTCACCCCACGATTCTCCGGCTACAAGGCCCATGTCTTTCTTTACTGGCCTTTTGTTGCCTTTGTATTCCTTCTTTGCATGTGATTTCTTCTTGAGTTATTCTCTGAGAGGTTTGTTGCAGTTGACAATGAAGTGACCAGGTTTCTTGCAGCTGTAGCATAAGTCATTCATTTTCTCCTGGCTGTTGTAGTCACTAACTTTCTTTGGCTTGCTGGTTTTGCCTTGCCGCATGAATTTTCTTAGTCTTTTAACCAGCATTGCAAAGTCCTCATCATCATCTTCATCGTAGTCAGAATTAACTTCAGTGTTGACTTTGGAGATGTTTTCGGTTACTTTGAGAGTAACACTTTTAACCTTCTTTCTTCCTTCAAACAACGTTTCTGCTCATTGTGTCAACTCCAGTTCGTACGTGAGCATGTTGCCATATAACAGTTGAACAGTCATTTCATGTGGATTCTTTGATTCTCTAAATATGGCAGTGGTTTTGGCATCCCTCTTGCTTGGTAGAGTTCTCATGAACTTTATGATCAGATCTTTGTTTGGATAGATCTTTCCATAGGCTCGTAGAGTCAAGAGAGATTGTTTGTTTTCTCAGACTTCTTATGTTCCTTCATGCATAATAAGCAGTGTTTCCCAAACCTCCTTTGTTGTTTTGCAGTTGACCACATTTTTAAATAGATCATCTTCTAATGATTGAAATAGGGTGTTCTTGGCCTTTTTGTCAAGCTGGATAGCTCTTTTCTCGTTCTTTGTCCATTCTCCTTTGACCTTGATCTGTACTCTGTTTGGGTCCTCTGTAGTTGGTGCATGCTTTGTAGGAACATAGGGCCCATTTTGAACAGTGTCAAATAGATCTTCATCTATTGAATCCATGTAAGCTTACATCCTAACCTTCTAATTAGCGAATTTATCTTTGTTGCACATAGGTGACTTGCTGCCTCCTCCAGCCTTTGATTCGCTTGGTAAATGTGCCATTGGATCTACTCAAGCTTTGTAGGCTGTATTATAGAACCTTCTCTGATACCAATTGTTAGTTCCTAAAGGCACAATACTTATCTAGAAGGGGGAGAGGTTGAATAGATATTAAAATCTTTTCTTTGTTTAAAGACTGTTTTGATAAAGCTTTGTAGCACAGCAAAATTATTGTTTCTTTGAAATCCCTTTTAGATAGCAAGTTAAAGAGAGAAAGGCAGTTATAGCAGTTATAACAGTTATAAATAGACACAGTTGTTTTTAAGTGGTTCAGAGCACTTAAAGCTCCTAGTCCACTCTTCTACTCTTTGAGTATGAAATCCACTAAGGATGTCTTTTACACTTTTTGAATCTCATAGATTCCTTCTAGACTAGCAGTTTAGGCACTTCTAAGTTCACTCTTGAACTCTTCAAGTACAGCAGACTTGGCTCTTAACAGGTCACTTAGAACTCTTCAAGTCTTTCTAACTTGGAACTTCTTACTTCATTAGATTGATAGTTATTGAGTTGTGATTGAGGCTACTCAGTTGCAGTTAAGCACTTGTTCCAAAGAACTGAGTAGCTGAGCAAGCTTCCTCTTTTTCTCAGATCGTAAAGTTGAGCATTGAGTGTTTTTGTGCATTTTTGTTCAATACTTGCTTGCCTATCTCATATGTCTGTATTATGTATATATGTGATCTTTGAAATCTATCCGTTGAAGTCATCTGATGAACCATTAAATGCATTTGACATTTCTGAGCTTTGATGGAGACATTTCTGCACATCTTCTGAATTGCATCCTGGCTCACTGACACGGCAGACTGCTTTCTCACCTAACACCTGAAAAGGTGTTTTCCTCTGCCCAATGGTCCTTTTCTTATCATCTTGAACACGTTCCTTTTGATGAATACTAAGGATATCTTTTGTACCGTTGGGACTAGTGAGTTCTTCAACGTTTGAAACCCATTCCTCATTTGTTGAAATTTATCTCCAAATAGAAGATAGAGCTCGATGCTTCTGACACAAGAGAGATGAGACTCTACGATCCATATCGTGGTGTCTTGTCATTATTTGTGCTTGGTCTGAACACTACGATTCCTTTCAAGAATTTGCACACTACAATATTTGCACACTACGTTCTTTGCTTGCTAGTCTTGCCAACTCTATGTTTTCGAAAGCACACTACGATCTCTGAGTTAGCTTCAGCAAACGTCTGGATTACTCTACGAATCCTGAAGAGGTCCTTCAAGGCAGATACACTACGATCTGCAAAGCTTTACGATTCTTCCTTAGCTTTTGCAAACTGTTGGACAACTTGATAGACTCTGATTCTTGTTGAAAGCCTATCTATTCGTTACAAGTCATAGATCAACCTAACATCTTTGATCTTTTTATCTATACATTTGATTACAGAATGATGAACATTAAAATCTAAGATCAACTTAACAAATTTAATCTATCACTAAGCCCTTGTACATATATTCCTTGAAGGGCTTTACATATAATCATGAGTATTTGCTTTAAACATCAAATCAAGATATGCATTCTTCCAACAAATTATGTCCCCAGAATCTCGTCTTACATTAAATAAATAATTGAGGGTAATCCTTCCTCATCTTTTCTTCCAATTCACACGTTACTTCTTCGGCATCGTGGTTCTTCCATAACACCTTTACTGAAGGTATAACTTTGTTCCGCAGAACTTGCTCTTTTCTATCAATGATTTGAATCGGCATCTCTTCATACGTTAAGTCCTTCTTGATATGAATAGGCTCATACTTTATTATGTGATTATAATCCAGCTTATAAGGACGTAACACAGATACATGAAATACATTATGTATTCGTTCTAAGTCTGGAGGTAATGCTATCATATAAGCTACCTCGCCTACCCGTTTTAACACTTAAAAAGGTCCTATAAACCTTGGACTTAACCTTCCCTTCTTTCCAAAGCATATCTTTCCTTTCTAGGGAGATACCTTTAAAAATACATAGGAGCCTACTACAAACTCGCTATTTACTCCATGCGAGTCCACAAACTTTTTTTGTCTGTCTTGTGCTGCTACGAGATGCATCCGTATCAATCTCACTACATCCGCTGTCCGCTGCACCAATTCTGGCCCTAACATTCGGCGTTCTCCCACTTCTTCCCAACATAATGGTGTTCTGCACTTCCATCCATATAAAGCTTCATAAGGCGGCATGCCTATGCTTGCAAGATAACTATTGTTATACGCAAATTCTACTAATGGTAGATGATTATCCCAACTACCCTTAAAATCCATGACGCAAGATTGATGAGTGAGTTTTATACACATGAATTGAGTGCGTTTGAGCTTAATCTTTTGGATGTTTTTAAGTGTTTGTGTAATTCATGCATGTTTTACATTGCTTTGTAGGAATTGGGACAAAAGTTACTTGGATCGACGTTTGGGGTGGCTAGATTCGCGTTTTTGGCTTGCCATTTACACAGAAGTCGCTTCAGAGCCAATTTGAGTATTGTTCCGGACCTTATTTCGAAAAGCTCAAATACTAAAAGTTGTATATATACGTCTCTTCTTTCTGGAACATCTTGAATCATCGAAATCGGAGTTCGGACGAAGATGTTATAGTCATATTCCCAAAGGAACGTCAGAGCATAAAATTTTCAGAAAAGTGGCCACCGCCGGGGCGCCCATTTCAGTCCTATGCACAGCGCCGGGGCGCTAGGGGGCAGTGTTCCAGCGCCGTGCCCAGCGCTGGGGCACTGGCGAAGTGTTTGGTCATGCTTGGACGCGTTTTGGGGCGAATTTTGACACCTTTTTTACTCCAAATAGAATTGGGTTTGTTCCTAAGCTAAAAATTAGACTTGTAACCTATAAATACATGATGTAAGGCATAAAATAAAGGGAGATTACATAGATCAGACTATATAAAACACTCCATTAGATTAGAATATAAACCCTAGTTCGTAATTAGCCATTGGAGATTGAAGTAAATTGAAGAACACTGGAGATCAAGAGCAAGAGCAAGAGGGGAGCATCAGATTTGCTGACAACAGATTCTATTCTCTTCTCTTATCATACTTTTATCTTTTAATGTCTATTCAGTTGTGGATTCTTGGTTTTAATTCATTAATAATGAACTAAATTTCTTTTATTAAGATTTCAATTGAACCTTTTATGTCTATGAATTAGTTATTCACTTTATTCCAATTATTTGCGTCATAGTGAATTGTTTATCTTATATTATGCTTATTGATTAATTATTTGATCAGTAATTACCTTGTTACTCTAGAAGGAATTGAAAGAGGAATTGTAGGGTTAGAACTGGGCATGATAACATGTGACTTAGTTATTTGCATGGTGAATAATTAGGTTCGTGAATTGAATGAAAATATCTGTTCACCGCATGTAATATATAAGGAATTGGCATTGAAGGAATTTAATTCAATTGTTTTACATAGGAATATAGCAAGATTAATCTGGATTAAATAGAAGTCAATTGATAACTTGGAAACGGGCTTTTGGCATTTGAGAATTCATGTTAACAATTCAATAGGCATAATAATTGGGATAATTGGATAATTGATTTATAGTTCATAATTGGGGATATTGAAGTCTTAATCCTTATTTATTTGAATTCATTTTTTGAGTCTTAATCTTTATTTATTTGAATTAATTTTAGAGTAGTCTAGTTTTAATTGATTAATTTAGTTTTCTTAATTAGAAAAATCACAATTTGCGATTGTTTAAATAAAATTGATTTGGTTAAGAGTTAGTAATTGGTAATTTTTATTAAATAATTCCTTGTGGGAACGATACTTTTCTTATCACTTTATTACTTGTTGACCGTGTATACTTGAACGTATTCATTGATTGTGAAATCTACCAATAAGTTTTTGGCGTCGTTGCCAGTGAATTCGTTTAATAATTTTGCCAATATTAATTTTTATCAAATTAGTTTTAATTTAAACATTTTTTTTATTATTTTCTTTAGTTCTCTTCCTATTTTTCTTTCTTTCTTTTCAGGTACCATGGATACCTTTGCGTATCAATGGCCATACACGAACATGACGCAACCAACGAAAATAGGAGATTGACACACTCGCGACACTTTATGCATTGTCAGCACAGATTGAGACACTTTCGAGGAGGTTAGACGCTTTTGCAGCACAATGTCATCAAAGTGTGGCGGTGACTTGTTATTATTGTGATGGAAATCATTTGAGTCATCAATGCGCCATCAATTTTGAGCCGGTACAGTATAGTGGTGATTACCTCAACAATTATGTCTATCCCAACAACTATCATCAGGATTGGGGGTATCACCCAAATTTTTCATGGAGTAATAATCAAGCTCAAGCACCTACACAGCAAAACACATCAAGATTTCAAAATCAGACTCAACAGCCAGAGAGGAAAACAAGTTTGGAAGAAGCTTTGGAAAATTTCATTTTAGCTACTAACAAAAGGATCGGTGAACGAGAAAAGTTATTGAGTCAAGTAGATATGAGTGTGAAAAGCCAAGGAGCTTCGATAAAGAATCTGGAAAATTAATTGGGGCAGATAACACATGCGTTGAATAGCTGTCCACATGGAACACTCCCTAGTGATACAGAGATAAATTCGGGCAGAGATGAGCATTGCAAGGTTGTGACTTTACGTAGTGGAAAGGATTTGCAAGAGACAACTAAGGATAAGGAAAAGAGGAGGATTAATCAAGAGATATTGAGTCAAAATTTTACGAACCAAATGGAACAACTAATAAATGCCTTAAAAATTTGTCCTCAATACACTTGGCTCTATGACATAGATTCTGAGACTAATGGAGAGCCCGAACAAAATTTGCAACTAGATGAGCCACAAGATGTTGAAAGAGATGAAACAGTTGGGAACCAAGAAAAGGAGATCGACGAAGATTTAACTGTAAGATTCAACGAAGATGAACCGATTTCATTAGTATCTCATGTGCCTCCTCCACCAAAGTTCAATAATCCGGGCAGTTTTGCAAAACCATGCCCAATTGGCAGTCATATCGTCAGCAAAGCTCTTTGTCACATAAGAGCTAGTACAGTTGTGGAGTCATGGTGGGATGAAAAGGAGAAGATAGAGGAAGATTCCATTATGTTTATTAAGCTTTAATGCCCTAATCTGATCATCGACATAATGGAGGAAACACCTAGTTTTTGGACGTTCTTAATGGGGAACATATATACAAAGAGCATGCTAGGTGACTTTCATTCAAGGGTCATTACTAATGGGAACCTCCCAAAAGAGACATTTCTTCTGATGGATGGAGGGTTCCTAAATTTTTGTAGGGGAATTGGATAGAGAATTAAAGAAGTCAGGCTGATACTATAAAACAAGCGCTTATTGGGAGGCAACCCATGTTTAATTTTTATTTTTAGTTTTTACTAGGTTTTATATTAGTAGTTTTGAATTTGCATTTATTTAGAATTTAATAAAATTATTTCTATCATGGTTTACAGGTTATTCAAGTCAAATTCAAGTGTGGTGCCTAATTTGTTCCATGTGCTTAGCCTATTCTCCAAACTTAGTGGACAAGGAGGAAGATTGCTATATTTTCAGGGAAGTCCTCTACTTTACTTTTTTATATTTCAGCCATTGAGGACAATGTCTAGTTTAAGTTTGGGGGCATTTTAGTGTCGTATTGCAAATAGTTAGTTATCTGCATGGTAGTTCATTTTTTTATGTGTTAGCATTGTGTTTTTTTAGGTTGCATATAATACATGGTAGTTATTTGCATATTCATATATGTGTTGCATTAGTATGTGTTCATGTAGTATAATTGCATTTTTTGTTTCTTGAATCTGTGTGATAGGTTGGTATGGTCTTAGCTCGGCTTATGATAAGATTGGTTTTGCATGTTAACTTAAACAATGTTGATAATTGATGATGAGTTCTAATTTTAATCATGATTATAATCTGAGCCTTTCTTAAACTTATGTAACCAGTTAGCACTTAAAGTTTAACTGTTTTAATCTACTTGGTTCAAGGGTTGCATAATTTGTTTCTGAGGGAAAATCTTGGTTAAAATTTAAGGAAATTAGTGAACTGGCGGTAAAGGTTGGAATGACATAAAAGCTTGAGTTTGGGGGAATCTATGCGGTATGTATATACAAAATGAAAATGAAAAAAAAAAGAAGAAAGAAATGATGAAAAGAAAAAAAAATAGAAAATCCAGAAAAAATAAAAGAGAGAATAAACACAGTGGCATGCTTGTCTAGTTTTATGGCCTTTGCTACTTGAGTAAGTAAGCCTGAGGGGATTGTCTTTACACCTAGCGCCCTAAGGTCTTAATGGCTTGGGAGTCGTTGGTCGAAAGCTCGTTCAGGTAGCACTGAAAAGCCTAAGGGAATAAGACATTGCATTTTTTGTTTCATGAATCTGTGTGATAGGGTGGTGTGGTCTTAGCTCGGCCTATGATAAGATTGGTTTTGCATGTTAACTTAAACAGTGTTGATAATTGATGATGAGTTCTAATTTTAATCATGATGATAATATGAGCTTGTCTTAAACTTATGTAACCGGTTAGCACTTAAAGTTTAACTGTTTTAATCCACTTGGTTCAAGGATTGCATAATTTGTTTCTGAGGGAAAATCTTGGTTAAAATTTAAGGAAATTAGTGAACTAGCGGTAAAGGTTGGAATGACGTAAAAGCTTGAGTTTGGGGGAATCTACGGGGTATGTATATACAAAATGAAAATGATAAAAAGAAGAAGAAAGAAATGATGAAAAGAAAAAAAAATAGAAAATCCAGAAAAAAGAGAGAGAATAAACATCGTGGCATTCTTGTCTAGTTTTATGGCCTTTGCTACTTAAGTAAGTAAGCCCGAGGGGATTGTCTTTAAACCTAGCGCCCTAAGGTCTTAATGGCTTGGGAGTCGTTGGTCGAAAGCTCGTTAAGGTAGCAATGAAAAGCCTAAGGGAATAAGACATTGCACAACCATGAGAAAAAAATAAAAAAATGAATAAAACACGAGAAAGAGCAAAAATGCCCTCGTGATTGAATAAAAGTAGAAATAAATCCTGTATTTACCCTTAGACTTGATAATTGCTTAGTTTTAACTGGAGTTGTCATGTTCACAAAAGTAATTGAATTGGAACTTAAATTTTCCTTCTAAGAAGTTTGTTATGTGATTATCTTGAACTGTGGTTGGTTAGAATGGTTAACAAGCACACACACACAACATGGGTGATGACTGGTTTAGATTGACTAATTGGTTAGAGTTATGGATTTTGACTTGATTGGATATATTATTTGAGTACCAATGGTATATTTGAGGTCTGTTGCTATATATCATACTGATTTATTACTGGGTTCATAGGTATATTAGGAAGTATATCATGCATATGCATTCATGTAGTTGAGTTCAGTTGTTTATTTTTAGTTCTTTTGTATTTTTGCTTGAGGACAAGCAAAGGTTTAAGTTTGGGGGTATTTGATGAGTGAATTTTATACACATGAATTGAATGTGTTTGAGCTTAATCTTTTGGATGTTTTTAAGTGTTTGTGTCTATTCATGCATGTTTTACGTTGTTTTGTAGGAATTGGGACAAAAGTTACTTGGATCGACGTTTGGGGTGGCTAGATTCCTGTTTTCGGCTTGCCATTTACACAGCATTCACTTCAGAGGCAATTTGAGTATTGCTCCGGACCTTATTTCAAATAACTCAAAGAATGAAAGTTGTCGATCTATGTCTCTTCTTTCCGGAGCATCTTGAATCATTAAAATTTGAGTTCGGACGAAGACGTTACCGCCATTTTCCCAGAGGATGCCGGAGCAGAAAATTTCTAGAAAAGTGGCCAGCGTTGGGGAGCCCATTTCAGGCCTATGCCTAGCGTCGGGGCGCTAGGGGAAGAGTTTGGTCAAGCTTGGACACATTTTGGGGCAAATTTTGACACCTTTTTGACTCCAAATTGGATTGAGTTTGTTCCTAAGCTAAAAATTAGACTTATAACCTATAAATACATGATGTAAGGCATAAAATAAAGGGAGATTACATAGATTAGACTCGATAAAACATTCCATTAGATTAGAATATAAACCCTAGTTCTTAATTAGCCATTGGAGATTGAAGTAAATTGAAGAACACTAGAGATCAAGAGCAAGAGCAAGAGGGGAGCATCAGATTTGCTGACAACAGATTCTATTCTCTTCTCTTATCATACTTTTATCTTTTAATGTCTATTCAGTTGTGGATTCTTGGTTTTAATTCATTAATAATGAACTAAATTTCTTTTATTAAGATTTCAATTAAACCTTTTATGTCTATGAATTAGTTATTCACTTTATTCCAATTATTTGCGTCATAGTGAATTGTTTATCTTATCTTATGCTTATTGATTAATTATTTGATCAGTAATTACCCTGTTACTCTAGAAGGAATTGAAAGAGGAATTCTAGGGTTAGATCTGGGCATGATAACATGTGACTTAGTTATTTGCATGGCGAATATTTAGGTTCATGAATTGAATGGAAATATTTGTTCACCGCATGTAACATATAAGGAATTGGCATTGAAGGAATTTAATTCAATTGTTTTGCATAGGAATATAGCAAGATTAATCTAAATTAAATAGAAGTCGATTGATAACTTGGAAAAGGGTCTTTGGCATTTGAGAATTCATGTTAACAATTCAGTAGGCATAATAATTGAGATAATTGGATAATTGATTTATAGTTCATAATTGGGGATATTGAAGTTTTAATACTTATTTATTTGAATTCATTCGTTGAGTTTTAACCTTTATTTATTTGAATTAATTTTAGAGTAATCTAGTTTTAATTGATTAATTTAGTTTTCTTAATTAGAAAAATCACAATTTGCGATTGTTTAAATAAAATTGATTTGGTTAAGAGTTAGTAATTGATAATTTTTATTAAATAATTCCTCATGGGAACGATACGTTTCTGATCACTTTATTCCTTGTTGACCGTGTATACTTGTACGTATTCTTTGATTGCGAAATCTACCAACAAAGATCTCAGCATATCTTCTAATATCTGATTTATTCTCTCGCTCTGGCCATCAGTTTGTGGATGATAAGCCGTACTCAACTTCAACTCCGTCCCCATCTATTCTTGCAGAGTCCACCAAAAGTTCGTTGTGAATCATGGATCATGATCTGACACAATCGAAACTGGTACTCCATGTCTGGAAATAACTTCCTTAACATAAATCTTAGCTAAATGGTCTAAGTTATACTTAACCCTTATTGGCAAAAAGTGAGCCGACTTCGTCAACCGGTCTACTATTACTCAAATCGCATCATACCCCTTCTGAGTAATCAGAAGTCCCACCACAAAATCCATCGTGATATGCTCCCACTTCCACTCCAGAATCTCCAATGACTGTAATAAGCCACTTGGTTGTTGATGTTCGGCCTTAACATTTTGACAAGTCAAGCGCCTACTCACATACTCGGCTATCTCTCTCTTCACGTCGACCACCAAAAACTATGTCGAAGGTCTTGATACATCTTAGTACTACTAGGATGAATCGAGTACCTCAAACTATGAGCTTCTTGTAACATTTGCTCCTTTAATTCCATCTCATTTGAAACCCAAATTCTTCCTTCAAATCTCAATAACCCCTCGTTATCAAGACTATACTTTAAATCTTTTACATTTGCTAACCGCTTCTTCATCTGGTTACACTCATCATTTTTGAGTTGTACCTCCTCGACTCTCTCTACAATAGTAGATTGAATCTTCGTCGTAAACAGTCTATGTCCCGATTCACTTGTCAACTTAACCTCTATCTCCATCATAGCCATCTATGTTATTAACTCAGTTTGAGCCGTTAACATAGACAACTTTTCCCGACCCTTCCTACTTAAGGCATCGGTAACTACATTGGCTTTTCCAGGGTGACACAGGATTTCACAGTTATAATCCTTTATTAACTCCAGCCACCTCCTTTGTCTCACATTCAACTCCTTATGTGTGAAGATATACTTTAGACTCTTATGGTCCGTGTATATCTCACATTTTTCTCCGTAAAGATAATGTCTCCATATCTTTAAGCGAACACTACCGCGGCCAGTTCCAGATCATAAGTAGGGTAAACTTTCTCATAATCCTTCAAATATCGTGATGCATACGCAATGACCTTGACATGCTGCATGAGCACACAGCCAAGTCCTGAAAATTGTATAATTTCCAACCAAAATTCACACTTAGTGAACTTCGCATAACACTTCTCCTTCCTTAGTGTTTCCAACTGTGAGACCCCAAATTTTATGAATAAAGATTTAAATTTCTCGAAATATTTTTTTGAATATTATGGTGTGGATTTGATATAATGTAATAGTTATGAGTAATATTTATAAATTTTACAAAGTAAGCAAGTTGTTATATAATATTCTTTTTGTCGAGGAATATTCATACGACGACACAATCATTAGTGGGCCCACAACGGAAGTATTGCCGTAGTTAAAAAATGACAGAATTATTATTTTATAAAAATAACGGCGAAAGTGTTACCGTTAAAACTGTTGAACTACCCGGTAGTAAAAGTACAGTAATACGCGTGATTGCATAGTAGCACACGATATTGATTATTGATGCTTACGTAAGAAGTCACTCAATTATACTCAATTATTGCTACAGTAATTGTTGCATCATATCTCTCATATTATTGATTCAATTATTATCACAGTATCATCTGTATAATATGTTATATTATTAAATCAATAATTGAGACGACAAAGTTATTCATATTATTATTTGCAATATTAACAATATCTAGAAGTTCTGTCAATGAGAGGTTTGGTCACCTAATTGCGCGCCAATAAGGAGAAATCCTTATCGGAAAGCCCCCTTTTTCCTGGGAACGACTTGGTTGTTAAATATTATGAGTTATAATATTAATGATGAATAAGTTCGTGTTGATTAAAGATGAAATTGATAGTTCCATTGTGTTGGAATTATTACTGTTAGTTGAAATCGACATTTATTTCTATATTAATTGATGTCTGGAAGTTATACTGACCAGCCGGATAATTAACTGGATAAATGAGCAATTGATTGTTATTCATTCACATGATTATAACTATTTATTCACATGTGTGTACTATTGATTCACATTCTTGTACTATTAGGGGAGTTGGTGCAAGATTGATAATACTTGCATGACTAAGTTAAAAATAGAGGTATAGATGGAGGTGCTTATACTGTAATTTGTATTTTCACATGTCTAGCACTATTGAGTCACATGATTTACTATTGATTTACATGATTTACTATTAGGGGAGGTGGTGCAAGTTTGATAATACTTGCAGGACTAAATTAAAAGGGAAGAAAAAGAGGAAAGTATTATACCGTAATATTTCGAGCCCCAAAATGTGCAATTATTGAAACTATATTTTCCTATAAATAGAAGCTCATTCTTCCTTTATTTCTCACCAATTCACTAAAGCTATAGAGCAATTATTATAGAGAGAAAGAAGAAGAGAAGTCTGTTACCTCACTATTCCAGTATCCAGTCTTCTTTTGAGGTAAGGGGTATTATTTCTTTCGTATTCATGAAGAGAGCTATTGTTATTCCATTCCTTATTATTCTGTTGGAATAACCTGTATACGCGGACTACCGTATATATGGTAAAATTCTTCTGTTATTCCATTCTTTATTATTATGTTGGAATAACCTATCTATGCGAAGTACCGTATACATGGTGAAAATTTTCTATTATTCCATTCTTTATTATTCTGTTGGAATATCCTATCTGTGCGTTTACGCATGACCTGGTTCCATTATGTATTATTTTGTCAGAATATCATGTCTGTGCGTTTACGCATGACCTAGTTCTATTATTTATTATTCTATTGGAATAACATGTCTGTACGGTCTATCGCATGCCTGGTGAATTCTTCTGTTATTCCATTCCTTATTGTTTTGTTGGAATAACATGTTTATGTAGATTTCCACATGCATGGTGAATGATCCTTCGTATTCATTCCTTATTAAATTATGGAAATGATCTGTTTACGTGAATTACCACATGGCAGGTAAAAATCTATTTGCAGTTTTGTAATTTTTCTGACCCTCAAAAAATCTGGAAAAATTTGAAATGATAATTTGACGAGTTTTCTATATTGTGTCCAAAGATGTCGATTTTTGGATGTATAGATTAAGAATTATGGATTTTATGGGAAAAGACTATTTTAAAAATAAACCCTTATAACTCCTTATGGTTAACTCCAAAATTGGTTAAATTTTTATTTGGAGTATATGTATATAACAGAGTACCCTATAAATTTCGGAATTTTTGGACAAAAGTACAATTTATGATAAATGTCTAAATATTCAGAAGTTTTGGCCATATGAAAAATAGTAAATGAATTTTAAAAATTATGAAAAAAAAATATATGTTTAATATGGGACTATATTCTATTAAATCCTAGAAAAGAAATATTTTTGGGACTGATTTGGTATTTTTCATGAAAATGAACTAGTTATGAGTAAATAAATTAAATATGTTATGTGAAGTAACAAAATTGGAAAATAGGATTTTATAGCTTGGGAATCCTATATATGGTATATGCAGATTTTTGATGAGGAAATTGATCATTGGTGATGAAATCTTATGAGTATGGACATTTTTGAATGATTAAATGCATTAATTGGTAAAGTGTAAACAATTGAAATAAATTGTTTATAAGTTTAAGAAGTGATTAAAATATTGTTATAATATTAATAATATTAGATTATGAGTTTATTAAGTGATTAATAATATTTGGATAAATTTAAAGTCTTTAATATTTATCCTTGTTTTCATTTTATTAATGTTTATATCATTGTCATCATCCTCATGCTTATATTATGATGAAAGTCATCTTTAGCTTACGTGCAAAGATGGACTGTTAATTATTGGTTTTACAGTTGTATATCTTTGACTTACGTGCAAAGATGAACTACTGATTGATGAGTATCTTTGGCTTATGTGCACAGATGAACTGTTTATTGGTATGATTATGACCAGGGATCATTCGGTATAATCATGACCCGTAATGTTGTAGATAATGTGGTAAAAGTCCTCATTAGCCCGTAGTACATTGATGGACAGTTATTGGTATGATTATAACCAGTGATTTTTCGGTATAATCATGACCATTGATGATTACATGATTATCCTTGGCCGTAGTGTAGGGATGATTCGATGATGTCATCATAAAAGATAGTAGATATCATGCTTTACTTGACTCTTCTTAAATACAGTTATATGTCTTTGGCCTGTAGTGCAAAGATGAATTGTTAGCAGGAATTGTGATTTGGTATAACCATGATTTTTGATGTTTCAGGTGAAGATAGGTGATGAAAATTATCTTCGTCCTGGGTGCAAAGAGGAATTTAGAATCACAATTATGATTATGAGTTATTCATATGATTGTGGACAAGAATTGTTGATTGATGTTACAGGGATAAAACATTATTGGTGGACTTTTAACATGGAGAAGATAATAGACCTGATGGTCTATTTGACTCTTCTAATGGATTGTTCGTTCCGCTACAACTATGGTTGAAAAGTTTTATCATCTACCATATGTTCTAAATCTCTGATTTATTATTGATGAAGGCTTTTGATAATTTAATTATATTTAGTCATGATATTCTTTACTGGGCTATTTGTGTTGACCCTTTGCTTCACAATTCCTTTCAGGTAATAAGAGTGTAGCTGGGTCAAGCGGGGATAACAGGGAAATAGTGCGATGGTCCGAGACTATCGAAGTTTCTCAATACATTACAAAATGGCATGACATGTAACAGATAATTGTATTGAGGACCTAAGATATGTGTGTCGTATTTTATACATCACTTAATAATTGATTTTGGCGAACAACAATTGGGTGATGAGAACCCTATTTTGAAAGCGTTAAATGTGCACCTCATTAGATTGAATATGAGAGTAATCTTCTCATTCTTCTTTGGGGTCTTAAAATATTTGCTGCTGTATTTTATATGGAATTGTAACAATTTGAGTTTAGATACTGTCTACGAGATAATATTGTATTAAAACCCACAGCTTATCTGTTGTCATACTCTGCACGATAGTTCAACAGTTTTATAAATGAAGTTTGTATTTGATTTTTATAGAGTGATATCTGGCGACTCAGAATGGGTCGTGTGGACCTATTTTGGGGGCGTCACGCCAACACTATTATTAACTGTTCAGCATCTTAGAATAAACTAGAATATCATCGATAAACACTACAATGAACTTGTCCAAATATTATTTGAACACTCTGTTCATCATATCCATAAATGCAGCTGGTGCATTAGTCAACCCAAATGACATCACCAAAAACTCGTAATGACCATAACGAGTCCTGAATGATGTCTTTGGTACATCCTCCTTCCTAACCTTCAACTGATGATACCTCATCCTCAAATCTATTTTAGAAAAATACTTTGCCCCTTTCAACTGATCAAAGAGATCATTGATCCTGGGCAACGGGTATTTATTCTTTATTGTTAACTTGTTCAACTCTCGATAGTCGATACAAAGTCTTAACGATCTGTCCTTCTTCTTTACAAATAGTACAGGTGCTCCCCACGGGGAAACACTCGGTTCAATGTACTTTCTGTCCAACAGTTCTTGTAACTGAACCACTAGCTCCTTCATCTCCACTGGCGCCATATGATACGGTGCCCTGGAAACTGGTGCCTTTCCTGGCACAATGTCTATTACAAACTCGGTCTCCCTATCAGGTGGAAGATCCGGTAATTCACTTGGAAATACATCCATGAATTCTTTAACTATAGGTATTTGTCTCATGGTTGCTCCCACTCTCTGGGTATCAACAACATGACACAAATAACCTACACATCCCTTTCTCAATAATTTCCTAGTTTGTGTCATAGTAAGACAACACGAACGCCACGGCGATCTATTACCGTAAAATACTATATTAGGCTGTCTGAATGTCCTAATGTTTACACACTTCTTTTGACAATCTATAATTGCACCATAGTTAAACAACCAATCCATCCCGGGAATTACATTGAATTCTCCCAACTTATCGATATCAAATCTACTGATAATTTATAACCTTTTATCTCTACACAATAACTCCTATGAATATCTTCAACGGGAATTATTTCTTCATTTTCTACCTTGATATTCAAAGGTACATGTAATCTTTCGAGAAGTAATCCTAATCGTCTAGCAAAATCACATGCTATAAATGAACAAGTAGCACCCGAATCAAATAGTACGTAAGCATTTATATTGTTGATCGGGATACTAACTGCAACTACATCCCCGAATGCAACTGTATCTTGCACCGTCATGTTAAAGGTGTGGGCCATCTGCCTACCCGGCTGCGTTGGACCACCAATAGCTAACTTACTGCTATTAGCGCCCTTATTCCTGTTCGTCCCCTTCTTTGGGAAGTTCTTTGCTATGTGGTCAGTTAACCCACATACAAAGCATCTGTGCTTCTTCTTCGGACTTAGACAGTTAGGTAAAATGTGCCCCTTTAGTCCACAATTGTAACATACTACCTTCCCCTTGAGACAGACTCCTAAATGAGTCTTCCCAAAGGTCTTGCATGCCTCTATCCTCCTCTTAGGATCCCCTTGCTTCACTCTAGTATTCCAAGAGTTAAACCCCTTCCTCTTTTGACCATATCCACTCCCGCTGGCTCCTTCGATCTTCACTCCCCCAACCACCTTATTCTTGTTCTTTTTCTCCTTGTGGAACTGGCTTAGAGCCTCATTCTCACCTTTGGTAATTATTGCCTTCTCTAGTATGGTCCCAAAAGAAGTACTTTGGAACACCTATATTTGGCTATAGAGCCAGGGTTTCAAGCTATGCTCAAACCTTCTAGCCTTTCTCACCTCAGTGTCCAATGTGGAGCAAATCTCGCCAGTTCATTGAACTTGGCAGCGTATTGGGAAACCGTCATCTCCCCTTGTTTCAATTCTAGAAACCGAATTTCCATCATCCCCTGCACACTTGTGGGAAAGTAGTTATTGAAGAAAATCTCTTTTAACCGCACCCACGTAAGGTTCTATATACCAGCCCTAGCTTGATTTGTTTCCCACCAAAAGTTGGTCTCACCCTTCATCATATAGGTTGCAAAAGAAACCTTATGCCCCTTGTCGACATTTGCAATGACAAATTCCTTTTTTATCTCCTTTACCCATGTTTGGGCTTCTATGTGGTCCGTAGTTCCTTTGAACTTTGGCGGACCAACACTCTTAAAATCCTTAAAAGTTATAGTTCGTACTACTGCAGGATTTGTAGGGATATTAGCCCCATTTCTATTAAAAGTGGTCGTTAACAAGTTAACGAACTCTTGCATTGGGTTAACCAGACCTCCTTCCGGTTGATTAACATTAGTATCTTAATTTTGTTGACTCCTTCTTGGGGGCATTTTGCTGTTAAGATAAACAATACATCATTATTACTCTCTTCTTATGAGTTAGTTATTATTCATGATTATACAATAACTTCAACTCATTACACAATATGTTCTATAAAAAGGCTTATATTGATTTACTTCTTGTAGTATAATACTACATCATTCACATTACATAGCCTAAGCTGATTGCATTACTATCCCGTAATTGCTTTCCAAAAATTTGGATTTACAAAAGACTACCCTTTGATATACAAAAGAGGGTTTTATGTCACTACTACATAGATTATATGTACATATCTAACTCTACTCTAGCTAATACTAGGTTACATATGCTGTATGGCATTCTCAAAATCCATATTGGCAAGACCGCCTATAACATCTCGGTTGATAGTATGCTAAGTCTTCCCTGCTTCTATCGGATACCCAGCTACTTGTTGCTGAAAATCTGCATGAGAACTCCTATGTATATAGGACATCCTCCCAATCTTCTATTTCTTAGTCTTTAGCTCCTACCTGAGCACAAAGACCTCTTGTTTCAGCTCGTGGACCTTGTCCTTCGCCAAAACTCGTTCATCATGCTCCTCCTCCCAAATCGTCTCCATACATGTCTTATCTTCCAAGACAGCATAGAGATCATCTTTCAGCTCCATAACCTCCTTACAATGCTGGATGTTTCTATCAAATACTGTCATAAACAGTGCTCTCATCGACTCGCCCTGAGTCGTCTTTTCCTCAAGTGCTATAGTGTTAAATGACACCACCTCCACCTCTTCCTCAGACATGCCATCGAACATAAACATGAGGTTTAAGTTCTCCGAGTCTCCAGACTCAATTATCACCACTTCTGGTTCTTCTGCTATTTACCGAATTCTCACTCACTACATGTATATCTTTATACATTTCGTTTTCTCCTGACATCCACAACAAAACAATTTAGTTTGATTAGTACACGCCAGTAGAATAATAAAAACACATATCATATATAATGCATTTTTACGGTTAATTTCATCTTTTAATTCTTTGACTTCTCTTAAGGTTATGACTTAAGGTTTTAATTCTCCCCTTAAGTTTTATAACATAAGGCTTTGATACTAACTTGTGACGCCCCCAAATTAGGGTATCTTTCAACCCAACATATGGTGCTACACGCTGCTACAGTTCACACATACATTCAATTGAAATGCCTCAAAAGAAAGAATATGTCTTATATATATTCCAAACAATATTACCATTCCCCAGGTTCTTAATAACCATTACATTTGTTCTTTTCATAATATCAAATAATAACAACATTCAACTTATACAATTACAAAAGTAATCTATAGGTTCGCCTTAGCCTTCCCTTTATCTTTACCGAATCCTTCAGTACTATCGATAATTCAAAATAGCACTTCTATTTTCTCAAAATGTTTTACAATGAAAAACATTCAGTAAAACATCAATTATGGTCCAAGACCTTGAGCATTTCGTACTTTCTTTGAAAAGGACAACCCGACACTAAGTTCGTAAGTCCGGCATTACTTACGAGCACGTCTAGGTGATCAGCCTATAGTACTCTATGTTGTACAACACTACTTTCTTTAAACGTATGTACGTTTAAGTTGTGACAACCTCACTTGCCTGTCGTTTGACAACAAAACATTTGTTTAGCATACTCAGTCTTCATTTGAAAACCATACCAACATAGTTTGGTAAAACATGACAACATTGAAAATAGTTTGATAGATTATAAGAAATCCATAAAGCATCTTAAGTCTAGCCGAAAAAATTGACTTTGACTTCATCATACATTAATTCATGTGTAAGAAACATGAATCACAAACCTTGTCTAGATTGAACATAAACAAGGGTTAGAACACTTTCCTTTGGCGCTATGGTTACTATACTTTTGCTTTGAATCTTTATGGTCTCTACAATACATAACCACATAACATACTACATTAGGTCATGAACAAGCATGCATTGTTCCTAATGTATCTTACCCTTCTTGTCAATCTAATTGGTCCTTAGATTGTTTAACATTAGTTCAATTTTATCACATTACCTTGTTCTTATGTTCATATTCGAGTGACTTATCTTCAACCTTTAGTGTATTACTTAATGTTTACAACATCTTAATTGATGTTACATTAAGTTAATTAAGGAATTTTAATTTAACCTAATCACTTTACTTCCTTTCTTTACTTGTAAGCCTTCATTACTCTCATCCTTCTATTGTTGGCATTGCAGCACCAGCTTCCCTTCTCTATGTCGCGCTGCGGTGCCACTCTTCAGTGGCTGAGGTCCGGACTAGGAGCTGCAGCGTGAGTCTCTTTGTTAACTATCACGCCACGGCATGACTCTGCAGTAGGTGATGGTCAAGTCTAGCGCTACGGCACCAAAGATAGAGCCTTGGTTGGCGCTGCGGCGCTAACTCTGTGCATCAGACAATTTTGACAGATTTTTTAACTTAACGAACTTCTCGGACTCCTAAATTGTTCATTTTATGTCCGAAATGGCTCGTTCAAAAGCCATTAGCTCATAAATCACATATTCTAAGTGTTCATGCAAGAATTTTACGCTTTTCGAATCTGTTAACTCAAAATTCACCTTTTAGTTCATTTTAATGAAAACAATAAACGTTCGTAAACGTTCAATGCTCGTTTCTTCGTTCTAAGTCAGAATTTGGTCATTCTTGAGTCCGCAACTCTAGAATGCCAAATGAGAATATTCTCCATCGAAAACCAATGTTTACGAGTTCAATGTCAAAATTTGACTTCCATTCCGAGAATTTTACGATTTCGACGATTAACGTCTAATCTCGTAAATTCTGTTATAACTTCGTTACTAGAGATTTTTACATCTTTTCAAATGGATTCATTCCATCATGCTAATATGTATAATTTAAGCCTACAAATGATGGTTTTAAACTTGTCCATCAACAACAACATAATACAATTCTTCAATAAATTACAATGGTCTAAAGCTTTTATATTTTGGATTTCACTTCACATAGTTTATTAAACTTTAAGTTCTTTAACAACCATTCGTGTTCCTTCTTATCATACATACTTCATCAATCCTCGCTTCTCTAATAAACTACAATTCAAGAGATGAATATTAATGGTCAAGAGGCTTACCCTTGATGATTACTTGATTATTCCTTATTCTTCCTTTTTGTTCTATGAAAGACTAACTTTTTTAACTTTCTCTCTCTAACAAATAAGTACTTATAATGTTGGATGAAATAAAATAAGAAACAAATGATCTAGCAAGCTTCTTTATATAGAAAAACCTAGATTAGGGTAGTTTGGTCATTAAGCCATTCCACCTCCTTAACTAACCTCCTTACTATTCCAACCTTGGCCATCAAGTTTACTTGGTCACCAAGATCACCCATGTGCTCATGGGGTTCACCCATGTGCTCATGGGGTTCACCCATGTGCTTATGGGGCCCACATAGGTTGCCTCATGGATCATTTCCACATGGATTGATCCACGGATCTGGTTCTTAATTTGGGTTTTAAATTTAATTAACTTAACTTATGCTTTGAGCTTTCATTAAACCAACATTGGGCATGTTCATTAATTCACATTAGACTTAAGCATTCCTACCATTGGGCTTGTATAATTCCTAACAAATCCTATAAGTCCAATACACTTGGCTTAAAGCCTTATAACGTATAATCTATCTATTATTCTCGTATATTAACTCGTATACTATTAATCATATACGATATACCATCATTCATACATTCCCGTATAATACCTCATATCATACTCGTATTCATTACCTCATACAATACTTATGTATGATATCATCGTTTAATTCATTAAGGCTTTACTTTCCTTAACGTTCTCAAATTTAGTCAGCAAGTGAAAAACTGCGTTTACCATATGTGAATTATTATTACATAATCCATCTCACCTCGATATTCTATCATTACTTATTTCTCAGAAGTTCAAAAATAATTCCTGAGCAGAAATCTGTGAATAGTGTTTTTTGGAAAATTTCTCGAAAAACTTTTATATTCATCTTGAAAATTCAAACACTTTAATTCCTTCACATAGTCAAAATACTACGACATTCTGACATCTCTAGGTTATAGAACGACATTCATCTTGCTAACACATAATAATAACATATAATTATAATTTTATTCATTATTTAATTAAATAAAATTATTTTACAATAAATCTGAATTTCTCGGTCGTTACATCTCTAGCACCTTCAATGCTAAGTCTACTAAAAATAACTCATTTTCAGTCTAAACTTTCCTATACCTTAGTATAGTCCGTCAATTTACCACACTTTATATGTTTAGGAACTTTCCACAACCATATGTGTTTAAGAACTTATCTTCGCAATACGTAATCCTAAGAACAATTCAAGGACTATCCATATGCTAAGGGCTCAGAAACATAGCATATAACTATGAGTCACAAACGTTTTATAAGTATGAGTTTCAAGAACTCACACATATCTTATCATTCTCTACCTATCAAGCATATACATGAGAAAAGATTCACATTCTCGTCATATACATATTCATAGCGTGACATATTCCAATGATTATCACTGTAATAAGCTAAGCAGATGTTACACCTAAGCACAAAGCTCCGGTCCATAACAGAGGTTCATACAACTCAGCTATCACATGAGTCCTCAATTAAAATTTTATAACTTCTAATTTTCTCTTTATTTAATACGAATTTTCTTTAATTCGTATGCTATCCTCAATATGAGTTCTTCTTCCCATACTACTTTATAGTATCATTCAATCATAGCATTAGCTATAAATCGTTCATCGTTTAATAGGTTATCTATTATTATGATTAACTATGATCACATGGTGATCTTCTTCCTAAATCGTTGAACTCAACGATTTTCTTATCCTTCTTTCTATGATTATAGCCTTAGGTACTCATACCTAAGGTTTATAATCTATCAGCTCTGATACCACTTTGTAACACCCCGAAATCCGGTCTATCTTTATACCTGGGTTCTGTACGTCACGGTCCCACTTCTTTCCAAACATACATCATTATATACTGAATTATAACAACATACATTCTCAATTCCCAAGTCCTAATACCTTATAACCTCTTTCATTATAAATAATGATAATTACATTATTCTTTTCATCTTACATAAGTGACTTTCATCCGCCACCAAGGATACATAACAGTTCATTAAACTAGTCTATAATTTAATTCTATCATTCTATATTACAAGTCTTCGCATGATCTTCACATTCATTTATCTAATGAGTGGCACTTCTTCTGGATACCGATCAGCTTGATCTTTATGGGATCCTTAGGTTCTTCTACTCGTACGCTGAAAATGTTTATCATTTAAAGCAAATGTGGGCATTCAATTACCCAACAAGTCATAACAGTTGAACAAACAACTTTAAGAATTCAAACATTCCTTTAAAACTTCGATAACCGAACAAAGGTTATGAAGAAGCTTGAAGAATAG
Organism: Panax japonicus; assembly: GCA_020205505.1. Lineage (NCBI taxonomy): Eukaryota > Viridiplantae > Streptophyta > Magnoliopsida > Apiales > Araliaceae > Panax > Panax japonicus. The sequence continues at coordinate 18,521,747 of CM035112.1, read as the reverse complement.
GAATAATTTTGATTTTTATCATTTTAAAACATTAGTTACATTCACTTTGAAATACTTTCATTCTCTACTCTCTTTCATACACATCCTTTCTGGATAGAATCAATAGCACAGACTTAATAATAACTGTTCATGTATAAACAGAACATTCTCTTATTGAACAATTCAATTACAGAACAGTTCATCTCATAGAAATACCGAAGTGTTCAAATTGTGGCATAAGGCCTCGTACGTTCTACCACCTTGAATAAATATAACACATTTGCACATAGATAGAACTTCTCAAGTTCAACATCTGAGAAGTTTAAGAAACTAGCATTCATTTAGAATATGAATGAAGTTAGGAAACTTATCTTACGTACAGCTACAGCTTACGTTGAACTGCTCATTCTAATCCCTATAAAATATATAAAAATAACATATACACTAATTAGTCATATACTTGACTTACGCATTGGTTTACTTAAATTTACTTCTTGGGGTTCGCGTTCTTGCAAATTAAATTTACGCAATTAACATTTATTATCAGTTTACGGCTTCATGACATACGAAGATGTCTTACTAATACGTTCATCATCTTTGATGATTTGCATTCTTATCTTTTTCTTATACTTCTCTAGGACTCAGCACACATCGTGTCTCTACTAGTAGTCCATATGGTACTCTGAGTGGTTTCTCACAAACAACTAACAAACAAGTTCCCGTCTCGTCTACACTATCATCATAGTGAGTTAGATCGGTTGCTAGTTTCGTATATACCTTCGCTCTCTAAAGGAATTATTTAGCCCAGCTCCTATATGTCAACCATCAAAGGTTACGATTTTACCATAACCTAAACTTATTTTAACTTATCCAAACCATTAAACTATAATGCTCGTTAAGTCAATTTCTTATTCCTTATGGCTTTCTGGCAACTAAATGCCATGCCTCAGGATTCCTTCTTTATCGACTAAGTCATATAGTCTTTTGTATACTCAGAACAATTGTTCCAGTTAGTCACTAACTCAGCATCTTTATGTTAAATGTTATTATCTTTAATTCAGTTCTTTACCATTCACGAGTTTAATCATTGGTCTTCATTACCCTACGGTCAAACCATACACGGGGTGTAGGTTCTGCCCGTTTAGTATTTGCGTACACTCAACTTTCCTGTCGGTTAAAGTGTTTAACGCTTACATTTCATTCTATCATTCTCTATCAGAATCACGATCGACTTTCATTAATCTTATTACCGTTCGTTACAGATTTCTTGATATCATTTGTTACTTTTCCTTAATGTCGAACCCATACAGTTTGCTGTATGCTAAGACCGATCATTCATCGCAATTGCGTTGCTTTTATGTTCTTTGTATTTTAATTTTGTTTAATCATTTTGTTCAACCCTTACTAAAGGTTTAAATCAATTGATTAAGTGTTACATTAGTTAAACATTATGTTCTTCATCTTCGTTTACGTTTCCCCCAAGAGTTGAGCAGTTAAAAGCTCCTCTCTAGGTCTTGCCCTGTACCGGCGCTGCAACGCCGGTTCCCATCCTTTCCCTCACGTTGCAGCGCCACTGGCGCCGCAGCGTCACCTCCTACACTATTACTCACTCTGCGGCACGGGTTTCCAGTGTTTGGCTCTCTGATCTGGCGTTGCGGCGCCAAGTCCTAACTTTCGAAAAAATTTCTAAGTGTTAAATTGATCTGAGACGCTTACTTCCTGATCTCATAACTTATTCGATATAACTCAGAACGAGTTTGTTCTAAAGATATTTTCTTCCTTATCTTACGTACTTCAATTCCCCTCAGACAGAACTTCATTCTGAATCCGTTAACATGCCATTCGATTGGCTTAATTTTCGTCCTTCGTTTGTTTTACATTTTTATTGTTCTTTGTTCATCCGTAATTTGGTCATCCGAACTCGGAATTCATTTGTTCTTGAGTCCATGACTCATGTTTTATATGTTCTCTTACTTTCTTATGAAACCCTACACGTTCGGGTTCATTTACACTCTTTCTAATCCTTGTTCGTCTATTACAAAATTTTCGTCATAACTTCGTTATAGCTACGTTTTAATCTGTTCTTCATGAACGTTTCTACCATTCCTAACCAAGAAATAAGCATCAAACTTATACGCAATGGTTTTAAACTTGTCCATCAACAACAATTACACTACGATGGTTATAAATTTGTCCATCAACAACGTTCTTTCGCGTGTTCTTCGTGTTGTTCATCTTTTCATCATTTTAATCGATATTTTGATTACAATTTTAGTTTTTATTAGAATTCAATGTTATAAAACACCATTCCTTACTTATTTCACTAAATTGTTCTTATGATTCATTTGAATCGTTCAAATTCATTACGAATCTTATATTTCCTTAAGAAATTTATAAAATAAATATCTAATTCTTATTTCTTCATTTCTCAATGATTTCAACCATATGAAATCATTCCTAACATCTTTTACTTCTTATTCTCACTAAGCTATGTTTTTAATATAAAAACTTAAAGAAAAATTATAAGAGACAAGGTTTCAGATTACCTTTCTCCTTTACTCTTCTTCCATTGGACAAAGTTTGCACACGAGCAAGCTTTTCCTCCTTCTTTTCCTCTTCTTCCTCATCTGAACCCTTTCTATCTCTCTCTCTCTAATGTTCGTTGATTTTCAAAATCCCAACCAAATAAAATATAAGCTTCCTTTAATAGATTTTCCAAGCTAGGGGCAAAATACTTATTTTGCACCTCCGGTTACTATCCATACCTCCTTACTATTCACAAAACTTCCCTTGGAAGTTTTGTGGTTCCGTCTTTCGGGTTTCGTCCGACAGTTTTAAAAAACTGCGATTCTCGGAATCTAAATATTTTTGGATATTTCGTCTTTCGTTTACTGTTTAACTTTTACGTATTCTTCGGATCTCCAAAAAACTGAAAAACACGTTTCCACGATAAGCATTTTCCTTCACGTTCCCCTAACATAGATAAACGAATGAAAAGTACATAACAGTACTTTTCGTCGTTTTTATTTGGACCAATTTCTGCACGTTTTTTGAGAAAAACTATTATTGGCTTACTTAACTTTTCATGATATATTAACGTCAAATCTTTCGACAGAATGTCATTTCGACATACTGATCTCTTGGAAAGGCTTTCGTTATTTAAACCCTAACCCTTAGGATTTCGTTAGGTAAATAGTACCTATTTCGTCTTTTTCCCCAGAAATATTTTGTTCTCGGAAAAATTTTATTTTTGTCTTAAAATTTTTTATTCGTTCAGTCTAGCTCGTAGCCAGAATCCTCCCATATTATAATCATCCTAGGTTCTAGAATGATTAATAAACACATACCACAAAATATTATTAATAAAAATACATTTTATTAATAACTAATTCTTTAAATCTTAAATTTTGAAATATCTGGATTATCCGGGTTGTTACAGTTTCATACTGACACTGAATGTCATTTCTCATGGTTGCGAGCATGATTCATTGAGCCACAGATGCATCATCTTTCCACTTCTTAAACAATCTCTTCCTTAGAGGTTGTTTCAGCAAGTTTTTTAGGGACGGGCAAATTTAGGACATAAGAAATTTTTTTAGTAGTAAGAACAATTCTCAGATTGCTTAACTAGTCCGTTAAGTACGGTCCGGTAAAACAACACTTTTAGCAAACATTTATTTAATTAATTTAATTTACCGAAATAAATTAGGTATTATTTTATATTGGTTTCTCCCACTATTTTCTTCAAACTATATTACCCTCATCTATTTAGTTCGGCAAAATCTAATTAAAGTTTTTGCTAGTGAGAATAATTTCAAATATATACAGCCTTGTGGTGACACAATAAACTATATATATATTTATATATATATATAGACAACTCTTTATCAATCACATCATCATGTAACTCCTTATATTTTGCCTCTTAGATTATTTTTATCAAGTGGTGGCACATCCGAATCAAAATTATCTAAGTTAAGTCCAACCTAGAACTTTCATATATTCAAAAAAGAAAAACATCATCCTTGTGGTGACAAAACAAAACAACATTGTTTAATTTTCTTTATAAGCATCAAATATAATAAATTAACATCTTAAATATTTAATACTTATCTTGTGGTGACACAACAAACTTATATTAAATATTTAATACTATATTAATTTTATCATGCTAGAAGGTGACGTTCGATATTCCAAATATCTTTAAACGCTTATGACTTAATATAAATTATTTGAGGGGTTTGTTATTATTTGTCTCATCTTATTTAGCGCGCATGCACATATATATAAAATACGCATCATATTATTTTACATGGGAAGCATGTTGCATAATATATATATATATATATATATATATATATATATATATATATATATAGTATAACCATGGATATAGAATACTATATTCTACCCGGATTGATTATGGACTTTTATTCCAGTTTGGTTCACTAGAGCCACCAAGTGAACCAAAAGCTCAAATCTAGGGGTGCAAGAATTAAAAATTTAATATAAAATTTACATTTAAACCCGAGCTCCATTACAAATGGGACTTCAAGCGCACCTTGCTCCTTGATCTCCAACTTTTTAAGATAATTCTAATTAATCCTATTATATAAACTACTTTAAATTTAAATAGAAACCTTAATCAGCAGTCAAGGGAAAATATATAGGAGAGAGATAGAATTTACATCGATAATAAATCAGAGAAGACGAGGTACGCAGACCCCATTTAATAAAACTCATACATTCAAGCATCCAACCAAAATAAATCTAATCTCATTGGTCAATAGTCCATAATTAATCTCATTTATTATCATACATATTAACATATGCATTAATAAATAAACATTCATCTCATGAATCATAAAACCATTCCATATATGCATAGATATCATTTAATGGGCAAAAGTTTGCTAATTTTTAGTCTTTTTAAAATAAAATAAACTATTTTATTTTAATCAAAAACCAAATCCAAATTAAACTCTTTAATTTTTAGCAATCTAAAATCATGTCTCGAATAAAATAAACATCTTTATTTTAAAATTTTATCAATTGAATAAACCATTCACTTTAATTGCTGAAAGACAAAAATTTTAAAAATTGTGGAGTGGCGCGGTCGCCCCCAGGATGAAGTAGAACGCGGCATGGTCGCGATGCTCTGTGTTTTTTAGTTTCTATAGACAGACGTGACCGTGCCCAGATCAATTGGCACGCGACGAGGCCGCGCCACATAGCAGAAATAGAAAACATCATTTTTTACCCAGAAAATTTGATCCAATCTCATATCAATTCATACATGGAATCATAAAATCGATAATTAGCACAAAGTTAGGCTCTGATACCACTGTTGGAATTGTATATAGAACGATTACATAATTAAATCATGTAAAAGAGTGCGGAAGCGCGATAAATTAAAATTTCAAATTTTCATACAATCTTATACCATGATCATGCTTTGTGCTTAATATCAATATAAATGAAAGAGAAGAAGATCAAAATCATAACCTTGTAGATTCAAGCTTCCACATGTACGAGTTCAACTCCTAATTCTTTGCAATCTCCTTGAATCTTCGGGATTGATTCCTTCCTTTGATCAATGTTAGTCACCCAAGTGTTTGGCCTCTAGAGGTGATTAACCAAAGAAGAATGATTATTCAAGAAGAATAGTGGTTGGCTAAACCCTAATTTTTCTATCTGTGTAGAAAAAGGAGTACTCTCTAATATCTAGCATAAGATATAGATATTAGCCCTTCTGATCTAATTAGAAATAGGGTTTTATTTAATTAATTAAACTCCCTAATCTTATTAGAGATAATTAATTAAACTCTTTTAATTAAATTGTCTCATAATCTTATTAGGGATAAATGAGAGTACTTATATTAAATTAATTCCCAAACTTCTTTAGAAATTAAAATAATAAAAATTGTAATAATATTAATAAGACTCCACTTATTAATTTATATTTAATATTTCTAAATATTAAATAATAAATATTAAGCTATTTAATTCACTATATGACCATAGATTAAATTAAATACACTTAACATATTATTATAATTATGTCATTAACTTCTTAAATAATTATTCTTCTTTTTATGGTGTGACCCTTTAGGTTCTCCATATTAAATCGGTTGTAAACAAATCAATTAGAACAATTCTAATCTTATTTAAAAAAAAATTAAACTAGTAATTTATTTAAATAAATAATATTTATTCTACAATAAGGATAAGCCTCCTTACCGATTAACGACTTTCCTGATAATATAGATTTCAACATTAATCATAAAATAACCTTTAAGGAAATAGTTATCGTACAATTCAATCCTTCCACCATACAATATCCCAATTAAATATAAGACATGAAAATATTGTCAAGTCTTATTTTATTTAATTATATGTATTTCGATTTCCAAATGCATAACTCTGAATAAATACAAATTAGAAACTACTTTCTAATTTCATTCCACCTTGGGCAAGGATTCATGGGTTGTCATTTATCGAATAACATAGGACATATCTCTTCTTTTACTAGAAGTGGTAAATTCTTTATTGATCATTCATTATATCCATATATAACTCATTACACCCAAGCATATCCTTTGATATACCCTAAGGGTCTTAAGAAATAAATCAAAGTATAAATCATTATACATAAGATACTATGATGATCCTAAGTCTGAGGATCACTTGTACTACTATCACTTCAGGAATTTCTATTGACAGGCAAGTAAAACTTCATTACGTATTCCTTAGTGAGTCACGTTCAGTGAACTTATTCTCCAATAAGCACTTACATACTTGCTTTAGTGTCTCCACACAAATGATCATGAGATCAATCATCCTCATCCAATGAGCAAGCAACGTCTATACTAATCTATCTGAATGCACTGATCCCCTTTTTAGTAATCCATTGATTGGGAACATTTTAATTTTTAAGTTATCCAAGTATTTAGATCTCATTAGCATGATCTCATCATGATTCTAAAAGCATTGCTTAAAACTACGGGTTTATCACATATTATTAAAACAACACCATGTTGCTAAATTAAATACCTTCAGTAAATAAATACTTTTATTAATAAATAAATAAGAATAATTATAAATTATATGATTTATCATCAAACATGATTGACTTGTATGCATACTACTTTCACTGACTTCCGTGAAAACACAGTTACCACGTCTTTTCAATTTCCTAATTTATTTAAAATGTGTGTGTTGCAGTTAATTAGGCCTAAGTGCTTTATTTAGAAGTAGTGATATGCCTCTTTTGCACCTATATACAAAGGGTTTGATTTGTATAAAAAATAAATTTTAAGCAAAATATACAGAAATGATGTTTTGAAAACATGTTTTCAAACCCTTATGCTCACATAATAATTGAACCCTTTTATACTTCCATTTTATTCTATATTCAACTTGTTTTGATTCTATTCTCGAGATGCGAAGCATCTTCAACAAAATAATATATATGCATAAGTGTCGGACCTCTTATTGGCATAAAAGCCATCGAAGTGACTCGATCACCACAAATATGATTTGTAAGCTAGTTGTACAACTGAAAAGGGCCCATCATGGGAACCAGATCTAGATCCGTCAGTTAAATCTTAGATCACATGGCTCCTAGGCTCACATAGTATCATATGAATAGCCTGCATAACAAATATACTAAAATACAACAAATATTTAATCTAAATATCACAAAAAAAAGGATTCATCAGTTAAATCTCTGCATGCGCGTAGGCAAGCTTCCCGTTTCCTCTAGATACAGATCTAGGGTCGCGTAGTCGCTTAATATTTACAAAATTAGAAAGAAAACTAGATTTAAATATTATAATTTTATATTAACTGAACAATAAAACTGATATTTAATCACAGTAAACAATTAACATATATATATATATATTACTTATATATATATATATATATATATATATATATATATTAAAGCAGTAAAAAGTCACAAATTTATAATCCAGGTATGACTATTAAAATATATATTTATGGGATCGAATCCATGGCAACCGGTTGCTAGATCACTATTCATGGCAACCAAGTTGCAACACCATGTAGCAGCTTGCTTCACTTTATTAAAACATCATGGATTGCTTTTCTTGGTCACTTTGGTTCTAATTGCATCGCTACACCATGTAGCGGCTTGCACATTGAGTATATTATTTTATTTTACATTCCTTCCATTGTCCCATTATTAAGTTTAATAATAATAATAATAATATTGTTAATAATAATAATTCGACTTTATTATTATTATTATTATTATTATTAAAGTCAGATTATATTAAAAAAATGTAGGACCGCTACACCATGTAGCGGCTTTGCTTAGCAACTGATGTGAAGCAAGATGAGCAAAAAAAATAAATGGGACAAGCAAAAATGTAGCAAGTGATGTGAAGCAAGATAAGGTGTAGCAAGTAGCAACATAAGATGTAGCAAGTGGTGTAAAGCAAGTCGCTACACCATGTAGCGGTACTCTCACAAAATGGAACCCAGTTAACCAAGTGATGTGAAGCAAGATAAGATGTAGCAAGTAGCAACATAAGATGTAACAAGTGGTGTGAACCCAGTTAACCAAGCAAAGCCGCTACATGTTGTAACGATCCTATTTTTTTTTAATATAATTCGACTTTAATAAAAATAATAATAATAATAATATATTCGGATTATTATTATTAACAATAATATTATTATTATTATTAAAATCGGATTCTTTTTTAAAAAAGAAACTTTTTTTTTCTAACAACAAGTGACTTAATAATGGGACAATAGAAGGAATGTAAAATAAAATAATATACTCAATGTGCAAGCCACTACATGGTGTAGCGGTGTAACTAGTGTGACGCCCTCAAAATAGGTATACATAACCCATTCTGAGTCGTCAAATACATGGTAAAAAAACAACTACAACTTTATTAATACAATTGTCGTGCAAAATACGACAACACATAAATTATGAGTTTAAATACAAATAATGTCTTCTAGACAATATCCACACTCAAATAAGTCCTCATCACAATTATTGATACACTATTTTACAAAATAGTGAGGACTACAAAAATAACTTCCTAGAACCTTCATTCCATACCCCGACTAGTACTCGCTACATTCTCGCCTCCAGAGAAGAAAAAATGGAACAAAAAGGAAAAGGATGAGCTCAACTAGCCCAGTAAAGAATATTATGACTAAGATAATATAGAACAAATTATCGTTAGTCTTCAACAGGGAAAAATCTGATATATAATAATAGACAACAAGTTTCAGATCAATATTCGCAGTGAAAATAACAATTCAATAGAAGAGTTAAGTAGAGAATGAAATCTATTATCTTCTATGATTTTAAAAATCCATCATCTATATTTTATCCTTGTAACATCGATCAATATACATCTTGAATCAAATATTCATCTTTGCACTACAGGCCAAAGATATTCATCAGTTAGTCATGTTCATCTCAACACCTGTACATCTTTGCACCATGGGCCAAAGATATTCATAAAAAAATCATTCATCTTTGCACTACAGGCCAAAGATATTCAATTATATCATTATTTAGGACTGAGGATGATGAAAAATATTTTTAAAGAAACGAATCCAGTGAAACAAAAGAATAAATATTAAGGATTCGTACTTTAAATAATTTCGGTTCAAAAATACTTCATAAATAACCATAGTAGGAGTAAAATTCAAGAATGAAGACCAAAACTTGGATACAATCAAAGCTAGTATCCATAATAGATATCTTGGGCAAAAAAATGAAAACTTAATTTTTTTTTGTGAATAGTGTCGTATTCGTGAATAGTGTCGTATACGTGAATAGTAACCCCGACACTAAAAGACAAGAATTTCACAAGAAAAATCTTACCAATATTCTGGCATTATGATATTGAAAGAAATAATATCATTTTAAAAAAAATAATATCCCTTACCTCGAAAAGACAGTACTTCTAACTAGAATACTGGATATAGTGCTGAAGGGAACTTGCACCGTATAGCTACTCTCAAAGTATCAAAATACTCACAAGAATACGCTCGATAATATAGAGAGAGAAAACTTTAGTTTCTGGTGTGATTTTCAATTCTAACATAAACACCCTATTTATAGGAAAATGCTTAGAACGCCAAAGCAGAAAATTTAATAAAATTTTATAATAATTATTTTAAATTCCTACGCCCACATTGAATAATTGAACTCAACACATTTGCAATACTAGTGGGGCCCACCAACATAATAAAAACATTTTTCTTAAAAAAATAATTAAAACTTCAAAAACAATTATTTCAGAACTTCAATAATTCATAATAAATAGCCCTTTCATCAGAAAAATTCGAATCTTATGTCCATTCCGTAGGAAATTCAATTCTCTACAAATTTGTAAGTTTAAGGTTTTCCAAATTCCAAGCGAAAATTCACCGAAATCCACATACGGACGATTTTGCAGGCTATAATTAAATTTCAGTCAAGAAATGGAGTCCGTCAACACACAAAACATGTGTTAAACATTTTTTTGTAACAAAAATACTCTACCTCCTCATTTTTTTCATATATCACACATTCATTGTAAAAATATCACCATTATTATATTATTATAATATAATAATATATTTAAATGAATTATTTTATCAGAAAAGATAAAATATCAATTTTCAACAATTGTCACTTTAAAAATTTTCTCCATCTATATCGACATAAAATGAATATTTTCCTTATCATATAAATCAAAAATTAATTATTCACAAATAATATTACAGAATCACAATACTGACAACCAGATCGTTCCCAGGAAAGAGGGAGCTTTCCAATAAGGATTTCTCCTTACTGGCATGCAATTAGGTGACCAAACCTCTCCTTAGACAGAACATTCTAGACATTTCCAATAATGTTATCTAATAATATTATTCAAATAATATAAATTATTGATCTGATAATAGAAAATACTGTGTAGTGACAATTATTGAAACAACAATAATATAAAATATCAACGTAGTAATTATTGAATCAATAAAATAAAATATTGAACAGTAATTACTGTAACAATTATTGAGTAGTGCCTTCTTCCGTAAGAATCAATAATTAATGCAATATCGTGTGCTACTGTGTTTTAACCACCGAGTATTCCAACAGTGTTAACGGTAAAAACTTTGTTGTTATTTATAAAAACTTATACTTGTCGTTTTCTTCATCCAATCGCTTTCCGTTATGGGGCCCACCCTAGGCTACGTCGTCGTATGAATATTCCCCGACAGTAAGAATATTTCACGACCAAACGAATATGCTCCGACAACAATGAATATTTTATAACCACTTGTTTATTTGAAATATTTGTGCATTTTACACATAACTAGCCACATTAATCAAATCAACCCTTACTATTTCAAAATAATAAATAGAGAAATTTAATTTCATTTATAATAAGTTGGGGTCTTACAACAAGAACCAAAGTGACCAAGCAAAGCAAGGCATGGTGTTTAAATAAAGTGAAGCATGCCACTACATGGAGTTACAACTTGGTTGTTGTTGGATAAAATCTAAAATACGCACAGCACACAAGTATACGTGATTAACAAGTAATATAATGATAAATAGAGTATCGTTTCCACTGAGATAAGTATTAATTTTAATCTAACAATTACCAGATTTATATTATTTCAATTTTATTAAACTAATCGAATGATTGATTGTAATTAATAAAAACTAATGAACTAAAAATCAAAACAAATCAACACAACCAATAACCGTAAATTTCAATCAGATAATGGAGAATTAAGCCAACAATTTCACTTTAAGTTTCACTCTAATTATCACACTTCTTTTCAATTCAATTAACTATCTCAGCTCATTAATCAAGAACACTAAAGTAGAATTAGCCATCTCTCGATGCACTAACACCATATTAACTTAAATCTTAAATTGATAGAATTAAGCCAAACACCCTAATTAACTAATTCATTATATCTGTATGTGAATTAAAATCTAATAAGGTTTAACGTCCAATGCCTTTTTATGATTACATGCGATGTTAGGTATATCTTTATCCTAAACATACATCAAGAATTCCATCAAAATACAGAAATCATGAACACATGCTATTGTGACTAAGTCTAGATTAATATCTCATCTCTCGAGTCTATACAAATCCACAAAGAATTGGTGATCAAGTAATTCATACATTAAGAACAAATCATAATAGATGAACTAAATAGATAACTTTATTAAACTGAATTCAAAGTATGATAATCATCGTTCCACATTAAAGATCCATTGAAAGCTTAATTAGAAATTTAGCTCATAATGAATGAATTAAAACCTGAATAGATAAAAGAATTCATCATCCCAATTACAGAAACTGAATTGAAAGACAAAAACTAGTATAGAACCACCCTTATCCTCACTCAATTATGCAATTTTTGTGATCTTGATCTTCTGCTCGACTCCTCCAATGATCTTCAGTAAATTAGGGTTCCCAGTTGTGATTGTTTATTATCTGATTGATTAAATGATGGATTTTTGTCTAAGTGCCATTAATATACATTAAAAACGTTCCAATTCTAATCCCAATTGAAGCCGATTATATTCTATCCACACAACTCATAATTGCATCAGAACATCTCCTCTATGTCCGCCTACCCCCTCCCCGACGGGGGTTTTATGACTTAGGAAGCCCACCCCGGCGGGGTCTAATTTCTTTAACACATGCACCCCCACCCCCGCGGGGATTTCTCTTTATAATAGGTCCGCTTTGGCGGGGTCAAGCTGCACACTTACTGATTTCCTTACTTTGTCATGTCGAATCCTGCCATATTGCCACAATATATCTAAGCTAACATATAATAGAAACCTGCAAACAAAACAAACACAAAGCACATAAAACTGAATGAAAATAGACAGAAATAACACTATTTAAGTCCAAATAGGAACCCAATTTGTAGGTATTAAACCCACTCATCAATCTCCCCCAAACTTAAATTGTGCTAGTCCTCGAGCACAACAATATGCAATGCAGCTAACTGCATGCCTACGAATCTAGCAGTAGATAGAACAAAGTTTATTTATCTGACCTTAGAGAAATCACACTAATCACAATTGTAATGCCCCCAAAATAGGTCCAATCCATCCAACCTATTATGAGTTGCCAAATACATGGTACATAAAATAACTACAACTTTATTACTACAATTGTCGAGCAAAATACAAAAACATATATACTGTGAGTTTTAATACAACTGTGACTCATGTCCCAACTATGGACAACACATCACAGTGATACCTTACATAAAGGTACAGTCTAGAACTATTTTAGAAATTAAAATCTTTGGGAAGTGCTCAAGAAAACCTTCATACATAGGAGGCCATGAATCTAAGTTATGATAGATATCATATGTCCAAAGAATTATCCTTGGTTGATCCAATAGACCCCAAAGAAAACGAGAAGATTATTATCATGTTCCTTCCAATGGTGAGTCTTCTCTTGACATATAACTATCTCCACCGTCTGCGATTGAACATTATGTTTCAACCCAACTCCAAGATTATATAGGTAGTGCTCGTAGATATACTCAGCAAGTGGATGTACACAACCCTGTCTTATGATAACACGAGGTTATATGTTATTATACATCTTGTATGATAATGGCAAAACACCCTTCCAAAGTTGGGTTCACCTCACCCTATTGTTGTTCACCAAAATAAATTATTAAGTGACGTATAATATACGACACACACATCTTAGGTCCTCAATACAATTATATATCGTATGTCATGCCGTTTTATAATGGGTTGAGAAACTTTGACAGTCTCGGACCACCACACTATTCCCCTTTAATCCCCACCCGACCCAGCTACACTTTTATTACCTGAAAGGAATTGTGAAGCAAAAGGGGTGAGCACAACTAGCCCAGTAAAGAATATCATAACTAAAGATAAATTAAATTATCAATAGATTTCATCAGTAATAAATCAGAGATTTAGAACATATGGTAGATGATAAAAATTTCAACCATAGTTGCAGCGGAACGAGCAATCCATTAGAAGAGTCAAATAGACTATAAAGTCTATTATCTTCTCCACATTAAAAGTCCATCAATAATATTTTATCCCTGTAACATTAATCAAAAGATCATGTTCACAGTCATGTGAATAACCTATAATCATAACTGTAGTTCTAATTTTCTCTTCTCATCCAAAACGAAGATATTTTTCATCACATGTCTTTACCTAAAACATCAAAGATCATGGCTATACCAAATCACAGTTCCTGTTCATAATCATACTAATAAGTTCATCTTTGCACTACGGGCCAAAGATATTCATTAACAGTTCATCTTTGCACTACATGCCAAAGATATTCAACAGCAGGTCATCTTTGAACTACGGGCCAAAGATATTCAACAACAGGTCATCTTTGTACTACACGCCAAAGATATTCATCAACAATTCATCTTTGCACTACAGGCCAAAGATGTTAATATTTTAAGGAAATATATAATCATTTCAGAATTTATATAAACAATAATTATAACCATGTTGATGAATTCACATTTGCTCTTAAGCTAAAAATATTTAACTGTAAATTCAATGGTCATGATCATACCAGTTAATAATTCATCTTTGCACTACTGGCCAAAGAGAACCCATAGTCACAATCATACCAATAATCTACTCATCTTTACACTCAAGTCAAAGAGAAATTTCTCCACTAAGGTTATAAAAATGTTATATATGATAATAAAAATAATATGATCAAAACATGGATTTAATTTTAAGAGTAAGAATCATAAATCAACGATAATTTGGTCAGAAAAAGAAATTAATTTTTCCGTGAATAGTACCCGTAAATAGTAACTTGTGAATAGTAACTCCGACACAAAAAGATAAACTTTCACAATAAAATCCATATCAATATTTATAACACCTTAATCCAAATGTTATAAATCACTTAATAATCTCATAATCTAATATCAATAATATTACCACAATATCTTAATCATTTCTTAAACTTATAAACAATTTATTTAATTTGTTTACACTTTACTAATTAATGTATTTAATCATCCTAAAATACCTAACTTGTGACGCCCCCAAAATAGGTATACAACACCCATTCTGAGTCGTCAAAATACATGGTACAGAAACAACTACAACTTTATTAATACAACATAAAAACAGTGAGTTTAAATACAAATATTGTCATCTAGACAATATCCACACTCAAATAAGTCCTCATTACAATTATTGATACACTATTCTATAGAATAGTGAGGACTACTAGAACAAATTCTAGAACCATCATTCCACATCCCGACTAGTACTCGCTACATTCTCGCCTCCTGAGAAGGAAAATGGAACAACAAGGAAAAGGGTGAGCTCAACTAGCCCAGTAAAGAACATTATGACTAAGATAATATAGAAGAAATTATCGTTAGTCCTCAACAGGGAAAAATCTAATAGAATACAATAGACAACCAGTTTTAAATCAATCTTCGCAGCGGAAATAACAATTCATTAGAAGAGTTAAGTAGAGAATGCAAACTACTATCTTCTATATATGAATTTAAAAGTTCATCGTCGATATTTTATCCCAGTAACATCAATCAATATATATCTGGAATCAAATATTCATCTTTGCACTACAGGCCAAAGATATTCATCAGTTGGTCATGTTCATCTAAACACCTGTTCTTCTTTGCACTACGGGCCAAAGATATTAATCAGTCGGTCATGTTCATCTCAACACCTGTTCATCTTTGCACTACGGGACAAAGATATTCATCGAGAAATCATTCATCTTTGCACTACAGGCCAAAGATATTCAGTTATATCATCATTTAGGACTGAGGATGATGAAAAATATTTTAAAGAAAACGAATCCAGTGAAGCAAAAGAACAAATATTAAGGATTCGTACTTTAAACAATTTCCATTCAAAAATACTTCATAATAACCAGAGTGGGGTAAAATTCAAGAATGATCAAAACATGGATACAATCAAAGCTAGTATCCAAATAGATATTTTGGACTGAAAAGAAGAAATTTCATTTTTCGGTGAATAGTGTCGTATTCGTGAATAGTGCCGTATACGTGAATAGTAACTCCGACACCAAAAGATAGAAATTTCACAAAAAACATCATCATGCTTCGTGAATAGTATTCGTGAATAGTAACTCGTTAATAATAACTCATAAATAGTAACTCATAAATAGTATCACATGAATAGTAACTCCGACATGAAAAAGTTCCAAATTTGATAAAAAGTTCCAACCAATATTTTAGCATAATGATATTGAAGAAATAATATCATTTGAGAAGAAAATAACATCCCTTACCTAAAAAGGATAGTACTTTTGACTGGTATACTGGATATAGTCCTGAAAGGACTTTCACCATATAACAATACTCAAAGTACTAAAATACTCACAAGAATACGCTCAATATATCGAGATGGAAAGAGAGAGAAATCTGTAGTTTCTGGTGTAGTTTTCAATTCTAACCTAAGCACCCTATTTATAGAAATTTCTTAGAACACCAAAGCAGAAAATTTAATATAATATTAATATACATAATAAATCTTCTACGCCATCCTACCAGCTGATCTCAAGCACCTAACATATGTCCATAAAACAACAAAAACAGTTTTTCTAAATAAAAATAATTAAAACTTCCAAAAATTAATTATTTCAGAACTTCGGAACTTCAATAATTCATAATAAATAGCCCTTTTATCATAAAATTCGAATCTCCCGTCTTTTTAAAGGAAATTCAATTCTCTACAACTTTGTAGAAGAAAATTTTTCCAAATTCCAAACAGAAATTGACCGAAATCCACAAACGGACGATTTTATAGGCTATAATCAAATTTAAGTCAAGAAATGGGCCTACGGACATGTTTAACATGTTTTAAATAACTTTTGCAACAAAAATACTCCTCATCCCTATATACTCATATATCCCACATTCATTGTAAAAATATCCCTATTATTATATTATAATAATATAATAAAATATTATTTTATCAGAAAAGATAAAATATTAATTTTTAACAATTGACACTTTAAAAATTTTCTCCATCTATATCCACATAAAATCAATATTTTCCTTGTCATATAAATCAATAATTAATTATTCACTAATAATATTACAGAATCACAGTACTGGCAACCAGGCCGTTCCCAGGAAAGAGGGGGCTTTCCAATAAAGATTTCTCCTTACTAGGGAGCAATTAGGTGACCAGACCTCCTCTTAGACAGAACTTTCTAGAAATTGCCAATAATATTTTCTAATAATATTATTCAGATAATATGAATTATTGCTCCGATAATGAAAAATACTGTGTAGTGACAATTATTAAAACAACAGTAATATAAATTATCAACGCAGTAATTATTGAATCAATAAAATAAAATACTGAACAGTAACTACTGTAACAATTATTGAGTAGTGCCTTCTTACGTAAGAATCAATAATTGGTTCAATATCGTGTGCTACTGTGCAACAACGCGTATTACTGTGTTTTAACCACCGGGTATTCCAACAGTGTTAACGGTAACAACTACGCCGTTATTTAAAAACAACTTATACTTGTCGTTTTCTTCATCCAATCGCTTTCCAGTTATGGGGCCCACAAAAAACTGCGTCGTCGTACGAATATTCCCCGACAGCAAGAATATTCCACGTCCAAACGAATATTCCCCGACAACAATGAATATTTTATAACCACCTGCTTATTTAAAATATTTGTGCATTTTACCCATAACTAACAACATTAATCAAATCAGCCCTTACTATTTCAAAATGATAAATAGAGAAAATTAAATTTCATTTATTAATCAAATCAACCCTTACTATTTCATACATTAATTTTTAATGGTTCAAAATTTGTGGACATATACTCAACTTATATATGTATAACATATCCAAAAATCACAACGATCCAACGGTAGGATCAAAAATGATAACTCACGCAATATATCTTAAGAATACTAGTTTGATCTTTTAATACCTTCGATCCGACAAAATACTGATAAAATACCTAAACATTAATTCATTCATTTATAACCACATAAATAAATCCATCATTTATATCCGTATCAAATAAATATTTCATTATCATATAAATTAATAATTAATTATTCACAAATAATATTACAGAATCATAATTATGACAACCAGGCCGTTCCCAGGAAAGAGGGGGCTTTCCGATAAGGATTTCTCCTTACTAGCGCGCAATTAGATGACCAAACATCTCCTTGACAGAACTTTCTAGACATTGCCAATAATGATATCTAATAATATTATTCAAATAATATAAATTATTGATCTGATAATGGGAATACTGTGCAATGACAATTATTAAAACAACAATAATATAAAATATCAACGCAGCAATTATTGAATCAATAAAATAAAATATTGAATAGTAATTACTGTAATAATTATTGAGTAGTGCCTTCATACATAATAATTAATAATTCAAAAATACTGTGCAATATCGTGTGCTACTGTGCAACCATGCGTATTACTGTATTTTAACCACCAGGTATTCCAACAGTGTTAGCGGTAATAATTATGCAATTATTTATAAAAACTAAAACTTGTCATTTTCTTCATCCGACAGTTATTCTGTTATGGGGCCCACAAATGGCTGAGCCGTCGTACGAATATTTCCCGACAACAAGAATATTCCACGACCAAACGAATATTCCTCAACAGAAATGAGTATTTTATAACCAAATGCGTATTTTGAAAATTTTATATATATCACCCTTAACTTTAACTTTTTATCTATTTAACCATTTACTGAATAACAATTATAAGAAAAATTAAATACTTTTATTTCATAAAATTTGGGGTCTTACAATCTCCCCTCCTTATGAAATTTTGTCCCCGAAATTTACGAACTTGGTATTTGTAACGCCCCCAAAATAGGTATATACCACACCCATTCTGAGCCGCCAAATACATGGTACAAAAAGCAAACTACGACTTCAATAATACAATTATCGTGCAAAATACGACAACACATACTGTGAGTTTAAATACAAATATTATCTTCTAAACAATATCAACACTCAAATAAATCCTCATTATAATTATTCATACACTATTTTTACAGAAATAGTGAGGACTGCTAAAACATCTTTCTAGAACCATCACTTCATACCCCGACTAGATCCTGCTATGTTCTCACTTCCTGAGAATAAAAATGGAACAAAAAGAAAAAAGGTGAGCTCAATTAGCTCAGTAAAGAACATTATGACTAAGATAATATACAACATATTATCATTAGTCTTTAACAGGGAAAAATCTGATAGAATATAATAGACAACAAGTTTTAGATCAACAAATGCAGCGGAAACAACAATCCATTAGAAGAGTCAAGTAGAGAATGAGTTCTACTATCTTCTAAGATTTTAAAGTCCATCGTCAATATTTTATCCCTGTAACAACAATCAATATACATCTTTAATCAAATATTCATCTTTGCACTACATGTCAAATATATTCAACAACAGGTAATCTTTGCACTACGGGCCAAAGATATTCAAAAACAGGTCATCTTTGCACTACACGACAAAGATATTCATCAACAATTCATCTTTGCACTACAAGCCAAAGATGTTAATATTTTAAAGAAATATATAATCATTTCAGAATTTATATAAACAATAATTATAACCATGTTGATCAATTCACATTTGCTCTTAAGCTAAAAATATTCAATTGTAAATTCAATGGTCATGATCATACCAGTCAACAATTCATCTTTGCACTACTAGCCAAAGAGAACCCATAGTCACGATTATACCAATAATCTACACATCTTTAAACTCAAGTCAAAGAGAAATTTCTTCACCAAGGTTATAAAAATGTTATATATGATAATAAAAATAATATGATCAAAACATGGATTTAATTTTAAGAGTAAGAATCATAAATCAACAATAATTTGGTCAGAAAAAGAAATTAATTTTATCGTGAATAGTACCCATGAATAGTAACTCGTAAATAGTAACCCCGACACAAAAAGATAAACTTTCACAATAAAATCCATATCAATATTTATAACACCTTAATCCAAATGTTATAAATCACTTAATAATCTCATAATCTAATATCATTAATATTACCACAATATCTTAATCATTTCTTAAACTTATAAACAATTTATTTAATTTGCATACACTTTACTAATTAATGCATTTAATCATCCTAAAATACCAAACTCATAAGATTTCATCACCAATAACCAACAACCTCATCAAAAATCTTCATATACCATATATAGGATTTCCAAACCATAAATTCTATTTTCCAATTTTGTTACTTCACATAACATATTTAATTCATTTACTCATAACTAGTCCATTTTCTTGAAAAATACCAAATCAATTCCAAAAATATTTCTTTTCTGGGATTTAGCAGAATATAGTCTCATATTGAACATATATATTTCTCAGAATTTTTAAAATTCATTTACTATTTTTCTCATGCCCAAAACTACCGAATATTTAAACATTTATCATAAATTGTACTTTTGTCCAAAAATTTCAAAATTTACAGAATATAATGATGTTATATAGATATACTCCCAATAAAAATTTCACTAATTTTGGAGTTAACCACAAGGAGTTATAAGGGTTTACTTTTAAAATAGTCTTTTCTCAAAAAATCCATAACTCCTAATCTATACATCCAAAAATCGCCATTTTTTGACACAATCAAGAAAACTCATCAAGTTATCATTTCAAATTTTTCCTAAATTTTTGAAGGTCCGAAAA
Source organism: Panax japonicus (assembly GCA_020205505.1). Taxonomy (NCBI): domain Eukaryota; kingdom Viridiplantae; phylum Streptophyta; class Magnoliopsida; order Apiales; family Araliaceae; genus Panax; species Panax japonicus. The sequence goes on along the minus strand of CM035112.1, from coordinate 18,500,979 downwards.
AAGTACGAAACTGAAAAACATAATAACCCTTAAAATCCCTTACCTCAAAAGAGCAGTACTTCGGACCGGAATGTCGGATAAAAAGCTGAAGGAAAATTGCACTGAATAGCAACTCTTCAAGTATCTAAATACTCACAAAAATACGCTCAAAAATATAGAGAGAGAAAACTTCAGTTTCTAGTGTGATTTTTAATTCTAACATAAGCACCTATTTATAGGAAAATGCTAGAACGCTGAAGAAGACTTGACCTGCTACCGGATGGCTTTACCTGCTACTATTTCCACACACCACATTTCAAATAAAATTCAGCATATTTTTTCACCAACCACAGGTGCGGCCCACTCAATTCTAGAATTTTCCACTAAAATCATTTATAAACCTAATTTTCGAATCAGTCACCTCTTAAAATTCATAACAAATCATACGTTAATTTTTAATGGTTCAAAATTTGTGGACATATACTCAACTTATATATGTATAACATATCCAAAAATCACAACGATCCAACGGTCGAATCAAAAATTATAACTCACGCAATATATCTCAAGAATACTGGCTTATTCTTTTAATAACTCCAATCCGACAAAATACTGATAAAATATCTCAACATTAATTCCTTCATTTATAACCATATAAATAAATCCATCATTTATATCCGCATCAAATAAATATTTCCTTATCATATAAATTAATAATTAATTATTCACAAATAATATTACAGAATCACAATTATGACAACCAGGCCGTTCCCAGGAAAGAGGGGGCTTTTCGATAAGGATTTCTCCTTACTGGCGCACAATTAGATGACCAACCCTCTCCTTGATAGAACTTTCTATACATTGCCAATAATTTTATCTAATAATATTATCCAAATAATATAAATTATTGATCTGATAATGGGAATATTGTGCAATGACAATTATTGAAACAACAATAATATAAAATATCAACGCAGCAATTATTGAATCAATAAAATAAAATATTGAATAGTAATTATTGTAATAATTGTTGAGTAGTGCCTTCATACGTAATAATCAATAATTCAAAAATACTATGCAATACCGTGTGCTACTGTGCAACCACGCGTATTACTGTATTTTAACCACCAGATATTCCAACAGTGTTAACAGTAACAATTACGCCATTATTTATAAAAACTCAAACTTGTCATTTTCTTCATCCGACAGTTATTCTGTTATGGGGCCCACAAATGGCTGCGCCGTCGTACGAATATTCCCCGACAATAAGAATATTCCACGACCAAACGAATATTCCCCAATAGAAATGAGTATTTTATAACCAAATGCGTATTTTGAAAATTTTATATATATCACCCTCAACTTTAACTTTTTATCAATTTAACCATTTACTGAATAACAATTATAAGAAAAATTAAATACTTTTATTTCATAAAATTCGGGGTCTTACAATCTACTATCCTTATGAAATTTTGTCCCCGAAATTTATGTACCTGGTATTTGTAACGCCCCCAAAATAGGTATACACCACACTCATTCTGAGTCGCCAAATACATGGTACAAAAAGTAAACTACAACTTCAATAATACAATTGTCGTGCAAAATACGACAACACATACTGTGAGTTTAAATACAAATATTGTCTTCTAAACAATATCAACACTCAAATAAGTCCTCATTATAATTATTCATACACTATTTTTACAGAAATAATGAGGACTGCTAAAATATCTTTCTAGAACCATCACTTCATACCCCGACTAGATCTTGCTATGTTCTCACCTCTTGAGAATAAAAATGGAATAAAAAGAAAAAAGGTGAGCTCAACTAGCCTAATAAAGAATATTATGACGAAGATAATATACAACAAATTATCATTAGTCTTTAATAGGGAAAAATCTGATAGAATATAATCGACAACAAGTTTTAGATCAACAAATGCAGTGAAAACAACAATCCATTAGAAGAGTCAAGTAGAGAATGAGTTCTACTATCTTCTAAAATTTTAAAGTCCATCATCAATATTTTATCCCTGTAACAACAATCATTATACATCTTTAATCAAATAGTCATCTTTGCACTACATGCCAAAGATATTCATTTGTATCACCAGTTGGTCATGTTCATCTCAACGCATATTCATCTTTGCACTACGGTCCAAAGATATTCATCATTTAATCATTCATTTTTACATTACAGGCCAAAGATATTCAATAATATCATCATTAAGGACCGAGGATAATGAAAAATATTTTAGAGAACGAATCCAGTGAGACAGGAGGACAAATATTTGGGATTTATATAACAGTTTATCCAAGTGCAATATACTCCATAATAACCAATTGTGGAGTAGAATTCAAAAATAAAGATCAAAACATGGATATAATCAAAGACAGTAACCATAAAAGACATCTGTGATGAAAAAGAAAACAAATGCATTTTTTGGTAAATAGTGTCGTATTTGTGAATAGTGCCCTATACGTGAATAGTGCCGTATACGTGAATAGTAACCCCGACACAAAAAGTTCCAAATTTGATTAAAATTTCAAACCAATATTTCGGCATAATGATATTGAAGAAAATAATATAATTTAAGAAGAAAATAACATCCCTTACCTCAAAGAAACAATACTTCAAAATGAAAGGTCTGAAGTGATGCTGAATGAAACTTGTACTGAACAGTAACTTTCAAAGTATCTAAATACTCACAAAATACGCTCGATAATATAGAGAGAGAAAGCCTATGTTTCTGGTGTGATTTTCAATTCTAACTTAGCCCTCTATTTATAGGAAAATATTAGCATGCCGAAGCAGACTTGACCTGCTACCTGATGGCTTTACCTGCTACTATTGCCACCATCTCATTTAAAATAAAATTCAACAAATTTCTTCACCAACCACAAGTGGGGCCCACTCAATTCTAGAATTTTCCACCAAAATTATTTATAAACCTAATTTCCGAATTAGTCACCTCTTAAAATTCATAACAAATCATTCGTTCATTTTTAAGGGTTCAAAATTTGTGATTATATACTCAACTTATATATGTATAACATATCCAAAAATCACAACGATCTAACGGTCAGATTAAAAATTATAACTCACACAATATATCGTAAAAATACTGATTTGATTTTTAATACCTCCATTATGACAAAAATACTGATAAAACACCTCAACATTAATTCATTTAATTATAACCACATAAAATAAATAAATCCATCATTTATATCCGCATCAAATAAATATTTCCTTATCATATAATTAATTATTCACAAATAATATTATAGAATCACAATAATAACAACCAGGCAGTTCCCAGGAAAGAGGGGGCTTTACAATAAGGATTTTTCTTTACTGGCGCGCAATTAGGTGACCAAACCTCTCCTTGACAGAACTTTCTAGACATTGCCAATAATGCTATGTAATAATATTATTCAAATAATATGAATTATTGATCTGATAATGAGAAATATTATGTAGTGATAATTATTGAAACAACAATAATATAAAATATCAACGCAACAATTATTGAATCAAAAAAATAAAATATTGAACAGTAACTACTTTAACAATTATTGAGTAATGTCTTCTTACGTAATGATCAATAATTCAAAAATACTGTGCAATACCGTGTGCTACTGTGCAACCACGCATATTACTGTATTTTAAAACACCAGGTATTCCAACAGTATTAACGGTAACAACTACGCCATTATTTATAAAACTCATACTTTGTCGTTTTTCTTCATCCAACCGTTTTTCGTTATGGGGCCCACAAATTGCTGCGCCATCATACGAATATTCCCCGACAACAGGAATATTCCACGACCAAATTAATATTCTCCGACGGAAATGAATATTCTATAACCACTTGCTTATTTTGCAAAATTTGCACATTTCACCCATAAACAAAGCATTATATCAAATTAACACCTTATTAATTTAGAATAATGAATAAAAAAAATTTAATTTTATTTATAATAAGTTGGGGTCTTACAATCTCCCATCCTTATAAAATTTCATCCTCGAAATTGATGTACGTACCAGTTGTTTCGAACAGGTGAGGGTACCTCAATTTCATTTCCGATTCCAACTCCCAGGTCATTTCCTCAATAGTATGGTTCCTCCACAAAACCTTAACTTGTGGTATAACTTTTGTGCGTAAGACATGCTCTTTCCTATCCAAGATCTTAACAGGTACCTCATCATTAGTTAAATCTTCAGCTATCTCGTCTGGTTCTAACGCAATAATGTGGTTTGGGTCTTCCGCATATTTACGTAACATCGATACGTGAAAAACATTATAAACACGCAACATACTTAGCGTTAAGGCGAGTCTATAGGCCACAGTTCCTACTTGATTGAGGATTTCAAATAAATCAAAGGTTTGAGCTTTCTTCTCTTCATCGACTCTTACTTCTAGAATAGCGCCTTCTTGCACCTTCTTCTTTATATTCATCAGCTCCAGGTCTGTAGCTTGAGTGGCTTTAACGTTATCGATTAAAATCAATTCTACTCATATATCATAACGTGGGTCCCTAGAGTCTTTAACTCTATTTCTATCATTTATATATTATACAAAATAGGTCTTTGTGTTCAACAATATCGCACTCGTACTCGCGTACGATCTTCTACTCAACGCGTCAGCTACCACGTTCTCTTTTCCAGGATGGTATGGTCGGAACAAGTGTCGAAATGAGTCGCCTCTTGAACTCTTGGAAAATCTTCTCGCATTCCTCGCTTCATACGAATTTTGTATCTTTTCGAGTCAGCTAAGTTAACGGAGTAGCAATTCGAGAAAGTCCTTCCACGAATCTCCGATAGTAACCAATTAAGCCTAGAAAGCTAGATATTTCGATTACTGACTTAAGTTTCTCTCATATGTGATTCATATCCCAATCTTAGATTGCACGTCACAATGACACCTATCGTTTTACCACCACACAAATATAGAGTTCTCTATGGAGAGTCTGGCTTCGGTGCATTCCACAAAGAAAGTTACCAGATAGAGGCTCGGGTACCAACTCTTGTACTTGGGTTTTTAACTCCTGAAGTTCAATAGGAGCCATTCGATATGAGATTTTAGAAATGGGTTTTGTACCGGGTTCAAAGTCGATACAAAATTCAATATCACGCTCAGGGGGTATGCCAAGAAATTCTTCAAGAAATACGTCAGGAAATTCTCTAACAACAGAAATTTTATTCAAATCTGACGTGTCTTTATTCAAATCCATAACATGAGCTAAGAAAGCTTGACATCCATTTTTCAATAAACGAATGGCTTTATGGCTTGATATGAAAGTGTTTGACTTCAATGGTTTGGTTGCTTGAGTTCGCATAACAGGTTGGTTAGGAATATGAAAACTAACAACCTTACGAAAACAATCAATTTTGGCATGATGAGTGGTTAACCAATCAATCCCTAAAATCATATCAAATGCAAGTATCTTTAAAGAGATGAGATCAACAGGTAATGTGTTTTTGCCCACTTGGATCAAACAAGATTTATAAATAGTGGAAATGATAAAAGTTTCTCTTAACGGAGTTTCCACAGATAAGTCAAATTCCAATTTCTCCGGAGTCAAGTTTAAACGTTGAGCACAAGCAGGAGAGATAAAAGAATGGGTAGAATCGGTATCTAGTGAGGTATAAACTTTGCAAAAATTTATGATTAACTAACCCGTGATAACTTCATTTGGGTTCCTCACTTGTTGGGAAGTCATGACAACTGTTCTCCCTTGAACTACCCGGCTTTGACTTGTCTGGGGCAGCATTTGGTGTCATCACTACCGTTGAAATTGAATTTTCTATAGGGCATATTCCACCCTCAACTGCTTCATCATACTCCTGTTTTATGATCTGAATCATTAATCTTTGATCCATATCGAATTGGGGTTGACCGCAATGTAAAGGGTAATTCAAAACTCGATGCTGGGTTCTCTCAATTGTTATCCAATAAGAGAAATACATATCATCTATTTTAGCCTACTTAGATCGGACATCTCTTTCCACAATATCAACGCGTCGTGCGGTTTTTACCCATGCATCACTCATTCTCACTCGTTCAGTTGTTTCTTCTTTCAACTCAGATTCTAGCTTTATCGTCTTATACTCTTCCAAAGAGTGCTTCTGTTCAAGCATCACATATCAGGTAACATAAGCTTGAATTATTGCATCCTTTTGCTCCGCGACCGCCTGCCGTTCTTCAGCCTACTCTTCTAACTCATGAATTCGATTTTGCAATTCTAAATTTTGATCATAAAATTCTTCTAACAAATTCTCCTCAGGTACCTCTTCTTCCTCACTCTCAGCCGCTACCTCTGTGACTATCTCGGGTGCAACTATAATTTCTTCACTCACAACATGGATATCTGTAATTCCTTCTTTGCCTGACATCACATTATACTGGTTGGTGATTAAAAGTGTCTCCCCGATCTCATCCACTCCATTGTTAACGTTCTCAGCTGCCATTCTTAAAAACTGTCATAAAATAAGGGTTAGTTAAACAAATTAACATATCACATAATATCCCTATATTATGACCGACCAATAAATAAGGTTAGGTAGGACACACTAGTGAAGGATTTACTCATCTCTCCCCTCCTAGTTCTATTCTCACATCTCAGCCAGAGACCATAACCCTAAGCTTTGATACCAACTGTGACGCCTCCAAAATAGGTATACACCACACCTATTCTGAGTCGCCAAATACATGGTACAAAAAGTAAACTACAACTTCAATAATACAATTATCGTGCAAAATACGACAACACATACTGTGAGTTTAAATGGAAATATTGTCTTCTAGACAATATCAACACTCAAATAAGTCCTCATTACAATTATTCATACACTATTTTACAGAAAGAGTGAGGACTGTTAAAACATCTTTCTAGAACCATCACTTCATACCCTGACTAGATCCTGCTATGTTCTCACTTCCTAAGAAGAAAAATGGAACAAAAAGGAAAATGGTGAGCTCAACTAGCCCAGTAAAGAACATTATGACTAAGATAATATACAACAAATTATCATTAGTCTTCAACAGTGAAAATTCTGATATAATATAATAGACAACAAGTTTTAGATCAACAAATGCAGCAGAAACAGTAATCCATTAGAAGAGTCAAGTAGAGAATGAGTTCTACTATCTTCTAAGATTTTAAAGTCGATCATTAATATTTTATCCCTGTAAAAACAATCAATATACATCTTTAATCAAATATTCATCTTTCCACTACAGGCCAAAGATATTCATTTGTATCACCAGTTGGTCATGTTCATCTCAACACCTATTCATCTTTGCACTACGGGCCAAAGATATTCATTAGTTAATCATTCATCTTTGCACTACTGGCCAAAGATATTCAATAATATCATCATTAAGGACTGAGGATGATGAAAAACATTTTAGAGAACGAATCCAGTGAGACAGAAGGACAAATATTAGGGATTCATATAACAGTTTATCCAAGTGCAATATACTCCATAATAACCAATTGTGAAGTAGAATTCAAAAATAAAGATCAAAACATGGATACAATCAAAGATAGTAACCATAAAAGACATCTGTGATGAAAAAGAAAACAAATTCATTTTTCGGTGAATAGTGTCGTATTTGTGAATAGTGCCCTATACATGAATAGTGTCGTATACGTGAATAGTAACCCCGACACAAAAAGTTCCAAATTTGATTAAAAAGTTCAAACCAATATTTCGGCATAAAGATATTGAAGAAAATAATATCATTTAAGAAGAAAATAACACCCCTTACCTCAAAGAAATAGTACTTCGGAATGAATGGTCGGAAGTGATGCTGAATGAAACTTGTACTGAACAGCAACTCTCAAAGTATCTAAATACTCACAAAATACGCTAGATAATATAGAGAGAGAAAGAGAGAAAGCGTATGTTTTTGGTGTGATTTTCAATTCTAACTTAGCCATCTATTTATAGGAAAATGTTATCACGCCGAAGAAGACTTGACCTACTACCTGATGGATTTACCTGCTACTATTGTCACCCACATCATTTGAAATAAAATTCAGCACATTTCTTCACCAACCACAAGTGGGGCCCACTCAATTCTAGAATTTTCGACCAAAATCATTTATAAACCTAATTTTCGAATCAGTCACCTCTTAAAATTCATAACAAATAATTCGTTCATTTTTAACGGTTCAAAATTTGTGGACATATACTCAACTTATATATGTATAATATATCCAAAAATCACAACGATCCAACGGTCGGATTAAAAATTATAACTCACACAATATATCATAAAAATATTGATTTAATTTTTAATACCTCCATTCCGACAAAAATATTGATAAAACACCTTAACATTAATTCTTTCAATTATAACCACATAAAATAAATAAATCCATCATTTATATCCGCATCAAATAAATATTTCCTTATCATATAATTAATTATTCACAAATAATATTACAGAATCACAATAATGACAACCATGCAGTTCCCAGGAAAGAGGGGGCTTTCCAATAAGGATTTCTCCTTACTGGCGTGCAATTAGGTGGCCAAACCTCTCCTTGATAGAACTTTCTAGACATTGCCAATAATTCTATCTAATAATATTATTCAAATAATATGAATTATTGATCTGATAATGAGAAAAGCTGTGTAGTGACAATTATTGAAACAACAATAATATAAAATATCAACGCAGCAATTATTGAATCAATAAAATAAAATTTTGAACAGTAACTACTATAACAATTATTGAGTTGTGCCTTCTTACGTAAGGATCAATAATTCAAAAATACTATGCAATACCGTGTGCTACTGTGCAACCACGCATATTATTGTACTTTTAACCACCGGGTATTCCAACAGTGTTAACGGTAACAACTACGCCGTTATTTATAAAACTCATACTTTGTCGTTTTCTTTTATCCAACTGTTTTCCATTATGGGGCCAATAAATGGGTGCGCCGTCGTATGAATATTCCCCGACAACAAGAATATTCCACGTCCAAACGAATATTCCCCGACAGAAATGAATATTCTATAACCACTTGCTTATTTTGCAAAATTTGCACATTTCACCCATAACCAAAGCATTATATCAAATTAACACCTTATTAATTTAGAATAATGAATAAAACAATCAATTTTATTTATAATAAGTTGGGGTCTTACAGTATTTCAAAGAGTTGAGAATACCTTGCTTTTATCTCAGATTCCATCTTTCATGTCCTCATGATTTCTCCATTGCTCATCTCCTGTATTTTAGATATCATTCTAGAATACTGCTTCAAAACAAGGGTTAATTGAATAAATTAACATATCACATAATATTCCGATAATATGATTGACCAACAAATAAGCTTAGGTAGGACACACTATCGAAGGATTTACTCGTCTCTCCCCTCCTAGTTCTATTCCCTGATCTCTGCCAGAGACCATATCCCTAAGCTCTGATACCAAATGTAACGCCCCCAAAATAGGTCCAATCCATCCAACCTATTCTGAGTTGCCAAATACATGCTACAGTAAACAACTACAACTTTATTACTACAATTGTGAAGCAAAATACAACAACACATATACTGTGAGTTTTAATACCAACTGTAACTCATGTCCCAACTATGGACAATATCTCACAGTGATACCTTACATAAAGGTACAGTCTAGAACTATTTTAGAAATTAAAATCTTTGGGAAGTGCTCAAGAAAACCTTCGTACACAGGAGGCCATGAATCTAAGTTATGATAGATATCATATGTCCAGAGAATTATCCTTTGTTGATCCAATAGACCCCAATGAAAAACAAGAAGATTACTATCATGTTCCTTCCAATGGTGAGTCTTCTCTTGACATATAACTATCTCCACCGTCTGCTATTGAACATTATGTTTCAACCCAACTCCAAGATTATATAGGTAGTGCTCGTAGATATACTCAGAAAGTGGATGTTCACAACCCTGTCTTATGATAACACGAGGTTGTATGTCATTAGACATCTTGTATGATAGTGGCAAAACACCCTTCCAAAGTTGGGTTCACCTCACCTTATTGTTGTTCACCAAAATAAATTATTAAGTGACGTATAATATACGACACACACATCCTAGGTCCTCAATACAATTATATATTGTATGTCATGCCATTTTATAATGGGTTGAGAAACTTTGACAGTCTCGGACCACCACACTATTCCCCTATTATCCCCGCTCGACCCAACTACACTTTTATTACCTGAAAGAAATTGTGAAGCAAAAGGGGTGAGCACAACTAGCCTAGTAAAGAATATCATAACTAAAGATAATTAAATTATCAATAGCTTTCATCAGTAATAAATCAGAGATTTAGAAAATATGGTAGATGATAAAACTTTTCAACCATAACTGCAACGGAACGAACAATCCATTAGAAGAGTCAAATAGACTATAAAGTCTATTATCTTCTCCACATTAAAAGTCCATCAATAATGTTTTATCCCTGTAACAGATCCTGTTCACAGTCATGTGAATAACTCATAATCATAATTGTAGTTCTAATTTTCTCTTCTCATCCAAGACGAAGATATATTTCATCACATGTCTTTACCTGAAATATCAAAGATCATGGTTATACCATATCACAGTTCCTGCTCATAATCATACTAATAAGTTCATCTTTGCACTATGAGCCAAAGATATTCATTAACAGTTCATCTTTTCACTACATGCCAAAGATATTCAACAACAGGTCATCTTTGCACTACGGGCCAAAGATATTCAACAACAGGTCATTTTTGCACTACACGCCAAAGATATTCATTAACAATTCATCATTGTACTACAGGCCAAAGATGTTAATATTTTAAAGAAATATATAATCATTTCAGAATTTATATAAACAATAATTATAGCCATGTTTATCAATTCACCTTTGCTCTTAAGCTAAAAATATTCAATTATAAATTCAATGGTCATGATCATACCAGTCAACAATTCATCTTTGCACTACTGGCCAAAGAGAACCCATAGTCACGATCATACCAATAATCTATCCATCTTTACACTCAAGTCAAAGAGAAATTTCTTCACCAGTGTTATAAAAATGTTATATATGATACTAAAAATAATATGATCAAAATATGGATTTAATTTCAAGAGTAAGAATCATAAATCAACGATAATTTGGTCAGAAAAAGAAACAAATTTTATCGTGAATAGTACCCATGAATAGTAACTCGTGAATAGTAACCATGACACAAAAAGATAAACTTTCACAATTAAATCCATATCAATATTTATAACACCCTAATCCAAATGTTATAAATCACTTAATAATCTCATAATTTAATATCATTAATATTACCACAACATCTTAATCATTTCTTAAACTTATAAATAATTTATTTAATTTGTTTACACTTTACTAATTAATGCATTTAATCATCCTAAAATACCAAACTCATAAGATTTCATCACTAATAACCAACAACCCTATCAAAAATCTGCATATACTATATATAGGATTCCCAAGCCATAAAATCATATTTTCCAATTTTGTTACTTCACATAACATATTTAATTCATTTACTCATAACTAGTCTATTTTCATGAAAAATACCAAATCAGTTCCAAAAATATTTCTTTTCGGGGATTTAGCATAATATAGTCTCATATTGAACATATATTTTTCTCGAAATTTTTAAAATTCATTTACTATTTTTCACATGGCCAAAACTGTCCAATATTTAGACATTTATCATAAATTTTACTTTTGTCCAAAAATTCCAAAATTTACAGAATATACTGATGTTATGTAGATGTAGTCCAAATAAAAATTTCACTAATTTTGGAGTTAACCACAAGGAGTTATAAGAGTTTACTTTTAAAATAGTCTTTTCTCATAAAATCCATAACTCCTAATCTATAATCCAAAAATCGCCATTTTTGGACACAATCAAGAAAACTCATCAAGTTATCATTTTAAATTTTTTCAGAATTTTTGAAGGCCTGGAAAAGTACGAAACAGAAAAACATAATAACCCTTAAAATCCCTTACCTCAAAAGAGCAGTACTTCTGACCGGAATGTCGGATGAAAAGCCGAAGGAAACTTGCACTAAATAGAAACTCTCCAAGTATCTAAATACTCACAAAAATACGCTCTAGAATATAGAGAAAGAAAACTTCAATTTCTGGTGTGATTTTCAATTCTAACATAAGCACCTATTTATAGGAAAATGTTAGAACGCCGAAACAGACTTAACCTGCTACCTGAGGGCTTTACCTGCTAATATTGCCACCCACCACATTTGAAATAAAATTTAACACATTTCTTCACCAACCATAAGTGGGGCTCACTCAATTCTAGAATTTTCTACCAAAATCATTTATAAACCTAATTTTCAAACCAGTCACCTCTTAAAATTCATAACAAATCATACGTTCATTTTTAACGGTTTAAAATTTGTAGACATATACTCAACTTATATATGTAAAACATATCCAAAAATCACAACGATCCAATGGTCGGATCAAAAATTATAACTCACGCAATATATCTCAAGAATACAGGTTTGATCTTTTAATACCTCCAATCCGACAAAATACTTATAAAATACCTCAACATTAATTCCTTCAATTATTACCACATAAAATAAATAAATCCATCATTTATATCTGCATCAAATAAATATTACCTTATCATATAAATCAATAATTAATTATTCACAAATAATATTACAGAATCACAATTATGACAACCAGGCCGTTCTCAGGAAAGAGGGGGCTTTCCGATAGGGATTTCTCATTACTGGCGCGCATTTAGATGACCAAACCTCTCCTTGACAGAACTTTCTAGACATTGCCAATAATTCTATATAATAATATTATCCAAATAATATAAATTATTGATTTGATAATGGAAATACTGTGCAATGACAATTATTGAAACAACAATAATATAAAATTTTAACGCAGCAATTATTGAATCAATAAAATAAAATATTGAACAGTAATTACTGTAATAATTATTGAGTAGTGCCTTCATACGTAAGAATCAATAATTCAAAAATACTGTGCAATACCGTGTGCTACTGTGCAACCATGCGTATTACTGTATTTTAACCACCAGGTATTCCAATAGTGTTAACGGTAACAATTACGTCATTATTTATAAAAACTCAAACTTGTCATTTTCTTCATCCGACAGTTATTCTGTTATGGGGCCCACAAATGGCTACGCCGTCGTACGAATATTCCCCTACAACAAGAATATTCCACGACCAAATGATTATTCCCCAACAGAAATGAGTATTTTATAACCAATTGCGTATTTTGAAAATTTTATATATATCACCCTTAACTTTAACTTTTTATCAATTTAACCATTTACTGAATAACAATTATAAGAAAAATTAAATACTTTTATTTCATAAAATTCAGGGTCTTACAACAATAGTACATTATATCAAGACAAATCAATAACTTCCCAGTAAGTCATCAAATCTTAACTTGTTGTAACTGATATAGTGTGTGTGTGTGTGTGTGTGTGCTCAACAACCATGCTAACTGATGTAAAGCCAAATAAAACACATCATAAACCTCTTTAAGGGAATCATACATCTAAAAGTTAAGAAATCCATAAATAAGAAAGATCCAACTAAAATCAAACAGTTACTAATTTCAAAAGTTAAAATGGGATACTTATGTTTTATTTACTCACATACGGGGGCTTTTCACTCTTTTTCCCATTTTTCACTTTTTATTTTTCTCATGGTTGTACAATGTCTAGTCCTCTTAGGCTTTTCAATGCTACCCCTTAGCGAGCTTTCAACCAATGACTCCCAAGCCGTCAAGCTTTAGGGTGCTAGGTGTAGAGACATCCCCTCGGGCGTACTTACTCAAGTAACAAAGGCCACAGAACTAAACTAGCCACGATGTTTATTCATACTTTTTTCCTTTTCTTTTTTTATTTTTTTTCCTTTATAGCTTATATATCCCAAATTTTCCCCCAAACTTAGGTTCCTATCTAATCTTAGACATCACTACCTATTCATGAATTCCTTTCGTTCAAAGTAGCATTATCCTTAAGAATTCCATTATGTATCAATTTAGATTTAATCAGTCAACATGATCGTTACTTAATGTGTAATCCTGATTATATCACTTTCAAACAGATAAAGATCTATTTCATGAAAAGAAATTGTATCAAAGTCTTAACAGTCAATACTATACTTGTCTATGTAATTCCAATCTCATCATTGGCCAAAACTGACTTAACCCATCTAACAGCTGGAATCATGAAAATATGAACTAAATGCAATAAAAACAGTAAACTAACTAATATTTTTGTGATTTTTTAATTTTTTTTAGTTTTCTTTATATCTTTTTTATAACTCACTAAGAACAGAAATAGAAAACTATTTACAATTCTAAACTACTGCAATCAAAACTAAATTAAACTAAACATGCAACTACATGAATGCAAACATAAACTGGTATGAAAAAAACTAAACTAACATATCCAAACTAAACATACTTAACAAAATAGAAACTAAAACATTAAACAAAGAACTAAAACTAACTCCCCCAAACTTAACACTTACAATGTCCTCATTGTATAAATATTGCATTAAAGTCAAAGAGGACTTCCCTATATTGTGCTAAGCCTGTGGTGGTGGTGGCGGTGGAATAAGGACTGAAAACTCCTCCACATCAGAATCTGAATAAGGGTATTATGACATCGTCTTTAGAATTGAGAACTGGAACTGGTCCGCAGCAGCTGGATTCAATCTTTGCAATGCTTCATTCAATGAAGCAAAGGAACTATTCATTGTGTACAACACATGATCCTTCCTTGACGCCAGTCTCTTCATCTTTTTATCTACTACTTTATCTCTCTCATCAAGATGCCTCTAAAGAATGCAGAACTAGGTACTAAACATATATTTCGTAGACCTGCTACCCTCCCGCAGCTTCCTCCTCACCAGTTACCTCATCAGCCCTGAACTCGTCATCCTCCTCTGAAGTATCCTCTGCCTCTTCTTCCTCAGGAGCATCTGGAAACATAAAGCCTAAACCTCGAGGATGCGACTCCCCTCCATCCCATATTGAGTATCTTGCAATCATCCTGGAATCCAGAAGCTGGAGGGGCTACTGCACGGGCTCATTACCTGACCAACGAACGCCAGACTTCCTACACAACCCAAAAATAAGAGATGGTTGTGGCAGTCCTCTTGAGAATGGCCCGCGCAGACAACGTCGGATGGAGACGTTGATGATAGAACTGATGTCTATATCAAAATCTTTCACTATCGCATAGAATAGTAACACTTTTTCCTTGGTCACCTCACTGGTATGCATCGAAGGAAATATCTTCGCGCACAGAAACACATACTAGATTTTTCCATAGAGGCTCAAATCCTTGCTCATAAAAATGGTGCCACCCTTTCTCCCTTTCGCCCAAATAGTGTCAGGTTTAGAGATCTCCGTCAGAATCTGATCATAATTTGGATTATTATCTCTAAGCTGGACATATTAACATGTTGCTAGGGCTCACACACTATAATACTCATTTACAGCCTCTGCACTAAATGGAACTTGCTTACCCTATAACGACCGAGAAATTCGAACTCATTGTAAAATAATTTTATTTAATTAAATAATGAATAAAATTATATTATTTATTAGTATTATTATTATGTGTTAGTAAGATGAATGTCGTTCTATAACCTAGAAATGTCAAAA
This sequence comes from Panax japonicus, assembly GCA_020205505.1. NCBI lineage: Eukaryota > Viridiplantae > Streptophyta > Magnoliopsida > Apiales > Araliaceae > Panax > Panax japonicus. The sequence goes on along the minus strand of CM035112.1, from coordinate 18,485,285 downwards.
TATCGTAGTATTTCAACTACGTGAAGGAATTAAAGTGTTTGAATTTTCAAGACGAAAATAAAAGTTTTTCGAGAAATTTTTCAAAAAACACTATTCACTGATTTCTGCTAGGGAATTATTTTTGAACTTCCGAGAAATACATAATGATAGAATATCGAGGTGAGATAGATTATGTAATAATAATTCAATTATGGAAAACATAGTTTTTTCATGCGGACTTAATTCGAGAAAGTAAGGAAAAGTAAAGCGTTAACTAGTTAATGAAATGATCGTATAACACGTAGGTATTGTACGAGGTAATGATTACGAGTATAATATGAAGTATTATACGAGTATGTATGAATGATGGTATGTCGTATATGTTGAATAAATATATGAGTTAGAATACAAGATTAATACGTAGACATTACGTTCTAAGGCTTTAAGCCATATGTAATTGTACTTGTAGGATTGTGTTGGAAGTGCATAGTTTAATTGGGATTGTGATTAAGCCCAATGTAGACTATTGTTAAAGCCCAAGTGTTGGTTAATGTAAAGTCCAAAGTGGATTAATGGAAGCCCAAAAGCATAAGTTAAGCTAAGTGAATTTAAAGCCTAAATTAAGAATCCAATGGGTAAAGAAGATCCATGGGGCAACTCATGTGGGGCCATGATCACATGGGTGATCTTGGTGGCCAAGTAAATAATGTGATGAGCAAGAAAAAGATTTGATGAGCAAGTTAACTTAATAGTTAAGTAATGAATAGTAAAGAGTGTTTAATTAAGGAGGTGGGATTGTCTATTGATCATTTTACCCTAACCTATCAATTCCTATAAATAGAGAGCCGTGGATTTCTTTTGCTGATTGTTTAAAATACACCAACAACTTACAACTTATTTGTTTGAGAGAATAAGTAAGAAAAAACTAGACTTTCATTAGTAGAAAAGAAGAAGAACAAGCTTGAACATCAAGGGTAAGACTCCTATACCATTAATCTTCCAACTCTTCAATACTAGTTTGATAGTGAAATATGGATTAGTGAAGTATGTATGCTAAGAAGTAAAGAAAATGGATAACCAAAGGACTTAGGTCTTAATAAGCTTTGAATAAGCAAATTGTTCATATATAAGTTATGAACTAAGGAAGAACTTGTAAGAATTTGTAAGAACTTGTCATATGTTTACACTAATAAAGTTTGTATGATAAGAAGAAGTAAGGATGGCAGATGGAAGATTAAAACCATGATAAATCATGTGAAATGAAATTATAAGTAGTTTATACTTTTATAAGTTATAAACTCATGAAGAACAAGTAATAACTTATCATGTAAATAAGTTAATGAAATATGTATTTTAAGATGGTATTATGATCGATAGAATCCATTTGAAAAGATGAACAAATCATAAGTAATTAAGTTATGGCGAAATTCACGAGTTCGGACGATAATCGTCGAAATCATGAAATTCTCAGAATGGAAGTCGAATTTTGACTTTGAGCTCAGAAACATTGGTTTTCGATGGGAGTAAGTCTTATTTGGCATTATAGAGTTACAGACTCAAAAATGACCAAATTCTGACTTAGAACGAAGAAACGAGCGTTGAACGTTCATAAACATTTATTGTTTTCATTAAAAATGAACTCAAAGGTGAATTTTTTTAGTTAACGAAGTCAAAAATGTAAAATTCTTGCATGAAAATGTAGAGTATGCAATTTATGAGCTAATGACTTTTGAACAAGATAATTTGGACTTATAACGAAGAAGTTATGATCCCGGGAATCTCACCTAAGAAAATTTTTGTCAAAAATTTTCTATGTCTCAGAGCCGGCGCCGCAGTGCCACCCAAGGCATTGTCCTTGGTGCCCCAGCGCTGGGCTTGACTAGCAACCACTGTAAAGTGTCACCACAGCGTGGCCAAATGAACTAGGACTTGTGCCGCAGTGCCAAGTCCGGACCATAGACACTGAAGAGTGGCGCCGCATTACGGTACAAAGAGGAAAGAGTGGTGCCGCAGCACCAATACTGAGGAAGCTATACTAGAAACCTGCGCCACAGCTCGAGTTGTAGAATAATACCTGGCGCCACAGCGCCAACACTAGATCATGCACAATAAGGAAAGTTTATAAGTAAGAAAGAAAGTTAATTGATTAGTAATGAACGAAAACATAATGTAATATTGTTTAAGACATTATTAAACCTTAAGTATGATAAATAAAGGTTGAAGATAATCAATTGAACGTGAACGTAAGAACGATGTAAATTATAACGGCAAGCTAGAACTAATAATAACAAATCTAATACATGATTAGGTTGATAAGAAGGGTAAGATTCATTAGGAACCATGTATGCTTATTCATGACCTAATGTGTTACATTATGTGATCATATATTGTAGAGACCTTAAAGACTTAAGGAGAAAGTGTAATAACAGTAACAGATGTTGAAGGCAAGTGTTCTAACCCTTGTCTATGTTCAATCTAGGCAATTTTGTGATTCATGTATTCCTACGCATGAATTGATGTATGATGAAGTCAAGGCCAATTCTTTTGGCTAGACTTATGATATGTTGGATTTCTTATAATCAATCAATGTATTGTCAATGTTTTACCAAACTATTTTGGTATGGTTTTCAAATGAAGACTGAGTATGCTAAACAAATGTTTTGTCTTCAAACGACAGGCACATAAGGTATCCACAACTTAAACGTACATATGTTTAAGGAATGTAGTGTTGATCAACATAGAGTACTATAGGCTGATCACCTAGACGTGCTCGTAAGTAATATCGGACTTACAAAATTAGTGTCGGGTTGTCCTTTTCAAAGAAAGTATTAAATGCTCAAGGTCTTGGACCGAAATTGATATTTTACTAAATGTTGTGATTGTAAAACATGTTAAAGAAAAGAGAAGTGCTATTTTGAATTATCGATAGTAATTCATAACTATTGTTCAGTTATTGAAGATATATTATTTGTATGTTTTAAGTATGTCATTTAAATTGATTTGTTGTACTTGATGAGCTAGTTATTCTCACTCTTGCTTGGACCATACGAATGTAGCTAAGATCGAACAGACCGAAGGATTCGGTAAAGAAAAAGGGAAGGCTAAGGCAGATTGTTGAACTGTCTATGTTATAGTATAGGTTAATGTTGTAATGTATTTGATATTATAACAAAGAACTTATGTATTGGTTATCAAGAACCTGGGAAGGGAATATTGTTTGGAATATATATAAGATATATTCATTCTTTTGAGGCATTTCAATTGAATGTATGTGTGAACTGTAGCACCATATGTTGGGTTGGAAGATACCCGGATTTGGGGGCGTCACAGGTTGGTATCAAAGCATTAGGTTATAAAACTTAAGGGGGGAAATTAAAACCTTAAGTCATAAACTTAAGAGAAGTCAAAGAAATAAAAGATGAAATTAACCTTAAAAATGCATTATATATATTATATGTGTTTTTATTATTCTACTGATGTGTACTAATCAAACTAAAATGTTTTGTTGTAGATGTCAGGAGGAAATGGAATGTATAGAGATGTACAGGTAGAAAGTGAAGAATCGGTTAATCAAATAGAGATTATACCAAACCCAATAGCAGAAGAGCCAGAAGTGGTGGTAATTGAGTCTGGAAACTCAGAGAACCATGACCTAATGTCGTTGTTCGATGGCATATCAGAAGAAGAGGTAGAGGTAGTGTCTTTCAACCCGATAGCACTTGCTGAAGAGACACCTCATGAGGAGTAATTGATGTAACTGTTTATGACAGTGTTGGATAGAAACCTCCATTAATGTAAGGAGGTGAAGGAGCTAAAAGCAAAGCTCTATGTTGTCTTGCAAGATGTTGATCGATTTCGCAATCAATGAATATGTGCAAGTATACATGGTCAACAAGTAATAAAGTGAAAGTAGAGTATCGTTCCCACGAGGAATTATTTAATAAAAATCACCAAGTACTAATTCTTAACCAAACAATTTTATTTAAACAATCTCAAATCGTAATTTTTCTAATTAAGAAAAATAAATTAACTAATTAAAACTAAGATTTTAACGAATGAATTCAAATAAATAAAGATTAAGACTTCAATATCCCCAATTATGAATTATAAATCAATTATCCAATTATCCCAATTATTATGCCTACTGAATTGTTAACAGGAATTCTCAAATGCCAAAAGTCCTTTTCCAAGTGATCAATTGCCTTCTATTTAATCCAGATTAATCTTGCTATATTCCTATGCAAAACAATTGAATTAAACTCCTTCAATTCTAATTCCTTATGTGTTACATGCGGTGAACAGATATTTTCATTCAATTCACAAACCTAATTATTCACTGTGCAAATAACTAAGTCACATGATATCATGCCCAGTTCTAACCCTAGAATTCCTCTTCCAATTCCTTCTAGAGTAACACAGTAATTACTGATCAGATAATTAAGCAATATGCACAAGACAAGATAAACAACTCACTTTAACATAAATAATTGGAATATAATGAATAACTAATTCATAGCCTATAAAAAGTTCAATTGAAATCTTAAAAAAAGTTAGTTCATAATTAATGAATGGAAACCAAGAATCCACAATTGAATAGACATTAAAAGATAAAAGTAAGATGAGAGAAGAGAATAGAATCTGTTGTCAGCAAATCTGATGCTCCCCTCTTGCTCTTGCTCTTGATCTTCAATGGTCTTCAATTTGCTTCAATCTCCAAAACTAATAAGAACTAGGGTTAATGTTCTAATCTATTAGAGTGTATATCTAATCTAAGCTATGTAATCTCCCCTTATTTTATGCCTTACATCATGTATTTATAGGTTACAAGTCTAATTTTTAGCTTAGGAACAAACCCAATCCTATTTGGAGTCAAAAAGGTGTCAAAATTCGCCCAAAACACGTCCAGGCCCGCACCAGGCCCTTCTCCAGTGCCCCAGCGCTGGGCACGGTGCTGGGATTCTGCCCCCTAGCGCCCCGGCTCTGGAAATGAACTACAAATGGGTGCCCCGGCGCTGGTACAAATTCTAACATTTTCTGCTCTGACGTCCTTTGAGAAAACGGCCATAACTTCTTCGTCCGAACTCCGATTTAGATGATTCAAGATGTTCTGGAAAGAGGAAAAGTAGATCTACAACTTTCATTTTTGAAGTTTTACGAAATAATGTCCGAAGCTATAATTAAATTGGCTCTGAAGTGACTGCTGTGTAAATGGCAAGCCGAAAACGCGAATCTAGCCACCCCGAACGTCGATCCATGTAACTTTTGTCCAAAATCCTACAAAACAATATAAAACATGCTTGAATAGACACAAACACATAAAAAAATCCTAAAAGACTTGAGAACAACAATAAATTAAGCCCGAATGTATCCAATTCATGTGTATAAAACTCACTCATCACAAGATAAGATATATGTGGAGTATATATGGGAGCAGGAGCATGATGAAAGATTTTTAGCAAAGGACAAGGTCCACGAGCTAAAACAGGAGGTCTTTAAGCTCAGGGAGGAGCTAAAGACCAAGAAACAAAAGATAGGGAAGATGTCCTATATTCATAGGAGTTCTCATAAGGATTTCTAGCAACAAGTGGCTAGGTATCCAATAGAGGCTGGGCAGACTCGACATACTATCAGTCGTGATGTTATCCCTAGTCTTGCCTCCACAGATTTTGATAATACATTGCGGCAGATGTAATCTAATATTAGCTAGAGTAGAGTTAGATATGTAAATATTGTGTAATTAGTAGTGACGTAAAACCCTCTTTTGTATATCAAAGGGTAGTCTTTTGTAAATCACAATTTTTGGAAAGAAATTGCGGGATAGTAATGTAATCAGCTTAGGTTGTGTAATGTAAACGATGTAGTATTATACTACAAAAATCAAATCAATATAAGCCTTTTTATGGAACATATTGAGTAATGAATGTTGAAGTTATTGTTTAATCTTGAATAATAACTAAGTAATAAGAAAAGAATAATAATGATGTGTAGTTTCTTTTAACAGCAAAATGCCAACGAGAAGGAGACAATGTAATCAAGATGCTAATGTAAATCAATCGGAGGGAGGTCCGGAAAACTCAATGCAGGAATTCGTTAACTTGTTAACGGTAGCGTTTAATAGAAATGGGGCTAATATCCTGGTAAATCCTGGAGTAGTACGAGCTACTACTTTTAAGGATTTCAAGAGTGTCGATCCGTCGGAGTTCAAAGGAACTACGAACCCTATAGAATCCCAAACGTGGATGAAAGAAATTGGGAAGGCATTTGTTATTGAAAATGTCAATGAGGTCCAAAAGGTTGCTTTTGCAACCTATATGATGAAGGGAGAGGCCAACTTTTGGTGGGAAGCTAACCAAGCTAGGGCTGGTATTGAGAACCTAACGTGGGTAAAGTTCAAGGAGATTTTCTTCGAGAACTACTTTCCCACGAGTATGCAGGGGAGGATGAAAATGCGGGTTCTTGAGTTAAAATAATGGGAAATAACGGTTCCCTAATATGCTTCCAAGTTCAATGAACTGGTAAGATTTGCTCCACACCAGGTGGACACGGAGGTGAGAAAGGCCAGGAGATTTGAGTAAGGCTTGAAACCCTGGATCTATAGACAAATATCTATGTTCCAAAGTACTTCTTTTGGGACCATACTAGAGAAGGCGATAATAGCCAAAGGTAGGAATTAGGCTTTAAGCCAGTACCGCAAGGATAAGAAGAATAAGGGTAAGGTGGATGGGGGAGTGAAGATCGAAGGAGCCAGTGGAAGTGGTGAAGGACAGAAGAGGAAAGAGTTTATCTCTGGGAATACCGGAGTGAAACAAAGAGGTCCCAAGAGGAGGATGGAGGCGTGCAAAACCTGTGGGAAGACTCACTTAGGAGTCTGTCTCAAGGGGAAAGTTGTATGCTACAACTGTGGACAGGAAGGCCATATTTCACCTAACTGTCCAAGTCTGAAGAAAAACCACGAATGCTTTGTATGTGGGTCAACTAACCACATAGCAAAGAACTGTCCGAAAAAGAGGACGGATGGGAATAAGAGCGCTAATAGCGGTAAGTTAGCTATTGGTGGTCTAGCACAGCCGGGTAGGCCGATGGCCCGCACCTTTAACATGATTTTCTAAGATGCAGTTGCATCGGGGGATGTATTTGCAGGTATTATTCTGATCAACGACATAAATGCTTACGTGCTGTTTGATTCGGGTGCTACTTGGTTCGTTTATAGCATGTGATTTTGCTAGACGATTAGGATTACTTCCCAAAAAGTTGCATATTCCTTTGAATATTAAGGTAGCAAACAAAGAGATAATTCCTGTTGAAAATATTCATAGGAGTTGTTGCGTAGATATACGGGGTTGTAAATTAACGGTATATCTAATACCGATAAAGTTAGGAGAATTTGATGTAATTCTCGAAATGGATTGGTTGTTAAACCATGGGACAATTATAGATTGCTAGAAAAAATGTGTAAATATTAAAATGTTGAGACAACCTTGGGTAGTATTTTACGGTAGTAGATCGCCTGGGCCTTCGTGTTGTCTTACCATGACACAAACAAGGAAATTATTGAGGAAATGATGTGTAGGTTATCTATGCCATGTTGTTGATACCCAGAGAGTGAGAGCGATCATGGAATAAATACCTATAGTTAAAGAATTCACGGATGTATTTCTGAGTGAATTATCGGGTCTTCCACTAGATATGGAGACCAAGTTCATAATAGGCATTGCGCCAGAAGCGGCACCAGTTTCCAGGGCACCATATCGTATGGCGCCAGTGGAGATGAAGGAGTTGATGGTTCAGTTACAAGAATTGTTGGACATAAAGTAGATACAACCGAGTGTTTCACCGTGGTGAGCACCGTTACTGTTTGTAAAGAAGAAGGATGGATCATTAGGACTTTGTATCGACTATCGAGAGTTGAACAAGTTAATGATAAAGAATAAATACTCATTGCCTAGGATCGATGATCTTTTTGATCAGTTGAAATGGGCAAAGTATTTTTCTAAAATAGATTTAAGGAAGGGGTATCATCAGTTGAAGGTTAGAAAAGGAGGATGTACCAAAGACGACATTCAAGACTTGTTATGGTCATTATGAGTTTCTGGTGATGTCATTTGGGTTGACTAATCCACTAGCTGCATTTATGGATATGATGAATAGAGTGTTCAAATAATATTTAGACAAGTTCGTTGTGGTATTTATTGATGATATTCTAGTCTATTCTAAGATGCCAGAAGATCGTGTTGAACACTTAAGAATAGTGTTGGAGACACTAAGAAAGGAGAAATTATATGCGAAGTTCACTAAGTGTGAATTTTGGCTAGAAAGGGTACAGTTTTTAGGTCATGTCATTGACCATGAAGGGATTTCAGTAGATCTAGGGAAGGTGGAAGCCGTGATGAATTGGGAACAACCAAAAATGCCGACTGAGGTGCGGAGTTTACTAGGGTTAGCGGGATACTATCGGAGATTCATCCAAGATTTTTTGAAGATAGCTACTCTGTTGACTAACTTGACAAGAAAGACGATGAAATACGTGTGGACTGAGAAATGCGAAGACAGTTTTCAAGAACTGAAGAAGAGGTTAAGTAAAGAGCATGTTTTGTCATTACCCGATGACACGGGAAATTTTGTAGTTTATAGCGTTGCTTCGCATAGAGGACTTGGATGTGTGCTCATGCAGCATGGCAAGGTCATTACGTATGCATCAAAGCAGTTGAAGGATTATGAGAAAGTTTACCCTACTCATGATCTGGAACTGGACGCAGTAGTTTTTGCCTTAAAGATATAGTGACATTATCTTTACGGAGAAAAATGTGAGACATACACGGACCATAAGAGTCTAAAATATATCTTCACACAGAAGGAGTTGAATATGAGACAAAGGAGATGGCTAGAGTTGATAAAGGACTATTACTATGAAATCCAGTATCACCTTGGAAAAGCTAATGTAGTTGTCGATGCTTTAAGTAGGAAGGGTCGGGATAAGTTGTCTATGTTAACGGCTCAGACTGAGTTAATAACAGAGATGGCTGGGATGGAGATAGAGGTGAAGTTGTTGAGTGAATCAGGACAGATACTGTTTACAACAGAAATTTAGTTTACCATTGTAGAGAAATTTAAGGAGGTGCAGCTCAAAACTGATGAGTGTGACCAGAAGAAGAAGTGGTTAACCAATGAAAAAGATATTAAGTACAGTCTTGATAATGAGGGGTTATTGAGATTTGAAGGAAGAATTTGGGTTTCGAATGAGACAGAATTAAAGGAGCAAGTTTTACAAGAAGCTCATAGTTCGAGGTACTCGATTCATCCTGGTTGTACTAAGATGTATCAAGACCTTCGACAGAGTTTTTGGTGGCCAAACATGAAGAGAGAGATAGCTGAGTATGTGAGTAGGTGCTTGACTTGTCAGAAAGTTAAGGCCAAACATCAACGACCAAGTGGCTTATTACAGTCATTGGAGATTCCAGAGTAGAAGTGGGAGCATATCACGATTGATTTTATGGTGGGACTTCCGATTACAACGAAAGGGTATGATGCGATTTGGGTAATAGTGGACCAATTAATGAAGTCGGCTCACTTTTTTCCAATAAGGGATAAGTATAACTTAGACCAGTTATCTAAACTTTATGTTAAGGAAGTTATTTCCAGACATGGAGTACTAGTTTCGATTGTGTCAGATCGTGACCCACGATTCACATCGAACTTTTGGAGAAGTCTACAAGAACAGTTGGGGACGCAGCTGAAGTTGAGTATGGCTTATCATCCACAAACTGATGGTCATAGTGAGAGAACAATTCAGATGTTAGAAGATATGTTAAGATCTTGCATCATTGATTTTAAGGGTAGTTGGACTGATCATCTACCATTAGTAGAGTTTGCGTATAATAATAGTTATCATGCAAGCATAGGTATGTCACCTTACGAAGACTTATATGGAAGAAAGTTTAAAACTCCACTGTGTTGGGATGAAGTGGGAGAACGCCGAATGCTAGGGCCAGAATTGGTACAGCAGACAACAGATGTAGTAAAGTTGATAAGAATGTGTCTCGTAACAGCTCAAGACAGACAGAAAAAGTATGCGGGCTCACATCGACTAAATAAGGAGTTTGAAGTAGGCTCATACATGTTTCTAAAGGTATCTCCCTGGAAAGGAAAGATACGATTTGGAAAGACGGGAAAGTTAACTCCAATGTTTATAGGACCTTTTGAAGTGTTAAAACGGGTAGATGAGGTAGCTTATATGATAGAATTACCTTCAGACCTAGAACGAATACATAACGTATTTCACGTATCTGTGTTACGTCCTTATAAGCCGGATTATAAACACATAATAGAGTATGAGCCTATTCATATCAAGAAGGACTCAACGTACTAACAGATGCTGATTTAAATTATCGATAGAAAAGAACAAGTTATGTGGAACAAAGTTATACCTTCTGTAAAGGTGTTATGGAAGAACCACGAAGAAGCAATGTGGGAATTGGAAGAAAAGATGAGGAAGGATTATCCTTAGTAATTTGTATAATGTAAGACGAGATTCTGGGGACAGAATCTTTATAAGGGGGGAAGAATGTAATGACTGAGAAATTCGGATCCATTGTAAAATAATTTTATTTAATTAAATAATGAATCAAATTATATTATTTGTTATTATTATGTGTTAGTAAGATGAATATCTTTCTATAACCTAGAAACGTAGGAATGTCATAGTATTTCGACTACGTGAAGGAATTAAAGTGTTTGAATTTCTAGGACGAAAATAAAAGTTTTCCGAGAAATTTTTCGAAAAACTTTATTCACTGATTTCTGCTCGGGAATTATTTTTTTACTTTCGAGAAATACGTAATGATAGAATATCGAGGTGAGATGGATTATGTAATAATAATTCAAGTATGGAAAACGTAGTTTTTTGTATGCGGACTTAATTCGAGAAAGTTAGGAAAAGTAAAGAGTTAACTAGTTAATGAGATGATCGTATAATACGTAGGTATTGTACGAGATAATGAATACGAGTATGATATGAAGTATTATACGAGTATGTATGAATGATGGTATGTCGTATATATATTTTAAATAAATATATGAGTTAGAATACAAGATTAATATGTAGACATTACGTTCTAAGGCTTTAAGCCATATGTAATTGTACTTGTAGGATTGTGTAGGAAGTGTATAGTTTAATTGGGATTGTGATTAAGCCCAATGTAAACTATTGTTAAAGCCCAAGTGTTGGTTAATGTAAAGTCCAAAGTGGATTAATGCAAGCCCAAAAGCATAATTTAAGCTAAGTGAATTTAAAGCCCAAATTAAGAATCTAAGGGGTAAAGAAGATCCATGGGGAAACCCATGTGGGGCCATGATCACATGGGTGATCTTGGTGGCCAAGCAAATAATGTGATGAGCAAGAAACAAATTTGATGAGTAAGTTAACTTAATAGTTAATTAATGAATAGTAAAGAGGTTTAATTAAGGAGGTGGGATTGTTTATTGACCATTTTAACCTAACCTAGAAATTCCTATAAATAGAAAGCCTTGGATTTCATTTGTTGATTGTTCAAAATAAACCAACAACTTATAACTTATTTGTTAGAGAGAATAAATAAGAAAAATCTATACTTTCATTAGTAGAAAAAAAGAAGAACAAGCTTGAACATCAAGGGTAAGACTCTTATACCATTAATCTTCCAATTCTTCAATACTAGTTTGATAGAGAAATGTGGATTAGTGAAGTATGTATGCTAAGAAGTAAATAAAATGGATAACCAAAGGACTTAGGTCTTAATAAGCTTTGAATAAGCAAATTGTTCATATATAAGTTATGAACTAAGGAAGAACTTGTAAGAATTTGTAAGAACATGTCATATGTTTACACTAATGAAGTTTATATGATAAGAAGAAGTAAGGATGGTGGTTAGAAGATTAAAACCATGATAAATCATATGAAATGAAATCATAAGTAGTTTATACTTTTATAAGTTATAAACTCATGAAGAACAAGTAATAACTTATCATGTAAATAAGTTAATGAAATATGTATGTTAAGATGTTAGTATGATCGATAGAAGCCATTTGAAACGATGAAAAAATCATAAGTAACGAAGTTATGACGAAATTCACGAGTTCAGGACGATAATCATCGAAATCATGAAATTCTCAAAACGAAAGTTAGATATTGACTTTGAGCTTGAAAATGTTGGTTTTCGATAGGAATAAGTCTTATTTGGCATTATTGAGTTTCAAACTCGAAAATGACCAAATTCTAACTTAGAACGAAGAAACAAGCATTGAACGTTCATGAACGTTTATCGTTTTCGTTAAAAATGAATTTAAAGGTGAATTTTGAGTTAACGAAGTTAAAAATGTAAAATTCTTGCATGAACACGTAGAGTATGTAATTTTTGAGCTAATGACTTTTGAATGAACCAATTCGGACATATAACGAAGAAGTTATGAGCCCGGGAATCTCATCTAAGAAATTTTCTGTCAAATAATTCTATGTCTCAGAGTCGCCACCGCAGTGCCACCCAAGGCATTTTCCTTGGTGCCGCAGCACCAGGCTTGACTAAAAACCACTATAAAGTGGTACTGCAGCGCAATCAAATGAACTAGGACTCGCACCGCAGTGCCGAGGCGCGGCACAGAGAGTAAAAAGTGGTGCCGTAGCGCCAAGACTGAGGAAGCCATACTGGAACCTACGCCGTAGCGCGAGTTGTAGAATAATAGCTGGTTCCGCAGCGCCAGCACTAGATTATGCACAGCAAGGAAAGTTTATAAGTAAGAAAGAAAGTTAATTGATTAGTAATGAACGAAAACTTAATGTAACATTATTTAAGACATTGTTAAACCTTAAGAATGATAACTAAAGGTTGAAGATAATCAATTGAACGTGAATGTGACACCCCCAAATCCAGGTTACCTGATGAGTGGGATTCATACCAGCGAATTATGCCTTTTGTTGTTTAATGTTGTTGACTGTTTTCAATCTTTTGGTTAGCTTTTATGAATATATTGTTGATTTTTTGTTAAAGTTCTCTACAGGCAGGCTTTGCAGATTGTTCCCAGTTTTCTTATGCAGTATTACAGAACTGGCACCCCGGCACCAGTCCTTCGCGCCCCAGCGCCATGCAACTTAAGAATACACTGGAAAGTGGCACCCCAGCACCAACATTCATTTAATCCTACTGTTAAGTGGCGCCTCGGCATCACTACTAGCTCATGCATCCGCGTCGTAGTGCCAAAAGAAACTCCAAATCATTGGAAAGTCACGCCCCGGTGCTAGGCATTCACGCCCTAGCGCCAATGTTCGCTCCCCGATGCCATCTACGGCGCCCCAGCGCGATCATTCGCGCCCCAGCGCGATCATTCGCGCCCTAGCACCACTCATAAGGTTTAGGCTCGCGCCGCGGCGTGAGCTATTGTTCCCAAATAGTAATTAGTCTTAAATAACCTAGAAGAAAGAGGGGATGATATAAATAGAAAGCGAAGCTGCTGCATTGAAGACATTGGATATCAGAGCAAAATTTATTACAGCTTAGAATAAGATTTATTTTCTGTTTTTCTAGAAGAGAAAGAAGCTCGTGAAGGGAAGAAAAGTTATTGCATCCAATATACAACTCAGAGTTCTACATGTGAAGAGAAGATTTGGAGGAAGAACAATTCAAACAGAGGTTTTCTTATTCCAAATCTCTCATTTCTTTGTATTTGTCTGATAATGTGTAATGTATTAAAAATTCGTGTTAGTACCATAGTTATGAACTAACTCCATTTTTAGGATTGCAATGTAACCTTATGAGTAGCTTAATCAATTTTCTCTCTTATATTATATAATGAATCATTTTGGAATGGGTTGTTGTATTTTGTATTTAATGTCTGATTGCTTAATAAAGAAATTGGTATTGATAGTGATGGATATTGATAAATGGATGTTACTATCTATCTTTAAATACAGCAACACCTGTTATGACCATGTCAATGGAATGTGTGCATAATATGCTAATAGGATAGACATATCCCTATTTGCCTTATGTGACCTTGAAACTTATCTTAATGACTTCGACCTAGTTAGTGTCACCAATAGATATATTGTGTTCTGGCTGGTTAGGAATGTGCATTTGGCCTTTGACAGAAGCTTATGTGTAATTAATGTTCTCGGTTAACCATTCCTTGATTCATTTGTAATATAGAGAGTTAGACGATTAGGCGACGCATTAGGGGAGTTGTAATCCTATCTTGACTTCCTAGCACAACTACTTCTCTTAATTTTATAGCCTTATTGGAATAGCTTAATCCAACCACTAGTTTTTACTTGGTTAGATAAGATTAGAAACAACTTTGCCTTAGTAATTGTTTCCTTTTAAGTCTTTGTCCTCGTGGTTTCGATAACTTTCTTATCATTCTATATTACTTGTTGACCACGTATACTTGCGCGTGTTTATTGATTGTGAAAGGAACCAACAAGTTTTTGGCGCCGTTGCCGGGGACTTAGAATTAATTGTTTTATAATATTAAAACTAAGTCATTACGATCTTACTTTAAACCGATTTTATTGTTTAATTCTCTTTTCAGGTAGTCTTCATTGTTTATGCCACCTCAGAAGGGGCAAAATATAATACCTATCGATCCCGAGGTTGATAGAACATTCAGACGACTGAGGAGAGAAAAAATTTAAGGACACACCCGAGGGAATACCTGCTCCCATCATTATGGCTAAGGAACTTCAGAAATCTCTGAGGGAGTACGCTATGCCTCACATTGACGATCTCCGGGCGAGCATTTTAAGGCCCGCCATTCAAGCCAATATTTTAAGATCAAGCCGAGTACCATTTAAATGTGCACCAACATTCAGTTTGGGGGACTGCTGAATGATGATTCCAATGATCACCTGATAAACTTTGTGGAGATCTGTGACACATTTAATGTGACGCCCCCAAAATAGGTATACATCACCCATTCTGAGTCGCCAAATACATGGTATAGAAACAACTACAACTTTATTAATACAACATAAAAATTGTGAGTGTAAATACAAATATTATCATCTAGACAATATCTACACTCAAATAAGTCCTCATTACAATTATTAATACACTAGTTTACAGAATAGTGAGGACTACTAGAACAACTTCTAGAACCATCATTCCACACCCCGACTAGTACTCGCTACATTCTCGCCTCCTGAGAAGAAAAATGGAACAAAAAGGAAAAGGGTGAGCTCAACTAGCCCAGTAAAGAATATTATAACTAAGATAATATAGAACAAATTATCGTTAGTCCTCAACAAGGAAAAATCTAATAGAATACACTAAACAACAAGTTTTAGATCAATATTCGTAGCGGAAAATAATAATTCATAGAAGAGTTACGTAGAGAATGAAATCTACTATTATCTATGAATTTAACAGTCCATCAACAGTATTTTTATCCCTGTAACATCAATCAATGCACATCTTGAATCATATATTCATCTTTGCACTACAGGCCAAAGATATTCATCAGTTGGTCATGTTCATCTCAACACCTGTTCATCTTTGCACTACGGCCAAAGATATTCATTATATAATCAACCATCTTTGCACTACAGGCCAAAGATATTCAAGTATATCATCATTTAGGACTGATGATGATGAAAAATATTTTAAAAGAATCGAATCCAGTGAAACAAAAGAATAAACATTAAGGATTCGTATTTCAGCTATTTCATGTCCAAAAATACCTCATAAATAATCATAATGGTGTAAAATTCAAGAATAATCAAAATATGGATACAATCAAAGCTAGTATCCATAATAGATATTTTGGATGAAAAGGAAAAATTTTATTTTTTCGATGAATAGTGCCGTATTCGTGAATAGTGCCGTATTCGTGAATAGTGCCGTATACGTGAATAGTAACTCCGACACCAAAAGATAGAAATTTCATAAAAAAAACACCATCATGCTTTCGTGAATAGTACTCGTGAATAGTAACTCGTGAATAGTAACTCATGAATAGTAACTCGTGAATAGTAACTCATGAATAGTAACCCCGACATGAAAAAATTCCAAATTTGATAAAAAGTTCCAACCAATATTTCGACATAATGATATTGAAGAAATAATATCATTTGAGAATAAAATAACATCCCTTACTTCAGAAAGAATAGTACTTCTGACTGGAATACTGGATATAGTGCTGAAAGAACTTGCACCGTATAGCAATACTCAAAGTATCATAATCCTCACAAGAATACGCTCGATAATATAGAGAGAGAAAGAGAGAGAAAACTTCAATTTCTGGTGTGATTTTTAATTCTAACCTAAGCACCCTATTTATAGGAAAATGCTTAGAACACCAAAGCAAAAAATTTCATATTATAATAATAATATATTTATAAAATTGTCAAGCCCACCTTAGACCAACTGAAATCAGCCCATTCTTATCACATGTTGAGCCCACTAAATTGCAAAAAACGTTTTTCAGAAAATAAATAATTAAAACTTCCAAAAATTAATTATTTTAGAACTTCGGAACTTCAATAACTCATAATAAATAGCCCTTTTATCAGAAAATTCGAATCTCGCTACTTTTTATAAGAAATTCAATTCTCTACAACTTTGCAGAAGAAAGTTTTTCCAAATTCCAAACAGAAATTGACCGAAATCCACAAACGGGCGATTTTACAGGCTATAATCAAATTTCAATCAAGAAATGGGGCCACAGACATGTTTAACATGTTTTAAACAACCTTTGCAACAAAAATACTCCTCATCCTCATAAACTCATATATCCCACATTCATTGTAAAAATATCCCCATTATTATATTATAATAATATAATAAAATATTATTTTATCAGAAAAGATAAAATATCAATTTTTAACAATTGTCACTTTCAAAATTTTCCGAATCTAGATCCACATAAAATTAATATTTTCCTTATCATATAAATCAATAATTAATTATTCACAAATAATATTACAGAATCACAGTATTGGTAACCAGGCCATTCCTAGGAAAGAGGGGGCTTTCCAATAAAGATTTTTCCTTACAGGCGCTCAATTAGGTGACCAAACCTCTCCTTAGACGGAACATTCTAGATATTGCCAATAATGTTATCTAATAATATTATTCAGATAATATGAATTATTGTTCCGATAATGAAAAATACTGTGTAGTGACAATTATTGAAATAACAGTAATATAAAAAATCAACGCAGCAATTATTGAATCAATAAAATAAAACACTGAACAGTAATTACTGTAATATTTATTGAGTAATGCCTTCTTACGTAAGAATCAATAATTGGTGCAATACCGTGTGCTACTGTGCAACAACGCGTATTACTGTATTTTAACCACCGGGTATTCCAACAGTATTAACGGTAACAACTACGCCGTTATTTATAAACAACTTATACTTGTCGTTTTCTTCATCCAATCGATTTCCCTTATGGGGCCCACAAAAGACTGCGCCGTCATACGAATATTCCCCGACAGCAGGAATATTCTACGACCAAACGAATATTCCCCGACAATAATGAATATTTTATAACCACCTGCTTATTTAAAAATATTTGCACATTTTACCCATAACTAACCACATTAATCAAATCAACCCATTACTATTTCAAAATAATAAATAGAGAAAATTAAATTTCATTTATTAATAATTTGGGGTCTTACATTTAAATACAACGGAGTGTCTGACGATGCCATCAGACTCCGATTATTTCCATTTACTTTAAGGGACAAAGAAAAGAGCTGGCTTCATTCATTACCGTTAGGCTCCATTACCACATGGGCCGACTTAGTACAAAAATTTATGGCGAAGTTCTTTCCGCCCGCCAAAATAGCGAGGCTCAAGCACGACATCACGTCCTTTGTTCAGTTTGAATCTGAATCCTTATACGACTCATGGGATCGGTTTAAGGATCTTCTGAGGAAATGCCCGGACCATGGACTGCCTGAGTGGCTTCCCATCCAGACATTTTACAATGGGTTGTCCGGATCAACCCGTTCGAGTATAGATGCCGCATCTTGAGGGGCATTCATGGCCAAACATCACATAGCAGGGATATGAGCTGGTGGAGACAATGGCGACCAATAATTACCAATGGCCAAATGATAGGCAAGTCCTGAGAAGAGCAGCGGGGGTTTATAAAGTGGACTCTTCACATCATTAGCATCTTAGGTAGCAGTACTAACAAAAAGGCTAGAGACCATAGGACCTTCAACAGTTCAAAATGTGCAGAGTGTCGTGGTTCAATGTGAATTATGTTAAGGGAGCCACCACACCGATCAGTGCGCAATAAGCCCTGAGTCAGTGCAATTTGTTTCAAACTACGGACAACAACAAAACACCTAGTCTTCCCACTCATTACAACCCGGGTTTAAGAAATCATCCAAACTTCTCATGGGGCAATAACAACAACAACAGTAACAACCCCAATCAACCACAACCTTCATCTACCAGGCAAAATTATTCCAACCCTCTTAGATTCTAACCTCAGACTCAGTTCAACCCACAGCAACAGAGCACTCAGGATCAGTTTCACCATCCTCCACCTCAACAAGAGAGGAAAGCCCAGTTTAGAAGATCTTCTGTCTAGGTACATAGCCCAGAACAAAACCAGAAGTAACAATTAAGAAGCCTCCATTAGGAATCTTGAAGTACAGATGGGACAATTAGCTACTGCATTACATAGTCATCCTCCAGGCGAATTGCCTAGTGACACTGATGTCAACCTGAAATGAGAAGGCAAGGAACAGTGTAAAGTAGTAACCCTCAGAAGTGGGAGAACCACTAAAGAACAAAGTGGACAGAGTGCTCCAGTGGAAGATGAAGTGGTAAATGAAGAGGAACCTCCAGTGAAGGAGAATGTTGCGACATGTGAGGGTGAAGAAAGTGTTCAAGACAGACCTCCAACAATATCTCCTCCAACAACTATAGTTAGTCAACCTCTCCCTCAGTTGTCTTTCCCCCAGCGAATGCAGAAACATAAGCTGGATAAGCAGCTTTCCAAATTCTTGGAGGTTTTCAAAAGACTGCACATAAATATCCCATTTGTAGAGGCATTGGAGGGAATGCCTAGTTATGTCAAGTTCATGAAGGACATTCTGTCCAAGAAGCGCAAAATGGGGGACTATGAGACGGTGGCACTGACAAAAGAGTGTAGTGCCATCCTTCAAAACAAGCTTCCACCGAAGCTAAAAGATCCGGGAAGTTTTACAATCCCATGCACCATTGGGGACCAGTTTATTGGGAAGGCTCTGTGTGATCTAGGGGCCAGCATCAACTTGATGCCCCTCTCTATTTATAAGAAGTTGGGCCTTAATGAAGCCAAGCCGACAATCGTCACCTTGTAATTGGCTGACAGGTCTCTGAAATATCCGAAGGGAATTGTGGAGGATGTGTTAGTAAGGTTGACAAGTTCATATTTCTGGTAGATTTTATAGTCCTAGATTTTGAGGAGGATAGGGAGGTCCCGATAATATTGGGAAGGCTATTCTTGGCAACTAGGAGGACCCTGATTGATGTTCAAAAAGGGGAGTTAACAATCAGAGTACAGAATCAGGAAGCGGCGTTTAATTTATTCTGATCAATGAAATATCCTAATACCCCTGAGGATTTCTTCCAGATTAATACAATTGAAAATTTAGTGAAGGGAGTATTCTCAGAAACCTATATTAAGGACCCTTTGGAAGCTACATTAATCGGGGCTAATACTACGGACGAGCCCACTTATGTGGAATGTGCTAAGTGGCTCGATAAACCCCAAAGATCTAAGCAATTCCACCGACAGTTTGAGTCTCTGAATGATAATGAGGCATCTACTTCCAAGGCTCAGCCGTCAATCATCGAGCCTCTTGTCCTTGAGCTTAAACCATTGCCAAAACACCTAATGTACTCTTATTTAGGAAATTCACTTTCTTTACCTATGATAATTTTTGCTTCTCTAACTAAATGTCAGGAAGAAAAGTTGCCTCCTTGTGCTCAAGAAATACAAAATGGCCCTGGGATGGTCTATTGTTGATATAAAAGGGATCAGTCCGACTCTATGCATGAACAAAATTATTCTGGAGAAAGGTTCAAAGCCATCTATAGAGCATCAGAGGCGGATAAATCCCATTATGAAAGATATCATCCTAAAATAGATCATTAAGTTGCTAGATGCGGGCATTATCTACCCCATCTTTGATAGACCTTGGGTTAGTCCAATCCAATGCGTGCTAAAGAAGGGAGGGATGACAGTTATGTCCTATGAGAACAACGAACTGATTCCACCAGGACGGTGACCAGGGTGGCGAGTGTGTATGGATTACAGGAAACTTAACAAATCTATCTATAAGGATCACTTCCCCCTTCCTTTCATTGATCAAATGCTTGATCGGTTGGTTGGGCACGAATATTACTGCCCTGCTTGATGGGTACTCGGGCTACAATCAGATTTCTATTGCTCCTGAAGATCAGGAGAAGATGACATTCACATGTCCATATGGGACCTTTGCCTTCTGGAAAATGTCTTCCGAGCCATATAATGCTCCCGCGACATTTTAGCGATGTATGATGTCAATCTTCTCTAACATGGTTGAAAAGACCTTGGAGGTCTTCATGGATGACTTCTCAGTATTTGGGAGCTCGTTTGATAATTGTTTGACAAATCTGACTGCAACTCTCCATCAATGTGTTGAAACCAACCTGGTGCTGAATTGGGAGAAGTGTCACTTCATGGTCGAAGAGGGCATTATTTTGGGTCATTGGGTTTTTGTTTGGTGGAATTGAGGTTGATAAGGCAAAGATAGATGTGATCAATAACCTTCCGCCGCCCACCTCAGTGAAAGGGGTAAGGAGTTTTCTCGGGCACTCCAGTTTCTACAGAAGGTTTATTTAGGACTTCTCGCGGATCACCAAACCGTTGTGCATGCTTCTGGAAAAGGAAATGCCTTTCCAGTTCGATGCCGACTGCCCGAGCGCCTTTGAGTTATTAAAGAAAAGGCTTGTCTTGGTACCTATTGTGGTAGCTCCAGACTAGGCCTACCCTTTTGAGCTGATGTGCAACGCTAGTGACTTTGCAATAGGGGCAGTGTTGGGCCAGAGAAGGGAGAAGGTCTTCCACACCATTTACTATGCCAGCAAGACATTAACTGATGCTCAGTTAAACTATACCACCACTGAGAAGGAGCTACTGGCAGTAGTATATGCTTTTGATAAGTTCCATTCCAACCTCATTGGAACGAAGGTGATCGTATACACCGATCACTCGACGATCAAATATTTAATAGAAAAGAAGGATGTTAATCCGAGGTTGATTTGGTGGGTTCTTCTTCTCCAGGAGTTTGATTTAGAAATCCGAGATAAGAAGGGGACAGAGAATCAGGTTGCCGACCACTTATCTAGATTAGAAAACACCACGCCTTCAGGCGACGCCGACAAAGCCATAAATGACTTCTTCCTGGACGAGAAACTTTTTGTTGTTAATAGAAAAGTTCTGTAGTATGCAGACTTCGCCAATTACGTCGTTTTCCAAGTTCTTCCCCAAAATCTGAGTTTTCAACAAAGGAAGAAATTCCTAAAGGATGCCAAGCAATATATGTGGGATGAGCCCTTCTTGTTCAAACAATGTTCGTATCAGATTCTACGAAGATGTTTGCCGAGAGAAGAAATTGAAGGTGTGCTACATCATTGCCACTCTTCAAACTATGGAGGTCATTTTGGAGGCCAACGAACTGCAGCTAAGGTGCTTTAGTCAGGATTTTATTGGCCCACTCTATTCAAGGATGCACACGCATATGTGATGCACTGCGACAGATGCCAATGGGTGGGCACTATATCAAGACGGCATGAGCTACCACTGCAGAATATACTGGAAGTGAAGTTATTTAATGTATGGGGCATCGACTTCATGGGACCATTCCCATCCTCTTTCAACAATCTCTACATCATTGTGGCAGTGGATTATGTCTCAAAGTGGGTGGAAGCAGTTGCCTTGCTGACAAATGATGCTAAAGTGGTGCTTCAGTTCCTTAAGAAGAATATCTTCACTCGTTTCGGCACACCTCGGGCTATCATCAGCGATGAAGGGTCGCACTTTTGTAACAAATACTTTGAAGCCCTTCTAGCCAAGTATGAGGTAACTCATAAGATCGCCACTGCCTACCACCCACAAACCAGCGGTCAAGCTGAAATTTCAAATCGAGAGGTAAAACGAATATTGGAAAAGATTGTGAACCCAAACCGTAAGGACTGTTCTAAGAAGCTCGATGATGCTTTGTGGGCCTACTGCACGGCGTATAAAATGCCTATCGGAATGTCTCCGTATAGGCTCTTCTATGGCAAGGCATGTCATCTCCCAGTTGAATTGGAGTATAACGCTTACTGGGCTATTCAGAAGCTTAACTTTGATCTTGAGGTAGCCAGCAAAAAGCGGTTGTTGCAACTAAATGAATCAGACGAGTTTCGTCTGTAAGCGTATGAAAATGCTAAGTTGTACAAGGATAAGACTAAGAGGTGGCATGACAAGAAAATCCTGGAGAGGCACTTTGAACCGGGCCAGAAGGTTCTTCTTTTCAATTCCCGACTAAAGTTATTTCCTGGGAAACTTAAGTCCTGATAGTCGGGCCCCTTCACAGTTTCCAAGGTTTATTTATACGGGGTAATAGAGGTTGAGGACCCAAATTCTAACACAACCTTCAAGGTCAACGGGCAAAGGTTAAAACACTACTAGGGCGGCGAGGTCGACCGGCAGAATACATCCATTACATATGGAGACCCGGTGTAAGACAGGATGATAGTCAAGCCGACGACTCAAAATCAAGTGCTTGATGGGAGGCATCCCCATCTCAGTATCAAACAACTTCTTTTATCTTTATTATCTTAAGTTTCATTTTGGTAATTTAGTCACTGTCTATGTTTTATTTACTGTATATTGTGTCTGTGTTAGATTCATTGTCTGTGTCTATATAGTTCATCTTTTTAGTCTCTGTCAACCTTTGATAACCCTTGCCAATACTGTGTTTATTTCCTCTGTGTTAGCTGTCTCGGTTGCTGGCTGATATATATGTTTATATATGCAGAATTTCCTTATTTTCTTTCAAAATACCAGACTTCGCACCGTAGCACTAACTTTCAAGCCGTGGAGCCATTCGTGGTGCCCCAGTATCAGTGTTCGCGCCCCAGCGCCTTGTAATATGAGAACTCGCTACTATTTTGTGCCCCGACGCCATGTATCGCGCCGTAGCGCTAAGCTTTTTTTTACATTACATTGGAAACTCGCGCCCTAGCGTCGAGTAGTACTCGGAGTCTAGCGCCCCGATGCCATATTGGGTTTGCCATCGCGCCCCAGCGCCATGCATCACACCCCAACGCCATTCACCGTGCCCCGACGCCAATCTTGGTGCCCTAGCGTCACAAACGAGATCCAGTTTTAAAGTCATTTTATTACTCAGTCTCTTCGCCATTACACTGCTCTCTTATGAAGCAGCATCTCCCCAAACGGCACCAACAGTTCAATTTCCACCCATTCAATTAACCGTCAGACCGTTTCTTACCGTTTGGGTGCCCAACCGTCTCACCAGTTCCTTTTCCTTCCTCGCGCCTTCGCCTATAAAAGCCAAGCAAGGTACGGTGATTTGTCCAACTCTTAACTTGCACAGAGATCTTTAAACACACAACATTATACTATCTTTTGTATATCATGGCTCCTAAGCGACCTTGAACAAGTGTTAGGCCTCTTCCTTCTTCACCCCGAGCGCTTGTTACGGCGTGGGATGCAGTCAAACTTCCAATTGAGGAAGCCTATAAGCGTTATACCCAGAATTTCTTACTGCGTACCCCAGTGCCTGAGCGAGGCCTTTGGCCCGATGATAAAGATGGCCAAATGAATGCCATTATTATCGCCATGAAGTGGGTGCACTTCACCAAGCCCCCAGAATTTGTTGTGGTTGCAGTAGTGAAAGAATTCTATGCTAACGCCATTCCTGAAGGCCCTCCGGTGACACCAGTGAGGGGGAAGTTGATCCCGTTCAATAGCAAGGTTATCAATGAAGTTTATGGGACTCCTAATTTTTATGGGCACGACTATAGGGAGAATGGGATTCGACGCTATTAGTCTGACGAAATTATTGCCAAATTGTGTAAGATTGGGACGGTGTGGAAAACTAATGATTACACGGGTAAGAGGACGTTATTTCCCCAGCAAGCCCTTAGCCATTATAGCAAGGCGTGGTATGCTTTAATTTTTTCAAATATCCATCCTACGCGCCATGTCAGTGATGTAACAAGGTAAAGGGCGACTTTGTTCTATGCGATAGTTACAGGGCTTAAGATTGATGTCGGGGTCCTGATTAATGAGTCAATCAAGAAGGCTATCAATAGCAAGGTTATGTCTGGCCTCCCGCACCCATCTCTTATTACCCGTCTTTACAAGAGGGCGGGTTTTCAATGGGAAATTGAAGATTTGACCTTCCTTCCTATGTCGGTTATTAACCATCATCTGATCAGCCGTTATGCTGTTTGGGAGGGAGCGCCATCGCATCCCCGTGGAGAAGGATTTTTGCCAACACCTCAACTGCCGCCATCCGATGATCCATAGCCATCCACTATGGCTGGAACCTCCACACACGTGCCGGTTCCCCCTTCTGCTGAGATCGTGGATTCTGGGACCCTTGCTCAAATTTTGAATAGCTTAGATTTTTTGCACTGCAAGATTGATACCGTCACCCAATGGTAGAGCCAGTTCTACCACTATCATGCGGAGTTTGCCAACACACTCACCAACATTCATGCCACTCAAGGAAGCGAGGATGCGGATTTCATGCCTTTTCCATTTCCCACTCCTCCAATGTATGCTTCCTATCCACCGTAATTTCCACCGCCTAATGAGGCAACCCGGGCAAGCGACCCAGTCAATGTGGATGATGATGATGATGGCGAGGACGATGATGATCTTGAGCTTTTTGGCGGGGATTATGATTTCGTAGGCGGTGATGGTGATAAAGGAGGAGATGATGCTGATATTTCAGACCGCAATACAGAGGCCGGTGAGGACACGTGCCATAAGTCAAGTTTGGGGGAGACTCTCTTTTATATAATTATATATATGAATTGTGTTAGTTTTATAATATTTTCTATTTCAACTGCTTTGTAAGGATGTTAGGATGGTATTTGGGCTTGATAGCCCCAGACTCATGGTTTAAATTTTATGATTATCTATTGTGATAAGCTTTTGGTTTATGGATGCATGTTGTTGCTTAAAAGTATTTTAAATTACAGTTAAATGCATGTTTATGGTTTTTATCTTTTGTTGGGAATATCTTAACTAAGTCAGATATCATATTTCCTTAAGCCTATTTTTTTGGGGATTTTCTCTGATTATTGGTATACTCGATGCCATGTCTTATGGCTTTGCCCTTTGTTGATTAGGGTACTCTATAGTCCATAGTTTTTGTGTTTAACTCTAGCCTCGAGTCTGTAACTGTCTATATACTTGGTTAGGGTAGTTTAACATTAAGTTCTGTTTGTGGCCTTTGACGGACTGTCTTGCATTTATAAGACTAGTGAAAAATTTTATGTGAATTTGGGGATTACATTTAAAAATCGAGACTGTCTTGGATCCATCCGTTTAGCGAGAAATGACCTATTATCTCTCTAGTAGTTTTCCAGTTTGTGATTGTCGTTTTCCGTGTTGAAAATAGTTTGCACTGTTATATACTCGGTTAATTTCAAGTTTTTGATGACTTAGATGCTTTAGCATTTTCGACTCTTTAGTTCTAGAAAAATAAAAATAAAATAAAAATCTTAAATCAATCCTACGGTGGGTTGAGATGGAGCGTGGAAACGCACTCGCCCATAAACGCAGGCTCGTAAAATTTATTTGGGACTCTTGTTGTTTACGTGGCCTTTGTGGTTGAGTTATTAGATTTTGAGGGGTGTTTTACACCTAGTGCCCTATAGTCTTCTAGCTTGGGAGTTATTGATCAAAAGCTTGCTAATGAGTGCTCTATTTTGCCTAAAAGTAATCAAGTTCTGTCTAAGTCAGATTTTACTTCGCTATTCTAGAACTTTCGAGCCTTTCATATTTTTACGTCTTGTCTTAACACTTGTTATGTATGTGAGTTGCTTTGTTGCCTATTGGTTATCACGGTCGACTGTTTTATCTTAGTTTGGGTTATGGCTAGTGTAGATATGTGGTCTTCATACACACACTATGTGGATCAATTACAGTCTCTTGTTTTGTTTTAAACGTTATGCCTTCATTCGCATGTGTTTTTGCCCTGTTTTTAAAGAATGTTGTGATTTCATTTAGGGGCATTAATTTTAGTTGTTAGTTTTAGTGTTCAATCGTATCTTGTATTATAGGGTTTTGTTGTCTGTTTGTTGTTTGAGGACAAGCAAAAGCTTAAGTTTGTGGGTATTTGATGAGTGGGATTCATACTCGCGAATTAGGCCATTTGTTGCTTAATGTTGTTGCCTATTTTCAATCTTTTGGTTAGCTTTTATAGATATATTGTTGATTTTCTGTTAAAGTTCTCTACAGGCAAGCTTTGCAGATTGTTCCCAGTTTTCTTATGCAGTATTGCAGAACTGGCGCCCCGGCGCCAGGCCTTCACGCCCCAGCGCCATGTAACTTAAGAATACACTAGAAAGTGGCGCCCCAACGCCATACTTGGCACCCTAGAACCAACCTTCATTCAATCCTACTGTTAAGTGGCGCCCCAGCGTCACTACTAGCTCATGCATCCGCGCCGCAGTGCCGAAAGAAACTCCAAGTCACTGGAAAGTCGCGCCCCAGCGCCACTGTTCGCACCCCGACGCCATCTTCAGTGCCCCAACGCCATCATTCGTGCCCCAACGCCACTCATATGGTTTAGGCTCACGTCGCGGCGCGAGCTCCGGTTCCCAAACAGTAATTAGTCTTAAATAACCTAGAAGAAAGAGGGGATGATATAAATAAAAAACGAAGCTGCTGCATTGAAGACATCGGATATCAGAGATATCAGGGCAAAATTTCTTACAGCTTAGAATAAGATTTATTTTCTATTTTTCTAGAAGAGAAAGAAGCTCGTGAAGGGAAGAAAAGTTATTGCATCCAACATACAACTCAGAGTTCTACACTTGAAGAGAATATTTGGAGGAAGAACACTTCAAACAGGGGTTTTCTTATTCCAAATCTCCCATTTCATTATATTTATCTAATAATGTGTAATGTATTAAAAATGTGTGTTAGTACCATAGCAATGAACTAACTCCATTTTTAGGATTGCAATGTAACCTTATGAATAGCTTAATCAATTTTCTCTCTTATATTATATAATGAATCATTTTGGAATGGGTTGTTGTATTTTGTATTTAACGTCTGATTGCTTGATAAAGAAATTGGTATTGATAGTGATGGATATTGATAAATGGATGTTACTATCTATCTTTAAATATAACAACACCTGTTATGACCATGTCAATGGAATGTGTGCATAATATGCTAATAGGATAGACATATCCCTATTTGCCTTGTGTGGCCTTGAGACTTAGCTTAATGACTTTGACCTAGTTAGTGTCACCAATAGACATATTGTGTTCTGGCTGGTTAGGGATGTGCATTTAGCCTTCAAAAGAAGCTTATGAGTAATTAATGTTCTCGGTTGACCATTCCTTGATTCGTTTATAATATATAGAGTTAGACGATTAAGCGACACATTAGGGGAGTTATAATCCTATCTTGACTTCCTAGCACAACTACTTGTCTTAATTTTACAGCCTTATTGAAATAGCTTAATCCAACCACTAGTTTTTACTTTATTAGATAAGATTAGTAACGACTTTGCCTTAGTAATTGTTTCCTTTTAAGTCTTTGTCCTCGTGGGTTCGATAACTCTCTTATCATTCTATATTACTTGTTGATCGCGTTTACTTGTTCGTGTTTATTGATTGCGAAAGGAACCAACATTACTTGACCCCCGAGTTTGGTGTTTATGATCCATAATATAATAACATCTAACTACCCATTCATATAAAAATAGTAATACATACCATATTAACATATGTTGTTAATACATCAGTCCCAGGTCCACTAACCTTAACATTACAAACATAACCCTTAGATATACAAAATGGGTTTACAATACAACATAATAATAATAATGTTCATAACTAATTTATAACTATGCCTTTGCCTTTATCCTTCGCAGTACTTCCTGCCACTTCCTCCCTAGCTGAAAAGCTTTATTTAGCAAGGGTGAGCAACAAATTTTCCCCGTAAGTTAAGACATACAATAAATGTATAAGAATCAATAAGAACAGATTATCTATTTTGATAGAATGAAACCAAAGTTTGGGAAACTTTGAAATAGCTGAAAAAAACTCCAATTTTAAAACAAGTCTTCTCATAATCTATGCAACACAATAATTTGATAATAAAAGAGTACAACGCTTTCAAATTTTCTACGATATTCCAATGAATAATCAAGAATCAATTCTACGCAATAACAAAGTGAAATATTTTCCAGATTTATGCTGAGTGATAAATTGGATCTTGAACTTCTCTTCTCGGGTATATATCAAAGTTTTACTTTGATATATACGCAGGTGTATCAGATAACCATAAAGATTAAATCATACCCCTCTTCAAGTACTTAGAGTCGGCCAACTCCTTGTACCCTATATTATGCATAATACTCAAAACACATGCAAAGGTCGACTTTACGACCAATAAAATATTCCGTTTATATAAAAGGTTCTTCTTCTCAGTCTCAGAATCAAGATTTGATTTAACAATGAAATACTATGATTTCAATATCTAGTCACTTCTCTTCTCTTCTCTTCTCAAACCTATCAAGTTTTCTTTTTCGATCTAGCCGAAACAACTGGCATTGATTTATCAATAATAATAGAACTTTCTTCTCTTCTCTTCTCGGACCTATCAAATTTTAACAAATGTTCGTCTAGCCAAAACAATTAGCTAAGACATGTTTTAATACAATTAAACAATAAAACAGAATTTAACTATACTATTTGAAATCAATAATAACTTCTACGGATGTGAAATCCAACAACAGTTATTCTACAAGTATATTTTCAGAATCAATAATTCAATTTGAATTAATAAGCATGCACTAACTGTGAATAATCAACAATAAATTATTGGACGTGGTCTAATTAACAATAATTAACCGCCATAATAATTGAACAATATGAACTCAAGGTTGAGTTAAGAAAACTTGTCTTTCGCGTTGATTACTGCTACTCAAATAAACTTATTTGCGTTTGAAAGACCTATAACCAATAATATCGGTCTCACAATTAGCACAATATTTCACAACACGTATCACTATAATTTACAGTTAATACTTCTCCTAGACACATTACCATATAGCCACATCAGTGTTTATAACCTATATAAACACTTATCAAGTCTAACTATTTTGGTCTGGTTGGACTTCGGTCTCATCTCGGTGTTCTGGTCACCATATCCGATAATTAACACAGTTATTGTCAACTAAATTTGGTTTTTAAGCTTCAATATTATTTTAGATAAATCAAATATCATTAATAATATTTTTCCGGAAGCTTTTAATAATTTATAAACAATTATTATAATTTATAATAATTTTTCAAACACTTAAATCATTTTTAAATAATTTAATTATCAAATAATTTTATCATCACTAATATTTAATAATATAAAAATATTAATGACATACTTGTCAAAATATTAAAGTTATTTTTAATAACTTAAAATAATTTTAAATCATCAATATTCTACTTAAATTATTTTTAAATTAATTAAAAATCATTTTTAAACCATCACCATTAATATTTAAATATTAATGAAATTATCATTAAAATATTAAAAGTTACTAATTATAACTTAAAATATTTTTAAATCATTTTTCTCATTTTTAAATGATTTTTAAATCAATAAAATCATTTTTAACTTATTTATTTAATATGATATTAAATAAATCTAATACCATTAATATTAAATTATTAACAAAAATTCTCCAAAAATATTAAAAGTTATATTTTATAACTCAAAATATTTTTAAACATTTTATTCTTATTTAAAATGATTTTTAATATATTAAAATCATTTTTCTCTAATTTATTTAATACACTAATTAAATAAAACAAATACCATTAATATTTAAATAATTATAAATATTAATGAAAAATAATTCAAATAGTCAAAAATTATTTTTCATAATTTAAAATAATTTTTAAAACCATTTTTAATAATTTTTAGAATTTATTTCTATTTTTAATTAATTTTTAGAAAATCAAAAATTCAGTCCTCATTATATTTATTATCACACTATTTAACAGAATAGTGAGGACTACTAATGCTATCATCAGGACTGTCAATTTGTTCCCCGACTCGTCCCAGCTATATTCTCATTTCCTGAGGAGAACAGTGAAGGAAATGGTGAGGTCAACTAGCCCAGTAAGAAATATTATGACTAAGATAATGCAGAATAAATTATCATTAGTCTTCAACAATGTTAAACTAATAAAATACAATAGACATCAAGTTTAACTGCAGCGAAACAAGCAATCCAATAAAAGAGTCAAGTGGAGAATAAAATCTACTATCTTTTATGATTTAAAAAGGTTTTTCATCATTTTTATCGCTGAGACTCAGCTTAATAAATAAACCACGTCATCAAATCATCTCTGCACTACGGGCCAAGGATATTCATTAAATCATCAATGGTCAAGACTATACCGAATAATCCCTGGTCATAATCATACCAAAAATTGTTCATCAACGCACTACAGGCCACTGAGGATTTTTACCACATCATTCGTCACATTACGGTCATGACTATACCGAATAATCCCTGGTCATAATCACACCAAGTCCATCTATGCACGTAAGCCAAATATGATTTTCATCATAATATAAGCATGAGGATGATGACAATGATATAAGCATTAAACAAACGAAAACAAGGATAAATATTAAAGACTTTAAATTTATCCAAATATTATCAATCACTTAATAAACTCATAATCTAATATTATTAATATTATAACAATATTTTAATCACTTCTTAAACTTTTAAACAATTTATTTCAATTATTTACACTTTACCAAATAATGCATTTAAACATTCAAAAATGCCATACTCATAAGATTTCATCACCAATGATCAGATCCCTTATCAAAAATCTACATATACCCTATATAGGATTCCCAAGCCATAAAATCCTATTTACCAATTTTGTTACTTCACATAACATATTTAATTCATTTACTCATAACTAGTTCATTTTCATGAAAAATACCAAATCAGTCCCAAAAATATTTCTTTTCTGGGATTTAACATAATATAGTCTCATATTGAACATATATTTTTTTCGGAATTTTTAAAATTCATTTACTATTTTTTTAAAAATCAATTTCTAATTAATTCCTTAAGAAATTAACTACCTCAAGTTTAACTCTAGAAATTCCCAAATCTTGGCAGGATCTTATACATGTTAACGTGATCTTCCAGTTTAAATTTCATGGTCATCGAAGTTATAGAACTTCGGTTATAGCATTTTTCATCGGAAAAACCTAAATATTGAAATAGTCATAACTTGCTCATTTTAAGTTGGAATGAGCTCATTTTTGGACAGGATGTACTTTATACCATATATTTCTAT
Organism: Panax japonicus; assembly: GCA_020205505.1. Classification (NCBI taxonomy): domain Eukaryota; kingdom Viridiplantae; phylum Streptophyta; class Magnoliopsida; order Apiales; family Araliaceae; genus Panax; species Panax japonicus. Next base: position 18,453,695 of record CM035112.1, on the reverse strand, counting down.
GTCCCAAAAGGTCAGAATTTTTCTCACAATTTTGGGCAGTAGCCTTTTTGGTATTTTCAGTTTTTGACTCATTTACTAAAATTAGTCCACACGAAAATCTACAACACCTTTTCTAGTGATTCTACTTGGATAAGTTAGAAAACTCCTAGATCTAACTCTAGGACTTGACCACACTCAAAAATTTGAAATATAATAGGAGAAATGGTCAATTGAATTTTATATTCCATTTTTACCAAAATATGATTTTCAACTCTTTGTGATTTCTAAGAAACATTCATGTTTTCACATAATAACCAACATAACTCATCATAACACTTACTAATACTACATATACCCATGATTTTCACCAGTCCAATACTTTTATTATGACTCTTATCATAATCAACATAAACAGATCATTTTCACAATTTAATAAGGAATGAATATAAAGGATCATTCACCATGCATGTGGTAATCCACATATACAGGTTATTCCAACAGAATAATAACGAATGGAATAACAAAAGAATTCACCATGCGTACGATAGACTGCACAGACAGGTTATTCCCAACAGAATAATAAATAATGGAACCAGGTCATGCGTAAACGCACAGACAGGATATTCTGACAGAATAATAAATAATGGAACCAGGTCAAGCGTAAACACACAGACAGGATATTTCGACAGAATAATAAATAATGGAATAACAACAGAATTCACCATGCATGCGATAGACCGCACAGACAGGTTATTCCAACAGAATGATAAATAATGGAACCAAGTCATTCGTAAACGCACCGACAGGATATTCCAACAGAATAATAAAGAACGGAATAATAGAAGAATTTCACCATGTATGCAATACTTTGCATATACAGGTTATTCCAACAGAATAATAAGGAATGGAATAACAGAAGAATTTCACCAAGTATAGGGTAGTCCCCATATACAGGTTATTCCAACAAAATAATAAAGAATGGAATAACAGAAGTTCTCTTCATGAATACAAAAGAAATAATACCTTTTACGGTACAACAAATAATATCTCTTACCTTAGAAGAAACTAGATATTGGAAAAGTGAAGTAGCAGAATACTTTTCTTCTTTCTCTCTATAGTTTCTCTCTCTAGAGTTTCAATGAATTTGTAAGAAATAATGAAGGAATGAGCTTCTATTTATAGGAGAATGGACTGAATAGTAACTAATTCTTGAACGGTCCAGATTGATTTACTTTTAAACGGACGGTCCAGATTGGTTTACTATAAAATATTCTAATAAAACAAAATCTTTTAAATAAAATATAATATATTCTATTTATAATCTAATAAAACGAATAACTTTATAAAAGTATTTGTTTTATATAAAAAGATTTTACTATCCAAATACTATGCAGGTACTATGCAAACACTATGCATAATAAAATATAATATATTTTCTAATTATTGTCTAATAAAATAAATAACTTTATAAAAGTTTTCTGTTTTATATAAAAAGATTTTACTATGCAAAATACTATGCATAATAGAATATAATATGTTCAATTTAAGTCTAATAAAACGAATAACTTTATAAAAGTATTCTGTTTTATATAAAAAGATTTTCTGTTTTATTACATTAATAATACTAATAAAACAAAACTTCATCATCGTTATTATAATTCACATTATTAATCGACCAGGTCATTCCTAGAAAGAGGTGTTTTTCAGTAAGGATTTCTCCCTATTGGCGCGCAATTAGGTGACCAAACCTCTCCTTGGCAGAACTTCTAGACATCGTTAATATTGCAAATAATAATATTAATAACTCTGTCATCTCAATTATTAATTTAATAATATATAAAATATCGACAATAATTGAATCAAATAACGTGAGATACTATGCAACGATTACTGAAGCAATAATTGAACAAAACTGAGTGACTTCTCACGTAAGTATCAATAATCAATACAATGTGCTACTATGCAACCACGCGTATTGCTTGTACTTTTACTACCGAGTAGTTCAATAGTACTTCCGCCGTTAATTTCATAAAAATATTTTTGTCATTTTCTCAATCCGACAATAATTCCGTTGTGGGGTCCACCAATAATTGTGTCGTCGTACGAATATTCCCTGTTAAAATGAATATTCCCCGACCAATCGAATATTATATAACAACTTGCATACTTTGCAAAATTTATAAATACTACCCACAACTATAACATTATCTCAAATTCACACCATAATATTCAAAGAAATATTTTGAGAAATTTAAATCTTAATTTATAAAATTTGGGATTTTACAATCTAGGCTTGCAAACACACTGTCAGAGTGTTTCTGGGTTTTCCCAAAAACCCAGCAGTTCAAGTGACCACTTTCTAGATAAATTTTCTATACATTCTAGTCATGATTCATGTAATATAATGGTTCAAACATGAAGTCCTTATGTCATAGAACATTCACAAAGCAACACATCAGTTTAACAACAACAGATCCATAAGATATAACTCGGTTAAACCCTGTCAGAGGGCTGTTCATCTGATTTTCTGGAAATTCCAGAAAACGACTATCATGGTCAAGTAGGCTACTTTGACCACTTGCTATATTCGATTTGTTGATTGTTAACAGGCTACAAGTTGATTACATAAACACCATCAAACGACATCACATATGTCAGATCTGGGCCGTTCAAAAGGTTATTAGACACTGAAATATATTTTTGGGTTACCCAGAATTTCACTCGGTCATGGTCGGTCAACCGACTTTGACCGAGTATAACTTGAAATCTAAAAATTAATCAGCTGTGATTTCATCTCCAGATCAAAGACAACATGATAGAGTATAGATTAAATCTTTAAAAAAACAAAAAGCATAAACGAACAAGAATCTGTGGCTCATGACATTAGCTTGTCAGACCATAAATTTTGTTCTTGGACAGTTTTGGAAAAACTCAATTTTAAAGCACTTTGATGCTATGGATCCATGATGGATCACCATAGATCATTATAAAACAACTTTTAACACAAATATAAACACATAAACACAAAATTTTTCTTTGCATACAAGATCAAAGTTGAGTTAGGGTTTATACCTCTCTTGTCCAATCTTTGATCCTTGATCTCCTTAACTGATGTTGGTGATCTAAAGGCTTGGTTAGTGACTGAATCACTTGCTAAATTTGGAGGTTGGGTGAGAAAGAGAGTTTGTTGAGAGTAAGATAGCAAATAAGCAAACTTTACTAACTTTCTCTCTCTTAATCTTTTATAATCATTAGATGCAATGTATACTAGCATGCTAGGTGTCCATTTGGATAAGATTGGAGTTGATTTCTAGCACATGGGATAATTCTTAAGTGATGACTCACTAGATCTTGCAAATCTTTTAACTTAAAAGCTAAGTAAATGGTATTTTAGACTTTGAACATATAATTTTAATGGCATACATGAAATTTACCAAACCCTTAGGGTTTAACCCTAAGGTTTTAACCATAAGATTTTACAACTTTAACTTCTAGGATCTTCTAGATTAAGGTTTTTAAAATAAAAAATTAAGATTTCTAAAATATAATTAGTGTTTCCTAATTATATTAAAGGTTACTAAACGCATTAAAGTTTACTAATCACTTTAGGGCTTACTAATTAGGATTAGGGTTTTCTAATTAGGATTTAGGATTTCCAAATTAAAAATTAGGGTTTCTCGACTTTCGATTAGGGTTCCTAACTATGTGTTAGGGTTTTTAATCTTGAGATTTGGGTTTCCAATCCCTTATTAGGGTTTACAAATATTGTACCCTACCCGACCAATCATTGATCAATATTCTATACAGTATAACCATGTACTCATCGATATAATTATTTTAATTATATTTTCAATCAAATCCCTATCCGGACTTAGGGTTAGGGTTTCTATTCTCCGTTAAGCACAACTCTACTCTTATTTATCAGTCAATACACAAATTAACTACTTCTCAAGACTCATATCACAGATATACAGTACAATATTAATAGTCAATATTAATATTAAATAAAAAAAATTATTCGTAAAATTTTGGATTATTCGAAATCTCAGGTTATTACAGTTAACGTAAGAACGATGTAAATTATAATGGCAAGTCGGAACTAATAATAACAAATCTAATACATGATTAGGTTGAGAAGAAGGGTAAGATTCATTAGAAACTATGCATGTTTATTCATGACCTAATGTGTTACATTATGTGATCATATATTGTAGAGACCTTAAAGACTTAAAGAGAAAGTGTAATAACAGTAGCAGACGCTGAAGGCAAGTGTTCTAACCCTTGTCTATGTTCAATCTAGACAAGTTTTGTGATTCATGTATTCTTACACATGAATTGATGTATGATAAAGTCAAAACCAATTCTTTCGGCTAAACTTATGATATGTTGGATTTCTTATAATCTATCGAAGTATTGTCAATGTTTTACCAAACTATTTTGGTGTGGTTTTCAAATAAAGACTGAGTATGCTAAACAATGTTTTGTCGTCAAACGATAGGCACGTGAGGTTGCCACAACTTAAACGTACATACATTTAAAGAATGTAGTATTGATAAATATAGAGTACTATAGGCTGATCACCTAGACGTGCTCGTAAGTAATGTCGAACTTACGGACTTAGTTCCTAATTATCCTTTTCAAAGAAAGTATGAAATGCTCAAGGTCTTGGACCAGAATTAATGTTTTAATGAATGTTGTCATTGTAAAATGTTTTAAAGAAAATAAAAGTGCTATTTTGAATTATCGATAGCACTTCATAACTATTGTTCAGTTATTAATGATATATGATTTGTATGTTTCAATCATGTCATTTAAATGGAATTGTTGTCCTTGTTGAGCTAGTTATGATCACTCTTGATTGAACCATATGAATGCAGCTAAGATCGAACGGACCAAAGGATCCGATAAAGATAAAGGGAAGGCTAAGGCAGACCGTTGAACTATTTATATAATAGTATAGGTTTAATGTTGTAATGTATTTGATATTATAATAGAGAACTTATGTATTGGTTATCAAGAACCTAGGAAGGGAATATTGTTTGGAATATATATAAGACATATTCATTCTTTTGAGGCATTACAATTGAATGTATGTGTGAACTGTAGCACTGTGTAGAACCATATGTCAGGTTAGAAGATACCCGGATTTAGGGGCGTCACATACCCCGCACAAATGCCACATATGGTTCCCTGTCCTCAATGTTGGCATAGAATTCCTTTACTACATTCACAATGGTAGGATCCGGATCATCAGTGAAAACTTCCCAGCCCTGTTCATGTATCTGTCTCTGCATCTAGCCATCGAACGCATCCAGCCGTAAACCCTTTTCCGGTGTCAGTGCTTTAGGCACGAGATACTCATATTTATCCGCACTAACAAACTTGCGCTTGTCATAACTGCAGGCTGGTGGAGATGAACCCTCACCCCTTTGGCGTTTAGAATGAGTTTTTGGTGCCATGAATTCACTATGAAGTCACTACTTTCCCAAACTTGTCTTGGACAATTGCACAAATATTTAGTGTGCACACACTCACAAAACCTCAAAATTGATGACTGAATTCTAAACTTTAAAGAAAACTAATAACAATGGCTTACCCAAACTGATTTCCCCAATTGATGATGATTATATAATGTCTGATTGCCCAAATTCAAAGTTTCCCCCTTCTTTCCTTACTACAAACCGAGCCCTTAGAATGACCTAGCTTTTGGTGTTGTAAATAAGAGGAATCGATGTGTAATGTGTGTGGGATTGAATTAATTAGGGTTTAATTTATAGAGGGGTGGAGTAGTGTACTTATTTGTGGGATAATGGAGGTTATGGGTGGTATTTTGTGGGTTTAAGTGTAGCTTGAATTCGGTTATGAGGGATGAAAATGGGGAGAAACACGTTCTGCAAGTATAATTTTAAGTTGTTGATTCCCGTACCACCGCCAGGGCGGGGGGTAAATGGCCTACAAAGACCGTCAGGGGGGGGGGCATATACAAAGAGCCCCCTGGTCGGGGCGGGTGTGTCAGGTGGAAAAGGCTCGCCGGGGCAGGGGTCCCTCTTCTGCAGAACTTTAATTTTTCTGCTACTTTGACTTGCGTTCTTAGTCCAACTTCATCCTTAGTACCTAAAATCCATTAAAACTACAGATATAAGATAATTTCATGGAGTTTGAGCGAGCATGATGAAAATTACTAAAAATCACTAACTAACTACCTAAGTCTTGTACATACTTGAACTAAGTAATATTAAATTATTAACTAAACTACGAATTGAGTAAAATAAAACTAAAATACTATAAATGACAAGAAAATTGGGTTGCATCCCAATAAGTGCTTATTTTTAATTCTTTCAGCTTGACTACTCCTTGTTAATGGCACATTGGTAAGAGTGATTGCGGTGGCTTGGTTGTCAATGTCGCCACCCCAATAGTGCTTTAGACGTTGCCCATTGAATTTGAACATTTCAAGTGGATTCCTAATGTAGAGTTCAACGATGCCATATGGGTAGACTGTCTTGATAGTAAATGGCCCTGACCATCGTAATTTGAGTTTCCCGAGAAATAACCTTAGTCGTGAATTATACAATAACACCGATTGGCCCGGTTCAAACTTCTTATGCATAATATTCTGATCGTCCCACTTTTTGACCTTTTCTTTGCACAGTTTTGAGTTTTCGTAAGCTTGTAGATGAAACTCATCTAGCTCATTCAGTTGTAGAAGTCTCTTCTCGCCTGCAGCTGTTTAATCAAAAATTATCTTTTGAATGGCCCAGTATGCTTTGTGTTAAATTTCCACTGGGAGATGACACGCTTTTCTGTAAACTAGTTAATACAGGAGACATCCCAATTGGTGTCTTGTATGCTGTCTGATAAGCCTATAAAGCATCGTCTAACTTCAGAGACTAGTTCTTTTTATTTGGATTCACCACTTTCTCTAAAATTCATTTCACCTCTCGATTTGAAACCTCAGCTTGGCCACTCGTTTGGGGATGATAAGTTATTGCAACCCTTTGATTAACCTCGTACTTTTCCAATAGAGTTGTCAAGAATCTATTGCATAAGTGACTTCCCTCGTCACTTATAATTGCTCTCGGCATGCTAAATCTTGTGAATATATTTTTCTATATAAACTTTAAAACCACTTTGGCATCATTCGTAGGGACTGCCACAGCTTCAACCCATTTCGATACGTAATCCACAGCTAACAAGATTTTAAGTTGTTATATGAAGGCGGAAAAGGTCCCATTAAGTCAAACCCCCATACATCAAAAATCTTGACTTCCAAGATTGTGTTGAGCAGTATCTCATTCCTTTTTGAAATATTACCCACCCTTTGACATCTATCACAACTTTTCACGAACTGGTGGGCATCTTTAAACACAGTTGGCCAATAAAATCCTACTTGAAGAACCTTAGTCGATGTCCGCTCACTTCCATAGTGTCCCCCATATGCAGATGCATGGCATGTGTGCAAGATGTTATTAACTTCACTGTAAGGAACACATCTACGAATCATTTTGACTACACATTCTTTGAAGAGATAAGGCTCATCCCACATGTACCACTTTACATCATATAAGAACTTTTTCTGTTGACGTGTCAAATTAAGGGGAAGGATCTTCTCACCAAGTAATTAGCAAAATTTGCATACCGTGGAAATTCAGAATTTACTCCAAATAACTGTTCATCCGTAAATAACTCATTGATCAAACACTTATCTGCCTTATCCTTGTCCAGATTTTTCAACCTCGAAAGATGGTCATCTACTTAATTTTTTGTCCCATTCTTATCCTTGATTTCCAAATAAAACTCTTAAAGGAGTAGAATCCATCTAATAAGCATGGGCATTAGATAATGAATCGTCGACTGATCCATGTATACCATAACTTTTGTTCCTATCAAATATGCTCTAAATTTATCATAGGAGTACACGACTGCAAGTAACACCTTCTCGATGGTTGTATAGTTCAATTAAGCATTTGTGAGGGTTTTACTCACATAATATATGGAATGGAATATCTTCTCTCGGCGTTGTCCCAAAATAGCCCCTACCGCATAATCGCTAGCATCACACATCAACTCAAATGATATTGTCCAATCCGGCGCTACGATCACGGAAGCTATCGTCAATTTCTTCTTTAACTGCTCAAATGCTTTCAGACATTCTTCATTAAAACTAAAAATTACATCTTTCTCTAATAGACTGCATTGTGGTTTTGCAATCTTAGAGAAATCCTTAACAAACCTGCGGTATAATCTGGTGTGCCCGAGGAAACTGCGGATTCCCTTAACTGAGGTTAGCGATGGAAGATTCTTAATTGTGTCCAGCTTTTCCCACTCAACTTCCAACCCTTTCGCAGATACCTTATGCCCAAGAATAATTCTCTCTTAGACCACTAAGTGGCACTTTTCCCAATTCAATACAAGATTGGTTTCCACACAGTTTTAAAACCATGACCAGATTCTCAAGACAGTTATCACAAGTATTCCCATAAACTGAAAAGTTATCCATGAAGACTTCTACATTTTGCTGCACCATGTCTAAAAATATGGCCATTATACACCTCTAAAAGGTCGTCGGTGCATTACATAACCCAAACGACATTCTCTTAAAAGCAAAGGTGTTGTATGGGCATGTGAAAGTTGTGACGTCCCCAAATTCAGGTACTTGAAACCCAAACTCGGTGCTTCACGATACCATTTCTATGAGCGGAATAATAGTAGTAATAATAACAATAATATAAATACCAAACTTAATTTATATTTATATTAGAGTCTAAACCCAAGTACGCAACCTTTAATACATTCATTACATGATAATTAATAGATATCATTCTTATCTTAATAAAGTTAAACAATTACATAATATAACATCAACTTATTCTTCAACCTTCCTTTTCCCTTTGTTCTTAGCTAAGCTTTCATGTTGTTCACACTTAGCTGAAAACATTTAAATTAAGCAATGATGAGCATTTGAGTGCCCAGCAAGTAACATCAATCAATAACAGTTAGTCGAAGTAAATAAATGTTTCCCGTGAATAACATTTGTACAACGAATCAACAGTTGTGAAGTATGTTGAACCAATAATAAACAACATATCATTTTGATTTCAAATTTTTTAAACTACGTACTGACTATGAATAAGGATCAGTCGACAGACTATGAACATTATTTTCTATTTTCAAAAAGGTTAAACAGAACTTCATATGTAAACCGGTATAAATTACAGGCACGGGGGTGATCAGCCCGTTATGCCCTATATTGATCAATACTACATACAAGAACGATATTTTTGTCTAGCATATCTGCCTTAGGCGTATAAAAGTTTCCCAGATTCGGGATGTTCATACTAGTCTAGAATCTGAACCAAAATAATTCGGCTGGATATAAAAAAGTTCTATCTTGTTCAATAATATTATAAAAATTATTGTCTAGCTGAATCAAATAGCTTAGACGGCTTTCAAATCAATGTATACATACTGGAAACTAATAAGTATGTACCAACATGTGATAAAATATAATGATTATCCAAGTGAGGACACGTGTATAACCATGCTTAGGAATTAACGAACAGAATATATATCTTGATCTATAATAACAGAATTAATGAACTTGTACAATAGATTATGATCTAATAACTTACTTATACAGAATCATTGCAAAAGTATATACAAAGTTTAAGATATTTGAACAATAAAAAAGAATAGTTTTGATATTTGCTTACGCATGTCCATTGCATAAAGTAAATACAAAGATAGGATACTTACCTGATCTGTTGCTTATAGTTATGCAACTTAGTTTTATCTTTTATATCAAGCCCTATCATTAATAAGATCATTTTTTCGATTAGAATAATATATCATAACATATAGTACTGCTATTTGCAGTCAGCACATAACCTAATCACATTGTCACATAAATTTAACAGTTATTGGATCACAAACAAACATGTATATAGTCAATATATATAAGTCCAGATCAATTTCTAAAATATTTTAGGTGTACCAAAGACTTTATCGGGTAATTATCGAGTCTAAAACTCTATCCTATATTTCAATATTCATTTAGACAACTTAAATATCAGTAATATTATTTTTGAATAACTTATAATAATTTTTAATTAATTATTATAATTTATCATGATTTTTCAAACACCGAAATCATTATTAAATGATTTAAATATTAAATAATTTTATTATCATTAATATTAAAATATTAATCAAACCATTGTCAAAATATTAAAGTTATTTATAATAATTCAAAATACTTCTAAAGTATTAATATTACCCTTAAATGATGTTTAAAATAATTAAAATCATTTTTAAATAATTACCATTAATATTTAAATATTAATGAATTATTTATCAAACTAATAAAAGTCATTTATTATGACTTAAAATATTTGTAATTCATTTATATCCTTTTTAAATAATTTTTAAATCAATAGAATCATTTTTAAACTATTTATTATCAAATAAATTTAATATCATTAATATTAAACTATTAATAAAATTTTACCCTTAAATATGAAAAGTTATATTTTATAACTTCAAATATTTTAAAACACTTTATTTTTATTTAAAATAATTTTTATAATATTAAAATTATTTTTAATTAATTTATTTAATTTAATAAATCTAAATATCATTAATATTAAATAATTAATGAAATTTATATTAAAATATTAAAAGTTATATTTTATAACTTAAAATATTTTTAAATACCTCATTATCATTTAAAATAAATTTTAATATAATAAAATCATTTTAAATTAATTTATTTAATGCATTTATTAAATAAATTAAATATCAATAATATTTAATTAAATACTAATATTTATGAAAAATTTGTCAAATTATTAAAATTTAATTTTTATAACTTAAAATAATTTTTAAAACAAATTTTGGAATTTTTAATAATTAATTTCTATTTTTAAATGATTTTTAAAAAATAAATTAAATAAAATTAAACAAACTATCGTTATAGCATTTAGCGACAAAAAGTGTAGCCTTTGGTGTTCTTGAGCACCAAGAACATGCAATGTCAGTTACCAAGTAACCTTGTTTGACCATCTATAGCTGTCAGATCTTGATTTTTCTGAGCATGTTTCTGGTCAGATCTTGTAGTACTAATGTAACACTACAAGACCCAACAACAAACATGATCAAACAGCATCACACTAAGGAGATCTAAGCATGCAAAGTGGTTATCAAAGCTATTTTTCATTTCTGGGTTACCCAGAAATGAAGAACAGTTCGAGCAGTCACTTTTGGGCTTCCACAACTTGCAATCCTTGTATTATTTTTGTGATTTAATGCTTTCGATTTGTAGCCAACATGTAAGAGAACAGATCTAATACCAAAAACACATATAACAACAACAGAATCAACCATTAAGATCTGGTCAAACCATGTCAGAGACTATCTTCATATGTTTTCTGGGTTACCCAGAAAATAGAAAACATGATCGTGCTGCCTGGTTTGACCGTCCACTATATTCACCCAACTTGATGTTTAGGAGATTTTAAGGCATAAACATATAGTCCATATACCAAACCTCAACTTAGATACAAAAACAAGAACAAATAAACAAAAACCTTCCAGATCTAGAGCAATAAACTCATTGTCAGACAGTTCTGGACAAGATCTGGGTTACCCAAATTTTGTCCAGTCATGGTCGGTCAATGGGGTTTGACCACCCATATCATGCAACCTGTTCATGCTCTGACCTTAAATCAAGTTCCAAATGATATACCACATAACATACTACAAATATTAACCTTTAAACCAACAAAAACATAAAGAGACTAAGTCTATGAGACCTGACATTTTGTTGTCAAACCATATTTCTCAATTTTCCAAATTTTGAAAATCTTCAAATCCAAGCCTATAGATGTTATGGATCTAACATCTATCAACCCAGATCATCAATATACACTACATACCACATATTTAAACAACTAAACACAACTTTTAACACAGCTTGCAAGATCAGATTATAAATTAGGTTTTATACCTCTTTTTGAGCAAAACTTGAATCTAGGGCTTCTGATTAGGTTAAAAATGAAAATTAAAGTTTCTAAAATTCTAAATTAGGGTTTTTTTTTAATTAACATAGGTTATCTAATTACATTAGACCTTGAAAATTAAGTTTAGGATTTACAAATTATAATTAAGATCGCTAATTTAGCAATTAGGGCTTAAAATTTGATAATTACGGTTCCTAAATAATAATTAGGGTTTTAATTAGTAATTAGGGTTTTCTAAGTAATAATTAGGGCTTTTTCTAATTAACATTAAGATTTATAGTTTAGCAATTAAGGTTCTAGTTTAGTAATTAGGGTTTTTAATTATTAATTAGGGTTTATAATTTTGAAGTTAGGGTTCCTAATTTAGAAATTAGTGTTTCTAATAATTAGGGTTTTTCCTAATTAAGATTAGAATCTATAATATTAATCATTAATCACATAATACAGTTACTAAACAGTCTTGAACTTGTGTTTGATTTTTAGTTTAGGGTTTAGCACAATAGTACTATGTTTTAGCATGATATACCATAATTGACCAACCATTATCAGTCTACACATAAACATTACATATTTATAGCACTGAAATAAAAATAATATTATATTATTATTCTCATTCCTTGATTAAAATCCAAAATTAGGGTTGGAATTCCATATCTGATTTATCTTACATATATGACATTATTAATTAAGTTAAAATAATTAACTTAATAATCTGAACTAAAATTCATATAATAAAATAATTATTATAATAATTTCAATAATCATTTCATATATTATTTAAATAATATATAATCATATTTTTATGGAAAATAAGTAATAAAAATAGTTTTACTAAAAAATTAATTATAAAAATATAATTTATAATGGTCAATAATTCTAAGAAAATTATTTGAAATTATTCATGTAATAAATAAATTTTATTTATCACATATATATATATATACTTTACCTTGCACGTATTCCCACCTTTAAAATAAAAAAAATTATACGCAAAATTTCTGATTTAATTATATAGAAAATATCGGGTTGGTACAAAAGTTCTCTTCTCTTGATCCTCAGGAGCAATGACGATATGGTGATATCCCGAATATTCATCCAATAGGCAATAATACTCATGCCTAGCTAAACGGTCCAACATTTGATCGATAAACAGTAGAGGAAAGTGGTCCTTCAGGGTTGCCTTGTTAAGCTTCCTATAATCCATACATACCCTCCAGTCGGTCACTATCCTCGTCGGGACTAATTCATTGTCGTCGTTCGTCACAACTGTCATTCCACCATTCTTCGGAACACACTGAACCGGACTTACCCATGAACTGTCTGAAATGCGATAAATTATCCCAACATCCAACCATTTCAAAATTTCTTTCTTTACAACCTCTTTCATGATTGGATTAAGTCTTCTTTGCTGTTCCACTATCACCTTTGTATCCTCTTTCAAGAGTATCTTGTGCATACAAAATGAAGGGCTTATTCCCTTGATGTCGACAATTGTCCATCCTATTGCAGACTTGTACTCTCTAAACACCCTCAATAACTTTCTTTTCTATAAATCGTTAAGCGTAGAGGCAATAATAACAAGTAAAGTATTAGAATTACCCAAAAATGCATACTTGAGGTGTTTAGGAAGAGGCTTAAGCACAAAAGTGGGTGGTTCCTCAATTGAAGGATTTATTAGTGTCGATGCTTTCTCTTCCATTTGTAGAGGCTCAAATGGAACCTTAAATCTGCTCACTCTAGGAAAATCATCCAGCATATGTAAGTAGTCCACGAATTATGGATCATCCAAATCATCATCCCCCATCAAAGTGTTTTCCAACGGATCCCTGTCCAAACCTCTAATCAGGTCTTCATTAACCATCTTTTTGATCACATCCATTCTGAAACACTCGTCCTCATCTATAGTGAACCTCATGGGTTTGAAAACATTAAATTTAACTTCTTGGTCTTGTACTCTCATGGTTAATTCTCCTTTCTGAACGTCAATGAAAGTCCTCCCAGTATCCAAGAATGGCCTCCCTAAGATGATTGGGATATTCTTGTCCTCTTCATAATCCAAAACAATAAAGTCTGCTGGAAATATGAACTTATCCACCTTAACTAGAATGTCTTCAACGATCCCTCTTGGATAAGTCACCGATCTGTCTGCCAATTGTAGTGAGATATTTGTAGGTTTCGGTGCCAGCAAACCCAACTGAGCATACATCGATAATGGCATGAGTTTCACACTTGCACCGAAATCACATAGACATTTGTTAAATGTAAGACCCTGAATTTTATGAAATGAAAGTATTCAATTTTCTTATAATTATTATTTCATTTAGTAAATGGTTAAATTGATAAAAGGATTAAATTTAAGTGTGATATGTGAAAATTTTGCAAAGTAAAGCAAGTTGTTATAAAATATTCGTTTGGTCATGAAATATTCTTGTTGTCGGAGAATATTCATACGACGGCGCAGCCATTTATGGGTCATATAACAGAATAACTGTCGGATGAAAAAAATGACAAGTTTGAGTTTTATAAATAACGACATAGTTGTTACCATTAACACTGTTGGAATATCTGATGGTTAAAATACAGTAATACGCGTTGTTGCACAGTAGCACACGATATTGCACAGTATTTTCGAATTATTGATTCTTACGTAAGAAGGCACTACTCAATAATTGTTACAGTAATTACTGTTTAATATTTTATTTTATTGATTTAATAATTCCTGCGTTGATATTTTTTATTATTTTTGTTTCAATAGTTGTCATTGCACAGTATTTCCCATTATCAAATTAATAATTCATATTATTTGAATAACTATTATTAGATAGCATTATTGGCAATGTCTATAAAGTTCTGTCAATGAGAGGTTTGGTCACCTAATTGCGCGCCAGTAAGGAGAAATCCTTATCGAAAAGCCCCCTCTTTCTTGGAAACGGCCTGGTTGTCATTATTGTGATTCTATAATATTATTTATGAATAATTAATTATTAATTTATATGATAAGAAAATATTTATTTTATGTGTACATAAATGATGGATAGAAAAATATTTATTTTATAGTGGTTATAAATGAAGGAATTAATGTTGATGTGTTTTATCAGTATTTTGTAGGATTGGAGGTATTTACAAAATTAAATCAGTGTTCTTATGCACTATTGCATGAGTTATAATTTTGATCCGACCGTTGGATTGTTGTGATTTTTGGATATGTTATATATATATATATATATATATATATATATATATATATATATACAGAATGGATCCTGTCCGGACTCCCGGACAGGACCCAAAATCCGGACCCCAAAATTTTTTTTTTTTTTTTTTTTTTTTTTGTAGAACAACTAAAAAAAAAAAAAAAATTTATGGAACTGAAATTTTTCAATAATACAGTGTTTTGGGTGTGTTTTTAACACCCACACCAACCAATGTATGTACAGTCTGCCCAGACTGTACAGACATGTTTCGTTATAGGCATCCAAATCACACCCAAAACACTGTATTATTGAAAAATTTCAGTTCCATAAATTTTTTTTTTTTTTTTTAGTTGTTTCAAAAAAAAAAAAGCAAAAAAAAAAAAAAAAAAAAAGTCCGGATTTTGTTAAAATCCGGACTCCCGGACCAGATCTCTTCCCTATATATATATATATATATATATATATATATATATATATATATATATATATATATATATATATATATAAGTTGAATATATGTCCACAAATTTTGAACCGTCAAAAATTAACGTATGATTTGTTATGAATTTTAAGAGGTGTTAAAAATCATCCGTTTGTGACTTTCGGATATTTTCTGCTTGAAATTTGAAAAAACTTTCTTCTACAAAGTTGTAGAGAATTCAATTTCGAATAGAATGGGCATAAAATTCGTATTTTTCTGATAAAAAGACTATTTATTATGAATTGTTGAAGTTTCAGAAATTAAAATATTTTTATTAAAAATATGGGTGGGCCCCACGTTTGGTTGTTGGGAAAGGTGGCTGATTTTAGTGGACCCCACTTGTGGTGGCTGAAATTTTTTCAAAGAAATATTCACAGAAAAAATAATAACATTATTTTATTATTTAGTCTTCTATGGCGTTCTAGTATTTTCCTATAAATAGACACTTAAGTTAGAATTGAAAATCACACCAGAATCAGAGAATTCTTCTTCTATAATCTTGAGCGTATTTCTTTCGAGTTTTAGAAAGCTTTGAACGTAGAAAATAGTGAAAGTTTTCTTCAAGAATATTGTGACAACCCGAGAATTTGGGCAATTTATTAAAATCTTAAATGATTGATTTAAGGTCAAATAATAGACCTAGACAGTAAATAAGTGTATGCGTTTGATGTTATTGGGATGGAATCTTGAGGATTTCAAAATCCTGTGAAGGATTTAGGTGAATTATTCAGGATTAAGTATCTATGTGACTATGTTCTATGTTAATGGTTATGTATGTGTTCTGAATGTGGTTAAGGGTCAAGAATTGACCAGATAAACGATATCTGTAACAAACCCTAATTATATATTAAGAACTTTAACGTTCGGTTAGAAAACCCTAGCGATTAATAAGAAATCCTAGAAACTGGTTCTAGAAACCCTAATGTCAGTTCCGGGAATCCAAAACCCTAATTCGGTGCATGAAACCCTAAATCGGGATCTTAATGGCACAAGTGTAAATAATTATAGGATTAATTAAGGTTAATCTTAACAAATTGATTACAAAATCATAATTCCGAATTTGAAACCCGATTTGATTATTAGAAAACCCTAAAACCAGATCTGAAAACCCTAGTTTCAGATTCTGATAAATTGAAGCCTTAATCTGGGAATAGAAAGGATAATTATAATGCTTATGTGGTATTAATTATACTACTAATTAGGGCAAAGCTTAATTAATTAGCAAACCCTAATTTCAAATTTGTAAACCCTAATTTCCAATTTTTGAACCCTAATTGTACAGTGGTGGATTTAATTGCTAAATTAGCAATAATAATTAGGAATTATAAATCCTAATTGTCAAGTTATTAGAAACCCTAATCTGATTAGGAAATCTAATTTCTAAAATTGAAATATTATTTTTCTATTCAAAACCCTAAAATGTAGTTTTGAAACCTAATGTACAATTTTGACCCTAATTGCTTAATTAGCGATTGTAATTAGGAAATTAAAATATAATTAGGAAGCCCTAATTATAATTTAGAAATCATGATTTTTTATTTTAAAATCTAATTAGAAAATCTTAGAAATCCAATTTGCTAAAGTCTTTAGGGTTAAAACCTAAACCCTAAACTCTAAAATATCCAAACCCTAAACCCTAAGAGTTTGCAACAAATAGGAAATTCTAGAAATAAATGGAAATATCCAAAACGCCCTTATGTCACATTTTATATTTGGTAGCTTGCAAATCTTGGTAAATTTGTGGTAGGTTACCAACTTTGTTGACTTGTGTGACATTAAATCTCAGCAACTCAGCTCCTTTTGACAGCAAACATCAACCATACATGAATCTAGGCAATATATATTAGTTTGGAGGGAGAGAGAAAGTTAAATATTTTAGCCATTTTGCTTGGAAGCTCTCACCAACTCACTATCTTTGCTAAACCTCCAAAAATCATAAGTAAATAAGTCTTTAGTTAAGCCATGATCAAGTCTTGGCAAGCCACCAAGATCAGAAATCAAAGATCAAAAATCAAAATCAAGTTAGAAAGAGGTATAAACCCTAATTTCGAAAATCTTATGATTTGTTGTTAGATGTTATAATTGATTGGTTAGATATGTGTAATAAGGTGTCTATTAGTGATCTGGGTTGTAAAATCACATATCCATAACATCCAAGTGCTCGAATCTAGCAATTTTGCAAATCTGGAAATCTTGAAAAATATGGCCTGACAGCAATATGTCAGGACCTTTAGATTCGTGGGTGTTAAGTATTTTGTGTATTTTATGTTATAGGTATGTTCTTTGCCATGTTGTCTATGATCTGAAGTTGAAATCACGATCATAACTTGTCTAGATCTTAAGTTATATGCAGTCAAACTGCGTTGACTGACGTTGACTGGCCAAGAATCTGGGCAAACCCAGAAACCCAGATTTCTGACAACGTTTTTGAAGCTCTTAATCTTGCGTTGATTTAAGTGTTGGGCCAAGTTGTTGTTGATTAGTTGTAGTATGATATGTAGACTACACATTAAAGCCTTTAGATCACATAGATCATAACTGAACTAGCAGGAAATCGCGGTCAATTATGCGTTGACCAATTACCTTGGACAAATTCTGGAAAACCCAGATTTCGTGAAGAACAGTTTCTGGCCTCTACTTTGACCGGCTTGGATCGTGTGTATATGTTATTGTTAGACTTATTTATTGCTATATTAATGAACCTTGTCATCTATACTATATATTTGAACTATTAAATGTTATAAAACATGATCAGAACATTAAGGAAATCGAGCTTGAAAGTGTCAACTCGACACTGTCTGGGTTTCTGGGTTACCCAGAAAACCCAGATTAAGTCTGACAGTGACTTTGCATAGCCTGATCTTCATAATATGTTGATATATGAACTGTATAGTTGGTGTTAATTGTAGTGCTACACAAACACTACAAGATCTAAGTTTTAGATTGGACATACCATGTTTGAACAAAGAATTGTATCCGGTCAAACCAGCCCCCTCGCACACTGACTTTGTCAGTGTTCTTGAGCCAAGAACACCTAAGGCGACAGACAAGTGTCGCTAAAGGTCTACAACGACGGTTTAATTTATTTTAAATTCTGAATATTCCGAAAATTAATTAAAAATAGAAATAAATGGTTTTTAATTATTAAAAAATACATAATAAATTATAAAAAATTATTTTAAAGTCTGAAAAATAGTTTTTAACTATTTTGAGTATATTTCGAAAATATTTAATATTTTTGGAATATAAAAGGTATTTATTTATTTAATTATTATATTAAATAAATTATTTTAAAATGGTTTTAATTCATGAAAAATCATGAAAAATTATATTATGGTTTTAGAAAATATTTGAAGTTATTTTTGATGACTTTTAATATTTTGTGATGTAATTCATTAATTAATCAATATTAATGATAATTAGTTTATTTAATAGATATATTAAATAAATTATGGAAAAATAGAATTAATGTTTTAAAAATCATATAAAATGATTTAAGTGTTATAAGAATATTTTAAGTTATAAAATATAACTTTTGATATTTAGTCATAAAAATATTAATATTTTAATATTAATATCAATTATCGATAATGGATTTAAGTGTTTAAAAATCGTATAATTATGATTTTAAGGTATTAAAAATACTTTGATATATTATAATTATATTATAATATTATGTTATGATTTTCATTAAAATTTTATTAAATTAATATTAATGATTAATGAATTATGTGGTAATTAATTCATATAAATACGATATTAATGATTGGAAAAATCATGATAAACTTGAAAATTATTATGAGCCTATGAAAATTATTTTGGCTGCTAAGAAAATTATCGGTGATAATTTTTAAGTGTTTCGGCAGAGTTTAATTGAACTTAAACTCGATAAAAGTCCGACTAGACCGTCGAGATGTTAGAATTGTGTCGGGTTCAACTCAGACTGTAATAGTTTGACTTAATACCTAGTCTTATGTGTGTTATAGACTGATAGGCTTATGTGTTATATGTGTTTAGGTTATTCTGTGGATATATATATATATATAACAGTATTATACTGTGATGATATTATTCTAATTATTGGAGATCTATATTATTAATATTAGGTCTTCGGGGTAAAGCGATATAAATTGCGTAGCGGTAATCAACGGTTCAGGCAAGTTTCTTTTTACTAAACTCTAATAAGAGTGTTTTATTCAAGCTTATGGTTAATCATTGCTGATTGCCACGAAAATTGTACTATGTACATCTTGCATGTATAAGTCAGGTATGAAAGGCTGATCACCTTCATTGCCAGTTGGTTCAAAAATGTTTGTTCATGTTTAATACTTGTTTAGTCAAAAGTTTGTTCGTGCTAGTTCTCAATTATATTGATGAATTATAGCCAGCTTATTATTCATACTCTTCAATCATGATATATCGTTATATTGTTGTATTTAAACTTGCTGGGCAACTTTCATTCTCATCCTTGCTATATCATAACAAAACATTGCAGATAAGGCGAATGCGTTCGGATACAGGAAAAGGTTAAGGCCAAGTTCAGCTTGGGATAAAATATGCGACTATTTTGTAATAGTATAGTTGATAAATGTGTTATATGTTAGAAAGTTTATGAAATGTGTATTAAGTTAAGGTTACTCGACCTTGGGGATTATGTGTAAGTTTAATGTATAAACAATTTATGTTTATATCTTCCGCAAACAGTTATAGAAATAGTATACCAGATCCGAGGTGATTTGGGACCTGGATTCGGGGCTGCTACAAATATCCTCGTTATACCAGTTGGAATACTATTCTTTTCAAGATAAGGGATATTATTATTGTTCAATATTTGCTTGAAATAATATTTTCTTTCATACTCTGGAGTATGTATGTAATATTATTTTCTTTCAGATTTTGAATTCTATTATCGTTTTGTTAAAATTTTGATTTCTATACTCCATGAAATTAGTAGAATATCCTTGATATTTGCGCTTCATCTAGTATCTTTTCATGGAAATATTATTTTGAGCATTCTTGATAAGTTTTAACTTTTTCTTGCCGGAGTACTATTTACGGGGTTACTATTCTTGAAGTACTATTCACGGGGTACTATTTACTCGAGTACTATTCACCCAGATTACTATTCATGATAAAATTGATTCGTTTTCGGTCCAAATTATTTTTGGTACAATATTATTCTTGAATTTTACTCCACAAAGCAGTATCATGTTGATAATTTGGACGTTATTGATTTCTAGATAAATTATATTATAAATCTTTAAAAATTTATCCTTGAACTTGTTTTATTGAATTCTTATATCATTGTCATCATCCTCATGTTTATATTATGTTGAAAGTCATCTGTGGCTTGTAGTACATAGATGGACTTTGTATGATTATGACTAGGGATTATTCGGTATAATCATAATCGTAATGTTACAAATGATGTGGTAAAAGTCCTCATTGGCCCGTAGTGCATTGATAGACAGTTGTTGGCATGATCATGACCATTGATGAATACACGAATATCCTTGGCCCGTAGTGCATGGATAATTTGTGGTCGTGATACTAAAGAATATCCTTGGCCGTAGTACATGGGTGATTCGATGATGTGGATTATTTATTAAGTTGAGTCTTAGAGATAAAAGTGATGAAAAACCTTTTAAATCATAGAAGATAGTAGATTTTATGCTCTACTTGACTCTTCTAATGGATTACTTGTTTCGCTACAGTTAAACTTGATGTTTGTTATATTTTATCAGTTTAACACTGTTGAAGGCTAACGATAAATTATTCTGCATTATCTTAGTCATAATATTTCTTACTGGGCTAGTTGAGCTCGCCCTTTTGCTTTCATTTTCCTCTTCAGGAAATGAGAACGTAGCCGGGACTAGTCGGGGAACGGAGTGACGATCCAGATGATAGCATTAGTAGCCATCACTATTCTATGAAATAGTGTGATAATAAATGTATTGAGGACTCCATTTGAGTTGAATACTGTCTAGAAGACAATATTTGTATTAAAACTCTCAGTTTATGTTTTGTCGTATTTTACACGACAGTTGTATTATTAAGTTGTATTTGAATTTTGTACCATGTATTTGGAGACTCAAGATGGGTGATTTATACATGTTTTGGGGGCGTCACAGTTGGTATCAAAGCTTAAGAATATGATCCCTGGCTAAGATGTGAGACAAGAACTAGGAAGGGAGAGACGAGGAAATCCTTCGGTAGTATGACATACCTAAGTTTATTTGGTAGTTAATTGGTCGGTCAGAGTATAGGGATAATATTTGACATGTCAATTAACCCTAGTTTTGTGGCAGTATTTGAAAATGACATCCGAGATTATTGAGAATAACAATGGAGCACAGGAGACCAGTAGAGTCACCACAGATGAATACCCAAGCATAATGTGCAACAGGAAGACAATAATCCTCATGCAAACAACAACACTGACCAAATGATGAACGATGGAATGTTCAGAGGCTTTCTACAATTCATGCAACATCAGGCAAAAGAGTGTAACAATCCGGAATTTCAAATTGTAATAAATATTTATTGAGTTATATAAATATTTATTTAAGGTGTTTATTTTTGAATAAATATTTATTGATGTGATGGTTGTTAATAAATATTTATAAATCTAAATTTATTGGATAATATTCTAAATTAAATTAATTTATAATTTAGAGAATTGTAATATGACATGAGATGTTATACTATTGTTTTGAATTAATAATTTAAGTTGATGTGTTTAATTATTAAATAAAATTATAATAAAAATTATAATTTGGTGGTATTTGCTTAAATGATATATTCAAATTAAATTATAGCATGTGATTGATTTATTTAATTAATGTTGGATATAGAAATCCAAATAAATAAGATATAATTATGAATTATAAACTAAATTGTTTATTAAAATTAAATAAAGGAGTTTAATGTGGGTTTGCCAAACAAGGCTTAATATATTAAGTCTTTAATATTTAAAGGGATTTTTCCAAACAAAGCCTTATGGCATTTGAATTTCTAATTTTTGAATTTAAATAAAATAAATAAATAAAATAAAATAAATAATATAAAATATATTTATAGTAGAGATACGTCTATAATAGTGTAACTGATATATTTAGAAGGCGTATTAAGGCCATATCGGTTACTTAAGTTTGCGTATATTTGTTATTGGTTTTGTTTGTTGCTTAAGCCTAAGAAAAGAAAACTGAGAAGTTCAGAGAACCTGAGAGAGAATTGGAGAGGAGTCTTAAGAATTTTCACAGCAAGTTTAGTGTTTAGCAAGGTTGTGCAAGCTAATTGAAGGTATGTTCCATAGTCTCTATATTACATACATGTATATGTCTACATATGTGAATTACGGCAAAATTTCATGTACTCTATGAAATCAAATTCATTGAATTGTTGCTATACAATGAGATAGTTGTGGTTATATGTGTTGAGATGGTTGAGGTTGTATGTAAACAAGAGTTTGTATGCTAATTTCGTTCTAACAGTAGAAAATTTTGACAGTGTATATATTTTCTTATGTAGCTTATGTAAGTATCAATTTTGATGGTCAACTTGCATGTTAAGTTGTTAATTGAGTCTTGTATATGTTAGTTCTTTAAGAAACGAGCATAATGTAATTTGAACGAAGCAATTTGGCCAAGTATAGATATTACAATGATGAATTTTGTAAAAGATGTCAAGAAAATTGAGTTTTTAATGAAAACATGAAATTTGAGAAATTAAACTAGTATAGTTGATGTTAAATTGTTCTAATTGGTTGAAAATGTTAGCAAACATGTTTATGATAGTTTCGTATCAATTGTACGTGTTAATATTATTGTCTTGTGGGTGAAATTCGTGTTAGTTGGGTTAAAGTCGGTTACTGTTCATGTTGTTTCTGCCTCTGTCTGTGTACCGGCGCAGCTGCGCCGTTGCCAAGGCAAAAACGACGAATTTGTACCGGTCCCAGGCCTGTGTATAGCGCAGTTGTGCCATACCCTGTCCTGAGACAGTTTGTTCTATTATTTTTTGCAGACCTTGGAATACCTTGCCACATGGTTTAAGGTTATGTTAATGTGTCCAACATGTAACAACAAGGATAAAATAAAGTTGTGATTATGTGGTTAGTGAATTCAAAGTGGTAAAAATGATTGTCGACGTCGGGATTTTTGAGTGTCCCTTTTTCGTTACTTGTTCTTTGGTGTTCTCATGTTAATGTGAGATTTGTTTGAAAAAACAAGTGAAAAAGGTTCGACATGTATAATGTCGACAATTTGACTTTAAGAGTCGCCAGTTGGTGTATTTAACTGGTTGCACCAATTCAACCGAAAAGGTTTGCACATTGACCCAGTGTTTTGACACTGCTAAATGGGTCTGTGAAACCGAGATTCATTTTAGGTCTGGGGGCTTGATTATGCAGGAGGGAAGGTGTTAGGCACCTCCCGATATCTGTGTTACCACGGTGACCGCCACTTCTGAAAGAAATTGTTATATGAATGTGTGTTTATATGTGCGTGGATTAATGTGCAATTATTTGAAAGTAGTGCGAGGCCTCGTTCGCACCTATATACACAAGGTTTGAATTTTATAGGAAAATTCAGTTTTAACCAAGATATAGCAATGAAGTTTTATAAAAGAGATTTTTCAAACCATGTGCTCAATAGGAATTGAGACCTTTTCATACTTTTATTTTATTATTAAATGTTTTGCTTGTTTGCTTTTATTTTCGAGATGCGAAGCATGCTCGAGAAAATAATATACAGCAGTGCCAAACTCCTCATGGGCATGACAGCCATCCAAGGAAATTCAGACACTGTAAAATAATGTACAAGCTGCTTACAGCTGAAAAATGTCCATCACGGGAACCGAATCTAGATTCAGTAAACTAAACCTGTGATCACATGATTCCTAGGCTCACATGATACTGCAATTTGTATGGAAAGCAGTAAGTAGTAATATATATAAAAGATGTATATATATATATATATATATATATATATATATATATATATATACAGACATGATCAGCCACCACGAAGCAACTCCATGGGAGATCGGAAATGTAAATATATAAAAGCGATCAATATATATATATATATATATATATATATATATATATATATATGGACATGATCAACTGCCACGAAGTAAACTGCAGGCGGGACGAAATGTAAATAAAGCTGTAAAAGCGATCAACTGCCACGAAGTAAACTCCAGGCAGGACAAAATGTAAATAAAACTGTAAAAGGCCACGAAGTAAACTCCAGGCCTGACATGAATGTAAATATATATATATATGTGTGTGTGTGTGTGTGTGTGTGTGTGTGTGTGTGTGTGTGTGTACAAATATATATAAAAGTAGTAAACGCACTAAATGTAAATCCAGGCTCATCGGATATGTCCGACAACAATTATATGTATATATATAAGCGAATAAACGCACCAGATGTAAAATTCAGGCTCATCGGATATGTCCGACAACAGTTATATATATATATATATATATATATATATATATATATATATATATATATATATATATATATATATATATATATATAAGCAATTAAATGCTCCAGACCGAAGTCTAGGCTCAATCAAGGCATAACTCGATAATGTTAGTCCATATATATGAAATATATACATATATTAGTATATATATACAGACAGAAATGAAAACCACGGACCGAAGTTTGGGCAAACGCACACAACACGACTCTCAATGTGTATAACAGTGTGTGCTATATCAGAAGAAGGCTTTATAAAATGTAAGAAGGTTTACAGTGGGCTGCCAAAGTAGACTTCTATGACTTTAAATGGATAAACATTCAGCTTCCGTCGGATAAAAGATAGCTATCTGTGAGCTAACTAGTGTTTAAAGAAGAGGAAACACTCAAAAGATGTGTGCAGAGTAAAATGGATAGGGCTTCCTCGCCTTTTTCCTTCTCTCCTCTCTCCCAAATGGCTGACCCAAGCCTTGTATATATAGACGGATGGCTGCAGGTACACCTGCGGCTGGTTGTGGTGGATCTGAGCCTCGCGGGTCCCATCGTCTCGTAGTATGTGTAGTCGTGCACTGTAATATCCACTCGAACTTGCATAACTTCAATCCAAGAATCCAAACGAGGTATAACTGACCTTCTTTAGACCGCTTGTGTCGAGAGTTATGCAATGACATGGATTAGAGGTTGTACGAAGTCAGGAAGAGGGGTCTATGCCCATGGTCTTCAAGCTTCAAGTTCTATCCAAAGTACTGCCACACATAATAGTCACTCGAGATTGTCATTCCTCGGCTCTTGTGGGACATTGTTGAATGTATGTATGATGTGTTGTGACGACGTGCCATTTGTCGAAGGAACAAGATGACGTTTGACTCCTCGCAGGGGTTATCGCCGGTTTGAGTTGAAAGTAGAGGTTGCTAAGGGTTACAACTGAGATTGGACTACTCGTTGGTGTACCGCGATATCATCTTGGTTATGTGGTAAGATGACATTATCATTCCTCACCGGGGTTATCGCCGATTTAAGCAGAAAGCAGACGTTGCTCAGGGTTTCATCTGAGATTAGGCTACTTGTTTGTATGCCTCATTGTCATCTGTGGATGTTCCTGTCTACCCGTTGTTATCTTCGGGTCTGAGGTGTGTGTGCCTTGACAGGATGTTGGTGGTTGAAGTTGATTGCATATGTTTGAAACAAGCATTTCTGGGGTTACCACCGGAACTGCAATGGAATCTCTTGGGGCTATCACCAAATACAGGGTTGCTACTCCCAGTGTTTCTCTGGGACTGGAACTGAGCGTCGCGGTGTTATCGCCGAGATAGAACTTTCCTCTCCGGTGTTGTTGCCGGTCTTTTGATCTGCATATCTCGGGGTTATCTTCGAGATCAGAAATGACATTCCTGGTGTGTGTTCCGGGTTTTGAGATAACGCTCCTGGATTGTGCTTTGGGTTGGAACTGAACTTCCAGTAGTATCCGGAATGGATGTAAGCAAGCTTCCAGGGTTATCTCCAAAAGATAAATATACCCTCCTGCAATGTTAGTAATAGGAGTGCAAAAAATTTCGAGTGTCTACAGATGCCCCTCTTTATCATATGCATGCAATGCAAGCCATGGATACCATAAAGAATCCTAGACACTTGAAATGCAAGCAAGATAAACATGATGCTATGTGCAGCAACATGATGCAAATACATGTAGAATGCATGAATGATTGTCAGGTAATCCTGTTGGGATGACAATCAGTGATGGCTTGGACATGCGATCTAAGTTTCCAAGGAAGTTGATGTTGGGGCTATCACCAAAGTCTTGAATCATAGACACTGTCTTATACTCCATAGAGGTACCTCTTATGTGGAAGAGTTCTCTGGGGATAAAGGCTTTGTCTGTTTGAGGATGTGTATAACATGTTCCCTCATACTGTCGGAGTTACTACCAACAATGTTGTCGCTGCCAGGGTTGCCTGACCTTCGTTGATGTGTATATCACCAGATAGATCCCTGTTGGGTGCATTGTCAAGGCTGTTTGACCTTCATTGATGTATGTGTCAATGGTAGCATTATGTTGTAACCCTTGCTGGGTAAGGTTATGTCGATGGGTTTACTTGCCATCGGCTGACATGATGTCAAGGCTGTTTGACCTTCATTGATGTGTGTATCAATGGTTACATTGCGTTGTGACCCCCGTCAGGGACACGTAGATGTTTGAAGGATGCGCGTTGTGACCCCCCCCCCCGGGGATATGTAGATTCTTGATAACTTTGGAGTTGTAACCCCCGCCGGGGAGGTTTGATATTTCATGGTTTTTGTGTTGTAACCCCCGCCGGGGATACGTCAGGGTTGCCTGACACTCATTGATGGCATCAGACCTTTGTGGGGTATTGCCGACATGATCTGTAAAAGCTGAGCTCGTTGGTATAGTATACCCTGTATTCAGGTGAATACCTTTGAGACGACGGGAGTTTAACTCTGACCGACGAGAAACCAGGATTTCAGGCTATTCCGTTCAATCGCGTAGCACTTTTATTCCTGATTTGGCCTTTTTAGCTTGTGAGACCTCCTTTACAACTCTAACTAGAACAAGCCGGAGGTGTGGGACCCATGTAGGGGGCCGTAAATGTACCTGCAGGAGCCGCAGGTTAGCCTGCAGCCAGCCGTGCCTATGTATAGGTGGCTGGTTGCTTTCATAAGTCATTTTCAAGTTGCGCAGCGAGAGCTCTTCTTCAGATCTACTGAGTTCGAGTAACTTTCTGCATATTTTGCCACCGTACAAGCGTTCTTCACTGTCCTGGTAACACATGCATGTATTTTTTTTCCAATTTATGTTCGTTGCAAAATGACTTATCGCATGAAATTTATTTAGACACATAGTAGTGAATATGTATGCTGATATGACTTGATAAAAAATATTCAGCATAGCAAATGTTAGTATTAAACCATGCTGAACATAATGATGTGAAAAAATTTGACTTTTAAAACAGTCAAATTGGCACCTTTTACTGTCATTTCTTATCCTATATGAGGACAAATGAGTAAAGGTAGAAAAGTAAAATAATCATGGTAATTAGACTACACTTACGGATTTTTTACTGCAATGTATTGATGCATACAGGATGTATATGACTGTGTACAGGTGTGCTACTGAATGGCCACCTAGTCATGCCTATGTGCATGTAGGATAGTCCCATTTACAAAGGGGCTATGTCAAAATTTTCCCAAAATGTAGGTATTGGGTAGTTATGAATTTTTAATTCTATTGTAGATGTATGTTAAAACAATGCATGCATGCATGTAATCATAGAATGCATTTTGAAAAGACTCCAGGTAAGAAATTATCACACCCTTTCTGAGGTGATTTGGAGACTTGCTGTCCAGATAACATGGATCCAGATCAGCCGAGTAGTTCCCGCAGGACCACTTCTGGTGTATGGAGGAGGACTTTTGAAGAGCCTCAGCACCATTATGTTAGACAGCTTCGTCGTTTGGCAGACGCGGTGATACGTCCTATACGGGTTGAGGTGCCGAATGTCGAGGATGACGAGGAGGATGCACCAATCGAGGTTCCTGATCCTGCTGTACGTGTTCCTCATAGGGAATTACAAGGTATTCAAGTGGCGAACCCAGATCTTCTGGGTGACTTGAGTAGGCATCCTTCAGTATAGCTGAACGCAAATGAGGTATGAAGTTAGATCTTTAATCTTCCTTATTTTCTATTGATGAGGAGTCAAGGAGTCTGATGTTAATCTTCATTTGATGTAGGTTCCCATCTTTACACAGCCTCGAGGGAACTAGTTTAGCATCCACTCTATGTATCAGGCCTTGCATGATGACTACAAAGCGATTGTCCATGGCTGGGGATTCGGGAGGTTCTTCTCCATTCTACCCCGTCGTTGTCCCTGGGGTTACCTCAGGGCATTACCTCAGGGAACGACGGATATCACCCCTACTGCCGTCAGATCCTTGTTTGGAGTTTCGACGGAGGCGCTCAAGGGCAGGATTGTTCGTACAGGTCCTTTGAGCATAGATGCTATGAGCGGGCTGTTGAGTGAGCCTATACCTGATGATGTGAGAGTCAGGGATTGCATTCTTCGGCGATTGTTCTTGATGATCATTAGGGGCTACTTCATAGCAGATAACTCTTCTACGATGTCCTTCGCTTTGATCAGCGCCACTAGACACGTGGACCGTATAGGAGAGTATGATTGGGGTTCCTACACCTTTGCCTACTTCCTCAGGGGAATGTGCATACGATCGCAGGGCTTGACCGAGGCATGGTTAGGATTCTACCCATTTATGCTGGTAAGTATTTCTCTTGTCTTTTCCCGTGTATGGGTTAAGAGTGTTGACTGACAACAGATGTTTGCCTTTGTGTTGGCAGTTTTGGGCCTATGAGAGGCTTCATTGTTTGCGTCCTATGAGCGTGTTAGGTTTAGATACCTATCCATGAGGATAAAGATGGCATCATTCCATACTCGTGAAGGTCCTTGTTGCTAATGGTTTCACTCATTATCGCCTACAGCTAGAGCTATTGACAGTCGATGTCATCACATGGATTCCCTACTCTGGAGAGCATTTGGGAGTTGGCTTTGAGGATGGGTACCCGACTGGAGTAGAGTACGTCATTTCCACCGGCAGAATTCCTCCTTTCATAGATGGAGGATGGGACCTCTATTTAGGAGAGCGTGCTATTAGGAGCACTACAGGAGAGATTTGTGTACCGATCTTGCCTCTTGCCAGGCGTTATTGGCCCCTGTTCTCAGGAGATGTTCCAGCATTGGTGGATCCCTCGTACGATTGGAGCTCAGACCCGCGCCACACAATTTATGGGGGATATGGTTCTAGGATCCGTGATGATGACGGATTGGCTAGCCTATATCAGAGATTCGACTCATGTGACACAGATTGACTGGGCAGCTCGACCGGTCACATCTTTTCTTTTAGCATTAGGGCAGAGATCCTACAGAGGTAGATACTTTTGATCCTTCCAGCTCTGGCGTTGTCCCTCAGGTGACCCATATGGTTTTGCCGGCGCAGATCCTCCCTTGTATCGGCCTGACATCCCTGTAGATAGAGATCCAGTGACTTAGGAGGAGTTACATCAGGTGGACAGGATCGATGATGCAGACATCGACACTCTTAACTTTTTTTGATGTATTTCTTGCTATCTCTTTTGATAGGCCTCTGTTGTATGTTGGGTAGCTTCGCCCCATTTCTCTGTATTTTAGCTGTACAGAGATGTATTAGATGATGATATACTTAGGAATTTATGTACAGTTTTCCATTCCCAATATCATATTGCCATCTATTGTATCATGCATGTTATTATGTTATGCATATGTATGTATGTCCAGAGATATTCAGCATTGACCCCTGGATGGTCTTATAACACGGCCTGTACAGATGTCTTCTTCGACAGTTAGCCGTATTGATTATACCGTACCATTTATGGTGGTAGCTGGTATACGCTCATGGTATGATAGTATATCACCATCAGACATGGTGATCGTAGATGATTTGTTGCAGCATTCTATGACCTTACTGATGTTTCAGGTTCCTTCAGGATTTGTAAAGGGCATTCTAGAGCTCTGGGTACCGGACAGACAAGTATTTTGATTTAGGACCTTTGAGTTGACTCCTACTTTGGACGGAGTATGCATGATTAACGATGCTGCCTCTGGACAGACCTTGCGTGCATATGGCTATTAGAGATATGAGTAGACAGTTCATGACCCTCACCAGATTGAGATGTAGAGTGGTCCAGGAAGAGATTACATCCGGCCATGTGATATCCCAGCATTTCCTGTTTGACAGGTTTGGCTCTGAGGACAGCTATGCACGGCATTCCGGGGATTTCACCACACCGAAGGATCATTGGCGTTCAACCAGAGTAGATGTACTGCTTCTGTGACGACCCCAAAACAGATATACATCACCCATCTTGAGTCACCAAATACATGGTACATAAATCAAATACAACTTAATTATACAATTGTCGTGTAAAATACGACAAAAACATAAACTGAGAGTTTAATCAAGAATATTGCCTTCTAGACAATATCCACTCTCAATGGAGTCCTCATAGACAATATACAAACTCAAATTCAGTCCTCATTACATTTATTATCATACTATTTAACAGAATAGTGTGGACTACTAATGCTATCCTCTGGACCATCACTCCGTTCCCCGACTAATCCCCGCTACGTTCTAATTTCCCAAAGAGAACAATGAAAGCAAAAGGGTGAGCTCAACTAGCCCAGTAAGAAATATTATGACTAAGATAATGCAGAATAAATTATCATTAGCCTTCAACAATGTTAAACTGATAAAATACAATAGACAACAAGTTTAACTGCAGCGAAATAAGTAATCCATTAAAAGAGTCAAGTAGAGAATAAAATCTACTATCTTTTATGATTTAAAAGGTTTTTCATCACTTTTATTGCTGAGACTCAGCTTAATAAATAAACCACATCATCGAATCACCCCTGCACTACAGCCAAGGATATTCTTTAGTATCACGACCACAATTATCCATGCACTACGGGCAAGGAATATTTGTGTATTCATCAATGGTCATGATCATGCCAACAACTGTCCATCAATGCACTACAGGATAACCAACAGAGTATAATAAAGAATAGAATAACAAAAGAAATCATGCATGCGGTACTTCGAATAGACAGGATATTCCAATAGAATAATAAGTAACGGAACCAGGTCCGGTGTAAAGCACACATACAAGATATTCCAACAGAATAATAAAGACGGAACCAGGTCCGGTGTAAAACACACAGACAGGATATTCCAACATAATAATAAAGACGGAACCAGGTCTGGTGTAAAACACACAGACGGGATATTCCAACCGAATAATAAAGAATAGAATAACATAAGGATTTCACCAAGTATAAGGGTATGCCGCATATACAGGTTATGTATAGGGTATGCCGCGTATACAGGTTATTCCAACAGAATAATAAAGAATGGAATAACATAAGGATTTCACCAAGTATAGGGTATGTCGCGTATACAGGTTATGTATAGGGTATGACATATATACAAGTTATTCCAACAGAATAATAAAGAATGGAATAACAGAAGTTCTCTTCATGAATAAGAAAGAATAACACCCCTTACCTTAAAAGAAACTGGATATAGAAGTAGTAAAGTAACAGAATACTCTTCTTCTTTCTCTCTTTAATTTCTCTCTCTAGAGTTTCAGTGAATTCGTAAGAAATAATGAAGGAATGGGCTTCTATTTATAGAAAAATTGAGAGTGGCTCTTGGTCTTAACGAACGGTCAAAATGACTCTTGGTAATATTAAAGAGACAACTACTATTTGCGAAGGGGTAATTAACTCTTGGAACACCGGAGAGGCAAATAACTCTTGGTAATATTGAAGAGACAACTATTATTTACGAAGGGGCAATTAACTCTTGGTAATATTGAAGGGACAAGTTACTATTAAGACTTTAAATCAACGATCCATATTGATTTACTATTATAATTTCAACCAACGGTTTGAAAAATTAGCGCATCTCCTCATAGAATAATATTGTACCCAAATACCTGAGTGAACAATACTAGAGTGAATAGTAATTGGGTGAATAGTAACTCGTGAATAGTAACTCGTGAATAGTACTCCAACATGAAAAGTGCCCCGAATACCCGATTGAACAATATAACCTCCAGACATCAATTATTATCAAAATAAATGTCGATTCTCACTAACACAAATAATTTCAACACAATGGAACTATCAAATTCATCTTTAATCAACACGAACTTATCGATCATTAATATCATAACTCACAATATTTACCAACCAGGTTGTTCCCAGGAAAGAGGGGGCTTTCTAATAAGGATTTCTCCCTATTGGCGCGCAATTAGGTGACCAAACCTCTCCTTGACAGAACTTCTAGACATTATAAATATTGCAATTTAATAATATGAATAACTTTGTCATCTCAATTATTGATTTAATAATATAACATATAATGCAGATAGTACTGACAATAATCGAATCAATAATATGAGAGATATGATGCAGCAATTACTGTAGCAACAATTGAGTATAATTGAGTGACTTCTTACGTAAGCATCAATAACCAATATCGTATGCTACTATGCAACCACACATATTACTGTACTTTTACTACCGGTTAGTTCAACAATTTTAACAATAACACCTCCGCCATTATTTATAAAATATTTTTGTCGTTTTCTCAATCCGACAATAATTCCTTTGTGGGGTCCACCAATGATTGTGCCGTCGTATGAATATTCTCTGTTAAAATGAATATTCCCTGACCAATCGAATATTGTATAACAACTTGCATACTTTGCAAAATTTATAAATACTACCCACAACTATAACATTATATCAAATCCACACCATAATATTAAAAAATAATTTCGAGAAAATTAAATATTTATTCATAAAATCTGGGGTCTCACAATCTCCCCTCCTTATGAAATTTCGCCCTCGAAATTTACGTACGTACCTGGTATGCTGAAGAGGTGAGGGTAAATTGACTTCATTTTAGATTCTAACTCTTGAGGTATAACCTTTGAGTGTCGAATATAATCCTTCTTATCAAAGATTTTAACATGTATCTCCTCATACGTTAAATCATCCGCTATCTCGTCCGGTTCTAAATTAATAATGTGGTTCGGGTCGTCCACATATTTACGTAACATCGATACGTTAAAAACGTTATGAACACGCGACATACTTGGCGGTAAAACGAGTCTATAAGTCACAGTTCCTACTCAATTGAGGATTTCAAATGGGCCAATAAAATCGAGGGTTGAGATTTTCTCTCTTCGTCGATTATTGCTTCTAGAATAACGCCCTCTTGAACCTTCTTCTTCACATTCATCAGATTCGGGTGTGTAACTTGAACGGCTTTAACTTTATCGATTAAAGTCGATTCTACTCGTATATTCGTTATCTTCACGTGGATCCCTAAAGTCTTTAACTCTATCTTCATTATTTGTAAGTTATACGAAATGGGTCTTTGTGTTAACAACATCGCACTTGTAAACGCATACAATCTTCTACTCAACGCGTCAGCTACTACGTTCGCTCTTCCACGATGATATTGAATGGTATGATCGTAATCTTCAACAGCTCGAGCCAGTGTCTTTGGCGCATTATACGTTAATTTTGGGTGAAGAAATATTTAAGGGTTGAAGAAATGGGTTTTGTATTGGGGTTAATACAAAATTCGATTTCACGCTCTACGGGTAGGCTAGGAAGTCTTCAGGAATACGTCAGGAAATTTATTAACGATAGAAATATCATTTAAAAACTATTACTCTCATCCAAGACTTGGGTAGTACGTCACATTGATACCTATCAACTTGCCATAGTCATTCACGACGTCGCCTACCGAAAGTCTGGCTTCGGTGCATTCCACACAAGGAAGTCAACAATGAAAGGATCGGGGCTTTTTACTTATGACTTGATATGACAATGATTGACTTTAGTGGTTTGGTTACTTTGAATTCGCATAACAGGTTGGTTAGGAGTATGAAAGCTAACAACCTTATAAAAAGCATGATGAGTAGTTAACCAATCGATTCCTAAAATCACATCAAAGGAAAGTATTTTCAAAGAGATAAGATCGATAGGTAATGTGAAAATGTCGATTTGAATCAACAAGATTTATAAACAGTGGAGGTAACGAAGGTTCCTACTAATGAAGTTTCAACCAATAAGTCAAAGTCTAACTTCTCCGGAGTCAAATTTAAATGTTGAACGCAAGCAAGAGAGATAAAATAGTGGGTAGAACCGGTATCTAATAAGGCATAGATTTCACAAGAATTTATAATTAACTAAACCGTGCTAACTTCGTTCGGTTTACTCGCTTTATGAGAAGTCACGAAAAATGCTCTTCCTGAAACCACCTACTTTGTTTTGTCCTTATCCGCCTTTGCTGCTACCGTCCCAGCTGGGCTTGACTTTGGTGCACAACAAAATCGAGCTAAATGACCTTCTCTTCTTGAAATTTTCACTTCTATTATCTTGGCCATGATTACCACCGAAGTGGTTACCATTCTTGGCATGATAATTTCCCTCAGGATGGTTATCGTTGTTTCGATAGTCGTTGCCACCGGTATGATTATTATCGTGTTAGTTGGTCGTTACCTTTTACTTGAGCTAAATCAACGCTCTCATGTGATTCATTGCTTATTTCAGCATTTTCAGATGTCATTCTCAAACACTATCATAAAACAAGGGTTAATTAACATATCACATATTATCCCTATACTCTGACCAACCAATTAAATAACAAATAAACTTAGGTAGGTCATACTAGCGAAGGAATTACCCGTCTCTCCCCTCCTAGTTCTTATCTCATATCTTAGCCAGAGATCATATCCCTAAGCTTTGATACCAACTGTGACGCTCCCAAAACAAATATACATCACCCATCTTGAGTCGCCAAATACATGGTACATAAATCAAATACAACTTAATTATACAACTGTCGTGTAAAATACGACAAAACATAAACTGAGAGTTTAATCAAGAATATTACATTCTAGACAATATCCACTCTCAATGGAGTCCTCATAAACAGCATAAAAACTCAAATTCAGTCCTCATTACATTTATTATCATACTATTTAACAAAATAGTGTGGACTACTAATGCTATCCTCTGGACCGTCACTCCATTTCCCTACTAGTCCCCGCTACGTTCTCATTTCCTGAAGAGAACAATGAAAGTAAAAGGGTGAGTTCAACTAGCCCAGTAAGAAATATTATGACTAAGATAATGTAGAATAAATTATCATTAGCCTTCAACAATATTAAACTGATAAAATACAATAGACAACAAGTTTAATTGCAGCGGATTAAGCAATCCATTAAAAGAGTCAAGTAGAGAATAAAATCTACTATCTTTTATGATTTAAAAGGTTTTTCATCACTTGCTTAATAAATAAACCACATCATCGAATCACCCCTGCACTACAGCCAAGGATATTCTTTAGTATCACGACCACAATTATCCATGCACTACGTGCTAGGAATATTTGTGTATTCATCAATGGTCATGATCATGCCAACAACTGTCCATCAATGCACTACGGGCCAATGTGGACTCTTACCACATCATTTGTAACATTACGGTCATGATTATACCGAATAATCCCTGGTCATAATCATACCAAGTCCATCTATGCACTACAGGACACAGATGACTTTCAAAAAAAATATAAACATGAGGATGATGACAATGATATAAGAATTCAATAAAACAAGTTCACGAATTAAATTATCGAGAAACTAATAACGTCCAAATTATCAACATGATACTACTTTGTAGAGTAAAATTCAAGAATGCTTAGAAGAATATTTCCATGAAAAGATACTGGATAAAGCGCAAATTTCAAGGATATTCCACTAATTTCATGGAGTATAGAAGTCAAAACTTTAACCAACTGAGTATAATAAAGAATGGAATAACAAAAGAAATAACCATGCATGCGGTACTTCGCATAGACAGGATATTCCAACAGAATAATAAGTAATGGAATCAGGTCCGGTGTAAAACACATAGACAGGATATTCCTACAGAATAATAAAGACGGAACCAGGTCCGGTGTAAAACACACAGACAGGATATTCCAACATAATAATAAAGACGGAACCAGGTCCGGTGTAAAACACACAGATAGGATATTCTAATCGAATAATAAAGAATGGAATAACATAAGGATTTCACCAAGTATAGGGTATGCCGCGTATACAGGTTATGCATAGGGTATGTCGTGTATACATGTTATTCCAACAGAATAATAAAGAATGTAATAACATAAGGATTTCACCAAGTATAGGGTATGCCGCGTATACAAATTATGTATAGGGTATGCCATATATACAGGTTATTCCAACAGAATAATAAAGAATGGAATAACAGAAGTTCTCTTCATGAATAAGAAAGAATAACACCCTTTACCGTAAAAGAAATTAGATATATAAATAGTAAAGTAACAGAATACTCTTCTTCTTTCTCTCTATAATTTCTCTCTCTAGAGTTTCAGTGAATTCGTAAGAAATAATGTAGGAATGAGCTTCTATTTATAGAAAAACTGAGAGTGGCCCTTGGTCTTAACGAAGGGTCAAAATGACTCTTGGTAATATTGAATGTGACAACCCTAGAAATTAGACAATTTATGAAAATCTTAAATGATTGATTTAAGGTTAAATAATAACCTAGACAGAAAATAAGTGTATGCGTTTGATGTTATTGGGATTGCATTTTGAGGATTTCAAAATTCGGTGAAGGATATAGGTGAATTATTCAGGATTAAGAATTTAAGTAAATATGCTCTGTGTATATGGTTAATGATGTGTTCAGAATGTGGTTAGGGTCATGGGTTGATCAGATAAACGATATCTGTAACAAACCCTAAGTATATTTTAAGAATGTCAATGTTCAAATATGACCATTATTTCCGGGAGCTTAACATGTCCAAGTATGGATTGTGATAGATGAAAACTATAGTTCGGAAAGATACGAACCCAATAAAATTGACGGATCATTAATCGGAGTTATAGATTTCATTTTATTTAAGTTTTGGTAAAGGACTCCAAAACTGTCAAATGACAAAAAGTTGCTGCCAAAAATTTTCCGGGGGCTGTTTCGGACATTTATTTAATGACAAAAATTCCAGGCTTTAGGGAAATGAAAATATATGGTATTATGTAGCTCGTGGCCAAATATGAGTTAATTCCGAGTTAAAACGACCAAGTTATGACCATTACAATTTTTATGATTTTTCGACGGAAATCGCTATAAACGGAGTTCTACAACTCTGATTGCCACGAAATTTAAAATGGAGCATCACGTTAACATATATAAGGTTATCCCAAGAGATGGGAATGTTTGGAGTTAAGCACGAGGTAGCTATTTTCTTAAGCTACGCACTAGAAATTAATTTTTGAAAAATATCAAAGGAAGTTGGAAAATTATGGAAAAATAATTTTTGTGTATGAAATACATGTATATATGTTTGACCAAAGGATAGAAAAATAATAAGTTGATTTGGAATTTTCGTGAAGAAGAATAGTGAATTCAGGTTGCTGAAATGGAATCCAGGTTGCTGGATTAGTATTTGACTTACTAGGTGTTAACGAATAACTTATGAAATGAAAAAGCGAATGTTAAATAATATAAATGTGATTATATGGCATGGTTAAGCGCTTAGGAAGATTTTAATTGAACTTAAACTCGATATTTGTCCGACTTAGACCGTCAGGATGATAAAATTGTGTCGGTATCAACTCAAACTTAATATTCTAATTTGATGCTAAGTCTTATGTGTATTATATACTGATAGGATTATGTGCTATGTGTTTAGGTTATTCTGTGGATATATATATATAACAGTATTATACTGTGATATTATTCTAATTATTGGAGATCTATATTATTAATATTAGGTCTTCGGGTAAAGCGTTATTAAATTGCGTTGCGGTAATCTACGGTTCAGGTAAGTTTTCTTTTACTTAACTCTAATAAGAGTAGTTTCTTCAAGCTTATGGTTAATCATGGCTGATTGCCACGAAAATTGTATTATGTACATCATGCATGTATAAGTCAGGTATGAAAGGCTGATCACCTTCATTACCAGTTGGTTCAGAAATGTTTGTTCATGTATAATACTTGTTTAGTCAAAAATTTGTTCGTGCTAGTTCTCAATTATATCGATGAATTATAGCAAGCCCATTATTCATACTCTTCAATCATGATATATCGTTATATTATTGTATATAAACTTGTTGGGCAACTTTCATGTTCACCCTTGCTTATATCATGATAAAACATTACAGATAAGGCGAATGCGTTCGGATACAGGAAACGATTAAAGCCAAGTTCAGCTTGGGATATAAAGTGCAGCTAGTTTGTAATAGCGTATTTGATAAATATTGTTGTGTAATAGATATTTTATGAAATGTGTATTAAGTTAAGGTTACTCAACCTTGGGGAATAGTGTGTAATGTATTGTATAAATAATTTATGTTTATATCTTCCGCAAACAGTTATAGAAATAGTATACCAGATCCGAGGTGATTTGGAACCTGGATTCGGGGCTATCACATTGAAGAGACAACAACAATTTACGAATGGATAATTAACTCTTGGAACACCAAAGAGGCAAATAACTCTTGGTAATATTGAAGAGGCATGTTACTATTAAGACTTTAAATCAACGATCCATATTGATTTACTATTATAATTTCAACCAACAGTTTGAAAAATTAGCACATCTCTCCATGGAATAATATTGTACCCAAATACCCGAGTGAACAATACTAGAGTGAATAGTAATCGGGTAAATAGTAACTCGTGAATAGTAACTCGTGAATAGTAACTCGTGAATAGTACTTCAACATGAAAAGTGGCCCGAATACCCGATTGAACAATATAACCTCCAGACATCAATTATTATCGAAATAAATGTCGATTCTTACTAACACAAATAATTTCAACACAATGGAACTATCAAATTCATCTTTAATTAACACGAACTTATCAATCATTAATATCATAACTCACAATATTTAACAACCGGGTTGTTCCCAGGAAAGAGGGGGCTTTCCAATAAGGATTTCTCCATATTGCCGCGCAATTAGGTGACCAAACCTCTCCTTGACAGAACTTCTAGACATTGTAAATATTGCAATTTAATAATATGAATAGCTTTGTTGTCTCAATTATTGATTTAATAATATAACATATAATGCAGATAGTATTGACAATAATCGAATCAATAATATGAGAGATATGATGCAACAATTACTGTAGCAATAATTGAGTATAACTGAGTGACTTCTTACGTAAGCATCAATAACCAATACCGTGTGCTACTATGCAACCACACGTATTACTGTACTTTTACTACCGGGTAGTTCAACAGTTTTAACAATAACACCTCCGCCGTTATTTATAAAATATTTGTGTCCGCCGTATGAATATTCCCTGTTAAAACAAATATTCCCTGACCAATCGAATATTATATAATAACTTGCATACTTTTCAAAATTTATAAATACTACCCACAACTATAATATTATATCAAATCCACACCATAATATTAAAAAATTAATTTGAGAAAATTAAATATGTATTCATAAAATCTGGGGTCTCACAGCTTGCTATGTGTATTGTCATACGTCTACATGTCGCGGTACATGGATGAGCTGGATATCGGCGTCATTATGGCAGCGAGAGCTCTCAGAGAGGGTCGTGCCATTGTACTGATGATTATCGTAGAGACTTTGAGGTCAGCTACATACTGCTGCACTAATCCTTCAGGAGTATACACAGGTAGCTCGGTCATATTGTATGTGTAGTTTATGTCACACTTGAGACCTGATTGGCACATTTAGATATCATGGATTTTGTTTCACCCTTGACATAGCCATGACGTATTCCTTCCAGCCTGCAGAGTGTACGGATGTCGCATCGTAGTCCACTTTCCTGACAAGGCTTAGAGATCCATTTGATATATTACCGTGTTCAGGGCTTAGCTCACCCTACAGCTTCATTACTAATGCTCCGGGCATGGATTATCTCCCTCTGGCTGGATTGAGGGGCATGATCACTTACCACCCACTGGCCGTGATATGTCAGTTTGACCAGTTTTAGGATTTCCATCCGTATGAGGGGGTTGTGAGTCAGCGCTTTGCGTCGCACCATTTGTCAGCGGAGGACAGATCTAGGTTGTATGCATGTTGGGATCAGCGAGAGCTGGATGAGTTTTCTATCAGTCATTTGGGTTGTTTTGTAGAGTATTCTGCATGGATGGAGACAGAGACTGCATTGGCTACAGTAGTATCCACAGTGCATGGGATTGATTCTGATGATGAGGAGCCTATAGAGGAGGTTGTTATTCCCACCGACGATTTGACTGCTGGGCTGCCAGCATTTGTGATGGATTCTTCCACCCCTAGTGCCACTATTACCCAGTATTCGGCACAACATTTGGAGCAGAGCTTATATCTGATGACCTATGATAGAGAGCAGGCTAGGGCCATGATGTTAACAGCTCTTGATGAGAGAGATACCGCTCTGTTGGAGAGGGATGAGGCTAGATCAGCCAAGGATCATTGATTGGGGAGCGGGATGCCGCCTTATCTACTAGGGATGTGGCCATTGTAGATAGTACTTCCATTAGATCCCAGATGACTGTCAGTTTGACCGACATGAGTGCTTACATTAATGAGCATTATGCCACCATGCAGTTAGCCTCTGATCTGCTAGCTCGTATACATACCCTTGGGCAGGAGCTTGTAGTGCTTCCTCCATCTTCAAAGAGGGATGCTATGTTAGATCTGATAGTTCGCATGTGTACAGATCTGTAGATAGCTTTGTATTTTCCTGCACAGACTAGCTTAGCCATTTTGTCATGTATAGGACAAATGTATATATCAAACAGTATTATGTATGGTAGGGAAATATATTTTGATTCACTTTCCTTTTAGTTATGCTTTGATACTTGCTTGATGTTTGCCTGTTTCTCCTGGGCCTTGTGATCTTGATGCATTCTGAACTTATCCATGATAGATGGACATTAAGACATCGCAAGATCTCTCAGAATAGATCGTTGAATTCTGTGAATCCCTACTATCTTTGGTGTCTTGGGACTAGTATCTGTATGGAATGTGGAGAGGAGGGTGGTTTCTTCCTCTCTGAGATTGACCACACCACAGATGGTCGCCAGTACTTCTATTTGTGAGAAGCTTAGTTAATTCCATCTCTTATGAGTTGGTATTGCTCTTTAAGGCACGATCGCAGCTTAGATGGTCACCGAATCTTCTATTTGTGAGAAGAGGTTGGGTAATTCCATCCCTTTGATCTGAAACCGATGAAATGGGGCAAATTGAAGATTGATCCCAGTACCGTGTGACAAGTACGTTGTTCTAGTAGGGGTTAGACTGCACCATGAATGGCTACCTACGTACTCCTATTGAAGAGGAGATCAAGTCTGCGTAGTTCGAACCTAGTGTTGGAGGTTCAACACTGAATGCGGAAGGTAGAAGGGTGTAGAAGTATTTTTGTTGTTTTTGTTGTTTTGTAGAGAAAGGGTAGAATTGTTTTTGTTGTTTTTCTTTATTGCGACCAGTCCATATAGCATATGGTTTCCTACGTACCCCAGGGTATCAGGGAGATCAGGTCGATGTAGTTCGCCCCTCAGGACGAATTGAAGGTGAATAGAAGTGTGAATCTCATATGCAGGCTCTACTGCGGGGAGAAGAAAGTTTAATCCCATAATGGGGACAAACTGCAAGTGTGTAAAAAGTTTGATCCCGTCCTCAGGACAATCTACAAGCATGGAAAAGATTAATCCCGTCTTCAAGATAAACTGCACGTGTGAAAGGTTCAATCTCGTCTTCAGATTAACCGAAATTGTGAAAGGTTAAATCTCGTCTTTAGGATAACCGAAACTGTATGGAAGGTTTGGAATGAAGTAAAACCAGGTTGCTGGCTTGAAGTGTATGTTTCCCTGAGGGGCAGAAAAGCATGTAAAAGGGTGAAAGGGTTTAAAATTGGAATGACTGGTGATTTGGTGATCAAAACCAAGATGTTTGTTTGATGGTAACTTCAGACATAGTACCATTTCACGGTGTCCGAGTTAATAAACTGTTGAAATTCATCGCCATCTATTTCCTTCAATCTGAGAGCACCTTCTGTTAATACTTCCTTGACAATAAATGGGTCGTCCCAGTTAGGAGCGAATTTTCCCTTAGATTGATCTTTGTTGTCAATGATCTTCTTCAAAACCAAGTCATGTTGTTTGAATTACCGTAGTCAGACTTTTCTATTGTAGGATCGTGCGATCTTTTGCTGATATAACTGACCATGGAAGATTGTCGTGGTTCTCCTTTCGTCTATCAGAGACAATTGGTGCTACCTGTCTTGTACCCATAGGACTTCATCCAACTGAGGATCCATTAATACTCTGAGGGATTCCATTTTCACTTATATGGGGAGCACTGCTTTCCATCCCATAGACTAATGAATAGAGGGTTGCCCCAGTGGAAGTTCGCACGGAAGTTCTATAGGCTAATAAAGTCAGAGGAAAGAGGTCAGGCTATCCTTTGTGATTGGCGAACATTTTCTGCATGATCTTTTTGATGTTTTTATTAGCTGCTTCAGCAGCAACATTCATTTTTGGATGGTAGATGACGGAGTTGAGGTATTTGATGTGGAATTTTCTGCATAAATCCTCCATCATTTTGTTGTTGAGGTTCTTAGCATTGTTTGACACAATGACCTCTGGTTGTCCATATCGAAACACAACATTGTTTTTGATGAAAGCAATGATAACTTCTTTAGTAACCCTGGGGAAGGATGCTACTTCTACCCATTTGGTGAAGTAGACGATCATGGTGAATATGAATCGATGTCCATTACTGGCTTTGGGCTCGATGGGCCCGATCACGTCCATTCCCCACATTGAGAAGGGATATGGCGAACTCATATTGTTGAGTTCCCTTGGAGGGGCGTGGATAGCATGCCCATGAATCTGGCATTGATAGCACCTATTGACGTGATCTTCACACTCAACTTTGAGTGTAAGCCAATAATGTCCCGTTCTGAGAATTTTCTTAACAAGTAAGGGTCCGCTCATGTGAGGGCCGCATACTACACCATGGATCTCATCCATGAGTCACTAAGCTCGGTCTTTGTCAAGATATCTAAGGAGACCTAATCCTACATCTCTTTTGTAGAGTGCATCTCCGCTCGGGTAGAATTTCATAGCAAGTCGATGAATCCGCCTCTTCTCAGCTAGGCAGACCACAGCGGGTGTAGATCCAT
The DNA here is from genome assembly GCA_020205505.1 of Panax japonicus. Classification (NCBI taxonomy): domain Eukaryota; kingdom Viridiplantae; phylum Streptophyta; class Magnoliopsida; order Apiales; family Araliaceae; genus Panax; species Panax japonicus. The sequence goes on along the minus strand of CM035112.1, from coordinate 18,409,697 downwards.
CTCGTAGATATTCCTTGATGTGCTGATACCAAGGATTGTGGATGGGAGGTAGCTCATTCGATACTTCTCTGACGTAATTCCCATAGACTGGGGCTTTTTGCAGAGCAAACGTGATGCTTGGCATTTTTTCCTTGTCTGGTATGTAAACCAAGGAGTCCAACGTTGCTAATGAATCTGTAAAATCATTCCTATTACGAGGAATGTGTAGAAAGGAGATTTCTTCGAACTCCAAAGCCATCTGTAAAACTTGCCGATGGTAAGCAGCAAATGCAATTCTTTGGTTTGATAGATTCTTGTGGATTGGTTGATTACCAATTTGGAATCCCCAAAGACAGTTAACCGCCTGATGCCCATTAACCGCCTTCATACTCAGCTGTGTTGTTAGTGCTGACAAACTGCAATTTAATGGCGATGGGATACTGCTCCCCCGTACCGGGTATTAGGACTACTCCAGCTCTGGAACCTTCTGTATTAACAACTCCGTCAAAATATATTCTCCACGTTCCACATGTATTATACTGATGTTGTAGCTGAATTGTCATTACTCTTTCGTCAAGGAAGTATGTTTCTAAGTGTTTATAATCCCCTGCAGGTGCAACATCCAGTTGATCTACAATTCCTTGACCTTTGATAGACTTTTGCGTCACATAGACGATGTCAAATTGATGTAGGATCAACTTCCATCTAGACAGTCGACAATTTAGTATGGGTTTGCTAAACACATACTTGAGAGGATCCACGCGGGATATGAGATGGGTTGTGTGACCATGGAGGTAATGTTGTAACCTCATGGAAGCCCATGCTAAAGCACAACAAGTCTTCTCGATCAGAGTGTACTTGTGTTCACTGATGTTGAATCTTTTGCTGAGGTAATAGATAGCTCGTTCTTGGCCTCTATTATCTTTTTGCCCCAGCATGCAGCCCATAGCATTGTCATTTATGGACAGGTACATGAACAGGGGAACATCATCCCTGGGAGGTACCAAAACAGGAGCTTTAATCAGTTGCTCTTTGATTGTGAGGAAGGCTTTCTGACACTCACCGTTCCATTTCATGGAGGAGTTCTTCCTTAACAACTTGAAGATTGGCTCACAGTTTACTGTGAGTTGAGAAATGAATCTGCTAATGAAGTTGATCCTTCCCAAAAATCCCCGTATTTCCTTATCTGTTCGAGGAATGGGCATTTCCTTGATGGCCTAAATTTTTGTAGGATCCAGTTCAATCCCTTTATGGATGACTAGGAAACCTAACAACTTGCCTGACTTAACACCAAAGGCACACTTGGCAGGATTCAACTTCAAATTTTACTTATGCAACCTGTTGAAAAGTTTTGTGAGATGGTATAAGTGGTCATCCTCCTTCCGAGATTTAACAATGATGTCATCCACGTAGATCTCTATCTCTTTGTGCATTAAATCGTGGAAAAGAGCCATCATAGCTCGCTGATAGGTTGCCCCGGCGTTGATGACGCCGAATGACAACCGTCTGTAACAAAAGGTTCCCCAAGGAGTGATGAAAGCAGTTTTCTCACGATCTTCCTTAGCGACCATAATTTGATGGTACCCCGCAAAATAATCAGCAAAGGAGTACATGTTGTATTGAGCAGTATTGTCAATAAGAATATGGATAAAGGGCACGGGAAAGCTATCTTTAGGGCAAGCTTTGTTCAAATCCCGATAATCCACGCAAACTCGCACCTTTCCCCCTGGTTTAGGCACGAGAACAATGTTGGATATCCACTTCGGATATGTAGACACCATGATGATACCAGCTTGAAATTGTTTCACAATTTCTTCTTTAACTTTTAAACTCCATTCATGTTTTAATCACCTGAGTTTTTGCCTAACTGCCTTGAATCCTTCTTTGATGGGAAAGCGATGAAGAATAATGTCAGTGGACAAACCCACTATGTCTTCATGAGACCATGCAAACACATCTTGGAATTGGGTTAATAGTGCAACCATGTCATTCCATTGATTTGTGGTAAGGTCTGAACCGATCTGGATTAGCTTAGGGTTGTCTAAGGTTCCGAGATTGAAAGGAGTGGTTTGATCAAGATTGGGTTTGTGTTTGTCTGCGGCCCATTCCTTAATCTCTTGAGGTGTCTCAATGTCCTCTTGGATGTCCATCAAGTCTGAGTCTAACTTTGCAGTCAAAGTTATAGCCCTTGTAGAGAGAAGGCACCTCATCAGAAAGTACAGGCACATCTAAATTCAGAGTCCTGAAACAAAAGATGCTTTCACTTAATATATGCAACTGTTCGATCATAAAAAAGTGTTAGCATATATGTGATAAAATAACTGCTATTGCTATAAAGGAAAGCAAACAATTAAAGTTATCTACAGGGCAGAGGGATTTTTTGCCCATTTTACCCTCGTCGACCAATGCATGGAGTGCTGCTCCAATTGTCGAGGGCAAAGTCCTGAAGGACTGCAGTGATGGAAGGATCGTCATTGTCCTCTTTCTCCCAAATAATAACCATGACATCTGGGCAATCATCGTCTGGGGTGTATCTGTTGGTATGTTCATCATGAACAATGACGCGAATGCCTGCCATCATCAAGGCAAGGTCATGTTTACGTTTTCGTTTCTTTTCTTCCGTCTTGGGATCAGGAATCAGCACCACTTTTGTTTTGATTGGCACTGGTTTTGGAAACAGCATAGCCGCAACATGGGCTGGCACATTTACTGGAGATTGCATTAACTCATGAGGTAAAGGTATAGAAAATCACCGTGCGGCGGAAGCTTGAGAAAACTACTTATGCTTATGAGAATCCCTGTGACTGGAACTAGCAGAATAGCCTAGTCTGGCTATTCCGATTTGACTAGACATTGGAATAGGGTGCTTAATACCCTGCTTATCTTTACCGAGGCAATGTCTAGGTTGATGACCCAATGACATCATTTCTTGAGTTAGCGACATAACCTCGGTAGAAATCTTGGGTACGGGAAGTGGCGCTCCAATAGAATGGTATTGCATATTACTCACTTCCAAAGTATGAAAACTGGCCGGTTCAACTTCTGAATTGAAGGTGATAATTGGTAGAATTCCTTATTCAGGACAATCCGGCTCAGCATTGATAGTGAATACACTGTTTTTGATGATGTATTTGAGTTGTTGATGTAATGTGGATGGAACAGCTCCAGCCATGTGTATCCATGGTCTCCCCAATAGCAGGTTGTATCCTAAATCTATCTTGAGGATGTGGAAGGATACATTGAATGTATTTGGACCAATCTCAATTGGAAATTTAATCTTTCCGACGGTATTTTGTCAGGATCCATCAAAAGCTTGGATGACCGTATAGCTTGCTTTGGATCCGCTTGAGATTGATATTTATTTTTACCAAGGTGGCATAAGGACAGATATTCAGAGATGAGCCTCCATCTATCAATACTCCTGCTAGCATGTACCCGGAAGATAACACTGCGATGTGCAATGGCTTGCAATGACCGGTCCCTTCGGGAGGTATATCATCATCAGTGAAGGATATCACACTGTTGTTGAAAATGTGATCAACCAAATATTGAAATTTTTCCACGTCCATTGATTTTGGCAAATAGGCTTCTTCTAAATCCTTCAACAAGATCTTCTGATGATTCTCAGAAGAGAAAACCAAATCCAGTATTGAAATCTAGTGTGGAGCTTATCGCAAGCTTAAAACCACTTTGGCTTCATTATGACCCATAGTACGGAGAAATTTTTTAATCTTCTCCTTGGGCAATTTCCCATTTGCTTCGCAAGTAGGTTTGATAACCCGTTGAGGAAGTTACAGTGGATTTTCTTTCCACACTATTACAGTAGTATGAGACGTGGATCCTTCAGCTTCTCCATAATTCCATGGAACTTTGTGCAAGCTGACAACAGGATGTTGTGGTCTGCAAGGTAGAGGAATTGGCTCTGGTGCAGCCACTTTCAAAGGATTGTCATCTCCTTTGAGTTGAATTGGTTGTATGGGAAATACTTTGGCAGTCTTATCATTCACTTTGGAGATAATTGTTACTGACCCCTTCCATTGGGTAGGGCATGCATTCCCACCCTTAAGCTGCATAGTGTAATCATCTGCTATTCACAGGACTCCGCTATCAATAATGTTCTGAATAAGATGGCGGAGTGCCCAGCATTTTTCTGTGCTGTGACTGCGAGAATGTGAATTATATTAACACATTTCATCAGGATTGAACCGCCCTGAGCGGGGATTGATGGGAGGGAGAAGGAATGTGATTCTTCCTTCATTGATCAACATTTGAAGTATCTCTTCCATAGACTTGCCCAGATAGGTGAATTCCCTTTGATTGGCAAAATCCCGACGGGCTTTAGCACTTTCTCGCTTTGCAACCTTATCCTCCATAGCTTCGCTTTCTGAAGGTGTTGATGGAGCATTTATAACAAATGGAAGGAGATAGGCATGCTCTTACTTGATTAATTGGCGTGTGACTTGATGCTGATGGGTCACCAATTCTGCCAATTTCTCAATATGTTTGGAAAGAGCTTTCATCTTTCGTTCCATGGTAAAATGGAACTTTACATAATCCCATTTATCAACACCGTCTTTGATGGGTTGGGACGATTCGCCATTGGAACCTTGTATAGTGCTCCAACTGATCATATTGACCTCTTCTTCTTTGTGTTGAGGAAGAGGGTTATCTTGCAAATGAGGTTGATCTGGTTTGGTGACTACAATCTCACCATTATCTATCAAATCCTGAATCTTATGTTTCAAGGACCAACAATCTTGAGTATCATGTCCGGGTGCCCCGGCATGATAAGCACACTTTTGAGTAGCATTAAAACCCCTGCCATTAGGGTTGGCTGGTGGAAGAAGATGTGTAATTTTCTTCTGAGCAGTCAGAAGAGCAATAATGTTCTCGAGCGAATTCCCTAAGCGTGTGAATGTTCGAGGTCGCTTTACTTCTCCACTTTTAGGCAATGGAGGGTTTGAAGATTGTGATGGAAAAGGGGAGTAGTTTCTCCTCTGCATAGGCATGTTTGGGTTGCATATTTGTCCTTGTAGTATCAAGGAAACATCATCCTCTTTCTTTTTATGGACCCTCCGGGGGTTGTTTCCATAAGATACTGACTGGATGTGCTCAGCAACTGCTTTAAGAGCTGCTAGGTCTTTAATTTTACCGGACTTCAATCCCATTTCAGCCATCTCGCCGTGTTTGATCATTTCAGAAAATGGTTTGCCAATACCAACTAGAACTCTCTCATAGAAAGGAGATTCCTGTACATCTATGAAAGTCATAACCATTTCTGATTTTATCATGGAAGGAATAACTTGAGCAGCAAGGCGCCTCCACCTTTGACCATACTCTCTAAATGACTCATTAGACTATATTAAAAACTGTATTGAGTGTGTGACAACCCGAGAATTTGGACAATTTATTAAAATCTTAATTGATTGATTTAAGGTTTAATATTAGGACCTAGACAGGAAATAAGTGTATGGAATTGGCAGTTATGTAATGAAATTCCAAGAATTTCAAAAGTTTTGGACAAAACTTGAATTAGGTGATAGACTATAAGTGATAGTCTAGTAATGAGGTATAAGATTATGGTAGATTTAGAATTCTTTTGAAGAATTATCAGGGATAAGTATCGAAGTGAATACTAGTTGGTATATTTGATTATATATGTGAACCGTAATTATTTAAGATCAAGGATTGATCAGATAAGATATAACTTTAGCAAACCCTAAAGTTATGTTAATCATATGTTTATTAAGTTAGAAAAATCTAACGAACTGTTAGAAACCCTAACGATATGCTCAGAAACTTTAATTTTAGTTTCGAGAATCCGAAACCCTAATTCGGATATTTAAAACCCTAATTTGGGAATTTAAAAGCTAAGTGTTAAAAGCTTAAGTGTAAATATGTGGGAGAATGATAGTATTTAATTATATACTAATTCTAAGAGATTTATTTTATACATCTCGGTTAATTAATTTTATAACCTAATTATAGCAAGTCTAATTGTGTTAAGGAAATAAATGTTCAAGAGCAAGGATTGGTGTTTTAATGGAGAAGTGAAAACCCTAATTAAATGATTTGGGTTGGATAAGAATTAAAGGAATTGGACTATGTATATGTATAGCCAAGTGTGGCCAAAGAAGTTAGTTAGAGACCAAGCAAGACATTAAAGGAATGGCTCAATTTTTAGTCCAAGTGAGAGATGAATTTTTGGACATTTGTTAAATCAAATAAGCATTTAGTAAATAAGCCAAACTTGGAGCAATTTTTTTGGCCACATGGCCGGCCAAAGAGAAGCAATAAATGGGAGATGAATGTAATAATGGTTAACTTTAGTTGTTGAGCAACTCTCAACCACTCCATCCATGTGTCATTCCTTTTATTGTCCAACACTTATGTCATTTCTTGTAAGCAACTTGGCAATTAAAGAGAGAAAGAAGTAAGGCCATATGGCCGGATATGGTAGAGAAAGGAAGGAGCTTGTGATATATCTAGTTATCTATACTAAAGTCATCTTAGTTTCTTTTTCTTCTTTCTCTTTCATTTTTACTACCAAAGAAAGATAACAAGAGAGAGAGAGAGAGAGAGAAGAGAAGGCCATGTTCGGCCAACCTAAGAGAAGAAGGAAGGGAGATGTTGGTTTTCATACAATCAAGATCCATCTACATCTTTGAAGGAGAGAAGGAAATCAAGCTAAGGTATAACAAATTTATATTTGTAGGCTTAAGTTTCTTTGTAGTTTGATTTGATTTTTGTCATCTTGAAGTTGTGATCTTGAGGTTTAAAACCTTAGATCTATGTGTATATAAGTGTTACATGTTTGGATATAATTTTTTTTAAAGATCAAAAGTTAGATCTATAGCATGAATTGGAGGATATAGGTTTTCAAAAGATAGAAAACCCTAGATTTTTCTTAGCATTGATTGTGTTTGAAGCTTGTTTGGATGAGATAAGAAATTTTGGTTCTAAACTCAAGGAACATGTATACACATGTTAATAAGTTTTTATTGGTTGGATCTACCCATATTGGGTGTTGATTTTGTTGAAATCAAAAGGAATAGAAAAATGGAATTTCTCCGAAAAGTTTGAACTTATAAGGTGTGAGCTAGGTTTTGATTATATCTGAATCTATAATGGATATTTATAATTTATGATCTTGGGATGTTAGATATATGTGTTAAGGGTAAAATCCCTTTGGAATCATGCAAATAGGTTGAAAAATGAGCAAGTTATGGGATTTCTCCCAAACTACACAAAGTTAAGAAAACTGTGAAAAGGACAGTTTTGGAACAGTCATTTCCGGGATAAATTCCGGGGGCTAAACTTGTCCAAATATTGATTGTGATATATGAAAACTGTAGTTCGGAAAGATACGAACCCAACAAAATTGACGGATCATTAATCGGAGTTACAGAACTCGTTTTATTTAAGTTTTAGCAAAGGACTCCAAAACTGCCAAACGTCAAAAAGTTTCTGGCCAAATTTTTCCGAGGGCTGTTTCGGACATTTAGTTAATGAGAAAAATTCCAGTATTTTGGAAAATGAAAATATATGGTAATATGTAGCTCGTGTCCAAAAATGAGCTGATTCCGAGTGAAAACGACCAAGTTATGACCATTTCAATTTTTGTGATTTTCCAACGGAAATCGCTATAAACGGAGTTCTACAACTCTGATTGCCACGATATTTAAAATGGAGCATCACGTTAACATATATAAGGTTATTCCAAAAGATGGGAATTACTGGAGTTAAGCACGAGGTAGCTAATTTCTTAAGCTACGCACTAGAAATTATTTTTTGAAAAATACCAAAGGATGTTGGAAAATTATGGAAAAATACGTTTTATGCATGAAATACATGTATATGTGTTTGAATAAAGGATAGAAAAATAATAAGTTGATTTGGAATTCTTGTGAAGAAGAATAGTGAATTCAGGTTGCTGAAAGGGAATCCAGGTTGCTGGATTAGTATTTGACTTACTAGGTGTTAACGAATAACTTATGAAATGAAAAAGAGTGTTAAATCAAATAAATATGACTCTATGGCATGGTTAAGCGCTGAGGTAGAGTTTAATTGAACTTAAACTCGATATTTGTCCGACTAGACCGTCGGAATGATAAATTGCGTCGGTATCAACTCAAACTTAATATTCTAACTTGATACTAAGTTTTATGTGCTGTATAGATTTATAATATTATGTAATGATTTTCATTAATATTTTATATTAAATGAATATTAATGATTAAGGAATTATGTTGTATTTAATTCATTTAAATACGATTTTAAAATGGTGATATATGGTAATAATTATCCGAAAATTATTACGAGACTAGAAAATATGTTTTGACTAATAAGAAAATTATCTGTGATGATATTATTCTAATATTGGAGATCTATATTATTAATATTAGGTCTTCGGGTAAAGTGATATAAATAGCGTTGCGGTAATCAACGGTTCAGGCAAGTTTTTCAGTTCTATTATGTTTGTGGATTGAATGTGGTTATGTGCTAAATTACATATCATGCTCTATGAGTTGTTAAAGTCAAAATATGACTAAGTTAATTAGGGTATGGAACTAAATTTATATGTGATATGTGATAACACATGTTGTATGATATAACGCGATAATTGGAAATGTATAATGCAAGAATATATGCATTGCACAGAATTATAGTTGCATGTAGGATATGCATAGTAAAGAATGCATGTTGCATGTAGATATGCATATTAAAGGAAATGTAGTGTATGTAAGATTGTGTGCTATGTGAAACATGATAGACTGTTAAATTTGCTGGGCTGTCGAGCTCAATCTTGCAAAAACAAACTTTTTGCAGGTTAATAATGTTAGACAATATTAATTGCTATATAGATGATGAAGATTGATAGATGCGCAAATGAATACATTTTCTTGAATTAGAAATGGTATAATTTATGATTGATAGTTTTGTCAATTGTAATTGACAGTTATGTACAGTTTAAGCTGTTGAATAGATAAAGATGATTTAAATTGAATTGAGATTAGATATGATTCTTAAATAAATGAATCATCGATAGAATAGATAATGTCAAGTTCAGTTTGGAATATAAAGTGCAGCTATTTTGTAATAAAATAGTTTGATAAATGTGTTAGATAACTTTTGAATTGTGTAATCAGTTAAGGTTACTCGATTTTGGGAAAAATAGTGTGTAATGTAATGTGTAAACAAATTATGTTTATATCTTCTGCAAATTAGTGAAAGAAATAGTATACTGGATCCGCGACGATTTGGGGCCCGGATTCGGGGATGCTATAGTTGGTATCAGAGCTGTTGGTTATGAAGCTTAGGTAGTAATACCTGAGACCAATAACCGCAGTGATTAGGATAAGATCTAACTCATATAGAGTTAGTTGATCGGTAAGATTCAAAGATGAATCTCGGCGAGTGTAACGACACAGAGTTTCCTAACTCTGATAATAAAGTTGAACAGTAATGGTGAATAGATTGAGTCTAAAAGACTGAAAGTGCAGGGATAGAAGATCGTAAAACAAAACGATCAAGGCATAGAAATGAATCGTAATATATACAATGAGATCACCCCGTGATCTGATAAGGTTATGATATGAGAAAAGAATCAATCTGATGATTGAAAAATTTACAGCAAGATGCTGTGTGGCAGTTGTACTATGAAATTGTACTATGAAAACTCATGAAAGAGTTATGAATTGTAAATACGAATTAAATAAAATTCGTATGGAGTAAGTGTGGAGCTAGAATTATGTGGGATTTCAATTGAGAACTCGTGTCAGCCGCTGACTTGTATGATTCCTTGTATGGGCGGGGAATTTGTATTTGGTTTTAGAATCACTTAGCTTCCTGGTCGATGTAGTGGTTAGGTTGATCAATTCTTTGTATGGGCGGGGAATTGTCCGCTTAGCTTTCTATATTGATTAGTGGCCGAGTTTGGTTTGACAACCACTTAGTTTCTGGCATTGATAATCATTGAAATGTTGTGTCGCGTTATTTGCTATATGCGTGTTAAGAGGGTGATTCCTTTCTCATGTGTATAACAGATAGATAGGTCATAGGTAGAGAATATAGGTTAAGTACGAGTTCTTAAAACTCATAGTTATGTGACATTCTTGACGCATAGTTATATGAAATGTTTATGAACCCCTCAGCGAATGGACGCCAAAGGTCTGTCTAGGAAAGTTCTTAAACTCATATAATTGTGGCCAGGTTATGAACTCATAAGTGTTGTTTTATGAACTGGGTATAGTTGTGTGTGAATGGAGTATTAAGGATTATAGGAACAGATAGAATGTTTAAGCAAATGATTTGAAATATCAAAATTTGTTTTTAATTATCACTCATGTACCATGTAACCTGGTGCAGAGATGATAAAAATGTGATGGAGTTGTAAATACAGGAATACTTAGTGTGAGTTTGATCTTTGCTCGCGTTTTGAGTATCTTTAATAGATACCCGAGAAATTTGATTATATATCAAAGTAAATCTTTGATAGATACCCGAGAAGTTTGAGTATCTTTGATAGATACCCGCAAAGTTTGAGTATCTTTGATAGATACCCGAGAAGTTTGAGTATCTTTGATAGATACCCGAGAAGTTTGAGTATCTTTGATAGATACCCGAGAAGTTTGAGTTTCTTTGATAGATACCCGAGAAGTTTGAGTATCTTTGATAGATACCCGAGAAGTTTGAGTATCTTTGATAGATACCCGAGAAATTTGAGTATCTTTGATAGATACCCGAGAAATTTGAGTATCTTTGATAGATACCCGAGAAGTTTGAGTATCTTTGATAGATACCCGAGAAATTTGAGTATATATCAAAGTAAATCTTTGATAGATACCGGAGAAGTTTGAGTATCTTTGATAGATACCCGAGAAAATAAGTTCAAGATCTTGTGTGATCGCTTAGTATAAAAGGTGTAAGGTGTAAGGTGAATTTCGGGGACGAAATTCTTAGAATGAGGGGTGAATGTGACAACCCGAGAATTTGGACAATTTATTAAAATCTTAATTGATTGATTTAAGGTTCAATATTAGGACCAAGACATGAAATAAGTGTATGGAATTGGCAGTTATGTAATGAAATTCCAAGAATTTCAAAAGTTTTGGACAAAACTTGAATTAGGTGATAGACTATAAGTGATAGTCAAGTAATGAGGTATAAGATTATGGTAGATTCAGAATTCTTTTGAAGAATTATCAGGGATAAGTATCGAAGTGAATACTAGTTGGTATATTTGATTATATATGTGAACCGTAATTATTTAAGATCAAGGATTGATCAGATAAGATATAACTTTAGCAAACCCTAAAGTTATGTTAATCATATGTTTATTAAGTTAGAAAAATCTAACGAACTGTTAGAAACCCTAACGATACGCTCAGCAAAACTTTAATTTTAGTTTCGAGAATCCGAAACCCTAATTCGAATATTTAAAACCCTAATTTGGGAATTTAAAAGCTAAGTGTTAAAAGCTTAAGTGTAAATATGTGAGAGAATGATAGTATTTAATTATATACTAATTCTAAGAGATTTATTTTATACATCTCGATTAATTAATTTTATAACCTAATTATAGCAAGTCTAATTGGGTTAAGGAAATAAATGTTCAAGAGCAAGGATTGGTGTTTTAATGGAGAAGTGAAAACCCTAATTAAATGATTTGGGTTGGATAAGAATTAAAGGAATTGGACTATGTATATGTATAGCCAAGTGTGGCCAAAGAAGTTAGTTAGAGACCAAGCAAGACATTAAAGGAATGGCTCAATTTTTAGTCCAAGTGGGAGATGAATTTTTGGACATTTGTTAAATCAAATAAGCATTTAGTAAATAAGCCAAACTTGGAGCAATTTTTTTGGCCACATGGCCGGCCAAAGAGAAGCAATAAATTGGAGATGAATGTAATAATGGTTAACTTTAGTTGTTGAGCAACTCTCAACCACTCCATCCATGTGTCATTCCTTTTATTGTTCTACACTTATGTCATTTCTTGTAATCAACTTGGCCATTAAAGAGAGAAAGAAGTAAGGCCATATGGCCGGATATGGTAGAGAAAGGAAGGAGCTTGTGATATATCTAGTTATCTAAACTAAAGTCATCTTAGTTTCTTTTTCTTCTTTCTCTTTCATTTTTACTACCAAAGAAAGATAACAAGAGAAAGAGAGAGAGAAGAGAAGGCCATGTTCGGCCAACCTAAGAGAAGAAGGAGGGGAGATGTTGGTTTTCATACAATCAAGATCCATCTACATCTTTGAAGGAGAGAAGGAAATCAAGCTAAGGTATAACAAATTTATATTTGTAGGCTTAAGTTTCTTTGTAGTTTGATTTGATTTTTGTCATCTTGAAGTTGTGATCTTGAGATTTAAAACCTTAGATCTATGTGTATATAAGTGTTACATGTTTGGATATAATTTTTTTTTAAAGATCAAAAGTTAGATCTATAGCATGAATTGGAGGATAGGTTTTCAAAAGATAGAAAACCCTAGATTTTTCTTAGCTTTGATTGTGTTTGAAGCTTGTTTGGATGAGATAAGAAATTTTGGTTCTAAACTCAAGGAACATGTATACACATGTTAATAAGTTTTTATTGGTTGGATCTACCCATATTGGGTGTTGATTTTGTTGAAATCAAAAGGAATAGAAAAATGGAATTTCTCCGAAAAGTTTGAACTTATAAGGTGTGAGCTAGGTTTTGATTATTTCTGAAATCTATAAAGGATATTTATAATTTATGCTCTTGGGATGTTAGATATATGTGTTAAGGGTAAAATCCCTTTGGAATCATGCAAATAGGTTGAAAAATGAGCAAGTTATGGGATTTCTCCCAAACTACACAAAGTTAAGAAAACTGTGAAAAGACAGTTTTGGAACAGTCAATTCCGGGATACATTCCGGGGGCTAATCATGTCTAAATATTGATTGTGATATATTAAAACTTTAGTTCGGAAAGATACGAACCCAACAAAATTGACGGATCATTAATCGGAGTTACAGAACTCGTTTTATTTAAGTTTTAGCAAAGGACTCCAAAACTGCCAAACGTCAAAAAGTTTCTGGCCAAATTTTTCCGAGGGCTGTTTCGGACATTTAGTTAATCAGAAAAATTCCAGTCTTTTGGAAAATGAAAATATATGGTAATATGTAGCTCGTGTCCAAAAATGAGCTGATTCCGAGTGAAAACGACCAAGTTATGACCATTTCAATTTTTGTGATTTTCCAACGGAAATCGCTATAAACGGAGTTCTACAACTCTGATTGCCACGATATTTAAAATGGAGCATCACGTTAACATATATAAGGTTATTCCAAAAGATGGGAATTACTGGAGTTAAGCACGAGGTAGCTAATTTCTTAAGCTACGCACTAGAAATTATTTTTTGAAAAATACCAAAGGATGTTGGAAAATTATGGAAAAATACGTTTTATGCATGAAATACATGTATATGTGTTTGAATAAAGGATAGAAAAATAATAAGTTGATTTGGAATTCTTGTGAAGAAGAATAGTGAATTCAGGTTGCTGAAAGGGAATCCAGGTTGCTGGATTAGTATTTGACTTACTAGGTGTTAACGAATAACTTATGAAATGAAAAAGAGTGTTAAATCAAATAAATATGACTCTATGGCATGGTTAAGCGCTGAGGTAGAGTTTAATTGAACTTAAACTCGATATTTGTTTGACTAGACCATCGGGATGATAAATTGCGTCGGTATCAACTCAAACTTAATATTCTAACCTGATACTAAGTTTTATGTGATGTATAGACTTATAATATTATGTAATGATTTTCATTAATATTTTATATTAAATGAATATTAATGATTAAGGAATTATGTTGTATTTAATTCATTTAAATACGGTTTTAAAATGGTGATATATGGTAATAATTATCCGAAAATTATTACGAGACTAGAAAATATGTTTTGACTGATAAGAAAATTATCTGTGATGATATTATTCTAATATTGGAGATCTATATTATTAATATTAGGTCTTCGGGTAAAGCGATATAAATAGCGTTGCGGTAATCAACGGTTCAGGCAAGTTTTTCAGTTCTATTATGTTTGTGGATTGAATGTGGTTATGTGCTAAATTACATATCATGCTCTATGAATTGTTAAAGTCAAAATATGACTAAGTTAATTGGGTATGAAACTCAATTTATATGTGATATGTGATAACACATGTTGTATGATATAACGCGATAATTGAAAATGTATAATGCAAGAATATATGCATTGCACAGAATTATAGTTGCATGTAGGATATGCATAGTAAAGAATGCATGTTGCATGTAGATATGCATATTAAAGGAAATGTAGTGTATGTGAGATTGTGTTCTATGTGAAACATGATAGACTGTTAAATTTGCTGGGCTGTCGAGCTCAATCTTGCAAAAACAAACTTTTTGCAGGTTAATGATGTTAGACAATATTAATTGCTATACAGATGATGAAGATTGATAGATGCGCAAATGAATACATTTTCTTAAATTAGAAATGGTATAATTTATGATTGATAGTTTTGTCAATTGTAATTGACAGTTATGTACAGTTTAAAATGTTGAATAGATAAAGAAGATTTAAATTGAATTGAGATTAGATATGATTCTTAAATAAATGAATCATCGATAGAATAGATAATGTCAAGTTCAGTTTGGAATATAAAGTGCAGCTATTTTGTAATAAAATAGTTTGATAAATGTGTTAGATAACTTTTGAATTGTGTAATCAGTTAAGTTTACTCGATTTTGGGAAAAATAGTGTGTAATGTAATGTGTAAACAAATTATGTTTATATCTTCCGCAAATTAGTGAAAGAAATAGTATACCGGATCCGCGGCGATTTGGGGCCCGGATTCGGGGATGCTACAGAGTGAGGAAGGCATGAACCAGCTCTTCCCAGCTATGGATCTTAGAGTTGTCTAATCTGGTATACCATGAACGGGCTTCTCCAGTCAGACTTTTCCGAAACAACTGCATTCTGATCTTTTCATTCTCCGCATAAGATCTGACTTCTCCAATGAACACCTTTAAATGTGTGTAAGGATCCCCTAATCCGTCATATTTTTTAAAATCAGGGGTCTTAAATTTCTTTGGATAATGCACACCAGGGAATATGCAAAGGTCTGCATATGAAACACTTCCATGTGTTCCAATCCCTTTGAGAATGTGAATGGTTTCCTCCATTTGAAGGACCTTCTGTCTGATGTCACCGGTGTCTGGATCTCCTTTGAGATGGGTGCCTTCAGGGTTTTGGTTGGTTGTATCCAACTGATGTTCTGGAATTATTTTGTCCAGACCTTGAACTCCCCCCTTGTGTAGAGGATTCTGTATGTGTAGGTATCTTCATAACCTGAGTAGACTGGTGTAATTCTTTTAGTAGAATAGCCAAGTATGTGATTTGTTTACTCAATCCGTCAAATTATTCTCGGGAAACAGGATTAGACTGTTCGAAAGAGGACATGATTGGTTGTAGGCTCGCAACCTTTTTGGATTTTGACCGGGTAAAAGGGTCCAATTGCTTCCCTACAAAAGACTTACGTAGTTTAGTCTAAGGGTAAAATATTATCATAACATGTCCGTTTTAGGAATTTATCCTGCAAAACTGGTTTGTTAATTGATAACATGGCATGCATGCACAAATATTCTTCATATTTTCCATTACATATGGATGAACATGGAATAGAATTACAAGTAAATATTTTTACAAGTAATTGAAAATGGAAAGCATGAAGAAACTTTCCTCCACGTTTGGTTTATTAGAGGTTGACCTATCCTAGGGTTTATCTTACTGCTTTTCGGCATGAAGGTTCCCAGATCATCACAATCTTCTTGACGGGAAGTTAATTCGTTTGTTCAACTGGAGCAAATCTGAGTGGTGCCTTTCCTGAGCCCCGGGGAATCATTCTTCCCACGAGTCCAGTAATCAAACACTGATAGGATAGCCTCCTGGTGGAGGGAACACACAACATACATTCACATACAACATGTGTCACCGTTTATGCAAAATGATGACATGTGCGAAGCACTAATATCACAAATATATATTTAGCAGTGCAGTAATAAAAATGCATTCGTACACATTCATCATAAATGTAAATGCAACATTCACACACAAGCATATAACAATTTTGAAAAGCTTGTAATAGCGACTTAAGCCCTCTTACTGGAGTCCCCAGCAAAGTCGCCACCTGTCGACGTCGGGATTTTTGAGTGTCCCTTTTCGTTACTTGTTCTTTGGTGTTCTCATATTAATGTAATATTTGTTTGAAAAAATAAGTGAAAAAGGTCCGACATGTATAATGTCGACGATTTGACTTTAAGAGTCGCCAGTTGGTGTATTTAACTGGTTGCACCAACGCAACCGAAGAGGTTTGTACATTGACCCAGTGTTTTGACACTTCTAAACGGGTCTGTGAAACCGAGATTCATTTTGGGTCCGGGGGCTTAATTATACAGAGGGAAGGTGTTAGGCACCCCCGACATCCGTGCTACCACGATGACCGCCACTTCTCAAAGAAATTGTTATATGAATGTGTATGTTTGTGTGTGTGTGGATCAATGTGCAATTATTTGAAAGTAGTGCGAGGCCTCGTTCGCACCTATATACACAAGGTTTGAATTTTATAGGAAAATTCAGTTTTAACCAATATAGCAATGAAGTTTTATAAAAGAGGTTTTTTAAACCCTGTGCTCAATAGGAATTGAGACCTTTTCATACTTCCATTTTATTATTAAATGTTCGGCTTGTTTGATTTTATTTTCGAGATGCGAAGCATTCTCGAGAAAATAATATACAGCAGTGCCGAACTCGTCATGGGCATGACAACCATCCAAGGAAATTCAGACACTGTAAAATAATGTATAAGCTACTTACAGCTGAAAAATGTCCATCATGGGAACCGAATCTAGATTAAGTAAACTGAACCTGTGATCACATGATTTCTAGGCTCACATGATACTGTAATTTGTATGGAAAATAGTAAGCAGTTATATATATAAAAGTTGTAAATATATATATACAGACATGATCGGCCACAACGAAGCAACTCCATGGGGGATCGAAAATGTAAATATATAAAAGCGGTAAATATATATATATATATGTGTGTGTGTGTGTGTGTGTGTGTGTGTGTGTATGTGTGGACATGATCAACCGCCACGAAGTAAACTTCAGGCGGGACGAAATGTAAATAAAGCTGTAAAAGCGATCAACTGCCACGAAGTAAACTCCAAGCAGGACAAAATATAAATAAAGCTGTAAAAGGCCACGAAGTAAACTCCATGCCTGACAGGAATGTAAATATATATATATATGTAAAAATATATATAAAATTAGTAAACGCACTGGATGTAAATCCAGGCTCATAGGATATGTCCGATAACAATTATATATATATATATATATATATATATATATATATAAGCAATTAAACGCTCCAGACCGAAGTCTAGGCTCAATAGAGGCATAACTCGATAATGGTAGTCCATATATATGAAATATATACATATATTAGTATATATATATATATATATATAGACAAAAATGAAAAGATGTGTATACAGAGTAAAATGGACAGGGCTTCCTCGCCTTTTTCCTTCTCTCCTCTCTCCCAAATGGCTGACCCAAGACTTGTATATATAGACGGATGGCCACAGGTACACCTGCGGCAGCCACAGTTGTACCTGCGGCTGGTCGTGGTGGATCCGAGCCTTGTGGGTCCTGCCATCTCGTAGTACGTGCAGTTGTGCACTATAATATCTGTTCGAACTTGCAGAACTTCAATCCGAGCATCTGAATGAGGTATATCTGACCTTCTTCAGACCGCTTGTGTCGAGAGTTACGCAATGACATGGATTAGAGGTTGTACGAAGTCAGGAAGAGGGTTCTATGCCCATGGTCTTCAAGCTTCATGTTCTATCCAAAGTATTGCCACACGTAATAGTCACTCAAGATTGTCATTCCTCGGCTCTTGTAGGATATTGTTGGATGTATGTATGATGTGTTGAGAGGACGTGCCATTTGTCGAAGGAACAAGATGACGTTTGACTCCTCGTCAGGATTATCGCCGGTTTGAGTTGAAAGTAGACGTTGCTAAGGGTTACAACTGAGATTGGACTACTCGTTGATGTACCGCGATATCATCTTGGTTACGTGGTAAGATGACATTGTCATTCCTCACCGGGGTTATCGCCGATTTAAGCAGAAAGCAGACGTTGCTCAGGGTTACATTTGAGATTGGGCTACTTGTTTGTATGCCTCACTGTCATCTGTGGATGTTCTTGTCTAACCGTTGTTATCTCCAGGGTCTAAGGTGTGTGTGCCTTGACAGGATGTTGGTGGTTGAAGCTGATTGCATTTGTTTGAAACAAGCATTTTCGGGGTTACCGCCAGAACTGCAATGGCATCTCTTGGGGCTATCACCAAGGATGGGGTTGCTACTCCCAGTGTTTCTCTAGGACTGGAACTGAGCGTCGTGGTGTTATCGTCGAGACAGAACTGTCCTCTCCGGTGTTGTTGTCGGTCTTTTGATCTGCATATCTCGGGGTTATCTCTGAGATCGGAAATGACATTCCCAGTGTGTGTTCCGGGTTTTGAGATGACGCTCCCGGATTGTGTTTCGGGTTGGAACTGAACTTCTGGTAGTATCCAAAATGGATGTAAGCAAGCTTCCAGGGTTATCTCCAAAAGACGAATCTACCCTCCTGCAATGTTAGTAATAGGAGTGCAAAAAATTTCGAGTGTCTACAGATGCCCCTCTTTATCATATGCATGCAATGCAAGGCATGGATACCATAAAGAATCCTAGACACTTGAAATGCAAGCAAGATAAACATGATGCTATGTGCAGCAACATGATGCAAATACATGTATAATGCATGAATGATTGTCAGGTAATCCTGCTGGGATGACAATCAGTGATGGCTTGGACATGCGATCCAAGTTTCTAAGGAAGTTGATGTTGGGGCTATCACCAAAGTCTTGAATCCTAGACACTGGCTTATACTCCATAGAGGTACCTCTTATGTGGAAGAGATCTCCTGGGGATAAAGGTTTTGTCTGTTTGAGGATGTGTATAACATGTTCCCTCATACTGTCAGAGTTACTGCCAACAGTGTTGTCGCTGCCAGGGTTGCTTAACCTTCAGTTGATGTGTATATCACCAGATAGATCCCTGTTGGGTGCATTGTCAAGGCTGCTTGACCTTTATTGATGTATGTGTCAATGGTAGCATTATGTTGTCCCCGTTGCTGGGTAAGGTTACGTCGATGGGTTTACTTGTCATCGGCTGACATGATGTCAAGGCTGCTTGACCTTCATTGATGTGTGTATCAATGGTTACATTGTGTTGTGAGCCCCGCCCGGGACACGTAGATGTTTGAAGGATGCGCGTTGTGACCCCTGTCGGGGATATGTAGATGCTTAATAACTTCGGCATTGTAACCCCCGCCGGGGAGTTATGATATTTCCTGGTTTTTGAGTTGTAACCCCCGTCGGGGATACGTCAGGGTTGCCTGACACTCATTGACAACATCGGACCTTTGTGGGGTACTACCGACATGATCTGTAAAAGCTGAGATCGTTGGTATATTATACCCTGCATTCAGGTGAATACCTTTGAGACGACGGGAGTTTAACTCTGACCGACGAGAAACTAGGATTTCAGGCTATTCCGTTCAATCGCGTAGAACTTTTATTCCTGATTTGGCCTTTTTAACTCTTGAGACCTCCTTTACAACTCTAACGGGAGCGAACCGGAGGTGTGGGACCCATGTAGGGGGGCCATAGGATGTACCTGCAGGAGTCACAGGTTAGCATGCGGCCAGTCGTGCCTATGTATAGGTGGCTGGTTGCTTTCATAAGTTATTTTCAAGTTGCGCAGCGAAGGAAATCTAAGAGCTCTTCATTAGATCTGCTGAGTTTGGGTAACTTTCTGTATATTCTGCCACCGTACAAGTGTTCTTCACTATCCTGGTAACACATGCATGTATTTGTTTTCCAATTTTTGTCCGTTGGAAAATGACTTATCGCATTAAATGCATAAAGACACATAGTAGTGAATATGCATGCTGATATGACTTGATAAAAAATATTCAGCATAGCAAATGTTAGTATTAAACCATGCTGAACATAATGATGTGAAAAAATTTTGACTTTTGAAACAGTCAAATTGGCACCTTTTACTGTCATTTCTTATCCTATATGAGGACAAATGAGTAAAGGTAGACATGTAAAATAATCCTGGTAATTAGACTACACTAACGAATTTTTTTACTGCAATGTATTGATACATACAGGATGTATATGACTGTGTACAGGTGTGCTACTGAATGGCCACCTAGTCATGCCTATGTGCATGTGGATAGTCCCATTTACAAAGGGGCTATGGCAAAATTTTCAAAAATGTAGGTATTGGATAGTCATGCATTTTTAACTCTATTGTAGACGCATGTTAAAACAATGCATGCACGCATGTAATCATAAAATGCATTTTGAAAAGCTCCAGGTAAGAATTTACCACACCCTTTTTGAGGTGATTTGGAGATTTGTTGTCCAGATATTATAGATTCGGATCAGCTGAGTAGTTCCCGTAGGACTACTTCTGGTGTACGGATGAGGGATTTTGAAGAGCTTCAACGCCGGTCTATCAGATAACCTCGTCGTTTGGTGGAGGCAGTGATACATCCTATTCGGGTTGAAGTGCCAAATATCAAGGATGAGGAGAGGAGGATGTACTGATCGAGGTTCCTGCTTCTGCTGTACGTGTTCCCCATAGGGAATTGCCAGGTGTTCAAGTGGCAAACCCAGATCTTCTAGGTGACTTGAGTAGGCATCCTTCAATATACCTACACGCAAACGAGGTATGAAGTTAGATCTTTAATCTTCCTTATTTCCTATTGATGAGGAGTCAAGGAGTCTGATGTTGATCTTGATTTGATGTAGGTTCTCGGCTTCACACAGCCTCGAGGGAACTAGTTTAGCATCAACTCTATTTATCAGGCCTTGCATGATGACTACAGAGCGATCATCCATGGCTGGGGATTCGGGAGGTTCTTCTCCATTCTACCTCGTCGATTTCCCTGGGGTTACCTCAGGGCAATTGTCTGAGCGGTTATTTCACCAGACTCAGTCACTCCATTTTTTGGACTGTGAGGTGATGATGACGCCAATGGATTGGCGGTTTATCACATGTATAGAGTTTGGAGGGGATCAGATGCCTTGCACGGTGGATATCACCCCTACTGCCGTCAGATCCTTGTTGGGAGTTCCAGCGAAGGCGCTCAAGGGCAGGACTGCTCGTACAGGTCCTTTGAGCGTAGATGCTATAAACGGGCTATTAAGTGAGCCTATACCCAATGATGTGAGAGTCAGGGATCGCATTCTTCGGTGATTGTTCCTGATGATCATTAGGGGTTGCTACATAGCAGATAACTCTTCTACGGTGTCCTTCACTTTGATCAGCGTCACTTGACACGTGGACCGTATAGGAGAGTATGATTGGGGTTCCTACTCCTTTGCCTACTTCCTCAGGGGAATGCGCATGCGATCGTTGGGCTTGACCGAGGATTGGTTAGGATTCTGCCCATTTATGCTGGTGAGTATTTCTCTTATCTTTTCCCATGTATGGGTTAAGAGTGTTGACTGACAGCAGATGTTTGCCTTTGTGTTGGCAATTTTGGGCCTATGAGAGGCTTCCTTGTTTGCGTCCTATGAGCATGTTAGGTTTAGATACCTATCCACAAGGATGAAGATGGCATCAGTCCATACTGGCGAAGGTCCCTATTGCTAAGGGTTTCACTCATTATCGCCTACAGCTAAAGCTATTGACAGCCGATGTCATCACATGGATTCCCTACTCTGGAGAGCATTTGGGAGTTGGCTTTGAGGAATGGGTACCCGACTGGAGTAGAGTACGTCATTTCCACCCACAGGATTCCTCTCTTCACAGATGGAGGATGGGAGCTCTATTTAGGAGAGCATGTTATTAGGAGCACTACAGGAGAGATTCGTGTACCGATCTTGCCTCCTGTCATGCGTTATTGGCCTATTTCGCAGTCACCCATCATTAACATCCCATTGATGGGGATTGATAGTTTTACATTGTCAGAGGTCCCCTGTTCTCAGGAGATGTTCCAGCATTGGTGGATCTCTCGTATGATTGGAGCTCAGACCCACGCCACACAGTTTATGGGGGATATGGTTCCAGGATCCGTGATGATGACGGATTGGCTAGCCTGTATCAGAGATCTGACTCATATGACACAGATTGATAGATTGACTCGGCAGCTGGACCGGTCACATCTTTTCATTCGGCATTTGGGCACAGATCCTGCAGATGTAGATACTTTTGATCCTTACAGCTCTGGCGCTGGTCCCTCAGGTGACCTATATGGTTTTGTCGGCGTAGATCCTCCCTTGTATCGGCCTGACATCCCTGTAGATAGAGATCCAGTGACTCAGGAGGAGTTACATCAGGTGGACAGGATCGATGATGTAGACATCGACACTCTTGACTTTTTCTGATGTATTTCTTGCTATCTCTTTTGATAGGCATCTGTTGTATGTTGGGTAGCTTTGCCCCATTTCCCTGTATTTTAGCTTTACAGAGATGTATTAGATGATGATATACTTAGGAATGTATGTACAGTTTTTCATTCCCTATATCATATTGTCATCTATTGTATCATGCATGTTATTATGTTATGCATATGTATGTATGTCCAGAGATATTCGGCATTGACCCCTGGATGGTCTTATGACACGACCCGTACAGATGTCTTCTTCCATAGTTAGCCGTATTGATCATACCCCACCATTTATGGTGGTAGCTGGTATGCGCTCATGGTATGATAGTATATCACCATCAGACATAGTGATCGTAGATGATTTGTTGCAGCATAATATGACCTTACTGATGTTTCAGGTTCCTCCAGGATTTGTAGAGGGCATGCTAGAGCACTGGGTACAGGACAGACAGGTATTCTGATTTGGGACCCGTGATTTGACTCCTACTTTGGACGAGTATGCATGATTGATGATGCTGCCTCTGGATAGACCTTGTGTGCAAAAGGCTATTGGAGACATGAGCAGACAGTTCATGACCCTCACCGGATTGAGACGTAGAGTGGTCCAGGACGAGATTACATCCGGCCACGTGATATCCCAGCGTTTCCTGTTTGACAGGTTTGGCTCTGAGGACAGCTATGCACGGCATTCTGGGGATTTCACCACACCGGAGGATCATTGGCATTCAGCCAGAGTAGATGTACTGCTTCTATGCGTATTATCAAATGTTTACATGTCGCGGTACATGGATGGACTGGATATCGGCATCATTATGGCAGTGAGAGCTCTCAGGGAGGGTTGTACCATTGTACCGATGATTATCGCAGAGACCTTGAGGTCAGCTACATACTACTGCACTTATCCGTCAGGAGTATTCACAGGCAGATCTGGTCATGTTGTATGTGTGGTTTATGTCACACTTGAGACCGATTGGCACATTTAGACATCATGGATTTTGTTTCACCCATGACATAGCCATGATGTATTCCTTCCAGCCTACAGAGTGTATGGATGATGGATCGTGGTCCGCTTTCCTGGCAGGGCTTAGAGATCCATTTGATATATTACCGTGTTCAGGGTTTAGCTCACCCTACATCTTTATTACTCATGCTCCAGACATGGATTATCTCCCTCTGGCTGGATTAAGGGGCATGATCACTTACCACCCACTGTCCGTGATGTGTCAGTTTGACCAGTTTTAGGATTTCCATCCGTATGAGGGGGCAGTGAGTTAGTGTTTCGTGTCGCACCGTTTATCAGTGGAGGACAGATCCAGGTTGTACGCATGTTGGGATCAGCGAGAGCTGGCTGAGTTTTCAGACAGTCATCCGGGTTGTTCTGCAGAGTATTCCTCAAAGATGGAGATAGAGACTGCATCAGCTATGGCAGTATCCACAGTGCAGGGGATTGAGTTTGACGATGAGGAGCCTATAGAGGAGGTTATTCCCACCGATGATTTGACTGCTGGGCTTCCAGTATTTGTAATGGATTCTCCCACCCTGAGTGCCACTGTTACCCAGTATTCGGCACAACATTTGGAGCAGAGCTTACATCTGATGACCTATGATAGAGATCAGGCTAGGGCCGCGATGTTGACAGCTCTTGATGGGAGAGATATCGCTCTGTTGGAGAGGGATGAGGCTAGATCAGCCAGGGATGCATTGATTGGGGAGCGGGATGCCGCCTTATTTGCTAGGGTTGTGGCCATTGTAGATAGTACTTCCATTAGATCCCAGATGACTGTCAGTCTAACTAAAATGAGTGCTTACATTGATGAGCATTATTCCACCATGCAGTTAGCCTCTGATCTGCTAGCTCATGTAGATACCATTGGGCAGGAGCTTACAGTGCTTCCTCCGTCTTCAGAGAGGGATGTTATGTTAGATCTGATAGTTCGCATGTATACAGATCTGTAGATAGCTTTGTATTTTCCTGCACAGACTAGCTTAGCCATTTTGTCATGTACAGCACAGATGTATATATCAAACAGTATTATGTATGGCAGGGAAATATTTTGATTCACTTCCCTTTTAGTTATGCCTTGATACTTGCTTGATATTTGCACGTTTCTCCAGGGCCTTGTTATCTTAATGCATTCTGAACTTATCCTTGATAGATGGACATTGAGACGTTGCAAGATCTCTAAGAACAGATCATTGATTTCTGTGAATCCCTACCATCTTTGGTGTCTTGGGACTGGTATTGTATGGAATGTGGAGAGGAGGGTGGTTTCTTCCTCTTTGAGATTGACCACACCACAGATGGTCGCCAGTACTTCTATTTGTGAGAAGCCTAGTTAATTCCATCTCTTATGGGTTGGTATTGACTCTTTGAGGCACGATCGCAGCTTAGATGGTCACCGAATCTTCTATTTGTGAGAAGAGGTTGGGTAATTCCATCACTTTGATCTAAAACCGATGAAATGGGGCGAATTGAAGATTGATCCCAGTACCATGTGACAAGTACGTTGTTATTGTAGGGGTTAGACTGCACCATGAATGGCTGCCTACGTACTCCTATTGAAGAGGAGATCAATTCTGCGTAGTTCGAACCTAGTGTGGGAGGTTCAATGCTGAATGCAGAAGGCAGAAGGGTGTAAAAGTATTTTTGTTATTTTTGTTATTTTATAGAGAAAGGGTAGAAATGCTTTTGCTATTTTTCTTTATTGTGACCGGGCCATATAGCATATAGTTGCCTACGTACCCCAGGGTATCAGGGAGATCAAGTCGACGAAGTTCTCCCCTCAGGACGAATTAAAGGCGAAGAGAAGTATGAATCCCATATGCAGGCTATACTGCAGGGAGAAGAAAGTTTAATCCCATAATGGGGACAAACTGCAAGTGTGTAAAGAGTTTGATCCCGTCCTCAGGACAAACTGCGGGCGTGGAAAAGTTTAATCCTATCTTCAAGATAAACTGCAGGTGTGAAAGGTTCAATCCCGCCTTCAGGATAACCGAAATTGTGAAAGGTTAAATCTCGTCTTCAGGATAACCGAAACTGTATGGAAGGTTTGGAATGAAGTAAAACCAAGTTGCTGGCTTGAAGTGTATGTTTTCCTGAGGGGCAGAAAAGCATGTAAAAAGGGTGAAGGGGTTTAAAACCGGAATGACTGGTGATTTGGTGATCAAAACCAGGATGTTTGTTTGATGGTAACTTCAGACATAGTACCGTTTCACGGTGTCTGAGTTAATAAGCTGTGGAAATTCATCGCCATTCATTTCCTTCATTCTGAGAGCACCTCCTGTCAATACTTCCTTGACAACAAATGGGCCTTCTCAGTTAGGAGCGAATTTTCCCTTAGATTGATCTTGGTTGTCAATGATCTTCTTCAAAACCAAGTCATGTTGTTTGAATTGATGTAGTTGGACTTTTCTGTTGTAGGATCGTGCGATCCTTTGCTGATATAACTGACCATGGAATATTGTTGCGGTTCTCCTTTCGTCTATCAGAGATAATTGGTGATACATGTCTTGTACTCATAGGTCTTCATCCAACTGAGCATCCATCAATACTCTGAGGGATTCCATTTCCACTTCTATGGGGAGCACTGCTTCCTTCCCATAGACTAATGAGTAGGGGGTTGCCCCAGTGGAAGTTTGCACGGAAGTTCTGTAGGCTAATAAAGTCAAAGGCAAGAGGTTAGGCCATCCTTTGTGATTGGCGAACATTTTCTGCATGATCTTTTTGATGTTTTTATTAGCCTCTTCAATAGCACCATTTATCTTTGGATTGTAGATAACGAAGTTGAGGTGTTTGATGTGGAATTTTTTGCATAAATCCTCCATCATTTTGTTGTTAAGGTTCTAAGCATTGTCTAACACAATGACCTCTGGTTGTCCATATCGACACACGACATTGTTTTTGATGAAAGCAATGATAATTTCTTTAGTAACCCTGGCGAAGGATGCTGCTTCTACCCATTTAGTGAAGTAGTCGATCATGGTTAATATGAATCAATGTCCATTACTGGCTTTGGGCTCGATGGGCCCGATCACGTCCATTCCCCACATTGAGAAGGGCCATGGCGAACTCATATTGTGGAGTTCCCTTAGAGGGGCGTGGATAGCATGCCCATGAATCTGGCATTGATAGCACCTCTTGACGTGATCCTCACAGTAAACTTTGAATGTAAGCCAATAATGTCTCGTTCAGAGAATTTTTGTAAAGTCCCCGAACCCGGATACTTGAAACCCGAATTCGGTACTTCACGATACCATTTCTATGAGCGGAATAATACTAATAGTAATAACAATAATATAAATTTTGAACTTAACTTACATTTATCAGAGTATAATCTCAAGTACGCAACCTTTACTACATTCATTACATGATATATAATACATATCATTAACTTAGTATAGTCTAACTATTACAAAAGATACAAATACACAAATCCTATTTTTTTTCCTTTTCACTTGTTTTGGCATGAGCTTTCCAGTCCTTCACACTTAGCTGAAAACATTTAAATAAAGCAAGGGTGAGCATTTGAGTGCCCATCAAGTATTATATATATATATAAGCTGAAAGAATTTAAATGTTTTCTTTATAATATTCTTCTACAACCAGTCAATAGTTGTGAAGTAATCTGTACCAATAATAATAACATAACAACCCTCGTTCAAATTTTTGAAATTATGTATTGACTATACATGGGGTTTCTGTGACATACTATGAACATTGTTTTTCATTTTTGAAACGGTTAAACAGAAATTCATCTGTAAACCGGCATTACTTACGGGCCTGCTGGTGTACAGTCCATGGGCCCTGTATTGATCAATACTACATTGCTAGAACGATATTATCGTTCATCCTTTGTCCGTCGTAGCGCATAAAAATTTTCCCATTATCGGGATGTTCATACCTTTCGGGTTTTTATAACAAAGGTCTTATATAATTCAACATATATGTATATCAAAGGTGTATCAACATGTGATTAAATACAATAATTATCCAAGTGGGGACACTTGTATAATCATTTATAGAAATTAACGAATAGAATATATAACTGAATTATCATATACTAACATGTTGATAATCAATGGGCATATATAATATAGGCTTAACAATCTGTACAATAATAATATAACTTTGAAACATTCTTACACTTGTCCAATGCATAAAGAAAATGCAAAGGTAGGATACTTGCCTGATGCGCTGCTTACAATTACGCAACTTAGATTTATCTTTTCTATCACGATCTATCATTAATCAAATCATTTATTCGATTAGAATAATATACCTTAACACATAGTTCTGCATTTCGCAGTCAGCACATAACCTAATCACCTTATCACACATGTTTCACAGTCATTGCATCACAAACAAACAGTTAACTCATTCCTAATTATATTGTCACACAACTTTATCCACCATTGAATCACAAATAAAATAGTTAACTAACTAAATTTCTAAGTATAGATCAATTTCTGAAACATGTCGGTCTACCGACATCTTTATCGGGTATATATCGAGTCTAAGACTCTATATATTAATTACATATCCATTTAGATATCTTAAACAACAGTCGCACTATTTTTCATGACCTTATAATAATTATAAAATATTTATTACCATTTATCATAATTTTTGAAATATCAGAATCATTATTAAATGATTTAAATAGTACACAATTCTATTATCATTAACATTTATTCAATATTAAATTATTAATGAAACCATTGCCAAAATATTAAAGTTATGTATAATAACTCAAAATATTCTTAACATATTAATATTACCCTTAAATGATTTTTAAAACATTTAAAATCATTATTAAATAATTACCATTAATATTTAAATATTAATGAACTATTATCTAAATATTAAAAGTTATTAATTATAACTTAAAATATTTTTAAATTCATTTATATCCCTTTTAAATGATTTTTAAATAAATAAAACCATTTTAAAACTATTTATTTAATATAACTATTAAATAAATTTAATATCATTAATCATTAAATAAATATCATTAATATTAAATTATTAATGAAAATATCCCTTAAATATTAAAATTTATATTTTATAACTTAAAATATCTTTAAACACTTTATTTTCATTTAAAATGATTTTTAAAATAATAAAATTATTTTTAAACTAATTTATTTAATATAATTATTAAATAAACTAAATATCACTAATAATAAATTAATATCATTAATATTAAATTAATAATATTTTTCATGACAAAATATCAAAAGTCATATTTTATAACTTAAAATATTTTTATAATACTTTAAATGATTTTTAAAATCATAAATTTTATTTTCCATAATTTATTTAATATATTTATTAAATAACTTAAACATCATTAATATTAATTAATTAATGAAATTTCATCACAACATATTAAAATTCATCAAAAATGACTTAAAATATTTTCAAACACAATAATATAATTTTTTATGATTTTTCATGAATTAAAACAATTTTTAAATAATTTATTTAATATTATAACTAAATAAATAAATACCTTTTAAATTTCCAAAAATATTAAATATTATTAAAATATACTCAAAATAATTAAAAACACTTTTTCGGACTTTAAAATAATTTTTTAGAATTTATTTTGTATTTTTCATAATTAAAAACTATTTTTTTCTATTTTTAATCAATTTCCGGAAATTCAGAAATTAAATTAATTAAAAACCGTCGCTAAAGGCTATAGCGACAGACAACCGTCGTTGTTGGTGTTCTTGAGCTCAAGAACACTGACATGGCCAGTTTCATGGTGGCTCGTTTGACCGTGAATAACTTTCAGTCCAAAATGTTTCTGGGCGATCTATAAGTTCCAGATTGTAGATCTCATGTAATACTACAACTATCAACAAACATCATGGCTAAACAACATCACATCTAAGAGTTATTAGCCATCAAAGTAGCTTGTCAGAGCTGTTCTTCATGAAGAACAGTTCGTGGGGGTCACTTTGGACCTCTATAACTTGAAATCCGTGTAACGTTTATGTGATCTATCAATTACAGTGTGTAGACAACGTGTAGGACTACAACTTTAAAACTTAACATGATCATAACAATAAAAGATCCAACCGAAAATCGCTGGTCAAAGTTCACCACGAAAAACGCTCAAAAATTTTCTGGGTTCATGTTCTTGGCAGTTTCGGTCAACGCTGTTTGACCGTTTATAACTCCTGATCTATAACAGATATGAACTTGATTCTTTTTCGATATTAAAGACCACATATCAGACTACAAATAACAACTAAAAACAACAAAAATCATGATCGAGCAAAGATCTATAGCCACTGACATATGACTGTCAGACCAAAATTTTTGGTTTTGACAGTCTGCTTAAATCTTCAAATTCGTGCACTTTGATGTTATGGGTCATGGATTTAACAACCCAGAACATCAATTGACATCCTATTACACAACTTTCAACAATCAATTGCAACATTTAACAACAAATCGAAGGATTTCTAGAATTAGGGTTTATACCTCTTTTATGCTAAATTCTTGATTTTGTGTTTCTGATCTGTTGTTTGTGATTGTGGGGCTTGATAATGGGTCTATAAAACTTAACAAATTCGTTGGTTCTAGTGAGAGAGAGACAAGTATGAGAGTTGAACAAAATTAGTGTAAAAAATGATTTTTTCTCCTTAAATCTATTTATAGACAACATGGTGCATGAATAAGGCTGGCTAGGGCTGATTTGCTGTCCTTGTGGGTCACCAAGAGTTGGTAGGGTTGGCCAACCACTCAAGATTTACAAGCAAGCTCATTAAAGAATGCAAAAAGGGTATTTTGGTCATTTGATAATTCATTTAAATGGCATTCTTGTCATTTGCAAACCCTTAGGGTTTAGGGTTTAATCCAAGCAAACAAAAATCTAGGATTTCCAAAATTAGGATTTAGCAACTAGGGTTTATAAAGAAAATAAAATTATTTTAGTTTCAAAAATTTAAAAATTAAAATAATTAACTAGATTAGGTTAATAATTAAATTATACAAGAACATTAGGGTTTAGTACCTCTACCCATATTAACCTTGCCAATTAGGCAATTAGTGTTTACAATTCCGATAATTAGGGTTACCATAAGCAAATTAGGGTTTCTAACTTTTGAAATTGGGGTTTATAATTCAAAAAAATTAATAAGGATTTTAAATGATTATGATTCTCCCTAATTAGGTTCAATACATATAACACCGATCAAAAATCACATTATCGTGATTACTTAACGACTTAACAAATTCTCAAAGTCATGAATGACTTTTACATTAGGATTTCAAATCAATTAGGGTTTAACAGTTTGAAACTAGGGTTTCTATTTATTAAATAGGGTTTCTAAATATTAAATAGGGTTTAATAACAAAATTATATAATGCATAACATATATCATATAACACAGTTAAACAACAATCTTGAACTCACAGCTGAGTTTCAAATTAGGGTTTTAACACTTAAAATTACGGTTTTTGATAATTTAGGGTTTTCTAAAAATTATTAAGGTTTCTAGAACTTTAATTAGGGTTTACCTAATTAATACATTTAATACATGCCATAATTTATATAACACACTTATAAAACAATCTTGCACTCTAATTTGGATATCAAATTAGGGTTTAACATTATTACTAAGGTTTGGTCATAATACGCCGTAATTGACCAACCATTATCAATACAGAAATACAGTACATATTCATAGCACTGAAAAATCAAAATATAATTAGTATTATATTATTATCATCATTCCTTATCCCATAACCAAAATTAGGGTTATCATTAACACTAAAACTGTTCTACACATTAACATTACACACATAACCATATTTATCTATAACACTGACAAATAATAATATAATATTATTATTCTTATTCCTTGATCAAAACCCAAAATTAGGGTTTGGATTCCATATCTGATTTATCTTCCATAATTAACATTTATAAATTAAGTAGAAATAATTTATTTAATATCTTGAACAAAATTCATATAATAAAATAAGTATTATAAAAATTCTATATTCATATCATATGTTATTCAATTAATATAATTATCATATTTTCATGAAAAATAAACATTAAAAACATTTTTACTATAAAACTAATTATTATTATAATATAATTTATAATGAGAAATAATTCTAAAATAAAATTATTCATAACCATTCATGTAATAAATATATTTTATATTCATCACATAAATACATACATAATACCTTTCATGCATTCTTACCTTTAAAATAAATAATTATTCTAAAATCATTTCCTATATTATTTAAATAATATAAGATTATATTTTTCTTGAAAAATAATTAATAAAACATTTCCGATAAGGAATTAATTAGTAGAAAAATATAATTGATAATAATTAAATAATTCTAAAATAAATTTATTTGCAATACTTAATGTAATAAATATATTTTATTTATCACACATATAATTATAATTACACATTACCTTGACACATATCATTCATATTTATTTTAATAAATAAAAAAAATTTATACGCAAAATTTATGATTTATTTATATAGAAAATATCGGGTTGTCACATTCACCTTCCCTTATAAAGATTCCGTCCCCGGAATCACCTTTTAAAACCTATACATACCAGGGTACATAACATTCACAATCATTTCAATTAGATCTCGATCATAATTGATCGAATCGATCTTTAACTATTCAGCAAAAAGCTTATCTATCTCCTTAAACAGAAATTTGATTTCAAAGAGAAATCAAATTCCTCCTTCAAAATAATTTATAAAAATAATTTTACTATATATAAAAATATAATAAGAAAATAAAAATTGGTTAGATTAATACCTGGAGTTGCATCCCCGGCTGTTATCGAATCCCGAACAGTCCCGCTGAAGACGCTTGCGGTTGATTTCGTTGGGTTTGTTTGTTGAAGTTGGTCCCGTTGTCGCCAATGTCCTGCTGCCTTGTTCCGTATTCGCATTCCTTGGATTGGGACATTCTTGGATTGGGACATTTAGGAAAGATATATATCTCTCCTGTCCTTACTTTCCACACACAAACTTTTCCTTTTAATCATATTCCCGGCTTATTTCCGGTATTATCGAAATTACCTTCTTTTATCATATAGGTGATAAAAGTTATCTTTTGCCCCGCCGTTGTCCTAGCTATCACATACGCTTTAACAGGGTCGGTTGATCTTCTAAATCCTGACAGTCCGGTTGTCTTGAAGTCTTCGAAGTTTATCGATCGATTGTCTAGTTGATTTCCCGCGACTGGTATTTCGTTCTGCATAGCTTGATCGTCCGTATTCGCAAAAATTTGGTGTCGGGTCTGGTTATCCTCCAACTTTGTTCACAGGTCCTACTATCCTTTGGTTTTGTTTTCGTTTTGACGACATTTTCATAAATTATTCTTACATTCTAAGCCTTATAGTAAACGCAAAACTTTTTATTCAAATAATCATGTACTCAAAATATTAGATTTTGAAAACTCGGTCTATTGTAATAACCAGTGACCAAATAAATATTTACTATCTTTATACCAATTTATCCCATTAATCCCACATAGACCCATATTCATAACACTTGACATGCCATAGCACATATTGCTTTAAACATTCGATATCCCTTTGTGACTTGAAAATCGGGAATTGCTGCCATAACTTATACAAAATATTACATTACACCAACATACCTATCATATATACCACCTAAAATTATACATATTCAACTAATACTAATACTACTTATTCCTTACACATTCACTAACGATCATTTTCTTAATAACCTATCTATTTCCATTATCCCCAATATCCATTCACACATAATTACATCCAATTTGTCACAACTTATAACACACTATGAGTTTAAGAACTCATCACAAATATACGAGTTTAAGAACTCACCATTGACCACATATCCTTTAACTATACTTTACCTATCAGTTATACTTAGCGTTTCTTGATCCAGTACTATACTTTCCAAAATAACCAACTCTTTGAGGTAGCTTTCAATGTGAGCCTTTATTGCAGCTATTAGCTTTGATATTGGCTCAGTCATGGAGGTTGACTTATTCTTTACGACTTAAGGGTATCCTAATTATGTTCCTTTCTAACACCTATACACAAAATATCTTGACTAGCAATTAATAATTACACACAACACATAATAGTTTCATAAGTTATCTTTTATTTTGTTTGACGATGAATTTATCTGATTCATCTATCTTTAAACTCTATATGAGTTATTTGTATTTTCAACGTTTCCCTCTGTTCCAAGGCTATAGCCTATGGTCTAACCCACCTAAGGTTTCTAACATATAGCTCTGATACCATCCTGTAAAGTCCCCGAACCCGGATACTTGAAACTCGAATTCGGTACTTCACGATACCATTTCTATAAGCGGAATAATACTAATAATAATAACAATAATATAAATTTTGAACTTAACTTACATTTATCAGAGTCTAATCCCAAGTACGCAACCTTTACTACATTCAATACATGATATATAATACATATCATTAACTTAGTACAGTCTAACTATTACAAAAGATACAAATACACAAATCCTATTTGCTTTCCTTTTCACTTGTTTTGGCATGAGCTTTCCAGTCCTTCACACTTAGCTGAAAACATTTAAATAAAGCAAGGGTGAGCATTTGAGTGCCCAGCAAGTATTATATATATATAAGCTGAAAGAATTTAAATATTTTCTTTATAATATTCTTCTACAACCAGTCAATAGTTGTGAAGTAATCTGTACCAATAATAATAACATAACAACCCTCGTTCAAATTTTTGAAATTATGTATTGACTATACATGGGGTTTCTGTGACATACTATGAACATTGTTTTTCATTTTCGAAACGGTTAAACAGAAATTCATCTGTAAACCGGCATTGCTTACGGGCCTGCGGGTGTACAGTCCATGGGCCCTGTATTGATCAATACTACATTGCTAGAACGATATTATCGTTCATCCTTTGTCCGTCGTAGCGCATAAAAATTTTCCCATTATCGGGATGTTCATACCTTTCGGGTTTTTATAACAAAGGTCTTATATAATTCAACATATATGTATATCAAAGGTGTATCAACATGTGATTAAATACAATGATTATCCAAGTGGGGACACTTGTATAATCATTTATAGAAATTAACGAATAGAATATATAACTGAATTATCATATACTAACATGTTGATAATCAATGGGCATATATAATATAGGCTTAACAATCTGTACAATAATAATATAACTTTGAAACATTCTTACACTTGTCCAATGCATAAAGAAAATGCAAAGGTAGGATACTTGCCTGATGCGCTGCTTACAATTACGCAACTTAGATTTATCTTTTCTATCACGACTTATCATTAATCAAATCATTTATTCGATTAGAACAATATACCTTAACACATAGTTCTGCATTTCGCAGTCAGCACATAACCTAATCACCTTATCACACATGTTTCACAGTCATTGCATCACAAACAAACAGTTAACTCATTCCTAA
This sequence comes from Panax japonicus, assembly GCA_020205505.1. NCBI lineage: Eukaryota > Viridiplantae > Streptophyta > Magnoliopsida > Apiales > Araliaceae > Panax > Panax japonicus. Next base: position 18,374,691 of record CM035112.1, on the reverse strand, counting down.
TTATATTGTCACACAACTTTATCCACCATTGAATCACAAATAAAATAGTTAACTAACTAAATTTCTAAGTATAGATCAATTTCTGAAACATGTCGGTCTACCGACATCTTTATCAGGTATATATCGAGTCTAAGACTCTATATATTAATTACATATCCATTTAGATATCTTAAACAACAGTCGCACTATTTTTATGACCTTATAATAATTATAAAATATTTATTACCATTTATCATAATTTTTGAAATATCAGAATCATTATTAAATGATTTAAATAGTACACAATTCTATTATCATTAACATTTATTCAATATTAAATTATTAATGAAACCATTGCCAAAATATTAAAGTTATGTATAATAACTCAAAATATTCTTAACATATTAATATTACCCTTAAATGATTTTTAAAACATTTAAAATCATTATTAAATAATTACCATTAATATTTAAATATTAATGAACTATTATCTAAATATTAAAAGTTATTAATTATAACTTAAAATATTTTTAAATTCATTTATATCCCTTTTAAATGATTTTTAAATAAATAAAACCATTTTAAAACTATTTATTTAATATAACTATTAAATAAATTTAATATCATTAATCATTAAATAAATATCATTAATATTAAATTATTAATGAAAATATCCCTTAAATATTAAAATTTATATTTTATAACTTAAAATATCTTTAAACACTTTATTTTCATTTAAAATGATTTTTAAAATAATAAAATTATTTTTAAACTAATTTATTTAATATAATTATTAAATAAACTAAATATCACTAATAATAAATTAATATCATTAATATTAAATTAATAATATTTTTCATGACAAAATATCAAAAGTCATATTTTATAACTTAAAATATTTTTATAATACTTTAAATGATTTTTAAAATCATAAATTTTATTTTCCATAATTTATTTAATATATTTATTAAATAACTTAAACATCATTAATATTAATTAATTAATGAAATTTCATCACAACATATTAAAATTCATCAAAAATGACTTAAAATATTTTCAAACACAATAATATAATTTTTTATGATTTTTCATGAATTAAAACAATTTTTAAATAATTTATTTAATATTATAACTAAATAAATAAATACCTTTTAAATTTCCAAAAATATTAAATATTATTAAAATATACTCAAAATAATTAAAAACACTTTTTCGGACTTTAAAATAATTTTTTAGAATTTATTTTGTATTTTTCATAATTAAAAACTATTTTTTTCTATTTTTAATCAATTTCCGGAAATTCAGAAATTAAATTAATTAAAAACCGTCGCTAAAGGCTATAGCGACAGACAACCGTCGTTGTTGGTGTTCTTGAGCTCAAGAACACTGACATGGCCAGTTTCATGGTGGCTCGTTTGACCGTGAATAACTTTCAGTCCAAAATGTTTCTGGGCGATCTATAAGTTCCAGATTGTAGATCTCATGTAATACTACAACTATCAACAAACATCATGGCTAAACAACATCACATCTAAGAGTTATTAGCCATCAAAGTAGCTTGTCAGAGCTGTTCTTCATGAAGAACAGTTCGTGGGGGTCACTTTGGACCTCTATAACTTGAAATCCGTGTAACGTTTATGTGATCTATCAATTACAGTGTGTAGACAACGTGTAGGACTACAACTTTAAAACTTAACATGATCATAACAATAAAAGATCCAACCGAAAATCGCTGGTCAAAGTTCACCACGAAAAACGCTCAAAAATTTTCTGGGTTCATGTTCTTGGCAGTTTCGGTCAACGCTGTTTGACCGTTTATAACTCCTGATCTATAACAGATATGAACTTGATTCTTTTTCGATATTAAAGACCACATATCAGACTACAAATAACAACTAAAAACAACAAAAATCATGATCGAGCAAAGATCTATAGCCACTGACATATGACTGTCAGACCAAAATTTTTGGTTTTGACAGTCTGCTTAAATCTTCAAATTCGTGCACTTTGATGTTATGGGTCATGGATTTAACAACCCAGAACATCAATTGACATCCTATTACACAACTTTCAACAATCAATTGCAACATTTAACAACAAATCGAAGGATTTCTAGAATTAGGGTTTATACCTCTTTTATGCTAAATTCTTGATTTTGTGTTTCTGATCTGTTGTTTGTGATTGTGGGGCTTGATAATGGGTCTATAAAACTTAACAAATTCGTTGGTTCTAGTGAGAGAGAGACAAGTATGAGAGTTGAACAAAATTAGTGTAAAAAATGATTTTTTCTCCTTAAATCTATTTATAGACAACATGGTGCATGAATAAGGCTGGCTAGGGCTGATTTGCTGTCCTTGTGAGTCACCAAGAGTTGGTAGGGTTGGCCAACCACTCAAGATTTTACAAGATTTACAAGCAAGCTCATTAAAGAATGCAAAAAGGGTATTTTGGTCATTTGATAATTCATTTAAATGGCATTCTTGTCATTTGCAAACCCTTAGGGTTTAGGGTTTAATCCAAGCAAACAAAAATCTAGGATTTCCAAAATTAGGATTTAGCAACTAGGGTTTATAAAGAAAATAAAATTATTTTAGTTTCAAAAATTTAAAAATTAAAATAATTAACTAGATTAGGTTAATAATTAAATTATACAAGAACATTAGGGTTTAGTACCTCTACCCATATTAACCTTGCCAATTAGGCAATTAGTGTTTACAATTCCGATAATTAGGGTTACCATAAGCAAATTAGGGTTTCTAACTTTTGAAATTGGGGTTTATAATTCAAAAAAATTAATAAGGATTTTAAATGATTATGATTCTCCCTAATTAGGTTCAATACATATAACACCGATCAAAAATCACATTATCGTGATTACTTAACGACTTAACAAATTCTCAAAGTCATGAATGACTTTTACATTAGGATTTCAAATCAATTAGGGTTTAACAGTTTGAAACTAGGGTTTCTATTTATTAAATAGGGTTTCTAAATATTAAATAGGGTTTAATAACAAAATTATATAATGCATAACATATATCATATAACACAGTTAAACAACAATCTTGAACTCACAGCTGAGTTTCAAATTAGGGTTTTAACACTTAAAATTACGGTTTTTGATAATTTAGGGTTTTCTAAAAATTATTAAGGTTTCTAGAACTTTAATTAGGGTTTACCTAATTAATACATTTAATACATGCCATAATTTATATAACACACTTATAAAACAATCTTGCACTCTAATTTGGATATCAAATTAGGGTTTAACATTATTACTAAGGTTTGGTCATAATACGCCGTAATTGACCAACCATTATCAATACAGAAATACAGTACATATTCATAGCACTGAAAAATCAAAATATAATTAGTATTATATTATTATCATCATTCCTTATCCCATAACCAAAATTAGGGTTATCATTAACACTAAAACTGTTCTACACATTAACATTACACACATAACCATATTTATCTATAACACTGACAAATAATAATATAATATTATTATTCTTATTCCTTGATCAAAACCCAAAATTAGGGTTTGGATTCCATATCTGATTTATCTTCCATAATTAACATTTATAAATTAAGTAGAAATAATTTATTTAATATCTTGAACAAAATTCATATAATAAAATAAGTATTATAAAAATTCTATATTCATATCATATGTTATTCAATTAATATAATTATCATATTTTCATGAAAAATAAACATTAAAAACATTTTTACTATAAAACTAATTATTATTATAATATAATTTATAATGAGAAATAATTCTAAAATAAAATTATTCATAACCATTCATGTAATAAATATATTTTATATTCATCACATAAATACATACATAATACCTTTCATGCATTCTTACCTTTAAAATAAATAATTATTCTAAAATCATTTCCTATATTATTTAAATAATATAAGATTATATTTTTCTTGAAAAATAATTAATAAAACATTTCTGATAAGGAATTAATTAGTAGAAAAATATAATTGATAATAATTAAATAATTCTAAAATAAATTTATTTGCAATACTTAATGTAATAAATATATTTTATTTATCACACATATAATTATAATTACACATTACCTTGACACATATCATTCATATTTATTTTAATAAATAAAAAAAAATTTATACGCAAAATTTATGATTTATTTATATAGAAAATATCGGGTTGTCACATTCACCTTCCCTTATAAAGATTCCGTCCCCGGAATCACCTTTTAAAACCTATACATACCAGGGTACATAACATTCACAATCATTTCAATTAGATCTCGATCATAATTGATCGAATCGATCTTTAACTATTCAGCAAAAAGCTTATCTATCTCCTTAAACAGAAATTTGATTTCAAAGAGAAATCAAATTCCTCCTTCAAAATAATTTATAAAAATAATTTTACTATATATAAAAATATAATAAGAAAATAAAAATTGGTTAGATTAATACCTGGAGTTGCATCCCCGGCTGTTATCGAATCCCGAACAGTCCCGCTGAAGACGCTTGCGGTTGATTTCGTTGGGTTTGTTTGTTGAAGTTGGTCCCGTTGTCGCCAATGTCCTGCTGCCTTGTTCCGTATTCGCATTCCTTGGATTGGGACATTCTTGGATTGGGACATTTAGGAAAGATATATATCTCTCCTGTCCTTACTTTCCACACACAAACTTTTCCTTTTAATCATATTCCCGGCTTATTTCCGGTATTATCGAAATTACCTTCTTTTATCATATAGGTGATAAAAGTTATCTTTTGCCCCGCCGTTGTCCTAGCTATCACATACGCTTTAACAGGGTCGGTTGATCTTCTAAATCCTGACAGTCCGGTTGTCTTGAAGTCTTCGAAGTTTATCGATCGATTGTCTAGTTGATTTCCCGCGACTGGTATTTCGTTCTGCATAGCTTGATCGTCCGTATTCGCAAAAATTTGGTGTCGGGTCTGGTTATCCTCCAACTTTGTTCACAGGTCCTACTATCCTTTGGTTTTGTTTTCGTTTTGACGACATTTTCATAAATTATTCTTACATTCTAAGCCTTATAGTAAACGCAAAACTTTTTATTCAAATAATCATGTACTCAAAATATTAGATTTTGAAAACTCGGTCTATTGTAATAACCAGTGACCAAATAAATATTTACTATCTTTATACCAATTTATCCCATTAATCCCACATAGACCCATATTCATAACACTTGACATGCCATAGCACATATTGCTTTAAACATTCGATATCCCTTTGTGACTTGAAAATCGGGAATTGCTGCCATAACTTATACAAAATATTACATTACACCAACATACCTATCATATATACCACCTAAAATTATACATATTCAACTAATACTAATACTACTTATTCCTTACACATTCACTAACGATCATTTTCTTAATAACCTATCTATTTCCATTATCCCCAATATCCATTCACACATAATTACATCCAATTTGTCACAACTTATAACACACTATGAGTTTAAGAACTCATCACAAATATACGAGTTTAAGAACTCACCATTGACCACATATCCTTTAACTATACTTTACCTATCAGTTATACTTAGCGTTTCTTGATCCAGTACTATACTTTCCAAAATAACCAACTCTTTGAGGTAGCTTTCAATGTGAGCCTTTATTGCAGCTATTAGCTTTGATATTGGCTCAGTCATGGAGGTTGACTTATTCTTTACGACTTAAGGGTATCCTAATTATGTTCCTTTCTAACACCTATACACAAAATATCTTGACTAGCAATTAATAATTACACACAACACATAATAGTTTCATAAGTTATCTTTTATTTTGTTTGACGATGAATTTATCTGATTCATCTATCTTTAAACTCTATATGAGTTATTTGTATTTTCAACGTTTCCCTCTGTTCCAAGGCTATAGCCTATGGTCTAACCCACCTAAGGTTTCTAACATATAGCTCTGATACCATCCTGTAAAGTCCCCGAACCCGGATACTTGAAACTCGAATTCGGTACTTCACGATACCATTTCTATAAGCGGAATAATACTAATAATAATAACAATAATATAAATTTTGAACTTAACTTACATTTATCAGAGTCTAATCCCAAGTACGCAACCTTTACTACATTCAATACATGATATATAATACATATCATTAACTTAGTACAGTCTAACTATTACAAAAGATACAAATACACAAATCCTATTTGCTTTCCTTTTCACTTGTTTTGGCATGAGCTTTCCAGTCCTTCACACTTAGCTGAAAACATTTAAATAAAGCAAGGGTGAGCATTTGAGTGCCCAGCAAGTATTATATATATATATAAGCTGAAAGAATTTAAATATTTTCTTTATAATATTCTTCTACAACCAGTCAATAGTTGTGAAGTAATCTGTACCAATAATAATAACATAACAACCCTCGTTCAAATTTTTGAAATTATGTATTGACTATACATGGGGTTTCTGTGACATACTATGAACATTGTTTTTCATTTTCGAAACGGTTAAACAGAAATTCATCTGTAAACCGGCATTGCTTACGGGCCTGCGGGTGTACAGTCCATGGGCCCTGTATTGATCAATACTACATTGCTAGAACGATATTATCGTTCATCCTTTGTCCGTCGTAGCGCATAAAAATTTTCCCATTATCGGGATGTTCATACCTTTCGGGTTTTTATAACAAAGGTCTTATATAATTCAACATATATGTATATCAAAGGTGTATCAACATGTGATTAAATACAATGATTATCCAAGTGGGGACACTTGTATAATCATTTATAGAAATTAACGAATAGAATATATAACTGAATTATCATATACTAACATGTTGATAATCAATGGGCATATATAATATAGGCTTAACAATCTGTACAATAATAATATAACTTTGAAACATTCTTACACTTGTCCAATGCATAAAGAAAATGCAAAGGTAGGATACTTGCCTGATGCGCTGCTTACAATTACGCAACTTAGATTTATCTTTTCTATCACGACTTATCATTAATCAAATCATTTATTCGATTAGAACAATATACCTTAACACATAGTTCTGCATTTCGCTGTCAGCACATAACCTAATCACCTTATCACACATGTTTCACAGTCATTGCATCACAAACAAACAGTTAACTCATTCCTAATTATATTGTCACACAACTTTATCCACCATTGAATCACAAATAAAATAGTTAACTAACTAAATTTCTAAGTATAGATCAATTTCTGAAACATGTCGGTCTACCGACATCTTTATCAGGTATATATCGAGTCTAAGACTCTATATATTAATTACATATCCATTTAGATATCTTAAACAACAGTCGCACTATTTTTTATGACCTTATAATAATTATAAAATATTTATTACCATTTATCATAATTTTTGAAATATCAGAATCATTATTAAATGATTTAAATAGTACACAATTCTATTATCATTAACATTTATTCAATATTAAATTATTAATGAAACCATTGCCAAAATATTAAAGTTATGTATAATAACTCAAAATATTCTTAACATATTAATATTACCCTTAAATGATTTTTAAAACATTTAAAATCATTATTAAATAATTACCATTAATATTTAAATATTAATGAACTATTATCTAAATATTAAAAGTTATTAATTATAACTTCAAATATTTTTAAATTCATTTATATCCCTTTTAAATGATTTTTAAATAAATAAAACCATTTTAAAACTATTTATTTAATATAACTATTAAATAAATTTAATATCATTAATCATTAAATAAATATCATTAATATTAAATTATTAATGAAAATATCCCTTAAATATTAAAAGTTATATTTTATAACTTAAAATATCTTTAAACACTTTATTTTCATTTAAAATGATTTTTAAAATAATAAAATCATTTTTAAACTAATTTATTTAATTTAAATATTAAATAAATTAAATATCACTTATAATAAATTAATATCATTAATATTAAATTAATAATATTTTTCATGACAAAATATCAAAAGTCATATTTTATAACTTAAAATATTTTTATAATACTTTAAATGATTTTTAAAATCATAAATTTTATTTTCCATAATTTATTTAATATATTTATTAAATAACTTAAACATCATTAATATTAATTAATTAATGAAATTTCATCACAACATATTAAAATTCATCAAAAATGACTTAAAATATTTTCTAACACAATAATATAATTTTTCATGATTTTTAATGAATTAAAACCATTTTTAAATAATTTATTTAATATTATAACTAAATAAATAAATACCTTTTAAATTCCCAAAAATATTGAATATTGTTAAAATATACTCAAAATAATTAAAAACTATTTTTCGGACTTTAAAATAATTTTTTAGAATTTATTTTGTATTTTTCATAATTAAAAACTATTTTTTTCTATTTTTAATCAATTTCCGGAAATTCAGAAATTAAATTAATTAAAAACCGTCGCTAAAGGCTATAGCGACAGACAACCGTCGTTGTTGGTGTTCTTGAGCTCAAGAACACTGACATGGCCAGTTTCATGGTGGCTCGTTTGACCGTGAATAACTTTCGGTCTAAAATGTTTCTGGGCGATCTATAAGTTCCAGATTGTAGATCTCATGTAATACTACAACTATCAACAAACATCATGGCTAAACAACATCACATCTAAGAGTTATTAGCCATCAAAGTAGCTTGTCAGAGCTGTTCTTCATGAAGAACAGTTCGTGGGGGTCACTTTGGACCTCTATAACTTGAAATCCGTGTAACGTTTATGTGATCTATCAATTACAGTGTGTAGACAACGTGTAGGACTACAACTTTAAAACTTAACATGATCATAGAAATAAAAGATCCAACCGGAAATCCTTGGTCAAAGTTCACCACGGAAAACGCTCAAAAATTTTCTGGGTTCATGTTCTTGGCAGTTTCGGTCAACGTTGTGTGACTGTTTATAACTCCTGATCTATAACAGATATGAACTTGATTCTTTTTCCATATTAAAGACCACATATCAGACTACAAATAACAACTTAAAAACAACAAAAATCATGATCGAGCAAAGATCTATAGCCACTGACATATGACTGTCAGACCAAAATTTTCGGTTTTGACAATTTGCTTAAATCTTCAAATTCGTGCACTTTGATGTTATGGGTCATGGATTTAACAACCCAGAACATCAATTGACATCCTATTACACAAATTTCTACAATCAATTGCAACATTTAACAACAAATCGAAGGATTTCTAGAATTAAGGTTTATACCTCTTTTATGCTCAATTCTTGATTTTGTGTTTCTGATCTGTTGTTTGTGATTGTGGGGCTTGATAATGGGTCTATAAAACTTAACAAATTCGTTGGTTCTAGTGAGAGAGAGTCAAGTATGAGAGTTGAACAAAATTAGTGTAAAAAATAATTTTCTCTCTCCTTAAATCTATTTATAGACAACATGGTGCATGAATAAGGCTGGCTAGGGCTGATTTGCTGTCCTTGTGAGTCACCAAGAGTTGGTAGGGTTGGCCAACCACTCAAGATTTTACAATATTTACAAGCAAGCTCATTAAAGAATGCAAAAAGGGTATTTTGGTCATTTGATAATTCATTTAAATGGCATTCTTGTCATTTGCAAACCCTTAGGGTTTAGGGTTTAGGGTTTAATCCAAGCAAACAAAAATCTAAGATTTCCAAAATTAGGATTTAGCAACTAGGGTTTATAAAGAAAATAAAATTATTTTAGTTTCAAAAATTTAAAAATTAAAATAATTAACTAGATTAGGTTAATAATTAAATTATACAAGAACATTAGGGTTTAGTACCTCTACCCATATTAACCTTGCCAATTAGGTAATTAGTGTTTACAATTCCGATAATTAGGGTTACCATAAGCAAATTTGGGTTTCTAACTTTTGAAATTAGGGTTTATAATACAAAAAAATTAATAAGGATTTTAAATGATTACGATTCTCCCTAATTAGGGTCAATACATATAACACCAATCAAAAATCACATTATCGTGATTACTTAACGACTTAACAAATTCTCAAAGTCATGAATGACTTTTACATTAGGATTTCAAATCAATTAGGGTTTAACAGTTTGAAACTAGGGTTTCTATTTATTAAATAGGGTTTCTAAATATTAAATAGGGTTTAATAACAAAATTATATAATGCATAACATATATCATATAACACAGTTAAACAATAATCTTGAACTCACAGCTGAGTTTCAAATTAGGGTTTTAACACTTAAAATTACGGTTTTTAATAATTTAGGGTTTTCTAAAAATTATTAAGGTTTCTAGAACTTTAATTAGAGTTTACCTAATTAATACATTTAATACATGTCATAATTTATATAACACACTTATAAAACAATCTTGCACTCTAATTTGGATATCAAATTAGGGTTTAACATTATTACTAAGGTTTGGTCATAATACGCCGTAATTGACCAACCATTATCAATACAGAAATACAGTACATATTCATAGCACTGAAAAATCAAAATATAATTAGTATTATATTATTATCATCATTCCTTATCCCATAACCAAAATTAGGGTTATCATTAACACTAAAACTGTTCCACACATTAACATTACACACATAACCATATTTATCTATAACACTGACAAATAATAATATAATATTATTATTCTCATTCCTTGATCAAAACCCAGAATTAGGGTTTGGATTCCATATCTGATTTATCTGCCATAATTAACATTTATAAATTAAGTAGAAATAATTTACTTAATATCTTGAACAAAATTCATATAATAAAATAAGTATTATAAAAATTCTATATTCATATCATATGTTATTCAATTAATATAATTATCATATTTTCATGGAAAATAAACATTAAAAACATTTTTACTATAAAACTAATTATTATTATAATATATTTTATAATGAGAAATAATTCTAAAATAAAATTATTCATAACCATTCATGTAATAAATATATTTTATATTCATCACATAAATACATACATAATACCTTTCATGCATTCTTACCTTTAAAATAAATAAATATTCTAAAATCATTTCCTATATTATTTAAATAATATAAGATTATATTTTCCTTAAAAAATAATTAATAAAACATTTCCGATAAGGAATTAATTAGTATAAAAATATAATTGATAATAATCAAATAATTCTAAAATAAATTTATTTGCAATACTTAATGTAATAAATACATTTTATTTATCACACATATAATTATAATTACACATTACCTTGACACATATCCTTCATATTTATTTTAATAAATAAAAAAAAATTTATACGCAAAATTTATGATTTATTTATATAAAAAATATCGGGTTGTCACAATTTTCTTAACAAGTAAGGGTTCACTCATTTGAGGGCCGCATACTCCACCATGGATCTCATCCATGAGTCACTGAGCTTGGCCTTTGTCCAGACATCTGAGGAGACCTAATCATACATCTCTTTTGTAGAGTGCATCTCCGCTCAGGTAGAATTTCATAGCAAGTCGATGAACCCGCCTCTTCTCAGTTAGGCTCGCCTCAGCGGGTGTAGATCCATCTCGCAGATATTCCTTGATATGCTGATACCAAGGATTGTGGATGGGAGGTAGCTCATCCGATACTTCTCCGACGTAATTCCCATAGACTGGGGCTTTTTGCAGAGCAAGCGTGATGCTTGGCATGTTTTCCTTGTCAGGTATGTAAACCAAGGAGGCCAAGGTTGCTAATGCATATGCAAAATCATTCCTATTACGAGGAATGTGTAGAAAGGAGATTTCTTTGAACTCCAAAGCCATCTGTAAAACTTCCTGATGGTAAGGCAACAAATTCAATTTTTTGGTTTGATAGATTCATGTGGATTGGTTGATTACCAATTTGGAATCCCCAAAGACAGTTAACCGCCTGATGCCCATTGAACGGGCAAGTTTTAGCCCCATGATACAGCCTTCATACTTAGCTGTGTTGTTGGTGCTGACAAACTGTAATTTGACGGCAATGGGATACTGCTCCCCCGTACCGGGTATTAGGACTGCTCTAGCTATGGAACCTTCTGTATTAATAGCTCCATCAAAATACATTCTCCGCGTTCGGCATGTATTGTACTGATGTTGTAGCTGAATTGTCATTACTCCTTCGTCAAGGAAGTATGTTTCTAAGGGTTTATAATCCCCTGCAGGTGCAGCGGCCTGTTGATCCGCAATTCCTTGACCTTTGATAGACTTTTGCGTCACATAGACGATGTCAAATTGCTGTAGGATCAAATGTCATCTGGACTGTCGACAATTCAGTATGGGTTTACTGAACACATACTTGAGAGGATCCACGCGGGATATGAGATGGGTTGTGTGACCATGGAGGTAATAATGTAACCTTATGGAAGCCCATGCTAAAGCACAACAAGTCTTCTCGATCATAGTGTACTTGTGTTCACTGATGTTGAATCTTTTGCTGAGTTAATAGATAGCTCGTTCTTGGCCTCTATTATCTTTTTTCCCCAGCATGCATCCCATAGCATTGTCATTTATGGACAGGTACATGAATAGGGGAACATCATCCTTGGGAGGTACCAAAACAGGAGCTTTAATCAGTTGCTCTTTGATTGTGAGGAAGGCTTTCTGACACTCATCGTTCCATTTCATGGAGGAGTTCTTCCTTAACAACATGAAGATTGGCTCACAGGTTACTGTGAGTTGAGAAATGAATCTGCTAATGAAGTTGATCCTTCCCAAAAATCCCCGTATTTCCTTATCTGTCCGAGGAATGGGCATTTCCTTGATGGCCTGAATTTTGGTAGGATCCAGTTCAATCCCTTTGTGACTGACTAGGAAACCTAGCAACTTACCTGACTTAACACCAAAGGCACACTTGGCAGGATTCAACTTCAAGTTTTACTTATGCAACCTGTTGAAAAGTTTTGTGAGATAGTATAAGTGGTCCTCCTCCTTCCGGGATTTGACAATGATGTCATCCACATAGATCTCTATCTCTTTGTGCATTAAATCATGGAAAAGAGCCATCATAGCTCATTGATAGGTTGCCCCGGCGTTGATGAGGCTGAATGACAACCGTCTGTAACAAAAGGTTCCCCAAGGAGTGATGAAAGTAGTTTTCTCACGATCTTCCTTAGCGAACATAATTTGATGGTACCCCGCAAAATAATCAGCAAAGGAGTACATGCCGTATTTGTAAGACCCCAAATTTTATGAAATAAAAGTATTCAATTTTTCTTATAATTACTATTCAGTAAATGGTTAAATTGATAAAAGTTAAAGTTAAGGGTGGTATATGAAATATTTTTCAAAATACGCAAGTGGTGATAACATATTCATTGTTGTCGGGGAATATTCGTTTGGTCGTATAATATTCTTTTTGTTGGGAATCTCCGTACGACGGTGCAGTCATTTGTGGGCCCCATAACGGAAAGCGATTGGAGGAAGAAAACGACAAATATAAGTTGTTTAAAAATAACGGCGTAGTTGTTACCGTTTACACTGTTGGAATACTCGGTGGTTAAAATACAGTAATACGCGTTGTTGCACAGTAGCACACGGTATTGCACAGTATTTTGAATTATTGATCCTTACGTAAGAAGGCACTACTCAATAATTGCTACAGGAGTTACTGTTCATTACTTTATTGATTCAATAATTGCTGCGTTGATATTTATATTATTATTGTTTCAATAATTGTCATTACACAGTATTTTCCATTATCAGATCAATAATTCATATTATTTGAATAATATTATCAGATAACATTATTGGCAATGTCTAGAAAGTTCTGTCAATGAGAGATTTGGTCATCTAATTGCGCGCCAGTAAGGAGAAATCCTTATTGGAAAGCCCCCTCTATCCTGGGAACGGCCTGGTTGTCAGTACTGTGATTCTGTAATATTATTTTTGAATAATTAATTATTGATTATTATGATAAAGAAAATATTTATTTTATGTGGATATAGATGGAGGAAATTTTTAATGTGACAATTGTTGAAAATTAATATTTTATCTTTTTCTGATAAAATAATTCATTTAAATATATTATTTTTATAATATATTAACGATGATATTTTTACAATGAATGTGGGATATATGAGTATATGAGGAGGAAGAGTATTTTTGTGGCATTAAATGTTTAACACATATTTTGTGTGTCGGTGGACACAATTCTTGACCGAAAATTTATTATAGACTGTAAAATCGTTTGTTTGTGGATTTCGGTCACTTTCTGTTTGGAATCTGGAAAAACTTCCTTCTGTAAAGTTGTAGAGAATTGAATTTCCTATAAAAACTCGCGAGATTTGAATTTTCTGACAAAAGGGCTATTTATTGTGAATTATTGAAGTTCCGGAGTTCCGAAATAATTAATTTTTGAAATTTTAATTATTTTATTTAAGAAAAATGTTTTTGTGGTTGTTGGCACATGGGTGGCTGATGTTTTTGACCAAAGATGGCTTTCAAAATTGGTTGGTGAAGGTTGGTGTGGAATAAGAAAAAGAAAATAATATTTTATTATTTTAGTCTCCTTTGGCGTTCTAGCATTTTCCTATAAATAGAGGGCTAAGTTAGAATTGAAAATCACACCAGAAACATAAGCTTCCTCTCTACTTCTCTCTCTATATATCAAGTGTGTTCTTGTGAGTATACTTTGAGTGTTGCTATACGGTGAAAGGTTTCTTCGGCTTTTCATTCGATATTCCGGTCAGAAGTACTGCTCTTTTGAGGTAAGGGATTGTAAGGGATAGTAAGGGGTATTATTTTCTTCTTAAATGATATTTTTTTCTTCAATATCATTATGCCGAAATATTGGTGAACTTTTTAATCAAATTTGGAACTTTTTCATGTCGGAGTTACTATTCATGAGTTACTATTCATGAGTTACTATTCACGAGTTACTATTCACGAGTACTATTCACGAAGCGCGATGATGTTTTTGTGAAATTTCTATCTTTTGGTGTCGGAGTTACTATTCACGTATACGGCACTATTCACGTGTACGGCACTATTCACGAATACGGCACTATTCATCGAAAAATGAAATTTCTTCTTTTTGTCCAAAATATCTATTTTGGCTACTATCTTTGATTGTATGCATGTTTTGATCGTTATTTTTGAGTTCTGCTTCAAAATCAGTTGTTATGAAGTATTATTGATCTGTTGTTTGATAGCCTTGACCCGTAGTGCAAAGATGAATTATTGATGAATATCTTTGGCTCGTAATGCAAAGATGACTTGTTGATGAATATCTTTGGCCTGTAGTGCAAAGATGACTTGTTGATGAATATCTTTGGCCCGTAGTGCAAAGATTACATGTTATTGAATATCTTTGTCTAGTAGTGCAAAGATGAACCTGTGTTGAGATGAACATGACCAACTGGTGAGACAAATGAATATCTTTGGCCGTAGTGCAAAGATGAAATTATTAGTATGATTATGAACAGGAAATGTGATTTGGTGTAACCATGATCTTTGATGTTTCAGGTAAAGACAGGTGATGTAAATTATCTTCGTCCTAGATGAGAAGAGGAATTTTTAAGCACACTTATGGTTATGAGTTATTCATATGATTGTGGAAAGGAATTGTTGATTGATGTTACAGGGATAAAATATTGTTGGTGGACTTTTAATGTGGAGAAGATAATAGACTTTATAGTCTATTTGACTCTTTTAATGGATTGTTCGTTCCGCTGCAACTATGGTTGAAATTTTTATCATCTACCATATGTTCTAAATCTCTGATTTATTATTGATGAAGGCTATTGATAATTTAATTATCATTAGTCATGATATTCTTTACTGAGCTAGTTGTGCTCACCCTTTTGCTTTACAATTCCTTTCAGGTAATAAAAGTGTAGCTGGGTCGAGCGGGGAATAACAGGGGAATAGAACGGTGGTCTATAGATGTTGAGGGTGAGGTGAATTCAACTTTGGAAGGGTGTTTTGTCATATAAAATGTCTAATGACATACAACCTCGAGTCATCATAAGACAGGGATGTGCTCATCCACTTGCTGAGTATATTTACGAGCACTTCCTATATAATCTTGGTGTTTGTTTGGAGTATAATTTACGATTAGAGACAGTGGAGATAATGATATGTCAAGAAAAGACTCACCATTGGGAAGAATATGATAGTAATCTTCTCGTTTTTCTTTGGGGTCTATTAGGTCAACCAAGGATAATTCTCTGGACATATGATATCTATCATAACCTAGACGCATGGCCTCCCATGTACAAAGGTTTCCTTAAGCACTTTCCAAAGATTTTAGTTTCTAAAACAGTTTTTGATTATACCTTTATGTAAGGTGTCACTGTGAGGTGTTGTCCACGGTTGGGACATGTGTCACATTTGGTATATATTTGTATCCAAACTCACAGTATATGTGTTGTTGTATTTTGTACGACAATTATTGTAATAAAGTTGTAGTTGTTTTATGTACCATGTATTTGGCGACTCAGAATGGGTTGGATTGAATGGACCTATTTTGGGGTCGTTACATTTGGTATCAGAGCTTAGGGATATGATCTCTGGCGGAGATCGGGGAATAGAACTAGGAAGGGAGAGACGAGTAATATCCTTCGCTAGTGTGTCCTACCTAAGCTTATTTGTTGGTCAGTCATAATATCAGGATATTATGTGATAAGTTAATTTATTCAATTAACCCTTATTTTGAAGCTGTATTCTAGAATGATATCTGAAATACAGGAGATGAGCATTGGAGAAATTATGATGAAAGGAAAGATGGAATCTGAAATGAAAGCAAGGTATTCTCAACTCTTTGAAATACCAGGTACGTAAATTTCGGAGACGAAATATCATAAGGATGGGAGATTGTAAGACCCCAAATTTTATGAAATAAAAGTATTCAATTTTTCTTATAATTACTATTCAGTAAATGGTTAAATTGATAAAAGTTAAAGTTAAGGGTGGTATATGAAATATTTTTCAAAATACGCAAGTGGTGATAAAATATTCATTGTTGTCGGGGAATATTCGTTTGGTCGTAGAATATTCTTTTTGTTGGGAATCTCCGTACGACGGACGCAGTCATTTGTGGGCCCCATAACGGAAAGCGATTAGAGGAAGAAAATGACAAATATAAGTTGTTTAAAAATAACGGCGTAGTTGTTACCGTTTACACTGTTGGAATACCCGGTGGTTAAAATACAGTAATACGCGTTGTTACACAGTAGCACACGGTATTGCACAGTATTTTGAATTATTGATCCTTACGTAAGAAGGTACTACTCAATAATTGCTACAGGAGTTACTGTTCATTACTTTATTGATTCAATAATTGCTGCGTTGATATTTATATTATTATTGTTTCAATAATTGTCATTGCACAGTATTTTCCATTATCAGATCAATAATTCATATTATTTGAATAATATTATCAGATAACATTATTGGCAATGTCTAGAAAGTTCTGTCAATGAGAGGTTTGGTCATCTAATTGCGCGCCAGTAAGGATAAATCCTTATTGGAAAGCCCCCTCTATCCTGGGAACGGCCTGGTTATCAGTACTGTGATTCTGTAATATTATTTTTGAATAATTAATTATTGATTATTATGATAAAGAAAATATTTATTTTATGTGGATATAGATGGAGAAATTTTTAATGTGACAATTGTTGAAAATTAATATTTTATCTTTTTCTGATAAAATAATTCATTTAAATATATTATTTTTATAATATATTAACGGTGATATTTTTACAATGAATGTGGGATATATGAGTATATGATGAGGAAGAGTATTTTTGTGGCATTAAATGTTTAACACATATTTTGTGTGTCGGTAGACACAATTCTTGACCGAAAATTTATTATAGACTGTAAAATCGTTTGTTTGTGGATTTCGGTCACTTTCTGTTTGGAATTTGGAAAAACTTCCTTCTGTAAAGTTGTAGAGAATTGAATTTCCTATAAAAACGCGCGAGATTTGAATTTTTTGACAAAAGGGCTATTTATTGTGAATTATTGAAGTTCCGGAGTTCCGAAATAATTAATTTTTGGAAATTTTAATTATTTTATTTAAGAAAAACGTTTTTGCGGTTGTTGGCATATGGGTGGCTGATGTTTTTGACCAAAGATGGCTTTCAAAATTGGTTGGTGAAGGTTGGTGTGGAATAAGAAAAAGAAAATAATATTTTATTATTTTAGTCTCATTTGGCGTTCTAGCATTTTCCTATAAATAGAGGGCTAAGTTAGAATTGAAAATCACACCAGAAACATAAGCTTCCTCTCTACTTCTCTCTCTATATATCAAGTGTGTTCTTGTGAGTATACTTTGAGTGTTGCTATACGGTGAAAGGTTTCTTCGGCTTTTCATTCGATATTCCGGTCAGAAGTACTGCTCTTTTGAGGTAAGGGATTGTAAGGGATAGTAAGGGGTATTATTTTCTTCTTAAATGATATTTTTTTTTCTTCAATATCATTATGCCGAAATATTGGTGAACTTTTTAATCAAATTTGGAACTTTTTCATGTCGGGGTTACTATTCACGAGTTACTATTCATGAGTTACTATTCACGAGTTACTATTCACGAGTACTATTCACGAAGCGTGATGATGTTTTTGTAAAATTTCTATCTTTTGGTGTCTGAGTTACTATTCACGTGTACGGCACTATTCACGTGTACGGCACTATTCACGAATACGACACTATTCATCGAAAAATGAAATTTCTTCTTTTTGTCCAAAATATCTATTTTGGCTACTATCTTTGATTGTATGCATGTTTTGATCGTTATTTTTGAGTTCTGTTTCAAAATCAGTTGTTATGAAGTATTATTGATCTGTTGTTTGATAGCCTTGACTCGTAGTGCAAAGATGAATTATTGATGAATATCTTTGGCTCATAATGCAAAGATGACTTGTTGATGAATATC
Source organism: Panax japonicus (assembly GCA_020205505.1). Classification (NCBI taxonomy): domain Eukaryota; kingdom Viridiplantae; phylum Streptophyta; class Magnoliopsida; order Apiales; family Araliaceae; genus Panax; species Panax japonicus. The sequence goes on along the minus strand of CM035112.1, from coordinate 18,355,834 downwards.
TTTGGCCTGTAGTGCAAAGATGACTTGTTGATAAATATCTTTGGTCTGTAGTGCAAAGATGACTTGTTGATGAATATCTTTGGCCTGTAGTGCAAAGATGACTTGTTGATGAATAACTTTGGCCTGTAGTGCAAAGATGACTTGTTGATGAATATCTTTGGCCCGTAGTGCAAAGATGACATGTTGTTGAATATCTTTGTCTAGTAGTGCAAAGATGAACATGTGTTGAGATGAACATGACCAACTGGTGATACAAATGAATATCTTTGGCCGTAGTGCAAAGATGAAATTATTAGTATGATTATGAACAGGAAATGTGATTTGGTGTAACCATGATCTTTGATGTTTCAGGTAAAGACAGGTGATGTAAATTATCTTCGTCCTAGATGAGAAGAGGAATTTGTAAGCACACGTATGGTTATGAGTTATTCATATGATTGTGGAAAGGAATTGTTGATTGATGTTACAGGGATAAAACATTGTTGGTGGACTTTTAATGTGGAGAATATAATAGAATTTATAGTCTATTTGACTCTTTTAATGGATTGTTCGTTCCGCTGCAACTATGGTTAAAATTTTATCATCTACCATATGTTCTAAATCTCTGATTTATTATTGATGAAGGCTATTGATAATTTAATTATCTTTAGTCATGATATTCTTTACTGAGCTAGTTGTGCTCACCCTTTTGCTTTACAATTCCTTTCAGGTAATAAAAGTGTAGCTGGGTCGAGCGGGGAATAACAGGGGAATAGAACGGTGGTCTATAGATGTTGAGGGTGAGGTGAATTCAACTTTGGAAGGGTGTTTTGTCATACAAAATGTCTAATGACATACAACCTCGAGTCATCATAAGACAGGGATGTGCTCATCCACTTGCTGAGTATATTTACGAGCACTTCCTATATAATCTTGGTGTTTGTTTGGAGTATAATTTACGATTAGAGACAGTGGAGATAATGATATGTCAAGAAAAGACTCACCATTGGGAAGAATATGATAGTAATCTTCTCGTTTTTCTTTGGGGTCTATTAGGTCAACCAAGGATAATTCTCTGGACATATGATATCTATCATAACCTAGACGCATGGCCTCCCATGTACAAAGGTTTATTTAAGCACTTTCCAAAGATTTTAGTTTCTAAAACAGTTTTTGATTATACCTTTATGTAAGGTGTCACTGTGAGGTGTTGTCCACGGTTGGGACATGTGTCACATTTGGTATATATTTGTATCCAAACTCACAGTATATGTGTTGTTGTATTTTGTACGACAATTATTGTAATAAAGTTGTAGTTGTTTTATGTACCATGTATTTGGCGACTCAGAATGGGTTGGATTGAATGGACCTATTTTGGGGTCGTTACAGTATTGAGCAGTATTGTCAATAAGAATATGGATAAAGGGCACGGGAAAGCTATCTTTAGGGAAAGCTTTGTTCAAATCCCGATAATCCACGCACACTCGCACCTTTCCCCCTGGTTTAGGCACGGGAACAATGTTGGATATCCACTCCGGATATGTAGACACCATGATGATGCCAGCTTGAAATTGTTTCATAATTTCTTCTTTAACTTTTAAACTCCATTCAGGTTTCCATCGCCTGAGTTTTTGCCTAACTGGCTTGAATCCTTCTTTGATGGGAAGGCGCTGAAGAACAATGTCAGTGGACAAACCCACCATGTCTTCATGAGACCATTCAAACACATCCTGGAATTGGGTTAATAGTAAAACCATGTCATTTTGTTTATTTATGGTAAGGTCTGAACCAATCTGGATTAGCTTAGGGTTGTCTAAGGTTCTGAGATTGAAAGGAGTGGTTTGATCAAGATTGGGTTTGTGTTTGTCTGCAACCCATTCCTTAATCTCTTGAGGTGTCTCAATGTCCTCTTAGATGTCCATCAAGTCTGAGTCTAACTTTGCATCAAAGTTACAGCCCTTGTGGAGAGAAGGCACCTCATCAGCAAGTACAGGCACATCTAAATTCAAAGTCCTAAAACAAAAGATGCTTTCACTTAATATATGAAACTGTTCGATCATAAAAAAGTGTTAGCATGTACGTGATAAAATAACTGCTAGTGCTGTAAAAGAAAGCAAGTAATTAAAGTTATCTACAGGGCAGAGGGATTTTTTGCCCATTTTATTATCACCGACCAATTCATGGAGTGCTGCTCCTATTGTCGAGGGCAAAGTCCAGAAGGAATACAGTGATGGAAGTATCGTTATTGTCCTCCTTCTCCCGAATGATAACCATGACATCTGGGCAATCATCGTCTGGAGTGTATCTGTTGGTATGTTCATCATGAACAATGACGCGAATGCCTGCCATCATCAAGGCAAGGTCATGTTTACATTTCCATTCCATTTCTTCTATCTCGGGATAAGGAATTATCACATCTTTTACTTTGATTGGCACTGGTTTTGGAAACAGCATAGCCGCAACATGGGCTGGCACCTTTACTGGAAATTGCATTAACTCATGAGGTAAAGGTATAGAAAATCGCCGTGCGGCAGAAGCTTGAGGAACCTGCTTGTGCTTATGAGGATTCCTGTGACTGGAACTAGCAGAATAGCCTAGTCCGGCTATTTTGATTTGACTTGACATTGGAATAGGGTGCTTAATACCCTACTTATCTTTAACGAGGCCTTGTCCAGGTTGATGACCCAATGACATCATTTCTTGAGTGGCCGACATAACCTCGGCAGAAATCTTGGGTACAGGAAGTGGCGCTCCAATAGAATGGTATTGCATATTACTCACTTCCAAAGTATGGAAAATGGTCGGTTCAACTTCTGAATTGAAATTGATAATTGGTAGAATTCCTTGTTCAGGACAATCCGGCTCAGCATTGACAGTGACTACACTGTTGTTGATGATGTATTTGAGTTGTTGATGTAATGTGGATGGAACGGCTCCAGCCATGTGTATCCATGGTCTCTCCAATAGCAGGTTGTATCCTAAATCTATCTTGAGGACGTGGAAGGATACATTGAATGTATTTGGACCAATCTCAATTGGCAATTCAATCTTTTCGACGGTATTTCGTCGGGATCCATCAAAAGCTTGGATGACCGTATGGCTGCTTTGGATCCGCTTGAGATTGATATTCATTTTTACCAAGGTGGCATAAGGACAGATATTCAAAGATGAGCCTCCATCTATCAATACTCCTGCTAGTATGTACCCAGAAGATAACACTGCGATGTGTAATGGTTTACAATGACCGGTCCCTTCGGGAGGTATATCGTCATCAGTGAAGGATATCACATTGTTGTTGAAAATGTGATCAACCAAATGTTAAAATTTTTCCACGTCCACTGATTTTGGCAAGTAGGCTTCTTCTAAAACCCTCAACAAGATCTTCTGATGATTCTCATAAGAGAAAACCAAATCCAGTATAATAATCTGGTGTGGAGCTTCTCGCAAGCTTAAAACCACTTTGGCTTCATTATAACCCATAGTACGGAGGAATTTTTCAATCTTCTCTATGGGCAATTTCCCCTTTGCTTCGCAAGTAGGTTTGATAACCCGTTGAGGAAGGTACAGTGGATTTTCTTTCGACACTGTAGCAATAGTATGAGACGTGGATCCTTCAGCTTCTCCATAATTCCATGGAACTTTGTGCAAGCTGACAACAGGATGTTGTGGTCTGCAAGGTAAAGTAATTGGCTCTAGTGCGGCCACTTTCAAAGGATTGTCAGCTCCTTTGAGTTGAATTTGTTTTATGGGAAATACTTTGACAGTCTCATCATTCACTTCAGAGATAACTACTACTGATCCCTTTCACTAGGTAGGGCATGCACTCCCACCCTTAAGCTGCACAGTGTAATCATCTACTATTTGCAGGACACTGCTATCAATAAGGTTCTGAATAAGATGGCGGAGTGCCCAACATTCTTCTGTACTGTGACCGCGAGAATATGAATGATATTGACACATTTCATCAGGATTGAACCGCCCTGAGTGGGGATTGATGGGAGGGAGAATGAATGTGATTCTTCATTCATTGATCAACATTTGAAGTATCTCTTCCATAGACTGGACCAGATAAGTGAATTCCCTTTGATTAGCAAAATCTCGATGGGCTTTAGTACTTGCTCGCTTTGCAACCTTATCCTCCATATTTTCGCTTTCTGAAGGTGTTGATGGAGCATTTATAACAAATGGAAGGAGATAGGCATGCTCCTGCCTGATTAATTGGCGTGTGACTTGATGCTGATGGGTCACCAGTTCTGCCAATTGCTCAATTTGTTTGGAAAGAGCTTTCATCTTTCGTTCCATGGTAAATTGGAACTTTGCATAATCCCATTTATCAACACCATCTTTGATGGGTTGGGATGATTCTCCATTGGAACCTTGTACAGTGCTCCAACTGATCATGTTAACCTCTTCTTCTTTGTGTTGAGGAAGAGGGTTGTCTTGCACATGAGGTTGATCTGGTTTGGTGACTACAGTCTCACCGTTATCTATCAGATCCTGAATCTTATATTTCAAGGCCTAACAATCTCGATTATCATGTCTGGGTGCCCCAGCATGATAAGCATACTTCCGAGTAGCATTAAAACTCCTGCCATTAGGGTTGACTGGTGGAAGAAGATGTGTAATTTTCTTTTGAGCAGTTAGAAGAGCAAGAATGTTCTCGAGCGAATCCCCTAAGGGTGTGAACGTTCGAGGTCGCTTTACTTCTCCTCTTTTAGGCAATGGAGGGTTTGAAGATTGTGCTGGAAAAGGGGAGTAGTTTCTCCTCTACATAGGCACGTTTGGATTGCCTCTTTGTCCTTGTAGTTTCAAGGAAACATCCTCCTCTTTCTTTTTATGGACCCTTCGGGGGTTGTTTCCATAAGATCCGGACTGGATGTGCTTAGCAATAGCTTTAAGAGCGTTTAGGTCTTGAATTTTATCGGACTTCAATCCCATTTCAGCCATCTCGCCGTGTTTGATCATTTCAAAAAATGCTTTGCCAATACCAGCTAGAACTCGCTCATAGAAAGGAGCTTCATGTACATCTATGAAAGTCATGACCATTTTTGATTCTGTCATGGAATAAATAACTTGAGCAGCAAGGCACCTCCACCTTTGAGCATACTCTCTAAATGACTCATTAGACTGTTTCTTGACCTTGGTAATTTGTTACCGGTCAGGAGCCATCTGAGATTGAAAACTGTATTAAGTGAGGAACACATGAGCCAGCTCTTTCCAGTTATGGATCTTAAAGTTGTCTAATCTAGTATACCATGAACGGGCTTCTCCAGTCAGACTTTTCTGAAACAACTGCATTCTGAGCTTTTCATTCTCCGCATAAGATCCGACTTCTCCAATGAACACCTTTAAATGTGTGTAAGGATCCCCTAATCTGTCATATTTTTCAAAATCAGGGGTCTTAAATTTCTCTGGATAATGCACAACAGGGAATATATAAAGGTCTGTATATGAAACACTGCCATGTGTTCCAATCCCTTTGAGAATGCGAATGTTTTCCTCCATTTGAAGGACCTTCTTTCTGATGTCATCGGTGTCTGGATCTCCTTTGAGATGGGTGCCTTCAGGGTTTTGGTTGGTTGTATACAACTGATGTTCTGGAATTGTTTTTTCCAAACTTTGAACTCCCCCTTGTGTAGAGGATTCTGTATGTGTGGGTATCTTCGTACCCTGAGTAGACTGGTGTAATTCTTTTAGTAGAACAACCAAGTCTGTGATTTGTTTACTCAATCCGTTAAATTATTCTCGGGAAACAGGATTAGATTGTTCGAAAGAGGACATGATTGGCTGTAGGCTCACAACCTTTTTGGATTTTGACCAGGTAACAGGCCTAATTGCTTCCCTACAAAAGACTTACGTAGTTTAGTCTTAGGGTAAAATGTTATTATAACATGTCTGTTTTAGGAATTTGTCCTGTAAAACTGGTTTGTTAATTTATAACATGTCATGCATGAACAAATATTCTTCATATTTTCCATTACATATGGATGAACATGGAATAAAATTACAAGTAAATGCTTTTACAAGTAATTGAAAATGGAAAGCATGAAGAAACTTTCCTCCGCGTTTGGTTTATCAGAAGTTGACATATCCTAGGGTTTCTCTCACGGCTATTCGGCATGAAGGTTCCCAAATCATCGTAATCTACTTGACGAGAAGTTAATCTGGTCGTTCAACTGAAGCGAATCTGAGTGGTGCCTTTCCTGATCCCTGGGGAATCATTCTTCCCATGAGTCCAGTAATCAAACTCCGACAGGATAGCCTCCTGGTTGAGGGACCACACAACATACATTCACATACAACGTGTCTCACCGTTTATGCAAAATGATGATATGTGTGAAGCACTAATATCACAGATAGATATTTAGCAGTGCAGTAATAAAAATGCATTCGTACACATTCATCATAAATGTAAATGCAACATTCACACACAAGCATTTAACAATTTTGAAAATCTTGTAAAAGCAGCTTAAGCCCTCTTACTAGAGTCCCCGGTAGAGTCGCCACCTGTCGACGTCGGGATTTTTGAGTGTCCCTTTCTGTTACTTGTCCTTTGGTGTTCTCATGTTAATGTGAGATTTGCTTGAAAAAATAAGTGAAAAAGGTCCGACATGTATAATGTCGACGATTTGACTTTAAGAGTCGCCAGTTGGTGTATTTAACTGGTTGCACCAACGCAACCGAAAAGGTTTGCACATTGACCCAGTGTTTTGACACTCCTAAACGGGTCTATGAAACCGAGATTCATTTTGGGTCCGGGGGCTTGATTATGCGGAGGAAAGGTGTTAGGCACCCCCCGACGTCCATGTTACCACGGTGACCGCCACTTCTCAAAGAAATTGTTATATGAATGTGTGTGTTTGTGTGTGTGTGGATCAATGTGCAATTATTTAAAAGTAATGTGAGGCCTCGTTCACACCTATATACACAATGTTTGAATTTTATAAGAAAATTTAGTTTTAACCAAGATATAGCAATGAAGTTTATAAAAGAGGTTTTTCAAACCTTGTGCTCAATAGGAATTGAGACCTTATCATACTTCCATTTTATTATTAAATGTTCGGCTTGTTTGCTTTTATTTTCGAGATGCGAAGCATTCTCGAGAAAATAATATACAGCAGTGCCGAACTCCTCATGGGCATGACAGCCATCCAAGGAAATTCAGACACTGTAAAATAATGTACAAGCTGTTTACAGCTAAAAAATTTCCATCATGGGAACCGAATCTAGATTCAGTAAACTGAACCTGTGATCACATGATTCCTAGGCTCACATGATACTTCAATTTGTATGGAAAGCAGTAAGCAGTTATATATATATATAAGTTGTAAATATATATATACAGACATTATCAGCCACCACGAAGCAACTCCATGATGTAAATATATAAAAACGGTAAATATATATATATAGATATATACATATATATATAGATATAGATATAGATATATATATATATATATATATATATATATATGGACATGATCAACTGCCACGAAGTAAACTCCAGGTGGGACGAAATATAAATAAAGTTGTAAAAGCGATCAACTGTCACGAAGTAAACTCCAGGCAAGACAAAATGTAAATAAAGCTGTAAAACGCCATGAAGTAAACTCCAGGCCTGACAGGAATTTAAATATATATATATATATATATATATATATATATATATATATATATGTGTGTGTGTGTGTGTGTGTGTGTGTGTGTACAAATATATATATAAAAGCAATAAATGCACTAGATGTAAATCCAGGCTCATCGAATATGTCCGACAGCAATTATATATATATATATATATATATATATATATATATATATATATATATATATATAAGCGAGTAAACGCACCGGATGTAAAATTCAGGCTCATCAAATATGTCCGACCACAGTTATATATATAAGTATATATATATATATAAGCGAATAAACATACCGGATGTAAAATCCAGGCTCATCAGACAGAGTCTGACCACAGTTTATATATATATATATATATATATATATATATATATATATATATATATATATATATATATAAGCAATTAAACGCTCCAGACCGAAGTCTTGGCTCAATCGAGGCATAACTCGATAATGTTAGTCCATATATATGAAATATATATATATATATATATATATATATATATATATATATATATATATATATATATATTAGTGTATATATATATATACACACAGAAATGAAAACCATGGATTGAAGTCCGAGAAAACGCATACAACACGACTCTCAATGTGTATAACAGTGTGTACTATATGAGAAGAATGATTTATAAAATGTAAGAAGGCTTACAGTGGGCTGCCAGAGTAGACTTCTATGACTTTAAATGGATAAACACTCAGCTCCCGCCGGATAAAAGATAGCTATATGTGAGCTAACTAGTGTTTAAAGAAGAGGAAACACTCAAAAGATGTGTATGCAGAGTAAAATGGGCAGGGCTTCCTTGCCTTTTTCCTTCTCTCCTCTCTCCCAAAAGGCTGACCCAAGCCTTGTATATATAGACGGATGGCCACAGGTACACCTGCGGTAGCCGCAATTGTACCTGCAGCTAGTCGTGGTGGATCCGAGCCTTGCGGGTCCCGTCGTCTCGTAGTACGGGCAGTCGTGCACTGTAATATCCGCTCAAACTTACAGAACTTCAATCCGAGCATCCGAACGAGGTATATCTGACCTTCTTCGGACCGCTTGTGTCAAGAGTTACGTAATGACATGGATTAGAGGTTGTACGAAGTCAGGAAGAGGGGTCTATGCCCATGGTCTTCAAGCTTCAAGTTCTATCCAAAGTATTTCCACACGTAATAGTCACTTGGGATTGTCATTCTTCGGCTCTTGTGGGACATTGTTGGATGTATATATGATGTGTTGAGACGACGTGCCATTTGTCGAAGGAACAAGATTACGTTTGACTCCTCGTCGGGGTTATCGCCGATTTGAGTTGAAAGTAGACGTTGCTCAGGGTTACAGCTGAGATTGGACTACTTGTTGGTATGCCGCGATATCATCTTGTTGACGTGGTAAGATGATGTTGTGACTCCTCATCGGGGTTATCACCGGTTTAAGCGGAAAGCAGACGTTGCTCAGGGTTATATCTAAGTTTGGGCTACTTGTTTGTATGCCTCACTGTCATCTGTGGATGTTCCTATCTACCCGTTGTTATCTCCGGGTCTGAGGTGTGTGTGCCTTGACAGGATGTTGGTGGTTGAAGCTGATTGCATATGTTTGAAATAAGCATTTCCGGGGTTACCGTTGGAACTGCAATGGCATCTCTTGGGGCTATCACCAAGGATGGGGTTGCTACTCCCAGTGTTTCTCTGGGACTGGAACTAAGCGTCGCGGTGTTATCGCCGAGACAGAACTGTCCTCTCCGGTGTTGTTACCGGTGTTTTGATCTAAATATCTCAGGGTTATCTCCGAGATCGGAAATGACATTCCCGGTGTGTGTTTCGGGTTTTGAGATGACGCTCCCAGGTTGTGTTCCGGGTTGGAACTGAACTTCCGGTAGTATCCGAAATGGATGTAAGCTGTCTTCCAGGGTTATCTCTACCCTCCTGCAATGTTATTAATAGGAGGGCAGAAAATTTCGAGTGTCTACAATGATTAGTAAATCACGAACGCGTTATGTGATAACTTATTATACACAATGAATGATAGACAAGTGTTGCGAAGTAAAACACTTGGAATTTCTGAAATGTAAATGGTAATGAAAGACTTGTGTGACGCCCCCTAAATAGGTATACATCACCCATCTTGAGTCGCCAAATACATGGTACAAAATTCAAATACAAATTAATGATACAACTGTCATGTAAAATACGACAAAACATAAACTGAGAGTTTTAATACGAATATTGTCTTCTAGACTGTATTCAAACTCAAAGGGAGTCCTCAATACATTTATTATCACACTATTTCATAGAATAGTGAGGACTACTAATGCAAACATCTGGACCGTCACTCCATTTCCCGACTAGTCCCTGCTACATTCTCATTTCCTGAAGAGAACAATGAAAGTAAAAGGGTGAGCTCAACTAGCCCAGTAAGAAATATTATAAGTAAGATAATACAGAATAAATTATCATTAGTCTTCAACAGTGTTAAACTGATAAAATATAACAAACATCAAATTTAACTGCAGCGGAATAAGCAATCCATTAAAAGAGTCAAGTAGAGCATAAAATCTACTATCTTCTATGATTTAAAAGGTTTTTCATCACTTTTATCGCTGAGACTCAGCTTAATAAATAATCCACATCATCCCTGCACTACGGCCAATGATATTCATGTTTTCATCAATGGTCATGATCATGCCAACAACTTTCCATTAATGCACTACGGACCAATGAGGACTTTTACCACATCATTTGTAACATTACGGTCATGATTATACTAAATAATCCCTGGTCATAATCATATCATGTCCATCTATGCACTACAGGCCACAGATGACTTTCAACATAATATAAACATGATGATAATGACAATGATATAAGAATTCAATCAAACAAGTTCAAGGATAAATTTTTAAAGATTTATAATTTAATTTATCCAGAAATCAATAACGTCCAAATTGTCAACATGATACTGCTTTGTGGAGTAAAATTCAAGAATAATATTGTACAAAAAAATATTGGACCGAAAACAAATCAATTTTTATCATGAATAGTACCCCAGGTGAATAGTACTCGAGTGAATAATACCCTGTGAATAGTACTTTGGGAATAGTAACCCTGTGAATAGTACTCCTGCACGAAAAAATTAAAACTTATCAAGAACGCTCAGAATAATATTTTCATGAAAAGATACTGGGTAAAACGCAAATATCAAGGATATTCTACTAATTTCATGGAGTAGAGAAGCCAAACAGAGTAGTGCATAAAATATAACACAATTTGATTACTAAATAAAAAAAATTATTGATAACTGAAATATTTACAAACAAAACTGAAAATAAACTGACTTACTTACTATAGAAACATTTAAAGAAGAATAAGAGATGAGGGGTTAAGTAGGCTAAACAGTGTTAGAAACCTAAGATTCGTCTGAGAAGGAACTCAGAGTCTTACTAAGTTTCGAAGTCTGTTATGCCAAATGAGTTCAGTTTCCTTTATAGATCAAGGAAAGGGAGCTATTACATTAACTGGGGTAAAGTAAGAAACATTTTACTTAAGGAAAAGTAAAAGTAAAAGTAAAATATAGACACTTTACTGAATAGTAATTACTTTTAACTAAATACAGACGTTTTTGGCCAAATTGCCGACAACTTTTAACTCATTGATGCTTTCGGTGGAAAAGAGAGCATCTTTTGACTTTTGGAGCAGACGCATGTGACTGGGGCTGCTTTTGGTGGAAAAGCAGGTGATTCTTCTGATTGATTGGTGAGCTGGCTGCCGGAGCAGGTGCAAATAACGGAGGACATGAGGTAAATGGATCCTGAGCTTCCTGTAGGTTGATGGTGTCGTATGGGTCGTAATCATCATTGAGGTTACTGGGGGAACCATGACTGGAGGATGAAGAACATACTGAGGCTTCTTCATGTATGGCTTCGTCAATCCATTTGTTGAGTGCTTGGGCAATTTTTATTAATTCTTTACTGGAACAATTTTAAAAATCAAAAATTTTACTAGAACATGCTGAACCAGTGGGACTAAATCTAGACTCTTTTGACTTGGATTTTGACTCCTTTTCTTTACTAGCCTTAGGAATGGCTGTGGCTGGAAGAGGGGAAATTGGAGCAACAAGAAATTCATGTTGAACCTGACCAACAATTCTGTTAATGTCGAATTTATCCCACCACATAACATAAAAGAGACAAGACACTCGAGGAAGTGGATCTGACTGAATATCATTGACAGGAGTAGAGGAAGGAAGAATTCCGTACTGCCATTTAAGAATCCAGGGGATCTTATATTTACTAACAAATAAAAGAGTGAGGGGAACTCCGTCATTCTTTGGATCTATTTTACTGTGATTGCTAAAATGATTTAGTTGAACTTTAAGGAGGTCGGGAAGAAGGTCATAAGTAGAACCTAACCTATACCACCAAAGAACAAACCAATAGGGGATTGGGCTCTTAAATTTATGGTCAAATTAAATGAACCTTGAATGACTATGTGATTCATTTTGGTGAAGGAGAACCTTGTACCAAGCTTCAATATAATCATAATAACAGAAAGAATTATCTTGACTAGAGAGATTCATAAGATCGGAGGGGGTTTTCCCCTAATCAGACATTTGAATAAACTGTTTAATGTATAAAGAATGATAAAGAACTTTAGTCTTATTATTGTTGGCATAAATTGGTTTGATGTTTACTAACTCTGTTTCCAGAAGAATATCCTTATAAAATACAAGAGATTTATTAGGAGTCAGGGGCTGGAAATGTCATCCAGGGGGAAAGAACTGGGCAGTAAGCTAATTGGGGTCATCTTTTGGTTTCATGTAGGGTTCAATATGAAAAATGTAATTTTCCCACTTAAGCATATGCTCAGAAGGAGGATGACTAGGAACTGAAGATGAAGCCTTGGTTGGATTACTAAAAGGTTCAATTGGTTCAGGCTTACTGGTTAAAGCTTAACTATATGGCTTGAGAAGTGTTCCAAGGACTGAATTTATTTGACTGGTAAACTGGGGTGACTGGGTGAGGAATCAAAGTTCCTCTGGGTTGATTCTTGGGCCAGTAGGGCGACCCGGACCCCTTGAGGAAGATGATCCTCTAATACTCATGTCTGAATAGTACCTATATTGATAAATTCCCGAGTGAGGAAATCAGGAATTGAATTGTTATTACCTTTGATGTATTCATTATCAAAATCAAAAATGCTTACTAGGGCTTGCCATCTAGCAAAAGAATGCTTAGAAGCTATATTTTCAACATCCTTTTCTAAGATATATTTTACTGACTTGTAATCAATACAGACTAAAAATTACTGATTTAATAGATCACTTTGAAATTTATTAATACATAATACTAAAGAAAGTATTTCTTTTTTAATAGTACTGTAATTTAATTGAGTACTATTCCATGCACCGGAATGAAAATGAACAATTTGTTCTGGGGAATCTGGAGTTAACTTTTGTTTAAGAATGCCTCCGAAACTAATATCTGAGGCGTCAGTTTCAACAATTTTATATGCTGAATCATTGGAAATGCCAAGACAGGGCAATGCCTTGACGTAAATTTTTACTTGTTGGACGACAGAAGTATGAATGTCAGTCCAAGGTGGAGGATTATCTTGCAAACACTGGAAAAGAGGTTTGCAAATCTTCTTGAGATTCTTGTAAAACTTGCCAATATAATTGAGCGAGCCAAGAAACCTCTGCAGTTGGGTTTTATTGGTTATCTTATCGAAAAACTTGTCAGCAAATTGAATAGCTCTATCAATGGTCTGAACTTGTCCTCTAAAGATATTAAGACCAAGAAACCTTACTCTGACCTGAAACAGGCTGCATTTGGAAGGTGAAAGTACTAGACCATTATCTTTAACTGTCTTGAAGAACGATTTTAAATGTTTAATGTGTTCTTCAATGGCCTTTGAAAAAATGAGAATATCATCGATATAAACGACAATAAAATGACTGAAAGGGTTTAATATGTCATTGAGAATATTTTAGAATTCACTGGGAGCATTTTTTAGGCCAAATGCCTGGACATTCCATTCGTAGTGACCAAACGGAGTAGTGAACATTGTTTTGTACCTATCATCAAGATGAATGGCAATCTGCCAAAAACCGGACTTAAGGCCAAATTTACTTAATATGGTGGCGTTACTTAATCTATTGATAAGGTCATCTTTGTTGCGAAGGGGATACCTAATCCATTCTAGAACCTTATTCAATGGTTTGTAATTAATGACTAGACGAGGTTCACCTCTTTCTTTTTCTGCTTCATTGTTAACATAGAAGACAGGACAAGACCAAGGGGATTTACTGGGTTTAATTAAACCTTTACTAAGGAGATCAATAATTTCCTTTTTACATAACTCAACTTATTCATGATTCATTTGTATTGGTCTGGCCTTAGTAGGAATCAGGTGCTCTTTGAATTCCTTAGCATATGGGAGCCTTATAACATGTTTTTTCTGATGCCAAAAGGCATTAGGAGAATTAGAACAAAGATTGTCCTTCAAATAGATTTTTAACTCTTCAATTTTTTCCTGAACTTCTTTATTCTGTAAATGTTCTTCAACTTGTTTGTACTTAATTTCTTCCTTTAAGAAATTCAAATGAGTGGATTTACAATTTTATAAATTTAATGATTTGGAAATAGATTCTTCTTGAATAAATTTTAAATCTCTTTCTTTTGGTTTAACAAAAAATTTAAATGTTATTTTCTTTCCTAAATGTTTACAACTCAATCCTTCATTACTGGTAGTAAAAGGGTAAAGTAAATATATAAATGGTAAACCTAAGATGATCTTATCAGTAAGATTGCGGATTAAAACAAACGATGTTTTAAAACACATTATTTTGACAGATATAAACATTAGGTAGCTTTTATTTAATTTCCATTTGACTACCATTGGCTGAATTCAATTTTTCATTAGTTTTCTTATAGTAAATAGTTGGGATTAAGCCTTCTTGAATACAGTTTAAATCTGCGCCGGTATCAACTATGGCAGGAAGCTATATTGAAAAGGTTTTATCAACAACTAGGTTAATGGAGATATACCATTTTTGGATGGTAATATCCTTAATTATTTTAAGTGAAAGACCTTGAACAAAAAGATCAGTTTCTTCTTTAGTACCAGATGATTCAGGCTCATCGTGATCTTCATCACTAGAGGAGGAATCTTGGACATGAAGATCAGATTTTTTGTCTTCAAAATCTTTTCTTAAATTAGAGACTTCTAATTTTAGGTTAGAAATTTCTTTTTTTAGTTTATTGACCTCTTGATTTAATTGTGGAAGGGTAACTTCCTTAACCGGAGTTTTAAATTGTTCAAGGGTTTTATTTAGACTAAATACTGGTTTATCCTTAGCCTTAATAAATTTATCTTTAACTCTATTATCTTTAGTCAATAAATCTTTTAATTGTTTAGTATACTGAGATTTTAACTCAGGATCAGAAATTTTACTGATTAAATTAATTAGCAGAGAGCTTTCTTCTTCATCTTTATTAATTACATTGATTTGCTTAATGCAACACTTTTCTTGCAATTGTTAGTACAAATAGTGACTTCGTCTTTGCCACTATCTGTTTCTTGATTACTAGAACTGCTATTAGAAGAATAAGGAATTTCAGAACCTTCATCATTACTGACGTTGTTCTCTATTCTCATTAGTTCTAATAATTGTTCAGTATCATCTCTAGAGATATTTAATTGAGATAATTTCTTTTTTATTTTGCATTCATTTTTGTAATGCCCTTTCTGCCCACAATTGTTGCTAAAAATTTTACTTTTATCAAAATTTTTAGATGATTTTTTATTATAATCTTTTGTGGTTTTGGGTTTATTATAATATTCTTCTTGATTTTTATCTTTTTTATGCCTACGTTTGTGACGTCTATGACTTCTATGATGCTCAATATGTTTATGCATAAGCTTCCTTCTAGAGGGAGCAATAGGAGGTAAACCATATTGTTTACAGAATGTTCCTAATTCGCATTTGGCTTTCTTTTTGTCTTTATTGGCTTGTTTAGCTAATTTAAAGTCAATACACATTTTTAATCCAATTTTTTGAATATAACTGATTATGTCACCATATGTTAGGTTATCATAATCGATATATCCTAAATTTTTGCTTAACTCTTCACGAACTTTATGTGCGAATAATGTAGGCAAACCATTGACGAATTTTTCTTTCCAGAATGGTTTGTTACTATCAGTTCGCAACATAACTCTGGAAGTAAACACATCTTTATACCACCTAAAATCACTTAAGGTGGGACAAGTGAGATTACTTAATTGGTCGTGAATTCTTTCAGTAATATTACTAGGAGTACCAACAAAATATTTAATTATGGTAAAGATTAGAGTATTAACACCATCTGGCGGACCAATACCAACATCTTCATCAAAGATGGAATTTTCGTCATCGTCTAACTGAATAGCATGAATTATTGATAATCTAGTATTTTCAGTGAGATTTTTTTCCCACCAAGATCTGAGAATACCAGTGAATCCACTAGCTAACAATTCAACAATATCTGGCTGAGACAGGTTGTAGAATTTAGTTATATAGCTATTTGCTACCATAGACATGTGGTTCAATTTATTAAGTATCTCTTGTTCACTAAATCCATCAATATTCCATTCATAGATTTTATTAGATGATACAGAAAACTGTTTGTCTAGATTTCTCTCTTTATATTGTAGATCTGGAGGAGTAGGTCTAGAATACTAGTTTCTGGTTATACTAGTATTTTTGACTGTTAATTTATTTAACTTATCATTAATGTCTGGTATTGAAACAGTATCAGAATGAGAATGATCTGACAAGCTACTGCTTTCAATATCAGTTTCAACTTGATCAATAGTAGCAATAGTGCCACTTGGACCGGGTTCAATTTTTAATTTTTTAAATAACTTATCAATTGGTTGAACAAGTTCACTATCATCATTAGGCAGACCTAATTTACTTCTATTTTCTGGTAATTTTATTAAAGGATGTTCAATTTTTGAATCGGGTTTTTTGATAATGGTTTCTTCAAACTTTCCTTCAATCCTATCTAGCTGTCTTCCTACAGTTGCTAGATATTGATTACTAAAATTTAATTGTTCAATTATTTTTTTATCATCTTTGTTTCCATCTGAAATCTTAAAAGGGTTGGTGACAACAGATGTATTTTTAACTGGGATTAGAACAATTTCTAATGGGGGATGACTAGAAGAAATTTTTGACTTATCTTCACGTGTCCATTGAGTTTTAGTAATAACACTACATTTACCTTGATATTGATCATACCAATCGTAAAAGTTAATGTTTATTTTTTCATTGTTAATAAAACATTTCCATCTATTAACTATTTTATCCCGTTCTTTTTCAGAAGGGTGATTGGAATGAAATAAATGTCTTTTTCCTTTATTAAATTTGGAATTAAAATCTTTTACAAGATTGTCCCAATCTAATATGAATTCCATTTTAATGACTCTTAATTGATTATTAATAGAAATTTTGAAATCTGTCTGAGTTGGAAATTCAGAAGAAGTAGGAGAAGAGGATTCTTCTTATACAGGGTCATTATATGCATAGCAAGGGTGACTAGCTTGACCTTGATTAAGGATACCCTTTAACTTGATATCCCTAAAGGAAGGGTTACTAAGTACTTCAGTTTCTCTTCGAGTATGAACTGAAGGTGCTGAAGAACTAGTAAAATCTTCTATAATAACTGGCCTTTTGGTACGTTCAAAACTTATTTTGACCGTTCCATCAGAAAATTGCTTAACATTTTCAATATTTAACAGATTATTGACTACAGGTTGTTGTGGAATTTCATTAGGTAAAGTCCATTGACTTGGTAATGTAATATCCTTCCAGAGGATGGTTCTCGGGATTTGAATATTAGCATCACTAGTCGAACTCTGAATTAATACAGTTTGATCCTTAGCACTTTTATTAAGAGCATGAACGTTTAAATTCGTTTTCATGGTCTTATAATAAATCCTGTAAATCAAAGCTATGGGTTGAGAAACCTCAATCATATGAGTGATCTCACTAGACGTTTTAATGTTTAATGTTAAAGCTTTTAATAAATGTTGATCACTTAGACTTAAGGTGAAATCAGGAAAGCAATTAAAATGGATAGGTCTATTGTGCAGACTTAACTCCATAGCACCTATCATACTAGGATAGTAATTCAGGAATATAGCATCTCTGAGACAGAGGTAGATGCTTGAATTAATTCCCTTAACGTTCAATGGTTTAACTGCAACTTGAACTAGACCGATGTGAATAAAATTGTAACCTTTCTTCCTATGTTTTTTAATGACATCAGGGGATAAAAGACTACAATTTTCATATTCTTTATTAATTACGTAAACTTTTTCAACAGTTTTTACATTATAATCAGTTTTGAAGTTATCAAAAAATGTTGACTGGTAAATTTCTTTAGGAGATACTATAGTTATATTTCAATTATGTATAGTTTGACTGATGTTTTTATAACTGTGTGATTCTTGGTTAACTATATCTGGAACAGAAGGCAAAGTCGACCGGTTACTAGTTGAGGAGTTAGGCCTGAATAATCTACTCATCTTTTTACAGATTTTTAAAATAAATTTTTATTCATTATTCTTCCATTCATACCCTCTTACCTTAGACAGACTCATACCTATGTTCTATACCCGACACTGCTCACCCAAGAGACTTACAAAAGGTAGACACGAACAAGGTGGACTGCAGTAAGTTAGGTGACTTCGGAATAGGAATAAAAGAGAAATTTTGAAAATAGTAAATGGATGAACTAATTACTATATCTTACTAGCAACTAGTAAGAACAAGCAACATGGCTCTGATACCATTTGGGGATAGAAGCAGAATAGAAATAAGAACAAACGGAGTAGTGCATAAAATATAACACAATTTGATTATTAAATAAAAACAAATTTATTGATAGCTGAAATATTTACAAACAGAACTGAAAATAAACTGACATACTTACTATAGAAACATTTAAAGAATAATAAGAGATAAGGGGTTAAGTAGGCTAAACAGTGGTAGAAACCTAAGATTCGTCTGAGAAGGAACTCAGAGTCTTACTAAGTTTCGAAGTTTGTTATGCCAAATGAGTTCAGTTTCCTTTTATAGATCAAGGAAAGGGAACTATTACATTAACTGGGGTAAAGTAGGAAACATTTTACTTAAGGAAGAGTAAAAGTAAAAGTAAAATACAGACACTTTACTGAACAGTAATTACTTTTGACTAAATACAGACGCTTTTGGCCAAATGGCCGACAACTTTTGACTCATTGATGCTTTCGGTGGAAAAGAGAGCATCTTTTGACTTTTGGAGTAGACGCATGTGACTGGGGCTATTTTTGGTGGAAAAGCAGGTGATTCTTCCGATTGATTGGTGAGCTGGCTGCCGGAGCAGGTGCAAATAACTAAGGACATTAGGCAAATGGATCCTGAGCGTCCTGTAGGTTGATGGTGCCGTATGGGTCGTCATCATCATTGAGGTTACGGGGAGAACCATGACTGGAGGAAGAAGAACATACTGAGGCTTCTTCATGTATGGCTTCGTCAATCCTTTGTTTGAGTGCTTGGGCAATTTTTATTAATTCTTTACTGGAATAATTTTTAAAATCAGAAATTTTACTAGAACATGCTGAACCAGTGGGACTGACTTTAGACTCTTTTGACTTGGATTTTGACTCCTTTTCTTTATTAGCCTTAGGAATGGCTGTGACTTGAAGATGGGAAACTGGAGCAATAGGAAATTCCTGCTGAACCTGACCAACAATTCTGTTAATGTCGAATTTATCCCACCACTTAACATAAAAGAGGAGAGACACTCGAGGGAGTGGATCTGAATGAATACCATTGACAGGAGTAGAGGGAGGCTGAATTCCGTACTGCCATTTAAGAATCCAGGGGATCTTATATTTACTAACAAATAAAAGAGTGAGGGGAACTCCGTCATTATTTAGATTTGTTTTACTGTGATTGCTAAAATGATTTAGTTTAACTTTAAGGAGGTTGGGAAAAAGGTCATAAGTAGAACCTAACCTATACCACCAAAGAACAAACCAATAGGGGATTGGGATCTTGAATTTATGGTCAAATTGAATGAACCATGAATGACTATGTGATTCATTTTGGTGAAGGAGAACATTGTACCAAGCTTCAATATAATCATAATAACAAAAAGAATTATCTTGACTAGAGAGATTCATAAGATCGGAGGGGTTTTTCCCCCAATCAGACATTTGAACAAACTGTTTAATGTATAAAGAATGATAAAGAACTTTAGTCTTATCATTGTTGGCTTAAATTGGTTTGATGTTTACTGACTCTATTTCCAGAAGAACATCCTTATAAAATACAAGAGATTTATAAGGAGCCAGGGGCTGGAAATGCCATCCAGGGGGAAAGAACTGGGCAGCAAGCTTAATGGGGTCATCTTTTGGTTTTATGTAGGGTTCAATATGCAAAAGGTAATTTTCCCACTTAAGCATATGCTCAGAAGGAGGATGAGTAGGAGCTGAAGATAATATATATATATATATATATATATATATATATATATACATGTTCATTTTAAATTCACAGAATGAATTCCCATGATCACTCCCTTGACAAACGTTCAAACTTAACTATTTATATATATATATATATATATATATATATATATATATATATATATATATATATATATATATATATATATATATATATTATACTCTTAACACACTATTTTGAAAAATGAGTAGGTGGGGGTTACATATAATAAGCAAAATTTACAACAAATACTTCATAAAAATTCACAATATTAAAATTCACATTTATCATCATTATTAAAATTCACAATATTTAACGACCAGGTTGTTCCCAGAAAAGAGGGGGATTTTTAATAAGGATTTCTCCCTATTGGCGTGCAATTAGGTGACCAAACCTCTCCTTGACAGAACTTCTAGACATCGTTAATATTGTAAATAATAATATTAATAACTTTGTCGTCTCAATTATTGATTTAATACTATATAAAATATCGACAATAATTGAATCAAATAAAGTGAGATACTATGCAACAATTACTGTAGTAATAATTGAACAAAACAGAGTGACTTCTCACGTAAGCATCAATAATCAATATTGTGTGCTACTATGCAACCACGCTTACTGTACTTTTAACACCGGGTGTTTCAACATTTAACGGTAAAACATATGCCGTTATTTTCATAAAAAGATATTTTTGTCGTTTTCTCAATCCGACAATAATTTCTTTGTGGGGTCCACTAATGATTGTGTCGTCGTACGAATATTCCCTGCTAAAACAAATATTTCCCGACCAATCGAATATTATATAACAACTTGCGTACTTTAAAAAATTTATAAATATTACCCACAACTATAACATTATATCAAATACACTCCATAATATTCAAAAATGATATTTATAGAAAATTCATCTTTATTCATAAAAGTTGGGGTCTTTCAACTTGAGCTAAAATGATAAGATTAGCTAGAAATATGCATGTTATGGTATGTTAGCATATCTAATAGGTATTGTGTTTCTAAACCTATGTGTAGGTGAACGTGAGTTTAATATTATAGCTTATGATCGAGGCAAGTTTTCTAACTCTACATTTATGTTGAGCAAGTTTCTAAACCTTATATTTTTACATTAAGCAAGTTTCTTACTTTAAACTTTCATTTAAGCGAACTCTTGTATTATTAATCATTAATTGAGCAAGCTAGCTACACTTTGACTTCATTCAAACAAGATTTGAATTCCAATATTTATTGATGTATTCTAACTTATTTATTGTTAGACAAGTTTCGTTATTGTCATTCGTGTATTATGAATGAAATTTCTTGAATTCTAATTCTAATGTTGAATTATCTTATTTCATTTACTTGACACAAGTTATTCTCATATTGAGCAAGCTTTATTTTTTAGCTTGCTATTACTTAATGTATATTCAATAATTCATAGTTCTAGCTTAATATTGTTCAAGCAAGGTTTATTGTCATTCAATACTTATACATTGTAGTTGTTTTTAAGCATGAGTTCGAAATATAGTTAGTTCGCTTACACTTATTCATTGTTCCATATTACGTTATTATTGATCAACTGTTGTGTTATCAAATATAATTGATTCAACTAGTCCTCTAGTTGATGATCGTTAAACTTCAAATTACCCTTAAAAGCTTATCCAAACCAAACTTTCTTTGGTGCGGACTTGTACTCTAAATACTGTGATGAACAACCCTATTATTAAGGGATAATTTACGCTTAGTGTTGAAATGTTTGTGCACAATACATTGTACAAAGGGCTGATACCCCTAAGTACGGGGAGTCCTTATTGTCTTATGACTGTTAAAGTTGGAGTTGAAAGATTACTCGCAACTGTGGACATTGTTCGTAGTCTTATGACCCTCAGATATTTATATTCCATATTTTTATTCCAGTCTTTGGTTATCATTGATAGAGTACTATTCAGTTTTGATGAACTTATTTATCGGCAGCTATTATATTCTTGTTGACGCGTTGATATATCTAGTGAGCATTTGTTTTGCTCACTCTTGCATATTTACACACTCATTGCAGCTAAAGTTGAGAAGGTAGATGAGCCTTCAACTAGCAAAGGAAAGGGAAAAATGTACAAGTAATGCATAATTGTAATTTTTGTTTATTGTGATGGTCATAGACTTTTAAATAATGATGTGATGTAATAATTTTATTTCCGCACTTGAATGATGTTTAAAGGTTAGACAACCTAGGAAGATTTTATTTATTAATGTAACCCTGTTTAAAGGTAGGATTTATGGTTAAATGTTATTTTATTTGGGTAGATAGATATGAATGATTGGATAGTGAACACCAAATCTTATGAGAATGAAGTACCTAGATTTGGGGGTGACACAGGTTGGTATCAAAGCTTTAGGTTATGAACCTTAGGTGGGAAAAAGCCTTAGGAAGTAACCTTTGAAAAGATAGTGATGATAAACTCTTATTGAGTTTTAAGGAAGAAGTTATAAAATACTTATGTGCTTATGTGATTGTAACCTATGTGCTCGTGAGTGTCGAGTAGTAATTATTAGTAATTAAAACATAAAATTTGATTGACAGGATGGCTAATATAGGAGGATCTAGTCAGGCTAGGGAAGAAGGATACCAGATGCCTAGAGAGGAGGAGCCTCGAGATATTCAGGTGATTTGGGAACAACTACTGCCACGGGAAACTGTTTCGTCGATCACAGTAGTTGAGCTAGAGAGAGTACATGATGAGGATAATGAGATAGAGAAGGATGAGGAGGACCCCGTGGAGCTGCCACAGTCGGATGAGGAGAACGAGGAGGAAGATATTCCACTTAACTCGATTGCTACCCGTATGTACGATGAGGTATATGACCGCAATGTGGAACTTCAGGATACCATCGAGGAGTTGCAGGAGATAGTAGCTGAACAACAGACTTTGATGGCACAGAAGGACGACGAGATCCAGGATCGAGAGGAACGTCTGAATAATGTTAAAGAGAAGCTGAGCCGCACGGAAGGAAAGAACGAGCAACTAATAGAGAAGATTGTAGAACTGGAGAACAAGTTGAAAGAAGAAGCTACGAAGAGGGCAAGAGCTGAAGAGGCGTACAATGAAGCTAATCAAAGAGCCGAAATAGCAGAGGGAGACGCACAAGCAAAGAGGATGAAGATGGAAGAGATGAATAACGTATTCAACGCCGTGATCAATCGATCTCAGGATTGAGTTATGGGTTATCCCATTCAGTTCGAGACGCTACCATCATACATATTAAATCGCTGAACAATGTTTCGAATTATGGAGGAAGAGCGTCGTAAGGCTACGCAGCATCTTAGTAGGACATCATAGGTTGATATGTAACTATTATGTAATTGATGAGTAAATAAGATGTAAATCTCGGGTATAATGCAATCAATGGGATAGATGTTGATGATGTTGTCCTGCAACTATTATAGTTCAGGAAAGTAATGTAAATAGCAGTGATGCTATTGTTTTAGATGTTTTTTTTAAAAGATGATGAATGAATAAAAGTTATTATTTTATTCAAAGTATTATGTGTTATGTGATAATCTTTTATGATGTGCAACTTAAGTACATAATACTTAAAAGGTTGAATAGACTCTAATGGGTATATGTTAACAGAAAATGCCTCCAAGATGTCAACCCTAACAGAGAACCACTGAAGGAACCAACAACAATAATGCTGAAGATAATCCAGTTCAGCAATTCATAACGTTACTAGCATGAGCGTTGCAGAATCAACCTCAAAATCAAGGAACGACTTTTAAGGATTTCAAGGCGGTTGGACCACCAGAATTTTGAGTTCGATGTTGCGAGAGTAGAGGAGGATCAGAAGACTGCTTTTGCAACATTTATGTTGAAAGTAGAGGCTAGTTATTGGTGGCAGGCCAATAAAACCCGAGGAGGGCAAGGGATTATGACTTGGGAAAGGTTTAAGGAGATATTCTTTGAGACCTATTTCCTAGAAAGTTTGAAGAGTCAGCTATAAGTGCAATTTTTGGAACTGAAGCAGGGAACGATGTCGGTGTCTGAGTATGCCGCAAGATTCAATGACTTAGCGAGGTATGCGCCATATCAAGTCAGCACAAACGAACGCAAGGCGAAGAGGTTCGAGCAGGGACTGAAGCCCTGGTTGTACAGTAGGGTCTCCCTGTTCTAATTGAAGACGTTTGCAGCAGTGATAGAGAAGGAAATTCTCGCTGAGAGTGAAGGTGAGGCTGTAACAAAACACAACCAAGAGCAAAGGAAGAAGAAAAGTGAAGGTGAAGCTAAGAATGGTGGTGGTGGTAACGGTGGAAATGGCACCAACAATTTGAAGAAGAAGTGGAATGTAAATGTGGGAGCTTAAAATCAGCAAGGAAACCAGCAAAAGAAGAAGTTCGAAACATGTACTACATGCGGAAAGTTTCACAAGGGAGTATGCTTGCTGGGGAAACGAGTATGCTTCAACTGTGGCCAGGAGGGTCATATCGCCCCAAATTGCACTCAATCTAAGAAGAACGTTTGCTTCACGTGTGGGTTCAAGGATAATTTTGCTTTTGAATGCCCTAAGAAGAGATCTGGTGAGGCAAATGGAAGCAAGGGAAATGCTAGTGGAGGTACACTGACTATTGTTGGACCAACATCAATAAATAAGCCCACAGCAAGAACCTTTAACATGACGGTGCAGGATGCGGTGCAATCAAATGATGTCGTGTTAGGTATTATCCTAATCAATGATATAAATGCATATGTATTATTTGATTCGGGTGCTACTTGCTCGTTTATATCTGATGATTTTACTAAGAAGTTAGAAATACCTAGTGAAGAGTTGAATTTCCCTTTAAACATAGAAATTGGGAATAGGGAAGTGATTCCTGTTAGGTTCGTATAAAAGAACTGTAGGGTGAACATTAAGGGGAATGTTATAAAAGTAGATTTAATCCCGATAAAACTTAGAGAGTTTGATGTGATATTGGTAATGGATTGGTTATTCAATTATGGAGCGATAATTGATTGCCAAAAGAAATGTGTAAACCTTATGACTCCGTCAAAGGTAGTTTTTCATGGTAGTAAATCAACTAGACAAATGAGATGTCTGACGATGATGCAGACCAAGAAGTTATTAAGTAAAGGTTGTGTTGGGTACTTAGCCTACATAGTCGATACTCAAAAGGAGAAGGGTGTGAAATTAGAAAAAATACCAGTGGTTAGGGAATTCGTGGACGTGTTTCCAGAGGATCTGCCAGGACTTCCGCCTGACATAGAAAATGAATTTGTGATCGACTTAGCGCCAAGAACCACTCCAATATCGAAGGCCCCATACAGAATGACTTCGGTAGAGATGAAGGAACTAATGGTTCAACTGCAAGATCTATTAGATAAGAAGTACATTCAGCCGAGTGTGTCACCGTGGGGAGCACCGATGTTATTCGTGAAGAAGAAGGATGGGTCAATGCGTCTTTACATTGATTATAAAGAATTAAACAAATTCTCTATTAAAAACAAATATTTGTTGTCAAGAATAGATGATCAATTGAAGGGTGCTAGATATTTCTCAAAAATCGATTTGAGAGGTGGGTATCACCAATTGAAAGTAAGGAAGAAGGATGTACCGAAGACGGCATTCTGAACTCAGTATGGACATTACGAATTTTTGGTGATGTCTTTTGGTTTGACGAACGCCCCTGCAGTGTTCATGGATCTGATGAACATGGTGTTTAAACTATTTTTAGAAAAGTTTGTGGTGGTATTTATCGATGATATTCTGGTTTACTCTAAAACTCAAGAGGAACACGTGGAACACTTACGTCTAACGCTGCGCTGGAGACGCTAATAAAGGAAAAGGTGTACACGAAATTCTCTAAATGTGAATTTTGGTTAGAACGTGTACAATTTTTTGGGCACATAATCGATAAGGATGGAATTTTCGTAGATCCATCAAAAGTCAAAGCCGTGATAAATTGGGAACCACCAAGAACTCCATCAAAAGTAAGAAGTTTCTTGGGATTGGCAGGTTATTATAGACGGTTTATCTTGGATTTTTCCAAGATTGCCACTCCGTTAACAAATTTGACGAGAAAATCTGTAAAATTTGTTTGGACGGAGAAGTGTGAGGAAAGTTTTGCAGAATTTAAGAAAAAGCTTAGTGTGGCATCTGTGTTGGCAATACCAGATAATACAGAAAATTTTGTGGTGTATAGTGATGCTTTACACAAGGGCTTAAGATGTGTTCTAATGCAGAATGGAAAAGTCATTGTGTATGCATCAAGACAATTGAAAGACTACGAGAAAGGATATCCAACTCATGATTTAGAGTTGGTGGTAGTAGTATTTGCTCTGAAGATATGGAGGCACTATCTCTATGGAGAGAAGTGTGAGATCTACACAGACCATAAGAGTCTGAAGTGTATTTTCACACAAAAGGACATGAATATGAGGCAAAGGAGATGGATGGAATTTATAAAGGATTACGATTGTGAGATCTTTTATCATCCAGGCAAAGTAAATGTTGTTGCAGATGCCTTGAGTATGAAAGGCCGAGGGAAGTTGATGTAGTTAACTGATAAGGAGGAGCTTATTTCAGCAATGGCAAGGTTAGAGTTAGAAATCAAATTTGCAAAAGAATCCGATGAAAAATGGTACTAGATGGAAGATAGTCAAACTTTAGTACATAAAGTGAAGAACGCTCAACTAAAAGATAAAGAATGCAGAAAAATAGAGGAAAGTGTGGTCGAAGGAAAAGAAGTGAAGTTCAAGGTTGATACAAAGGGAATGCTGAGATTCGTGGGACAAATTTGTGTTCCGGCAGTATAGGATATAAAGAAGACATCTTGACAGAAGCTCATAGCTCAAGATATTCGATTCATCCAGGAAGTATGAAGATGTATCAAGATTTGTGGAGACATTTTTGGTGGCCAAATATGAAAAAGAGACATTGCAGAATGCGTTGCAAAGTGCTTGACATGTCAGAAAGTGAAGGCAGAGCATCAAAGACCAAGCGAATTACTTCAACCATTGGAAACACCAGAATAGAAATGGGAGCATATCACAATGGATTTTGTGGTAGGCCTTCTAACGACTCAGAAAGGATACGATGCGATATATGTGATATTGGACAAACTGACAAAATCTGCACACTTTTTGCCAATAAAGATTAGATTTAATCTTGATCAGCTGGCAAAATTATATGTTAACGAGATCGTGTTGAGACATAGAGTTCCAGTATCTATTATGTCAGATCGAGATCCGAGGTTCAC
Source organism: Panax japonicus (assembly GCA_020205505.1). Taxonomy (NCBI): domain Eukaryota; kingdom Viridiplantae; phylum Streptophyta; class Magnoliopsida; order Apiales; family Araliaceae; genus Panax; species Panax japonicus. The sequence continues at coordinate 18,328,433 of CM035112.1, read as the reverse complement.
ATCAAATTTTTGGAAGAGACAACAAGAATGCATGGGAACGAAATTAAAGATGAGTACAGCATATCATCCGCAAATCGATGGGCAAATCGAATGAACAATACAGATGCTAGAAGATATTCTTAGAGCGTGCATCATGGATTTTAAAGGAAACTAGGATGATCATCTACCGTTAATGGAATTTACATACAACAACAGTTACCATGCAAGCATTGGTATGCCGCCATATGAGGCATTATACTACAGAAAATGCAGAACTCCACTATGCTGGGATGAAGTTGGTGAACGTCAACTGCTGGGACCAGAACTGGTACAGCAGACCGCTAGAATTTTTAAACTCATCACAACAAGATTAGTAGTTGGTCAAGATCGACAAAAGAAATATGATGATCAACACAGGTAGAATCATGAATTTGAAGCAAGAAATTTCGTGTTCCTGAAAGTTTCTCCTTGGAAGGGGAAAATTTGTTTTGGCAAGAAAGGAAAGCTCAGCCCAAGGTTTATTGGACCTTTCAAGATTCTACGCAGAGTGGGAGAAATAGCTTACGATGTAGCTTTACCTCCAGAATTAGAATATGTGCAAAACATTTTTCATGTGTCGGTGTTGCAACCGTATAAACCCGATTACAAGCATGGGATCGAGTATGAACCGTTGCAATTCAGTAAAGATTTGTCTTATGAAGAGATTCCTATCTGGATAGTTGACAGGAAAGAACGAGTGCTCAGGAATAAAGTGATACCTTCTATGAAGGTGATATGGAGGAACCACAATGTCGAAGAGGCTACGTGGGAACTCGAAGCTGAAATGATGAAGAATTACCCTGAGTTATTTGTTTAATCTGTGTCTTCAATTCTGGGGACAGAATCTTTATAATAAGGGAAGAATCTGACGATTTGATTGTTTGAATTGTGATTCTAGGGACAGAATCCTTGTAAGGAGGGAAGGATGTAACAATCCGAAATTTCAAATTGTAATAAATATTTATTAAGTTATATAAATATTTATTTGAGGTGTTTATTGTTGAATAAATATTTATTGATGTGATGGTTGTTAATAAATATTTATAAATTTAAATTTATTGGATAATATTCTAAATTAAATTAATTTATAATTTAGGGAATTGTAATATGATATGAGATGTTATACTGTTGTTTTGAATTAATAATTTAAGTTGATGTGTTTAATTATTAAATAAAATTACAATGAAAATTATAATTTGGTGATATTTGCTTAAATGATATATTCAAATTAAATTATGGCATGTGATTGATTTATTTAATTAATGTTAGATATAGAAATCCAAATAAATAAGATATAATTATGAATTATAAACTAAATTGTTTATTAAAATAAAATAAAGGAGTTTAATGTGGGTTTGCCAAACAAGGCTTAATATATTAAGTCTTTAATATTTAAAGGGTTTTTCCGAACAAAGACTTATGGCTTTTGAATTTCTAATTTTTGAATTTAAATAAAATAAATAAAATGAATAATATAAAATATATTTATAGTAGAGATGCGTTTATAATAGTGTAACTAATATATTTAGTAGGCGTATTAAGGCCATATCAGTTACTTTAGTTTGCGTATACTTGTTATTGGTTTTGTTTGTTGCTTAAGCCTAAGAGAAGAAAACTGAGAAGTTCAGAGAACTTGAGAGAGAATTGGAGAGGAGTCTTAAGAATTTTCACAGCAAGTTTAGTGTTTAGCAAGGTTGTACAAGCTAATTGAAGGTATGTTCCATAGTCTCTATATTACACACATGTATATGTCTACATATGTGAATTACAGTAAAATATCATGTACTCTATGAAATCAAATTTGTTGAATTATTGCTATACAATGAGATAGTTGTGGTTATATGTGTTGAGATGGTTGAGGTTGTATGTAAACAAGAGTTTGTATGCTAATTTCGTTCTAACAGTAGAAAATTTTGACAGTGTATATATTTTCTTATGTAGCTTATGTAAGTATCAATTTTGATGGTCAACTTGCATGCTAAGTTTTTAATTAAGTCTTGTATATGTTAGTAGTTTAAGAAACGAGCATAATATAATTTGAATGAAGCAATTTGGCCAAGTATAGATATTACAATGATGAATTTTGTAAAGGATGTCAAGAAAATTGATATTTTCATGAAAACATGAAATTTGAGAAATTAAACTAGTATAGTTGATGTTAAATTGTTTTAATTGGTTGAAAACGTTAGCAAACATGTTTATGATAGTTTTGTATCAATTGTACGTGTTAATATTATTGTCTTGTGGATGAAATTCGTGTTAGTTGGGCTAAAGTCGGCTACTGTTCATGCTATTTTTGCCTCTATCTATGTACCGACGTAGCTGCGTCGGTCCCAGGCCTGTGTATGGCGCAGTGGCGTCATACCCTGTCCTGAGACAGTTTGTTCTGTTATTTTTTACAGACCTTGGAATACCTTACCACTTGGTTTAAGGTTATATTAATGTGTCCAACATGTAACAACAAGGCTAAAACAGAGTTGTGATTATGTGGTTAGTGAATTCAAAGTGGTAAAAATGATTAGTAAATCACAAATGCGTTATGTGATAACTTAGTATACACAATGAATGTTAGACAAGTGTTGCGAAGTAAAACACTTGGAATTTTTGAAATGTAAATGGTAATGAAATACTTGTGCTAAAATGATAAGATTAGCTAGAAATGTACATGTTATGGTATGTTAGCATATCTAATAGGTATTGTGGTTCTAAACCTATGTGTAGGTGAACGTGAGTTTAATATTATAGCTTACGCTCGAGGCAAGTTTTCTAACTTTACATTTACGTTGAGCAAGTTTGTAAAGTCCCCAAACCCGGATACTTGAAACCCGAATTCGGTACTTCACGATACCATTTCTATGAGCAGAATAATACTAATAATAATAACAATAATATAGATTTATCAAATTTAACTTACATTTATCAAAGTCTAATCCCAAGTACGCAACCTTTACTACATTCTTTACATGATATATAATACATATCATAACTTAGTACAATCTAGCTATTACAAATGATACAAATAAACAAATTGTGTTTGCTTTCCTTTTCACTTGATCTTGTTCGATCCCTTCTAGCTGTTCACACTTAGCTGAAAACATTTAAATTAAGCAAGGATGAGCATTTGAGTGCCCAGCAAGTATTATATATATAAGCTGAAAGAATTTAAATGTTTTCTTTATAATATTCTTCTACAACCAGTCAATAGTTATGAAGTAATCTGTACCAATAATAATAACATAACAACCCTTGTTCAAATTTTTGAAATTATGTATTGACTATACATGGGGTTTCTGTGACATACTATGAATATTGTTTTTCATTTTCGAAAAGGTTAAACAGAAATTCATCTGTAAATCGGCATTGCTTACGGGCCTGCGGGTGTACAGTCCATGGGCCCTGTATTTATCAATACTACATTGCTAGAACGATATTATCGTTCATCCTTTGTCCGCCGTAGCGCATAAAAATTTTCCCATTATCGGGATGTTCATACCTGTCGGGTTTTTATAACAAAGGTCTTATATAATTCAACATATATGTATATCAAAGGTATATCAACATGCGATTGAATACAATGATTATCCAAGTGGGGACACTAGTATAACCATTTATAGAAATTAACGAACAGAATATATATTTGAATTATCAGATACTAGCATGTTGATAATCAATGGGCGTATATAATATAGGCTTTATAATCTGTACAATAATAATATAATGTTGAAACATTCTTACACTTGTCCAATGCATAAAGAAAATGCAAAGGTAGGATACTTGCCTGATGCGCTGCTTACAATTACGCAACTTAGATCTATCTTTTCTATCACGACCTATCATTAATCAAATCATTCTATCGATTAGAATAATATAACAAAACACATAGTACTGCATATTGCAGTCAGCACATAACCTAATCACATTGTCATATATGTTCAGCAATCATGTTATCACAAACAAATATCAACTCATTCCTAATCACATTGTCACACAACTTTATACACCATTGAATCACAAATAAAATAATTAACTAACTAAATTTCTAAGTCCAGATCAATTTCTGAACCATGTCGGTCTACCGATATCTTTATCGGGTAATTATCGAGTCTAAGACTCTAAAGAGTTGTTCAATATCCATTTAGACTAATTAAATAACAGTCATATCATTTTTCATGACCTTATAATAATTATAAAACAATCATTACCATTTACCATAATTTTTGAAATATCAGAATCATTATTAAATGATTTAAATAGTACACAATTCTATTATCATTAATATTTAATTAATATTAAACTATTAATCAAACCATTGCCAAAATATTAAAGTTATGTATAATAACTCAAAATATTCTTAACGTATTTATATTATCCTTAAATGATTTTTAAAACATTTAAAATCATCATTAAATAATTACCATTAATATTTAAATATTAATAAACTATTTATCCAAATATTAAAAGTCATTAATTATAACTTAAAATATTTTTAATTCATTTATATCCCTTTTAAATAATTTTTAAATAAATAAAACTATTTTTAAACTATTTATTTAATATAATTATTAAATAAATTTAATATCATTAATCATTAAATAAATATCATTAATATTAAATTATTAATGAAAATATCCCTTAAATATTAAAAGTTATATTTTATAACTTAAAATATCTTTAAACACTTTATTTTCATTTAAAATAATTTTTAAAATAATAAAATCATTTTTAAACTAATTTATTTAATATAATTATTAAATAACTTTAACATCATTAATAATAATTAATTAATAAAATTTATCTTTAAATATTAAAAGTTTTATTTTATAACTTAAAATATTTTTAAATACCTTATTCTTATTTAAAATGATTTTTAATTTAATAAAATCATTTTTAATTCATTTATTTAATTCATTTAATAAATAACTTAATTATCATTAATATTAATTTATTAATGAAAATTATCACATAATATTAAAAGTTATCAAAAATAACTTAAATTATTTTCTTATACCTTAATATAATTTTAAATGATTTTTCAAATATTAAAATCATTTTTAAATAATTTATTTAATATTATAATTAAATAAATTAAATACTTTTAATATTCCAAAAATATTAAATATATATGAAATATATTTAAAATAATTAAAAACTAATTTTAGAATTTAAAATAATTTTTAATAATTTATTTTGTATTTTTAATAATTAAAAACTATTTTTTTCTATTTATTAATTAATTTTCGAAAATAAATAATAATAAACCGTCGATGTAGGTCTTTAGCGACAAAAAAGCGTCGCTGTAGGTGTTCTTGAGCTCAAGAACACTGACAGCTTCGTGATCAACATGCCATGTTTGACCATGTATAACTTTCTGTACAAATTGTTTCTGGGCGATCTAACACATACATCTTGTAGATATCATGTAATAATACAATTAACAACAAAAATCATGACTAAACAACATCAGATCTAAGAGTTATTAGCCATCAAAGTAGCTTGTCAGAGATGTTCTTCACGAAGAACAGCTCGAGGTGCCTACTTTGGACCTCTATAACTTTCAATCCGTGTACTGTTTGTGTGCTCTATCAATTTCAGTGTGTATACCTCATGTAGGACTACAACTATAACACTTAACATCATCAGAAAAACAAGAAATAAAGCAGATAAAGTATGGTCAAACGTTGTCATAAAAATCGACACTTAGAAAATTCTGAGCTGCCCAGAATTTGTCTGGTCAATGCCGGTCAACTCACTTTGACCTTAAATAACTTTTGATCCACAATATATATGGACCTGATTCTTTTTGGAGATTAAGTAAAATATTACATACTACATATAACAACTTTTAAACAACACAAATCATGATCTAGAAAAGAGTTATAAGCCCTGACATTTGATGAAAAATCACAGATTCGGTTTTTTCCAACTTGCTTAAAACTTCAAATTCGTGCACTTTGATGTTATGGGTCTTTGATTTATCAACCCAGATCATCAATTGACACCTTATTACACATATTTAACAAATCAATTTCATCAATTAACAAAGAATCAAAGGATTTCAAGATTTTGAGATTTTATACCTTTCTTTGATCAAATCTTTGATTTTCTTGATTTTTGGCTTCTGATTTGTTGTGGGACTTCGTGGGGCTTGATAATGGGTCTGATTTGCTTTATATTTTCGTGGGTTTCAAGAGAGAGAGGTCTAGGATGAGTGTTGTACAAAAAAATGGGCAACTAATGTTCATTTCTCTCTCTTCAATCTATTTATAAAACAATTATGCAATGTATTTGGCTGGATTGCTGGAGATTTACTGAGATTTAAGGCACATGGGGTGGTTGGATTTGGTCACCAACTTCCCCTATTGTCAAACCCTATTGCTAGCTAAAATAATTCAATTAGGGGCAAAAATGTCATTTAGTAAATCATTAAAATGGTATTCTAGTCATTTGGCAAATCCTTAGGGTTTAGATTTTGAGCCATCTAGGGTTTAGATCATTTAGAGTTTACAATAATTTCAAGAATTTCCATAATTAGGATTTTCACAAAAATATAATAAATAAATAAAATAATAAGTTTTTAGTTTCTAAAATACAAAATTAGGGTTTCTTAGTTAGTTAAGTTTTTAATTAATTAACACTTTACTAATTAGGTCTTAGATACACTAATTAGCATTAAACTTTCCAAATTAACAATTAGGATTTACAATTTAAATAAATTAGGGTTTATAAAATAAATATTAGGGTTTCTTAGAAATTAGTATTTCTAAATTATTAATTAGGGTTTACCTAATCAATATAAAAATTATATAATACATAACATGCATGCACCATATAACACAGTTATATAACAGTGTCGAACTCAACCTGAGTTTTAAATTAGGATTTTTCATTTAGCAATTAGATAATTATTATTTAGGGTTTCTAATTTAAGAAATTAGGGTTTTAATTTCTATATCACCAGTCGTTAATCACATTATTGTGATTACAAATTCTCAAAGTCGTGAATGACTTTCGCTTTAGAGTTTCAATTCAATTAGGGTTCCAAAATTATAATTAAGGATTATAATATAGAATAATGATAATAATAATAAGGGTTTTGAATAATTACGATTCTCCCTAATTAGGGTTAATACTTAAACACCGATCATAAATCACATTAACATGATTATATAACAGTCTTAAGCCGGCATTCGGCTTTAATTTAGGATTTAATAGTTTAACTAGAGTTTTGGCATTTTACACCATAACTGACCAACCATTGTCAATTCACAACATACAGTACATATTTATAGCACTGAAAAATCAAAATATTATAATATTATAATATTATTATCATTCTTTAATTCAGACCCATAATTAGGGTTTGATAGTAATATAATAAACTGTTCCACACATTAACATTCACACATAACCATACATGTCTATAACATTGACAAATAATAATATAATATTATTATTTTCATTCCTTGATCAAAACCCAGAATTAGGGTTTGGATTCCATATCTGATTTATCTGCCATAATTAACCTTATAATTAAGTAGAGATAATTTACTTAATATCTTAAACAAAATTCATATAATAAAATAAGTATTATAAAAATTCTATATTCATATCATATATTATTCAATTAATATAATTATCATATTTTCATGGAAAATAAACATTAAAAACATTTTTACTGTGAAATTACTTATTATAAGAATATAATTGATAATAATTAACAATTCTAAAATAAATTTATTTGCAATACTTAATGTAATAAATACATTTTATTTATCACATATATAATTATAATTACACATTACCTTGACACATATCATTCATATTTATTTTAATAAATAAATAAAAAATTATACGCAAAATTTATGATTTATTATATAGAAAATATCGGGTTGTCACAAAGTTTCTAAACCTTATCTTTTTACATTAAGCAAGTTTCTTACTTTAAACTTTCATTTAAGCGAACTCTTGTATTATTAATCATTAATTGAGCAAGCTAGCTACACTTTGACTTCATTCAAACAAGATTTGAATTCCAATATTTATTGATGTATTCTAACTTATTTATTGTTAGACAAGTTTCGTTATTGCCATTCGTGTATTATGAATGAAATTTCTTAAATTCTAATTCTAATGTTGAATTATCTTATTTCATTTACTTGACACAAGTTATTCTCATATTGAGCAAGCTTTATTTTTTAGCTTGCTATTACTTAATGTATATTCAATAATTCATAGTTCTAGCTTAATATTGTTCAAGCAAGGTTTATTGTCATTCAATACTTATGCATTGTAGTTGTTTCTAAGCATGAGTTCGAAATATAGTTAGTTCGCTTACACTTATTCATTGTTCCATATTACGTTATTATTGATCAACTGTTGTGTTATCAAATACAATTGATTCAACTAGTCCTCTAGTTGATGATCGTTAAACTTCAAATTACCCTTGAAAGCTTATCCAAACCAAACTTTCTTTGGTGCGGACTTGTACTCTAAATACTGTGATGAACAACCCTATTATTAAGGGATAATTTACGCTTAGCGTTGAAATGTTTGTGCACAATACATTGTACAAAGGGCTGATCCCCCTAAGTACGAGGAGTCCTTATTGTCTTATGACTGTTAAAGTTGGAGTTGAAAGATTACTCGCAACTGTGGACATAGTTCGTGGTCTTATGACCCTCAGATATTTATATTCCATATTTTGATTCCAGTCTTTGGTTATCATTGATAGAGTACTATTCAGTTTTGATGAACCTATTTATCGGCAGCTATTATATTCTTGTTGACGAATTGATATATCTAGTGAGCATTTGTTTTGCTCACTCTTGCATATTTACACACTCATTGCAGCTAAAGTTGAGAAGGTAGATGAGCCTTCAACTAGCAAAGGAAAGGGAAAAATGTACAAGTGATGCAGACTTATAATTTTTGTTTATTGTGATGGTCATAGACATTTAAATAATGATGTGATGTAATAAATTTATTTCCGCACTTGAATGGTGTTTAAAGGTTAAACAACCCAGGAAGATTTTATTTATTAATGCAACCCTATTTAAAGGGAGGATTTATGGTTAAATGTTATTTTATTTAGGTAGATAGATATGAATGATTGGATAGTGAACACCAAATCTTGTGGGAATGAAGTACCTGGATTTGGGGGTGTCACAGAGAGACTTTTGTCCAAAATGCAGGTGGAAACACTGGCAACGCTCGAACGGTCACTGCTAAACAGTTCAAGGAGCTGGGACCACCGGAGTTTTTTGGAGAGCCAAAACCACTTAAGGCTGAGACGTGGATAAAGCAGATCAACAAGATATTTGATGTCTTGGGATGCTCCAAGGAGCAAAAGGTTTCCTTTGCAACCTTCATGTTGCGGGCAGAGATAGATTACTGGTGGGAATCTGTAAAGTGTACTCAACCTATCGCACTGAAGATGTCTTGGGAAAAGTTCTAAGAACTGTTCAACGACAAGTACTTTTCCGAAAGTATTCGTCACATGAAAGAGGTAGAGTTCATTAAACTAGAGTAAAACAATATAACTGTGTCGCAATACGAGGCTAAGTTTGCCGAGTTATCCCTGTGACGCCCCCAAAATAGGTATACATCACCCATCTTAAGTCGCCAAATACATGGTACAAAATTCAAATACAACTTAATTATACAACAGTCGTGTAAAATACGACAAAACATTTGCTGTGAGTTTTAATACAAATATTGTCATCTAGACAATATCCACACTCAATTGAGTCCTCATTACATTTATTATCACACTATTTAACAGAATAGTAAGGACTACTAATGCTATTAACTGGACCGTCATTCCGTTCCCGGACTAGTCCCTGCTACGTTCTCATTTCCTGAAGATAACAATGAAAGTAAAAGGGTGAGCTCAACTAGCCCAGTAAGAAATATTATGACTATGATAATACATAATAAATTATCGTTAGCCTTCAACAGTGTTAAACTGATACAATATAACAAACATCAAGTTTAACTGCAGTGGAACTAGCAATCCATTAAAAGAGTCAAGTAGAGAATAAAATCTACTATCTTTATGATTTAAAAAGGTTTTTCATCACTTTTATCGCTGAGACTCAGCTTAATAAATAATCCACATCATCCCTGCACTACGGCCAAGGATATTCATTAGTATCACGACCACAAATTATACATGCACTACGGGCCAAGGATATTCGTGTATTCATCAGTGGTTATGATCATGCCAACAACTGTCCGTCAATGCACTACGGGCCAATGAGGACTTTTACCACATCATTTGTAACATTACGGTCATGATTATACCGAATAATCCCTAGTCATAATCATACCAAGTCCATCTATGCACTACAGGCCACATATGACTTTCAACATAATATAAACATGAGGATGATGACAATGATATAAGAATTCAATAAAACAAGTTCAAGAATTAATTTATCCAGGAACTAATAATGTCCAAATTGTCAACATGACACTTCTTTATAGAGTAAAATTTAAGAATGCTCATAAGAATATTTCCATGAAAAGATACTGGATGAAGCGCAAATATCAAGGATATTCAACTAATTTCATAGAGTATAGAAGTCAAAACTTTAACCAATTGAGTATAATAAAGAATGGAATAACAAAAGAAATCACCAGGAATGCGATAGACCGCACAGACAGGTTATTCAACCAGAATAATATATAACGGAACCTGGTCATGTGTAAATGCACAGACAGGATATTCCAACAGAATAATAAATAACGGAACCAGGTCACGCGAAATTCGCATCGACAAGATGGTCCAACAAAATAATAAATAACTGAACCAGGTTATGCGTAAATGCACAGACAGGATGTTCAAACAGAATAATAAAGAATGGAATAACAGAAGAATTTCACCATGTATGCGGTACTTCGCATTGACAGGTTATTCCAACATAAGAATAAAGAATGGAATAACAGAAGAATTTCACCATGTATGCGATACTTCGCATAGACAGGTTATTCCAACATAATAATAAAGAATGGAATAACAGAAGAATTTCACCAAGTATAGGGTAGTCCGCGTATACAGGTTATTCCAACAGAATAATAAAGAATGGAATAACAGAAGTTCTCTTCATGAATACGAAAGAAATAATACCCCTTACCATAGAACAAACTGGATATAGGAGTGGTGAAGTAGCAGAATACTTTTCTTCTTTCTCTCTATAGTTTCTCTCTCTAGAGTTTCAGTGAATTCGTAAGAAATAATGAAGGAATGAGCTTCTATTTATAGGAGAATGGACTGAATAGTAACTAATTCCTGAACGGTCCAGATTGATTTACTTTTAAACGGACGGTCCAGATTGATTTACTATAAAATATTCTAATAAAAAAATCTTTTAAATAAAATATAATATATTCTATTTATAATCTAATAAAATGAATAACTTTATAAAAATATTCTATTTTATATAAAAAGATTTTACTATGCAAACACTATGCAGGCACTATGCAAATACTATGCATGATAAAATATAATATATTCTATTTATAGTCTAATAAAATGAATAATTTTATAAAAGTATTCTGTTTTATATAAAACAATTTTACTATGCAAAACACTATGCATAATAGAATATAATATATTCTATTTATAGTCTAATAAAACAAATAACTTTATAAAAGTATTCTGTTTTATATAAAAAAACTTTTCTATTTTATTACATTAATAATACTAATAAAACAAAACTTCATCATCATTATTATAATTCACACTATTAATCGACCAGGTTATTCTCAGGAAAGAGGGGGCTTTCCAATAAGGATTTCTCCCTATTGGCGCTCAATTAGGTGACCAAATCTCACCTCGACAAAACTTCTAGACATTGTTAATATTGCAAATAATAATATTAATAACTCTGTCATCTTAATTATTGATTTAATAATATATAAAATATCGACAATAATTGAATTAATTAACGTGAGATACTATGCAATAATTACTGAATCAATAATTGAACAAAACTGAGTGACTTCTCACGTAAGCATCAATAATCAATATCGTGTGCTACTATGCAACCACGCGTATTCCTGTACTTTTAACACCGGGTGTTTCAACAGTTAACGATAAAACTTCCGCCGTTATTTTCATAAAATATTTTTGTCGTTTTCTCAATCTGACAATAATTCCGTTGTGGGTCCACTAATGATTGTGTCGTCGTACAAATATTCCTTGTTAAAACGAATACTCCCCGACCAATCGAATATTATATAACAACTTGTGTACTTTGTAAAATTTATAAATATTACCCACAACTATAACATTATATCAAATTCATTCCATAATATTCAAAAATGATAATTATAGAAAATTCATCTTTATTCATAAAAGCTGGGGTCTTACAATCTCCCCTTCTTATAAAATTTCGCCCTCGAAATTAGGGTACGTACCTGGTATGTCAAAGAGGTAAGGATTATGACGCTCCCAAAATAGGTCAAATCCATCCAACCTATTCTGAGTCGCCAAATACATGGTACAGAAAATAACTATAACTTTATTACTACAATTGTCGTGCAAAATACAAAAACACATATACTGTAAGTTTTAATACCAACTGTGACTCATGTCCCAACTATGGACAACACCTCACAGTGATACCTTACATAAAGGTACAATCTAGAACTGATTTAGAAATTAAAATCTTTGGGAAGTGCTCAAAGAAACGTTCGTACATAGGAGGCCATGAGTCTAAGTTATGATAGATATCATATATCCAGAGAATTATCCTTGGTTGATCCAATAGACCCCAAAGAAAAATGAGAAGATTATTATCATGTTTCTTCCAATGGTGAGTCTTCTCTTGACATATAACTATCTCCACCGTCTGCGATTGAAGGTTATGTTTCAACCCAACTCCAAGATCATATAGGTAGTGCTCGTAGATATACTCAGCAAGTGGATGTGCACAACCCTTTTCTTATGATAACACGAGATTGTATGTCATTAGACATCTTGTATGATAGTGGCAAAACACTCTTCCAAAGTTAGGTTCACCTCACCCTATTGTTGTTCACCAAAATCAATTATTAAGTGACGTAAAATATACGACACACACATCTTAGGTCCTCAATACAATTATATATTGTATGTCATGCCGTTTTATAATGTGGGTCCACTAATGATTGTGTCATCGTACAAATATTCCCTGTTAAAACGAATACTCCCCGACCAATCGAATATTATATAACAACTTGCATACTTTGCAAAATTTATAAATACTACCCACAACTATAACATTATCTCAAATTCACACCATAATATTCAAAAAAAATATTTTGTGAAATTGAAATCTTTATTCATAAAATTTGGGATTTTACACTATGTGAATTAAAATCAAATAAGGTTTAACGTCCAAGTCCTTTTTATGATTACATGCGTTGTTAGGTATATCTCTATCCTAAACATACATCAAGAATTCCATCAAAACGCCGAAATCATGAACACATGATATTGTGATTAAGTCTAGATTCATATCTCATCTCTCGAGTCCATACAAATCCACAAAGAATTGGTGATTAAGCAAATCATACATTAAGAACAAATCACAACAGATAAACTGGATAGATAATTTTATTAAACTGAATTCAAAGTGTGATAATCATCATTCCACATTAAAGATCCATTGCAAGCTTAATTAAAAATTTAGTTCATAATGAATGAATTAAAAACTGAATAGATAAAAGAATTCATCATCCCAATTACAGACACTAAATTGAAAGACAAAATCTAGTATAGAACCACCCTTATCCTCACTCAATTCTGTAATTTTCATGATCTTGATCTTCTGCTTCACTCCTCTAATAATCTTCAATAAATTAGTGCTCCCAGTTGTGATTGTTGATTGTCTGATTGATTGAACGATGGATTGTTGTCTAAGTCCCATTAATATCCATTAAAAATGTTCCAATTCTAATCTCAACCGAAGCTGATTACATTCTGTCCACGCCACTCAGCATCCAAATTGCATCAAAACACCTCCTCTCTGTCTGCGTACCCCCGCCCCGGCGGGGGTTTTATGCCTTAGGAAGCCCGCCCCGGTGGGGTCTGATTTCTTTGACACGTGCACCCCTGCCCCAACGGGGGTTTCTCTTTGTAATAGGCATGCCCCGGCGGCGGTCAAGCTGCACACTTACTGATTTCCTTTCTTTGTCAAGCCGAATCCTGCCACATTGCCACCACATGTCTAAGCTAACACGTAATAGAAACCTGTAAACAAAACAAACACAAAACACATAAAACTGAACTAAAATAGACAGAACTAACATTGTTTAAGTACAAATAGGAACCCGATTCATAGGTATTAAACTCACTCATCAGTTGCCATGAATAGTGATCTGGCAACCCGTTGTCATGGATTGGATCCCTATATATATATATATATATATATATATATATATATATATACTAAAACAGAACTCATTTTGAATCTTTCATTTGACAAAGCACAAGGACGGTTCATATTTCATCTCAATTCTTCCAACTAAATCTAAATGCTCACATTTCAACTCACATTAAAAATTCTCGCCCAAATCAAATTCACCCCTAAAAATTCTCGCCCAAATCAAATAACAATAATAATAACAATAATGATAATAATAATTATAATAATAATAATATTTATAATAATAATCATAATAATAATAATAGTAATAATAATCATAATAATTATTATTATTATTACAATAATTATAATAGTAATTATTATTATAGTAATAATCATTATAATAATAATAATAGCAATAATAATTAAAATTATAATAAAAATAATAATAATAATAATAATAATTATAATAACAATAAAAATAATTATTATTATTATAGTACTAAAAATAATAATTATTATAATAATAATATTAATAGTAATAGTAATAGTAATAATTATTATTATTAGTATTATAATTATTATAATAATAGTAATAATTATTGTGACGTCCCCAAATTCGGGTATCTTCCAACTCGGCAGATGGTGCTACACGGTGCTACAGTCCACACATACATTCAATTGAAATAACTCAAAATAGTGAATATGCCTTCAATATATTCCAAAACAATATTGCCTTTTCCAGGTTCTTTATAACCATTACATATGTTCTTTGTCATAATATCAAATAATTACAACATTCATACTATACTATTACAAAGACAACTTATTGGTCTGCCTTATCCTTCCCTTTATCCTTACTGGATCCTGTAGTTCGTTTGGTCTTAGCTGCATTCATATGGTTCAAGCAAGAGTGAGCATAACTAGCTCAGCAAGTATAACAATTTCACTTACACAATAGGTTTGAATCATATGAATCATATATCTTCTATAACTGAATCAATAGTTATGAAGTACTATTAATAATTTAAAATATAACTTCACTTTTCTTTAAAAACATTTAACAATGAACAACATTAGTTAAACATCAATTTTGGTCCAAGACCTTGAGTATTTCATTCTTTTTTTTAAAAAGGACAACCCGACACCAAGTTTGTAAGTCTGGTATATCTTACGAGCACGTCTAGTTAATCAGCCTATAGTACTTTATGTCGTACAACATTACTTCATTAAACGTATCTACATTTAAGTTTAGGCAACCTCACGTGCCTGTCGTTTGACAACAAAACATTTGTTTACTCATACTCAGTCTTTCTTTGAAACTCATACCAAAACAGTTTGGCAAAAGATAGCAACATTGACAATATTTTGATAGATTATAAGGAAATATACAAAACTCATTAAGTCTAGCTGAAGGAATTGGCTTCGACTTCATTATACATCAATTCATTCGCAAGATACATGAATCACAAAACTTGTCCAAAAGAACATAGACAAGGGTTTAGAATACTTGCCTTCAGCGTCTTCTATAGTTAATACACTTTCCTTTTGAATCTTTAAGGTTTCTACAATACATAATCACATAACACATCACATTAGGTCATAAACAATCATGTATGGTCACTAATGTATCTTACCCTTCTTCTTAATCTAATCATTCATTAGATTGTTTAACATTGGTTACGGTTTATTGTATTACTTTGTATTTACGTTCAAGTAATATTTCGTCCACCTTTAGTTGTAATTCTTAAGGTTATAATCATTTTTAATGAGTTTACTTTAAGTTAATTAAAGTTATAACACACCTTCAATCAACTTAAATTTGCTTTGCCATCATTTCCATTCATTACTGCCTTTTTCCTAATGTTGGCGTTGCGGTGCCAGCTTACTATATAAGTCTCGCGCTGCGGCGCGAGTCATCAGTACCTGAGATTCTGCCTTGGCGCTGCAGCACCACGCTCTGTACTACTGGATGCACTGCAGTGCCACTTTACAGTTCTGAGGGTTCGGCCTGGCGCTGCAACGCCGGCTTCACACTCTTGGGCCCTGAGCCTCAAACAAATTTCATAGTTCTTTTCTTCTGTAAACTTTCCGGGATCATAACTTATTCATTATACGTCGAAATTGGCTCGTTTGAAAGCTGTTAACTTATATATCATGTGTACTAAAATTTCATTAGAAAATCTTACATTTTCAAATTCGTTAACACAAAATTCACCGATTAAGTTCTTTATTACAAATTCGCTAAACGTTCGTGAACGTTCATAGCTCGTTTCTTCGTTCTAAGTCGAAATTTGACCATTTTTGAGTCCGCTACTCTAAAATGCAAATTTAGACTATTCTCCATCGAAGATCAACATTTTTGAGTTCAATGGTGACTTTTGACTTTTATTTTAAGAATTTAATAATTTTGACGATTATCGTCTAATCTCGTAAATTTTGTCATAACTTCGTTACTTGAGATTTTAAATGGCAATTCTTCAATGTTCTTTATTAGTTCATAACTTTTATGATTATGATTCACTTATAGCATGGTTTATTAAGGTTTAAGTCCTCTAATAACCATTCTTATCACTTCTTATAAAACATGCTCCACCAATATTCACTTCTCTATCAAAGCTAAAATTGAAGAGATGAATATTATTGGTTAAAGATTTCTTACCCTTAATGTACAAGCTTCCTTTCTTCTTCTTCTCTTGGATTATCAAAGACTAACTCTCACTTTTCTCTCTATGATATTAGCTCTAAGATTTTGGTGGAAAATAAACAAGGCACAAAATGAACCACCAAGCTCTTCCATTTATAGAAATTACAAAGTGAGGGCATAAGGGTAAAGATGCCATCCCACCTCCTTTCTTCCACCTCCTTACTATTCATTCCTTGGGCAACACAACTCTTATCCTTTGCTTGGCCACCAAGTTGGCCAGCCATGACTCAGCATGGGGGCCCCACATGGGTTACCCCATGGGTTTTCTTACCCAGTGACCCATTGGTTCGATCCACGGGTCCGGTTCTTGGTTTGGGCTTAGGTTGCAATTACTTTGGGCCTAACGTTGGGCTTACATTTCATATCTTTGGGCCTTAACAAGTTTGCACTTGGGATTGCCCAAATCCTACAAGTCCATTACAATTAGGTTAAGGCTTTTAACGTCTAATCTTCATATTCTTCTTGTATAATAAGTCGTATAATCATTCATCATATACGATATACTATCTTTCATATATACTCGTATTTCTTACTTCGTATAATACTTTCTTATTATGCAATCGTCATTTATTCAATCTTTACTTTCCCTAACATTCTTGAACTTAGTACGCAGGCGAAAAATTGTGTTTGTCATACTTGAATTATTATTACATAATCCCTCCTTTCTTATTATTATATCATTACGTATTTCTAGGATGTTCAAAAATAATTCCCGAGCAGAAATGGATGAATAGTGTTTTTAGAAGAATTTCTCGGAAAGCTTTTATTTTTGTCTTGGAAATTCAAACACTTTAATTCTTTCACGTAGCTAGAATACTATGATATTATGACACTTTAAAGTTATATAACAACCTTCATCTTGTTAACTCATTATAAATAACACGTTATAATTTTATTCATTGTTTTATTCAAATAAAATTATTTTACAATTAATCCGATTTTCTTGGTCATTACATTCTCCCCCCCCCCCCTATAAGGATTTTGTCCCCAGAATCTCGCTATAAATTAAACAAACAACTGAGGGTAATTCTTCTTCATCACATTGCTTCTTCGGCATCGTGGTTCTTCCATAACACCTTTACCGAAGGTATAACTTTATTCCTTAGAACTTACTCTTTTTTATCAACGATTTAAATAGGCATCTCTTCATACGTCAAGTCCTTCTCAATATGAATAGGATCATATTCTATTACGTGCTTATAATCTGGCTTATAAGGACATAACACATATACATGAAACACATTGTGTATTCGTTCTAAGTCTGGAGGAAATACTACCATGTAAACTACCTCTCCTACCCTTTTTAATATCTCAAAAGGTCATATAAATCTTGGACTTAACTTTTCCTCCTTCCTAAAGCGTATATTTCCTTTCCAGGAAGATACCTTTAGAAATACATACGAGCCTACTTCAAACTCTCTGTTCACTCGATGCGAATCAACAAACTTCTTATGTTTGTCTTGAGCTGCTACCAATCGTATTCGTATCAGCTTAACTATATTTATTGTTTGTTGCACCAATTCGGGTCCTATCATTTGGCGTTCTCCTACTTCATCAAAACAAAATGGTTTTCTGCACTTCCTTCCATATAAAGCTTCATAAGACAGCATGTCTATGCTCACATGATAACTATTGTTATTCGCAAACTCTACTAACTGTAGATTATCATCCCAACTACCTTTGAAATCCATGACACAAGATCTCAGCATATCTTCTAGCGTCTGAATTATCCTTTCGCTCTACCTATATCTATTATTAACTCAGTTTGAGCCGTTAACATAGACAACATTTCCCTACCCTTCCTACTTAAGGTTTCGACCACTACATTAACTTTTTCGGGGTGATACAGGATATCGCAATTGTAATCCTTTATCAACTCCAGCCATCTCCTTTGTCTCATATTTTAATCCTTTTGTGTGAAGATATATTTTAGACTCTTATGGTCCGTGTATATCTCACATTTCTCTCCATATAGATAATGCCTCCATATCTTTAAGGTAAACACTACCGCTGTCAGTTCCAGATCATGAGTAGGATAAACTTTCTCATAATCCTTTAACTGCCATGATGCATACACAATGACCTTGCCATGCTGCATGAGCACGCAACCAAGTCCTCTATGTGAAGCATCGCTATAAACCACGAAATTCCCTGTATCATCGGGTAAAGATAATACAGGTGCTTCACTCAACCTTTTCTTCAGTTCCTGAAAACTATCTTCACACTTCTCAGTCTATACGTACTTCGCTGTCTTCCTTATCAAATTAGTTAACGGAGTAGCTATCTTAGAAAAATATTGGATAAATCTTCGATAGTATCCTGCTAACCCTAGGAAACTTCATACCTCAGTCGGTGTTTTTGGTTGTTCCCAATTAATAACTGCTTCCACCTTCGTTGGGTTTACTGAAATTCCATCCCGGTCGATAACATGACCTAAAAATTGTACCCTTTCTAGCCAAAATTCACACTTAGTGAATTTCGTGTATAACTTATCCCTCATTAGTGTCTCCAACACTAATCTTAGGTGTTCAGCATGATCTTCTAGCGTCTTAGAATAGACTATAATATCATCGATAAACACTACGACGAACTTGTCCAAATATAGTTTGAACACTCTGCTAATCATATTTAGAAATGCAGCTGGTGCATTGGTCAACCCAAATGACATCACCAAAAACTCTTAATGGCCGTAATGAGTTCTGAATGTTGTCTTAGGTACATCCTCCTTCCTAACCTTCAACTGATGATATCCCGTTCACAAATCTATCTTAGAAAAATACTTTGCCCCTTTCAACTGATCAAAGATATCATTGATCCTGGGCAATGGGTATTTATTCTTTATTGTTAACTTGTTTAACTCTCGATAGTCGATACAAAGTCTCAATGATCCATCTTTCTTCTTCACAAACAGTATCAGTGCTCCCCACGGTGAAACACTCAGTTGAATGTATTTTTTATCCAAAAGTTCTTATAATTGAACCATTAACTCCTTCATTTCTACTGGCGCCATACAATATGGTGCCCTTGAAACTAGTGTCGCTCCTAGAACAATATCTATTACGAATTTGATCTCCCTATCTGGTGGAAGACCTGGTAATTCGCTTGGAAATACATCCATAAATTATTTGACTATATGTATTTGTTCCATCGTTGCTCCCACTCTCTGGGTATCAACAACATGACACAAATAACCTACACATCCCTTCCTCAATAATTTCCTAATTTGTGTCATGGTAAGACAACACGAACGTCCCGACTATTTATTACCGTAAAATACTACATGAGGCTGTCTCAACGTTCTAATGTTTACACATTTCTTTTGGCAATCTATAATTGCACCATAGTTAAATAACCAATCCATCCTGATAATTACATCGAATTCTCCCAAATTTATCGGTATCAAATCTACCGATAATTTATAGCCTCGTATTTCTACACAACAACGCCTATGAATATTTTCAACAGGAATTATTTCTTCATTGGCTACCTTGATATTCAAATGTATAGGAAATCCTTCGGGAAGTAATCCTAGTCTTTAGCAAAATCACATGCTATAAAAGAATAAGTAGCACACGAATCAAACAACACATAAGCATTTATATTGTTGATTGGGATAATACCTGCAACTACATCCCCTGATGCAATTGCATCTTAGACCTTAATGTTAAAGGTGCGGGCCATCGACCTACTCGTCAGAGTTGGACCACTAATAGCTAACTTACCACTATTAATGCCCTTATTCCCGTCCGTCTCCTTCTTCGGGTAATTCTTTGTCATGTGATCAGTTGATCCACATACGAAGCATCCGTGATTCTTCTTCAGACTTAGACAGTTAGTTCTCGTGGAAAAGTAGTTCTCGAAGAAAATCTCCTTAAACTGTGTCCACGTTAAGTTTTCTACTCCGTCCCTAGCCTGATTTGCCTCCCACCAGAAGTTGGCCTCTCCTTTCATCATATAGGTTGCAAAAGAAACTTTTTAACCCTCTTCGACATTTGCAATAAAAAATTCCTTCTCAATTTCTTTCACCCAAGTCTAGACTTCTATAGGGTCCGTAGTTCTTTTGAACTCTGGCAGACGTACACTATTAAAATCCTTAAACTTAGTAGCTCGTACTACCACAGGATTTACAGGTATATTAGCCTTATTTCTATTAAAATCAACCATTAATAAATTAACGAACTCTTGCATTGGATTAACCGGTCCCCTTCTGGTTGATTCACGTTCGCTTCTTAATTTCGTTGTCTTCTTCTTAGCGGCATCTTTCTGTTAAAGTAAAGAACACTTCATTATTACTTTCTTCTTGTTAGTTATTTATTATTTATTATTAAACAATAACTCAAACTCATTACACAACATGTTCAATAAAAGGCTTATATTAATTTGCTTCTTCCTTGTAGTATAATACTACATCATTCGTCATTACACAGCCTTAGCTGATTACATTACTTTCCCGTAATTTCTTTCCAAAAATTGGGATTTACAAAAGACTACCCTTCGATATACAAAAGAGGGTTTTACGTCACTACATAGATACAAAATATTTACATATCTAACTCTACTCTAGCTACTAACTAGGTTACATTTGCCTAATGGCATTCTCATAATCTGAATTGGTAAGACCAGCTATCACATCTTGACTGATAGTATGTCGAGTCTACTCTGCCTTCACAGGATATTCAGCCACTTGCTGTTGAAAATCCTTGTGAGAACTCCTATGTATGTAGGACATTCTACTAATTTTTTGCTTCTTAGCCTTTAGCTCCTGTTTAAGCTCAAAGGCCTCGTGTTTTAGCTCATGGACCTTGTCCTTCGCCAAAACCTTCTCGTCGTGCTCTTCCTCCCACAACGTCTCCATGTCTTTTTTGTTTGCCAAGATGTCATGGATCTCCTCCTTCAATTCTTTCACCTCCTTGCCCAACTGGATATTTCTATCTAATACCGTCATGAATAACGCCTTCATTAACTCCCCCGGAGTCATATCTTCTGCAGGTGCTGCCGTATTAAAAGACACCACCTCCATCTCCTCCTCTGACATACCATCAAATAATAACATGAATTCTAAGTTTTCCGAGTTTTCTAACTTAACAACCATTTTTTCTGGCAACTCAGCTACAAGTGTCGGTAAGATCTCTACTTGGTTTACAGACCCCTCACTAACGACATGTATATCCCCATACATAACATTATCTCTTAACATCTACAACAAAACAAATTAGTTTGATTAGTACACATCATTAGAATAGTAAAAACACATATCACATTTAATGCATTTTTAGGGTTAACTTCATCTTTTACTTCTTTTACTCTTCTTAAGGTTATGGCTTAAGTTTCTTTTTTCCCCCTTAAGTTTTATAACCTACAGCTCTGATACCAACCTGTGACTCCCCTAAATCTGGGTATCTTCTAACCCGACAGATGGTGTTACACGGTGCTACAGTTCACACATACATTCAATTAAAATAACTCAAAAGGGTGAATATATCTTCTATATATTCCAAAATAATATTATATTTCCCAAGTTCTTTGTAACCATTACATATGTTCTTTGTCATAATATCAAATAATTACAACATTCATACTATACTATTATAAAAATAGCTTATTGTTCTGCCTTAGCCTTCCCTTTATCCTTACTGGATCCAGTAGTTCATTCGGTCTTAGCTGCATTCATATGGTTCAAAAAAAGCGAGCATAACTAGCTCAGTAAGTATAACAATTTCACTTATGCGATAAGTTTGAATCATATGAATCGTATATCTTCTATAACTGAATCAATAGTTATGAAGTACTATTAATAATTCAAAATAGCACTTCAATTTTCTTTAAAACCTTTTAACAATGAACAACATTAGTTAAACATCAATTTTGGCCCAAGACCTTGAGCATTTCATTCTTTCTTTAAAAAGGGCAACTCGGTACCAAGTCCGTAAGTCCGGTTTATCTTACGAGCAAGTCTAGGTGATCAGCTTATAGTACTCTATGTTATACAACACTACTTCATTAAACGTATCTATGTTTAAGTTTTGGTAACCTCGCGTGCCTATCATTTGACGATAAAACATTTGTTTACTCATACTCAGTCTTTCTTTGAAATCCATACCAAAATAGTTTGGCAAAAGATAGCACCATTGACAATATTTTGATAGATTATAAGGAAATATACAAAACACATTAAGTCTAGCCGAAGGAATTGACTTTGACTTTATTATACAACAATTCATGTGCAAGATACATGAATCACAAAACTTATCCAAAAGAACATAGACAAGGGTTTAGAATACTTGCCTTTAGTGACTTCTACAGTTAATACATTTTCCTTTTGAATCTTTAAGGTTTCTACAATACATAATCACATAACACATCACATTAGGTCATAAAAATCATGTATGGTCACTAATGTATCTTAACCTTCTTCTCAATCTAATTATTCATTAGATTGTTTAACATTGGTTACGGTTTATCGTATTACTTTGTATTTACGTTCAAGTAATCTTTCGTCCACCTTTAGTTGTAATTCTTAAGGTTATAATCATCTTTAATGAGTTTACTTTAAGTTAATTAAAGTTATAACTCGTCTTCAATCAACTTAAATTTGCTTTGACATCATTTCCATTCATTACTACCTTTTTCCTAGTGCTGGCGTTGTGGCGTGAGTATTCAGTACCTGAGACCCGGCCTTGGCGCTGCGGCGCCACGCTCTGTACTACTGGCTACGCTGCAGCGCCACTTTACAGTTCTGAGGGTTCAGCCTCGCATCGGCTTCACACTCTTGGGCCGCGCTACAGCGCCGGCCCTGAGGCTCAAACAAATTTAACAGTTCTTTTTTTCTGCAAACTTTCCGGGCTCATATCTTATTCATTATAAGTCGGAATTGGCTCGTTCAAAATCCGTTAACTTATATATCACGTGTACTATGATTTCATTAGAAAATCTTTCATTTTCGAATCCGTTAACATGAAATTCACCGATTAAGTTCTTTATTACGAATTTGTTAAACATTCGTGAACATTCATAGTTTGTTTCTTCGCTCTAAGTCAGAATTTGACCATTTTTGAGTCCGCAACTCTAAAATGCAAATTAAGACTATTCTCCATCGAAGACCAATGTTTCCTTGTAGTATAATACTACGTCGTTCCTCATTACACAGCCTTAGCTGATTACATTACTTTCCCGCCATTGCTTTCCAAAAATTATGATTTATAAAAGACTACCCTTTGATATACAAAAGAGGGTTTTATGTCACCACATAGATACAATATATTTATATATCTATTCTACTCTAGCTACTAACTAGATTACATCTGCCTTACGGTATTCTCATAATCTGCAGTGGCAAGACTGGCTATCACATCTCGGCTGATAGTATGTCGGGTCGTCCCTGTCTCCACAGAATACTCAGCCACTTGCTACTGAAAATCCCGGTGAGAACTCCTATGTATATAAGACATCCTACTAACCTTCTACTTCTTGGTATTTAGCTCCTACCTGATCTCAAAGACCTCGTGTTTAAGCTCATGGACTTTGTCCTTGGCTAACACCTTCTCATCGTGCTCTTTTTCCCACATTGACTCCATACTTTTCTTATCCTCCAAGATAGCATGGAGTTCCTCCTTCAATTCTTTCACCTCCTTCCCATACTGGATGTTTCTATCCAATACAGTCATGAACAATGATCTCATTGACTCCCCCGGAGTCATCTCTTCTACAGGTGCTACCAGGTTAAATGATACCACCTCCACCTCCTCCTCTGACATCCCATCAAACAAAGACATGAAGTCTAAGTTTTCCGAGTCTTCTGACTCAATCATCACTACTTCTGGTAACTCAACTACCGGTGTAAGTAAAATCTCTACTTGATTCACAGACTCCTCACTAATGACTTGCATATCTCTATAAATCACGTTATCTCCTGACATCTAAAATAAAATAATTTGGTTTGATTAGTAAACATCATTAGCATAGTAAAAACACATATCACATATAATGCATATTTTTAGGGTTAATTTCATTTTTTATTTCTTTAAATCTTCTTAAGGTTCTTTTTCCCCCTTAAGTTTTATTACCTATTGCTTTGATACCAACCTATGACGCCCCCAAATCTGGGTATCTTCCAACCCGATAGATGGTGTTACACGGTACTATAGTTCACACAAATATTCAATTGAAATAACTCAAAAGAATGAATATGTCTTTTACATATTCCAAAACAAAATTCCCTTTCCCAGGTTCTTAATAACTATTACATATGTTCTTGGTCATAATATCAAATAATTACAACGTTTAAACTATACTATTACAAAGACAGCTCATTTATCTGCCTTAGCTTTCCCTTTATCCTTATTGGATCCTTCAGGTCATTTGGTCTTAGCTGCATTCATATGGTTCAAGCAAGAGTGAGCATAACTAGCTCAGCAAGTATGACAATTTTATTAAACAACATGCTTGAATCACACGAATTGTATATCTTCTATAACTGAAGCAATAGTTATGAAGTACTATCGAGAAATTCAAAATAGCACTTCTTTTTCAGTAAAACATTTCATAATTAACCACGTTCATTAAACATCAATTTTGGTCCAAAACCTTGAGCATTTCGTTCTTTTCTTTGAAAAGGACAACCCAACACCAAGTCCGTAAGTCCGGTATATCTTACAAGCACGTCTAGGTGATCAGCCTATAGTACTCTATACTGTACAACAACTCTTCTTGTAAACGTATTTACGTTTAAGTTTTGGCAACCTCACGTGTCTGTCGTTTGACGACAAAAAGTTTGTTTATTCATACTCAGTCTTTTTTTGAAATCCATACCAAAACAGTTTGGCAAAAGATAGCAATATTGATAAATTTTTGATAGATTATAAGAAATCCACTAAATACATTAAGTCTAGCCGAAGAAGTTTGGCTTCGACTTCAATATACATCAATCCATGCGTAAGAGACATGAATCACAAAGCTTGTCCAGAATGAGCATAGACAAGGGTTAGAACACTTGCCTCCAGCGTCTTCTACAGATTATGTACTTTCTATTTGAGTCTTTAAGGTTTTTACAATACATAATCATGTAACATATCACATTAGGTAATAATTAATCATGTACGGTCACTAATGTATCTTACCCTTCTTCTCAATCTAATTATTCATTAGATTTGTTAACATTGGTTACGATTATCGTTTTATTCCTTATTTTTGTTCAAGTAATCTTTCATCACCTTTAGTTATAATTCTTAAAGTTGTTATCCTCTTTAAGGATGTTACTTCAAGTTAATTAAGTAAATAATTCATCATCAATCAACTTCTACATTGTTTACATTCATAAGCTTTCCTTACTGTCTCCTTTCTAGTGCTAGCGCTGCGGCGCCAGCTTCCTTTATAATTCTCATGTTGCGGCGCCACAATGCAGTATCTGATGGTCCGGCCTGGCGCTGTGGCGCCAAGCTCAGTACTAACTATCGCGTTGTGGCGCCACTCTGCAGTGGGTGATGGTTTAGCCTTGGCGCTACGGCACCATTTGCAAAGCTTTGGGTCGCGCTACAGCGTTGGCCCTGAACCTCAGATGGCTTTGATAGTTTCCTTCTTTTGTGAACTTTCTGGGCTCATAACTTGATCATTATAAGTCTGAATTGGCTCGTTCAAAAGCCGTTAGCTTATAAATTACATGAACTATATGTTTATTCAAGAATTTTACAATTTCAAATCCGTTAACATGGAATTCACCTATTAAGTTCTTTATTACGATAACGATAAACGTTCGTGAATGTTCATAGCTCATTTCTTCATTCTAAGTTGGAATTTAAACATTTTTGAGTCCGCAACTCAAAAATGTAAACTTAGACTATTCTCCATCGAAAACCAATGTTTTCGAGTTCAATGTTAACTTTTGACTTCCATTCCGAGAATTTCACGATTTCGACGATTATCGTCTAATCTCATAAATTTTTCCATAGCTTCGTTACTTGAGATTTTTACACCATTCCAAATGGATTCATTCCATTAACAAAACATATTTTATCTAAGCTTACAAATGATGGTTTTAAACTTGTCCATCAACAACATTATAATTTTTCAATGTTCTTCACCATTTTATAATTATGATTCACTTGTAATCATGGCTTCTTAAAGTTTGAGTCTTCTAACAACCATCCTTGTTCCTTCTTATCATACATACTCAATCAATAATCACTTCTCTATCAAACTACAATTGAAGAAAGGAAGATTAATGGTTCAAGATTCTTACCCTTGAAGTTCTTAGCTTGGTTCTTCTTCTTGGATTATCAAACTCTTCTCACTTTTCTCTCTTAATGTAAGTGCTCTTAGATGTTGGTGGAAAATAACAACCAACAAATGAACTAGCAACTTCACTATTTATAGGAAATACAAAGTGAGGGCAATTTAGTAACTTAGGCCATTCCACCTCCTTTCATAACCTCCTTACTATTCATTACTTAGGCCTCCAAAATTTTTATCTCTTGCTTGGCCACCACACATGGCCAGCCATGACTCACCTATGGTGCCCACATGGGTTGCCCCATGGGTTTTTCTTATCCGACAACCCATCGGTTCGATCCACGGATCCGATTCTTGGTTTGGGCTTAGGTTTTAATAACTTTAGCTTTATATTTGGGCTTGCATTATTAATGATTGGGCTTTAACATTATTCCATTTGGGCTTGTACACTTTCTACACAAATCCTACAAGTCCAATATAATTGGCTTTAAGCCTATAACGTAAAGTCTATGTATTATTCTCGTATATTAGTTTGTATAATCATTCATCATATACGATATACTATCATTCATACATAGTCGTAAAATACCTCGTATCATACTCGTATTAATTTCTTCGTATAATACTTACGTATCATACGATCGTTTATTCAATTTTCACTTTCTCTAACACTCTCGAATTTAGTACGCAGACGAAAAAATGCGTTTGTCATACTTGAATTATTATTACATAATCCATCCTTCCTTATTATTACATCGTTACGTATTTCTCGAAAGTTCAAAAATAATTCCCGAGCATATATTGATGAATAATGTTTTTCAGAAAATTTCTCGTAAAACTTTTATTTTTGTCTTGGAAATTCAAACACTTTAATTTCTTCACGTAGCCAAAACACTACGATATTATAACATTCTTAGGTTATAAAATAACATTCATCTTGCTTACTTATTATAATATAATTTTATTCATTATTTAATCAAATAAAATTATTTTATAATTAATCCGATTTTCTCGGTCGTTACAATTGTGAAAGCATGATATAGAATATGTGGACTTAACTTGCAAGCTTTAATAAGTTTTGATGACCTACTAATGGAAACTTAAAGTTTCAAATATGAACTTGATAAACTATATACACTTTGTGTTAGGAACTTGTGAGCTTACTTATGTGGTCTAGTTATGTATATATGAAAGTATGATGTATAGTAAGTGAAGTAGCTTTGCATGCTTGGTTGGTTAACATGAGATTTTTAAAAGAAACCTTAAGAGTTTGAAAACTAGTTTTGTCAATAACTACGTTACAAGTATTCTGAAATTTGACCATCATGTTAGGGTGTGTTATGCCTATAGACGTGATTAACATGAATGCCTAGCTAGGCATACACACTATAAAATAGTTGAGCATGAATTAGGACAAGTCTAAATGATGTAGAACTTCATAACTTGAAATACATGACTAAACTAACGTAAGCATGTATAGTTGAGACTTATTGATCGCATAACATATGTATAACGGCTAAACATAAGAGACTTTGTTAATTGAACACTTAAAGCCTTGATTACATAAGGATGGATAACGACCTATGTTAAAGATAAGTTGTAGGGTCAAACTTAGTTATCAACATCCTGACATATGTGTTTTGCATCATTCTTCATATATGTGCAAGTTAGGTTACGCTGGGATTCTACAGGAACAACCATGTCTTGGTCTAAACCAGGAGCAGCGCGGCTGCGCCACTCTTTAATGCAAACCAAGCACGTCTGTGCCAATATGCAGAATGGACAGAGCCTGTTTAATTATAACCTAAAATTAATGCATGCTTGTATTATTATCTTAATATGCAATACATGCCTAGTGGTATGTCCAGATGTCAATGAGCATACTAGCAATAGAATCATAGGTTTGATAAGTATTTACAAACTTTCAAATGTTGAGTCACCTATGATTACAATCTATGATTATCAAGACATGATTAGGAACCATGTTATTTGATTCATAGTGTCTTACAAACTAATTCTTGTGTTATGTGTATGTAAAGTACGTAATGACTTGCGTATAGGATTATACGGTTAAGTTAGAATCGTATGTGTATGATAAACTTACATATCGAGTTTGTGTATCGGATGTACATAACTAATGAATATCCTTTATGCGTAATTATGTTATAATAGGGTTCAAAAAGTATCGATAAGCTGTATTTTGATAGACTAAGCTTGAGGCAAGTATCTAAACCTTATCTCTTTGATGCAAGTTTCCTATTTTACACAACTTTGAATTTATGCAAGTACTCGAACCCTACTCTTTATTGAGCATTACTTGAGCTTGTACTATTATTGGTTGTACAAGTAAACAATTGAAAGTATGATTCTTATCTTATGACATAATGCTTCATAGTTAGAATACAGTTGTTTATATTCTTTGAACTTTAATTTCGAGTATTGAACTTATAAGTGTTCTTATATACATTTAAAGAGCGGTCTATGCCATTTGATTCGACTAGACCTAAATCATAAATTGAAAGCGATCCAAACCAATTGATTGGTGCGGAATCTTGTATTGACTGAGATGAACAACCTTCTTTAAAGGGGAAACTATATTTTTCAAGAGACCGACATGCGCACTTGAATAAGATTATACGATATGCATAACGTAGGGTACTTTAGGCTGGTCCCCTGTTGTATTCGTTCTTGTTGGATTATCAGTATATTACTATTAATTCTAGTAGAAGTTCATAGTCCTTAGTGATTGTTGCCTCTTTTTCAGTTCTAACAAAAGAGCTCTAACTCATGCAAGCATACATGTGTCAACAAGTAATACAGAGTAAGTAGAGTATCGTCCCACAGAGAAAGTTTTTTAATTTAAACTCTTATGCATCAATTAAATCACTATTTTTATATGCTTAAACTAATGATTATAATTGTGAATTTATTCTAAATGCAAATAATAACTAAAATGAGAATGAGAATGTATTAAATCAAATCTGGAAATAATGGGATCCTAACTTCATTCAATACTTCATCTAATTGCCACAATCATGCAAGATTGTTTACATATCACAAAAAAGTAGCCAAGAGCACTAAAATAGTCACAGCCATTTTTCAATGCACAATGACCTACTCACACAGTATCCACAAGCGATAGACACCATGTAATCATCAATATAACAAAAATCACTATAAGTCTATGTGAAATTGCAACTATACTGAATTTAAGCACAAGCCCTTATATTAACTCATACGGTGAATGATGAGTGAGTTTTATACACATGAATTGGATACATTCGGGCTTAATTTATTGTTGTTTTCAAGACTTTTAGGATGTTTTTATGTGTTTGTGTCTATTCATGCATGTTTTATATTGTTTTGTAGGAATTGGGACAAAAGTTACTTGGATCGATGTTTGGGGTGGCTAGATTCGCGTTTTCGGCTTGCCATTTACATAACAGTCACTTCAGAGCCAATTTGACTATAGCTCCGGATATTATTTCACGAAACTTCAAGAATGAAAGTTGTAGATCTACTTCTCCTCTTTCCAGAACATCTTGAATCATCTAAATCGGAGTTCGGACGAAGAAGTTATGGCCATTTTCCCAAAGGACGTCGGAGCAGAAAATGTTGGAAAAAGGGCCAAGCGCCTAGGCGCTCCAGCCAAGGCCAAATCAAGCGCCTAGGCGCTCCAAGTCAGTAACATTAAGCGCCTAGGCGGTCCAGACAGTACATTTTCAAGCGCCTAGGCGCTAGGAAGCAGAGTTTTGCGTTTTGGGCGAATTTTGACACCTTTTTGACTCCAAATTGGATTGGGTTTGTTCCTAAGCTAAAAATTAGACTTGTAACCTATAAATACATGATGTAAGGCATAGAATAAGGGGAGATTACATAGCTTAGCTTAGGGATTACATAGATTAGATTAGATTAAACACTCCTTTAGATTAGAACATAACCCTAGTTCTAATTAGATTTGGAGATTGAAGCAACTTGGAGACCATTGAAGATTCAAAGGAGGAGCAAGGAGGGAGCGTCAAATCTACTGACAATAGATTATTTCTTCTCATCTTCTTCTATCTTTATCTTTTAATGATTATTCAATTGTGGATTCTTAGTTTAAATTCAATAATAATGAACTAATTCTTTGTTTGAGATTACAATGGATCTTATTGTGTAGTTTATTTTAATATGCTTCGTTATCAATTAGTATTTTCTATTTAGAGGATTGTCTATTGTGATTTGGACTTAATTGTTTAATTGCTTGGCCATCAATTACTGTGATAATCTATATGAACTCGAGAGATGAAGTATAGATTTAGATCTAATCATGATAGCATGTGTTCAGGATTTTGTTAATAGCTTAAACTTGATGAGTGTTAAGGTAGAGATATGCTTGACATCGCATGTAATCTTATAGAGAACTTATTCTTCAACTTTCTTCAATTGTAATTCACATAGAGATATAGTGGGTTAGTTGGTTAAGGTGTTTAACGGATTTCTATCTTAATTGTGGATTGACGTTAATACGGTATTAGTGCATCGAGAGGTGGTTAATACTACTTTCGTGTTCTTGATTAACAATTTGGGATAGAGAATAATTGATGAGAAGTGTGTTAACCTAAATGAAGCAATAAGTGAAGTTGTGATCTTAATTCTCCATAATCTGATTTTTAATTAGTGGTAATTAGAATTAGTTTAGTTAAATATTTTAATTTATAACATTAAATTCATTTGTTTAAATAAGATTGAGTTGGTTACGGGTTAGTACTTGGTGATTTTGATTAAATAATTCTCTGTGGGAACGATACTCAACTTATCACTTTATTACTTGTTGACCACGTATACTTGCGTGTTGTACGTAATTAGATTTTACCCAACAAGTTTTTGGCGCCGTTGCCGGGGAATTAGTTTAATATTTTTTACCAATATTAGCTTCAATCAAATTAGTTTTAATTTAAACATTTTTATTTTTATTTTTAATTCTCTTCCTATATTTCTCTCTTTTCAGGTACCATGGATAACTTTGCGTATCAATGGCCATACACGAACATGACTCAACCAAAAGAAAAGGAGATTGACAGACTCGCGACACTTTCCGCAATGTCAGCACAAATTAAAGAACTTTCGAGGGAGTTGGTCGTTATCGCAGCCCAACAGAGTCAAAGGATGGCAATCATGTGTGACTATTGTGCTGGTAACCATCCGAGTCATCAATGCACCGTTAGTTTTGGGCGGCGAAAACAAGGTGGTGTATACCTCAACCAGTATGCATATGATAATTACCATCAAGTTTGGGGGTATCACCCGGATTCTTCATGGAGCTACAACTATCAGGACCAATACTCTGCTCCAAATCCAACATATCCATCAAATTTCTCAAATCCACCTCCAATGCAACAAGAAGACAATTCAGATTTCAAGGAGTTCATGTTAAGGATTATAGCAGAAAAAGAAGAGATGATAATGAGTCAGGAGTTATCAACCCAAAATTTTAATAATCGAATGGAACAACTCCTCACTACCTCAACCAATGGTCCTCAATACATGGCTTCCGAGACTGAAACAAAAAGTTCAAGGTTGGAGGAATTGGTGTACAAGTTCATAGCATCAAATGAGGAGAGAATGAGTAATCAATCGAGGTCAATTCAAAATCTTGCGGATCAGATAGAGAAAATGACCGAAGCCGTAAGCAACCTTCCTCCAATCACTTGGTTTTATGGCATGGATGATGAAATTGACGGAGAACCCGAACCAAATCTGCAACTGGATGAGCCACAAGGTATAGGAAGTGTGGAGACAATTGGGGATAATGAAATAGAGGTCCATAAAGATCTAAATGGGTCTCCACCAAAGTTCAACGATCTGGTTAGATTTGCAAAACCGTGCCCGCTTGGTAGTCATGTCGTCGGCGAAGATCTTATTGACATAAGAGTGAGTACAATTTTGAATCCATGGTGGGACGAGAAAGAGAAGATAGACGAAGAGCACATTGTGTGTGACAAGCTTCAATGCCCCAAAGTGATCACATACACAATGAAGAAAACACCTAGCTGTGGGACCTTCTTGATTGAGATCTTACCAAATCAGAGCATGCTAGGTGACTTTGATGCATTGGCCATCGTAAATGGGAACCTACCAAAAGCTATATTATTTCCGATGGATGGAGGGTTCCTCAACTTTCGAAGAGGAATTGGATAGCATTGACCATAAAAAGTCAGGCTGAAAGACTATAAAACAAGCGCTTATTGGGAGGCAACCCAAGTTTAATTTTTATTTTTAGTTTTTATTAAGTTTTATATTAGTAGTTTTGAATTTGCATTTATTTAGGATTTAATAAAATTGCTTCTATCATGGTTTTACAGGTTATTCAAGTCAAATTCAAGTGTGGTGCCCAATTTGTTCCATGTGCTTAGCCTATTCTCCAAACTTAGCGGGCAAGGAGGACGATTGCTATATTTTCAGGGAAGTCCTCTGCTTTAATTTTTTCTATTTTAGTCATTGAGGACAATGTCTAGTTTAAGTTTGGGGGTGTAATTGTCCAGCTCCAGTTCATGCATGTAGTATTCATCTAGTGCATTCATATAGTATTTAGTTGATAAGTTTTTCATGTAGTTTGCATTCATTAAAAAAAAAAAATTTAGTATTTGCATGTTTCCAGCCGTTAGATAGTTTAAGTCTATTTTGGCCAGTGATGAGATTGGAATTGAGTAGACAAGTATAGTATTGTCTGTTAAGACTTTGATGTGATTTCTTGTCATGATTTGAATCTTTATCTGTTTGAAACTGATATAATAAGGATAGCACAGTAAAAATAACTATGTTGACTGATTGACTTTAAATTGACACATAATGGACTTCTAGAGGATAATGCTAGTTTGAATGAATGAAAGACATGAATAGGCGAAGATGACTGAATTTAGATAAAAACTTAAGTTTGGGGGAAAAATTTGGGATATATAAGCTTAAAAAAAAAAAAAAAGAAAAAAAAATAATACCTTGGCTAGTTTTGTTTCGGGGCCTTTGTTACTTGAGCAAGTACGCCCGAAGGGGTATCTTAAAACCTAGCGCCCTAAGGTCTTATATGGTCTGGGAGTCGTTGGTCGAAAGCTCGCTAAGGGGTGACACTGTTAGCCTAATGGAATGAGACATTGCACAGTCATGGTTAAAAAAAAAAATAAAAAAAAATAAAAAAAAAAAAAAAAGAAATATAATAAAACGGGAAAAGAGCAAAAAGCCCCCGTGATGAAAAGTAAAGCATAAGTATCCCGGATTGGACTCTTGAACTTGGTGGATGTCTGACTTTAGTTGGATCTCACTTGTTCGTGAATTTTGTGAATTTGCACTGTATGATGCCTTCGAAGATATCTATTATGTCTTAAATTTGATTTTATATCAGTTAACATTGTTGTGGAGCACACACGCACTATATCAGTGATAACAGTCTAAGATTTGATGATTGATTGGGAAATTACTGATTTGTTTAAATATGATGTATTATCATGTTTACTTGATTTCTCTAAGGCCGGTTAAATAGACTTGTTTCTGTCATTACTGTTGGATTCGTAGGCATATAGATTAGTTTCATTACATTGCATTGCATAACATTTTTGTGTTTTTGCTTGAGGACAAGCAAAGGTTTAAGTTTGGGGGTATTTGATGAGTGAGTTTTATACACATGAATTGGATACATTCGGGCTTAATTTATTGTTGTTTTCAAGACTTTTAGGATGTTTTTATGTGTTTGTGTCTATTCATGCATGTTTTATATTGTTTTGTAGGAATTGGGACAAAAGTTACTTGGATCGATGTTTGGGGTGGCTAGATTCGCGTTTTCAGCTTGCCATTTACATAGCAGTCACTTCAGAGCCAATTTGACTATAGCTCCGGATATTATTTCACGAAACTTCAAGAATGAAAGTTGTAGATCTACTTCTCCTCTTTCCAGAACATCTTGAATCATCTAAATCGGAGTTCGGACGAAGAAGTTATGGCCATTTTCCCAAAGGACGTCGGAGCAGAAAATGTTGGAAAAAGGGTCAAGCGCCTAGGCGCTCCAGCCAAGGCCAAATCAAGCGCCTAGGCGCTCCAAGTCAGTAACATTAAGCGCCTAGGCGGTCCAGACAGTACATTTTCAAGCGCCTAGGCGCTAGGAAGCAGAGTTTTGCGTTTTGGGCGAATTTTGACACCTTTTTGACTCCAAATTGGATTGGGTTTGTTCCTAAGCTAAAAATTAGACTTGTAACCTATAAATACATGATGTAAGGCATAGAATAAGAGGAGATTACATAGCTTAGCTTAGGGATTACATAGATTAGATTAGATTAAACACTCCTTTAGATTAGAACATAACCCTAGTTCTAATTAGATTTGGAGATTGAAGCAACTTGGAGACCATTGAAGATTCAAAGGAGGAGCAAGGAGGGAGCGTCAAATCTACTGACAATAGATTATTTCTTCTCATCTTCTTCTATCTTTATCTTTTAATGATTATTCAATTGTGGATTCTTAGTTTAAATTCAATAATAATGAACTAATTCTTTGTTTGAGATTACAATGGATCTTATTGTGTAGTTTATTTTAATATGCTTCGTTATCAATTAGTATTTTCTATTTAGAGGATTGTCTATTGTGATTTGGACTTAATTGTTTAATTGCTTGGCCATCAATTACTGTGATAATCTATATGAACTCGAGAGATGAAGTATAGATTTAGATCTAATCATGATAGCATGTGTTCAGAATTTTGTTAATAGCTTAAACTTGATGAGTGTTAAGGTAGAGATATGCTTGACATCGCATGTAATCTTATAGAGAACTTATTCTTCAACTTTCTTCAATTGTAATTCACATAGAGATATAGTGGGTTAGTTGGTTAAGGTGTTTAACGGATTTCTATCTTAATTGTGGATTGACGTTAATACGGTATTAGTGCATCGAGAGGTGGTTAATACTACTTTCGTGTTCTTGATTAACAATTTGGGATAGAGAATAATTGATGAGAAGTGTGTTAACCTAAATGAAGCAATAAGTGAAGTTGTGATCTTAATTCTCCATAATCTGATTTTTAATTAGTGGTAATTAGAATTAGTTTAGTTAAATATTTTAATTTATAACATTAAATTCATTTGTTTAAATAAGATTGAGTTGGTTACGGGTTAGTACTTGGTGATTTTGATTAAATAATTCTCTGTGGGAACGATACTCAACTTATCACTTTATTACTTGTTGACCACGTATACTTGCGTGTTGTACGTAATTAGATTTTACCCAACAAGTTTTTGACGCAAGTATACGTGGTCAACAGTGAATTAGTATATGTCTATCTAATTCACGAAATACACAAGCCATGCAAAACAGCCCCATATAAGTATGCTATCATGATTACAATCCATACTCGCATGTTCATTGTCAATTCCATACAAGTACTGAAAACAAATGGTGATCAAGCATTCATGCATGCAAAACAACCATGATAGAAATTCCTATTGATATGTCAAACAGTCCAGCCATCAAGCATGCAATTAAACTACATATTAAAATCCGTTAGAATCCCATAATGGAGTTTAGTTCATAACTGAACCAAAAGCCATTGTGGGATCAAAGCTAAACATGGATAATAAGTAAACAATTGAGAAGAAAGGGATAGAAACGATCAAACCCAATTGTTGATTATAAACCAATGATAACGTTCAAATCCTCATATAAATCCAGCAAAATAACAAGAGTTATCCACAATGATTGGAAATCCCACGAAGAATTAGAAAAGATGAAATTTAGGCTTCGTTCTCCGTTGGAATCTCTCCCAGAGTGTAAAACCTAGTTCCAATATGAAAATACGTAAAAAGTACTGAATGATATCTCTGACACCAGTCAAAAATCGTTTTTAATTCATTAAAACCTTTAAATTAAAAATTAAAATAAACAGCTCAGCAACAGCAGCCATCGCGCACGGCCGCGCGCTCCCCCAATGTAATCCTTGCGCGAGCGCGCGTCTTCAGAATCTGGCAAATCCAGGCCATCGCGCGGGCGCGCGTGTGTTGGCCTGTATAGCTGCGCGGCTTTTGCAGTCTGCATTCTGGTTCTAATTCTGGTTCTGGTTCTAGTTCTGGTTCTGGTTCTGGTTCTGCAGTGTTGCTGCTGCTACTGATTTGTCCTGCTACTCATTCCTTCCATGCTTGGTCTTCTTGCTCCACTATATCCTCATGCCATGCATCCATCAGCCTAATGTCATCTAGCCTCACCAAATTATTTCATTTCCTGCAATTGTTCCACCAAAGGAGTTTTAAGTAAATGCAATGCAAAATAACATGAAATGTAACTAAAAACACACTAAAATGTACTTGAGATTGGCATAGTTCGCGTGAATTAATATCCAATATGTAGGTGTAAAA
The DNA here is from genome assembly GCA_020205505.1 of Panax japonicus. Classification (NCBI taxonomy): domain Eukaryota; kingdom Viridiplantae; phylum Streptophyta; class Magnoliopsida; order Apiales; family Araliaceae; genus Panax; species Panax japonicus. The sequence continues at coordinate 18,290,757 of CM035112.1, read as the reverse complement.
CCCACTTATCAGTGACTGCTCAGTATTCATTACTTTGAAATCTTGAATTGATTAAGCGTTGAATCTTATTGATATCTTTCTGTCCTTATCGACTATTTTTGAGAACCATACTTCTTGTTATCCTTGAACTATCATATATTAATGTACTCTTGAGAAATTTAAAACTATATTGAACACCCTTATTGCTATATTACTTATTGAGAAAACTTGTTGCTTATTCTTGCTTTGCCTAAAAATATTTCAGTTAAGGCAGAGCAAGGCAGACCCTCGGGCACTGATAAGGGCAAAGGAAAAACTACGGAGTAGCTTCATATTTATTTAGAAGTTTTATGATATGTAAAGACATAAATTATGTTATGTATCAATTATGTCTAATCTATGTTTAAGGTATGTAAGAGATGTTTTAAGTTACGACACCTTCGGACGTGAATGATTATATTAAATAAATGTAATCTATTCTGTTATTTCCATTGCATTGAGATGTTATTTAGTCATTAGATTTGTAGCACGTGGCAAACCAAATTCGAGACGTGAGTAGTCTGAATTTGGTGGCGTCACAGTTCTTGAGCCCACGACTCATATTTTCTACGTTCTATAACATTCTTATGAAACTTTAATTATTCGGATTCATTAATATATGTCCTTTATTTGTCCAAAAATCCTACCAAACTAGGATTTCAATTTTACTTAATTTTCGCCATAACTTTGTTATAACATAATTTTAATCAGTCTACTGACGATGGTTTTAAAATTGTCTACCAACAACCTACTAAAGATGATTTTTAATTTGTCCATTAACAACGTCCTAAAGATGGTTTTAAATTCGTCGATCAACAACTTTTACTATATTTTTCGTTCGTTCTTCGTTTTAAACCATTATTTTGATTATGATTTACTTTGCATACATAAGTTAGTATTTTGAGTCCGCTAATTCTTCCTTATTTCTCCCGAACACTCATACGATTCATACGAATCATCCAACCACTAACAAAGCACTTCATAACAAATTTATAAAGCGATTTAAGGGATGAAGAGTTTGAGTTTTAGTTCCTAACTCTTGGTTTACTTCTCATTCTTGATTAACGGTTGAATAAATTTTACGTTTTCTTCCTCCAAGACTTGAAGATCTGAGTATCTCACTTCCTCTCTTTAATTTTCTAGAGTTTTCACTCTTGGATTTGATAAATTGTGAAGAAATGAAGAGACATGACTTGTATATATAAAATTGCAAAAGTTGGGGTATTTCGGTTATTTGTCATATAATATCTTGGTTTTTTATCCTAGCATATTCTTGGAATATGTCTTTCTTAACTCCTAAGTCTTGTAACGACCCCAAAATTCATACAACTCAACTATTGATCTTGGTCGTTATTAATTCATCTTTATTCTAACATTACATCATTAAACGATGTTAAACTTAATAAAATGCAGAATAATTTAAACTTTTATATCTTCTTCTTTTATTTTTCCTGAATCACAACCTTTATCATCTACATGTCTTTGAATCTTATACAATCCATGATTCACTTTATAAGAGTTAATATATATACTTACATCTCAAATCGATATCCTTTATACATCGAATAGCTCAAACTTTAACTTTACAACTCATCAATTATTAAACATCATAAACCATCAAGTACATATCTCAAAACCTTAAACATGGATTAAAATAATATCAGCTATAGCTAAATTATTTAATCTTTATGCATTGCATCTGATCCACGTCATTCAATTAGCACATAACGTTACCTTGAAACCTTAACCTGCAAAAATGGTTATTTGCAAGGTTAAGCTCGACAGCTCAACAAATCTAACAGTTTTTATGCAACACGTAACACATAAATAACATGCTCGTCTTATACATCATAAACATCTGTCTAAACACATTATACATGTTGTACATCACATATCAAATAAAGAATGAGTTCCATAACTCAATCAGCATTCTTTCCTCAAACAACGTAGTCATAAATTAACTTTAACAGTTCAAACTTACAACATATGTAATACATCATTCTCTTTGCAATACAGATTTAAAACAGTTAATCATCAAGTTCACATAGCAAATAGGAACTGAAAAACTTTCCTTGATCGTTGTTTATCAATAACAGTTTAACAGCTTACAGCTATCTGCACTTCACGTGCCCTACACAATTATATAATCATGCACATCAACTATTATTCACATAGCAATGCATAGTTGTTGTAATGTAAACTTTACTCTACATCTCATAATCCTTTCTGTTAATCAATACACAATGTTCGATTTGATTGTGTTAACTTACGACTTATATTTCATTATATTTCTTCTTAATCATACTCGAAGTTCATTCAAGTGTTTAAGTCTTATTAGGACTCCTTATTGGTTTTATATTAACCCAATACATATCTTATAATGTTCATTTCAATTGAATTGAAACACTTTTTATGTTCATTAACACTTGTCACGGTGTTTCAACGTTCATTCGTCACACGCCCAAATCGTTTCTCTTGTGTATGCTTAGTATGATTATACAACTTATCTAATACGTTATTTATTAATGTTAAGCATCATTATATTTACTAATATTCATATTTTATAACTTAGAACAACATATTTTATCGTTAGAAGCACTACACTTGCATATGTCCATACCCAACGCTCTCTGATTGCCTCCGAATACACATCAGTCTCAAAGATGACCATTTTGACCCTTGTTACCGATCTCAAATTGAAATACTTAAAGTATAAAAGGCTTAGGTCTATTCTTCCTCGTTCCGAATCATCTTGAATCGCCTCAATCGGAGTTTGTATGAAAAAGTATGGTCATTTTAGTAAAACATGTCCGAACAGATTTTTCTCTAACACTTGGTCAGTCTGCCCACCCCCACCGGGGCGGGGTTTTAGACCTAGAAAAGCCCGCTGGGGCGGCACTTTTTGAACTGAAAACCCCCGTCGGGGAGGGTATTCGTAGATTCCAATTCTGCAGTTTATGTTCTTCGCGATTTTTTAACCCTTTCTCCTTCCAACCTTCATAACTCAGCCATTAGATATCTAATTGAGTCCGTTTTGGACTCTATGGACTCGTAATTCATAGAAATACAACATACCAAAAAATTAACATCTTCTAAGAACACTAGAAACCATTAAAATGACCTAACTTCAAAGTTCATATTAAATTTTCATGTATTCAACATATTTAGTGTAATCGTTCACCACAGATTCAATTCTTAACCAAATCAATCCGTTTAACCTTTGTTGTTTTCATTTTTCAACGTATTAACAACATTTACTATCAATTCATAGAATCTAACATGAATTCCTAGCCAATTTTAACCTCAAAATAGACCAAAATACATACAAACTACAAAACTCTAAATTCTTCAATTAAAAACATATTTTTTATGGATTTGATTACTCAAAATCGTTTATAAACAACATAAAATGAAATCTACAAACTCAATAACATATACAACCAATTTCTTAATAATCTAACCATAGAAATCCAACTTTTCAAAGAAAACTCAAGAAGTATAATACTAAAAACTCAAAGCTAGATTATTACCTTTGATTACCTATAAAATTTTGAACAATCTTCTTGTTTCTTTCTTCCATAATTATCACAAAGTCCTTCTCTCAATTTACAGAGAACTTCTTCTCTTTCTCTCCCAATTTCTCTCATTCCCTAACTTCTCAACCTTTCTTTGTTTTCTCTCTCAACCTTAGGAAAAGAACGTAAAACCAACTAACTGATATAACATAATACGTACATCAATATGGCTTTATCAGTTACAAAAATCCAAGTGTGACGCCCTCAAAATAGGTATACAACACCCATTCCGAGTCGCCAAATACATGGTACAGAAAGCAAACTACAACTTCAATAATACAATTGTCGTGCAAAATACGACAACACATACTGTGAGTTTAAATACAAATATTGTCTTCTAGACAATATCAACACTCAAATAAGTCCTCATTACAATTATTCATACACTATTTTACAGAAATAGTGAGGATTGCTAAAACATCTTTCTAGACCCATCACTTCATACCCCGACTAGATCCTGCTATGTTCTCACCTCCTGAGGAAAAAAAATGGAACAAAAAGGAAAAGGGTGAGGTCAACTAGCCCAGTAAAGAACATTATGACTAAGATAATATACAACAAATTATCATTAGTCTTCAACTGGGAAAAATCTGATAGAATATAATAGACAACAAGTTTTAGATCAACAAATGCAGCGGAAACAACAATCCATTAGAAGAGTCAAGTAGAGAATGAGTTCTAATATCTTCTAAGATTTTAAAGTCCATCATCAATATTTTATTCCTGTAACAACAATCAATATACATCTTTAATAAAATATTCATCTTTGCACTACAGGCCAAAGATATTCATTTGTATCACCAGTTGGTCATGTTCATCTCAACACCTGTTCATCTTTGCACTACGAGCCAAAGATATTCATCAGTTAATCATTCATTTTTGCACTACAGGCCAAAAATATTCAATAATATCATCATTAAGGACTGAGGATGATGAAAAACATTTTAGAGAACGAATCCAGTGAGACAGAAGGACAAATATTAGGGATTCATATAACAGTTTATCCAAGTGCAATATACTCCATAATAACCAATTGTGAAGTAGAATTCAAAAATAAAGATTAAAACATGGATACAATCAAAGATAGTAACCATAAAAGACATCTAGGACGAAAAAGAGAAAAATTCATTTTTTGGTGAATAATGTCGTATACGTGAATAGTGTCGTATACGTGAATAGTAATCCCGACACAAAAAGTTCTAAATTTGATTAAAAATTTCAAACCAATATTTCGGCATAATGATATTGAAGAAAATAATATCATTTAAGAAGAAAATAACATCCCTTACCTCAAAGAAACAATACTTCGGAATGAAAGGTCGGAAGTGATGCTGAATGAAACTTGTACTGAACAGCAACTCTCAAAGTATCAAAATACGCTCGATAATATAAAGAGAGAAAGAGAGAAAGATTATGTTTCTGGTGTGATTTTCAATTCTAACTTAGCCCTCTATTTATAGAAAAATGTTAGCACGCCGAAGCAGACTTGACCTGCTACCTGATGGCTTTACCTGCTACTATTTCCACCCACCACATTTGAAATAAAATTCAGCACATTTCTTCACCAACCACAAGCAGGGCCCACTCAATTCTAGAATTTTCTACCAAAATCATTTATAAACCTAATTTCTGAATCAGTCACCTCTTAAAATTCATAACAAATCATTTGTTCATTTTTAACGGTTCAAAATTTGTAGACATATACTCAAATTATATATGTATAACATATCCAAAAATTACAATGATCCAATGGTCGGATTAAAAATTATAACTCACGCAATATATCGTAAAAATACTGATTTGATTTTTAATACCTCCATTCCGACAAAAATACTGATAAAACACCTCAACATTAATTCCTTCAATTATAACCACATAAAATAAATAAATCCATCATTTATATCCGCATCAAATAAATATTTCCTTATCATATAAATCAATAATTAATTATTCATAAATAATATTATAGAATCACAATAATGACAAGCATGCAGTTCCCAGGAAAGAGGGGGCTTTCCAATAAGGATTTCTCCTTACTGGCGCGCAATTAGGTGACCAAACCTCTCCTTGACATAACTTTCTAGACATTGCCAATAATGCTATCTAATAATATTATTCAAATAATATGAATTATTGATATGATAATGAGAAATATTGTGCAGTGACAATTATTGAAACAACAATAATATAAAATATCAACGCAGTAATTATTGAATCAATAAAATAAAATAATGAATAGTAATTACTATAACAATTATTGAGTAGTGCCTTCTTACGTAAGGATCAATAATTCAAAAATACTGTACAATACCGTGTGCTACTGTGCAACCACGCATATTACTGTATTTTTAAACACCAGGTATTCCAACAGTGTTAACGGTAACAACTACGCCATTCTTTATAAAACTCATACTTTGTCGTTTTTCTTCATCCAACAGTTATTTCGTTATGGGGCCCACAAATGGCTGCACCGTCGTACGAATATTCCCCGACACCAAGAATATTCCACGACCAAACGAATATTCCCCGACAACAATAAGTATTTTATAGCCACTTGCTTATTTTGTAAAATTTGCATATTTCACTCATAACCAAAGCATTATATTAAATTAACACCTTATTAATTTAGAATAATAAATAGAAAAAATTCAATTTTATTTATAATAAGATGGGGTCTTACACCAAGGGTCTCAAGGCCATGTTTGGCTAGAACCCAATTATCCTCTTCTAATTTATTTTAATTTCTTCCTTATCATATAATACCCTTGTCACACCCATTAACTAATTGAATTGAATTAATCTCAATAAATCTAATTAAACCTTACTAATAAAATTATAACTTCTATTTAGCCAATATAATTATAATTTTATTTAACAACCATTAATCCTCTAATTTAATTACTTAATTAAATTAGGCTATTTTCATTCCCTTGATATCATCACACTTTAAACAAATTATTTCATAACAATTTCCAACTAAAATATTCATTTTATTCCATAAATACTTTAACTAAAATATTTATTTTATTCGATAAATATTATAACTATTTACGAGATTCACAATCGTATTATATTAACACATTACGTTTATATGTAATATGCATTACTTTATCATCTTATTACAACAAATATATTTACATTAATTCGCTATTATAATTAAGTGAATAGTTGTATTATTTATGAAATGTAATTCATAACCATTCAATTGTCAATCAAGGCCTGATAATCAAATTATATTATTTCATAATATAATTCCCAACTCTATTTAAATTAACCAATATTTATTTAATTAATTCTTTTTTCCACCACATTCCTTTACATAACTAATTCTCTTCACCTCTTTTAATAGTTTAACCAACTATTAAATCTCATATATATTTAATTTCTTCACACCAAAACACATAATTCAAAATATATACATCTCATAATAAGAATTTTAATTATTAAATTCTTATTTTAATAACTTATGAAAATTCGGGTTGTCAAAAGTCTTCTTAATCTAACCATACCTAACTAACCATGATTAAATGTATTAACTAGTGTGGTTAATTGGTCGGAAAGGTGATGATAAGCTAGCCACTTTTTTTGTCTTTGATTTTAACTTTTGTATTCTACAGTATAATTTTCGTATTATACGCGTATTGTGTTTCGTATTATTCTCTTATTATACGCCGTATTATTCTCGTATAATATTACATATTATACTCATATTATTTTCCTTTAACTTTCTAAAATTCATTACACAGGCTAAAAACTGCGGTTATCGTTTTTCAAATTTTATTGGATATCCTGTCTTTCCTCTTCATCTTAACACTTACACATTCGTCGAAAAATTGAAAAATGTGAAAAGCGTTTTCGGTGAATAGTATTTTTGACGACGTTTTCCCAGAAAATGGTTAAACTATCAAAAAGTCGATAAAAATATTTTTCATCTTTTACTATTTCATTCGATTATTGTACATTTTTTGAGAAATTTTTTTATAGGATAATACAACTTTTCACGACATATTACCGGCAGATCGTGAAACGGAATGTCATTATGACATACCAATCTCTCTAAAAGGCTTAGGTTTTTCAAACTTTTAGGTTACATTGGATGAATAGTGTTTTTGTCTTTTTCTCGAAAAATTTTATTTCTTTGTACGAACTCAAATTCGTAAATCCTAACACGCAAACACTTTCTAGGTCATAAAATCGACCTGGAAACACATAATACAAATAATATTCATAAAATATTATTTTATTCAATAATATTCCACAAAACTTAATTATTAAGCTAAGTGAAATTTCTCAATCGTTAAAGTTATGCTTTATTTATGTTGCGTTTCCCAAATTTTACCCATTCTGACGTTTTATTTCATTTTTATGTAAAAATAAGAAATTTGGGTGTACATTATATTGGTAAAAATTTAATGTCGTACCCATTTTAACCCTTATTTTAACAGTTCAATCAATTACATGGAGGAAAAATCTAGTGAAGGGTGCATTTAATTGGCTCGATTGAAGTTTAGGGTGCATTTAATTTAAAAATTAGTTTGGGGTGCATTTAATTTAGGGTGCAATCGATTTTGAGCGTAATTTTGGGGTTCAAATTTGATTTTAGTCAAGCTTTTTAGGGTTGAGCAAGTAACCAAATTAGAACCGAAACCGCACCAAAAACCGTACGAACCGCACCAATTGAAACCGCACCAACGGTTCCGGCGTATGTGGCGGTTTTAAGTGAGTTGAATAACCAAATTTACGGTTTCGGTTTGGTTACTAGCCAAAATCGCACGCATAAAACCGAAACCACACCATATGTATGTATATTTTATCTCTAGTAAATTCTAAAGTTATTTTTCACTTGAACACGCTCAGAGAAAACCCCAGTCTTACATTGTCATTTTTCACCAATTGAAAGAAGATTGTTACAGGTTATAGAGTCAAAAATTAAGCAATTGGGTTTTGAAATTTCAAATTTGTTTGATGCGTTGTTGGATGGGCTTATAGCTGAGGGGCCAAATTCGTTGGTTCGAGCACTTGATGCATTGGTTAAGGTCAATGCTATAATAATAATAGTCTAATAGATTATTTTTCAAATTAGGTATAGTTAGGATTATATTCTATAAGTCTTCCCTGCAATATATAAGATAAAATTTTATTCTATCTCCAAGTATGTACTTTTAATTTTTGAGGAACTGGATAAACCTTTTTACTTGTTATTGAATATATGGTCTCCGTTGTTTTATACAACGTATGTTTTAATTTTAAAGCATCATTCCTTTATTATAAACTAAAATTATTTTACGTGTCTCACTGTTCTATGATTTGATGGTGAATTTGACATGTTTGGCAGAAAGAATTTTAGTTCTATGCTTGATATTATTCTCATTGCCGACTCTGTCAGTACGTTAATTGTTCGATGTAAGTTTTATGTTAAATTTTATTAAAGGTTTACACTTTTTTGTTGTTTTAATTGGTTTTGGAATCGAAACCGCACCAATTAAAACTGCATCGCACACTTTAAAATTGTACTGCACCAATCACAAGCGATTTTGTATACGGTTTTAAATTTTCAAACCGCACCTAAGCGGTTTCGGATATAATTTAAACTTCAAACCGCACCATCAAAACTTTTACAAACATGTGGAGTGAACATTATTATTTATTTTACACGCCAAAATCTTTTTTGGCAGGCAAACTTTCACGCAAAATTGTTAACCCCACTTTGCCAAAAGGGTGCCAAGTGCAAAAATCGAAATGCCGGTGACATTTGATGCGAATTCCCCTTGACCTCACCTAATTTGAGCCTATTGTTTCTCTCTTTGGGTCGGATTTCGGAATTCAAATTGAAGCAGACTGAGCGGAGACCCGAAGACAGGTGTCTCAACGTTTTCCGATCTTACTCTACTCGAAGGGTAATTTATGTAAATGCGTGCTTTGTATTGTCATGATCTTATCTTTATATTTTTTCGATTTGTAAATGAATTGTTCAATTTCTCGCCCAGATTGAAGGTCAATTGAGCGATTTTCATGGCTGTTCCTGTTGAAGAAGCCATTGCAGCTCTTTCTACTTTCTCACTCGAGGTAATGTCAAGTTTTAGCTCCTACACTTTTAATTATAAAGTCTGGTTTGAAGAATTAGTTGCTAGAGTATATCGAAATGTGGTATTTGTGCAACTTCTAGTACTATTTTAGTTGAATGAACTGTACCCGGAACTCCTCTACACCCGCATTGAGACGCTGCGTATTTTCTTGTTTTTTATTTTTATTTTAGTTTTTTCAGTTTCTGGCTTTCTGAACCTCTCATTGTTTCCGTGATACAAGATCTACTCAGTATTGTCAAATTTTAACTCAATGCACCCGTCCCAAAATGACAGTCCTATGTTACCTTTGGATATATTTCACTCACATTAAGGTTTTACAGTGACAGGGTTGAGCATAACAATTTTAAGGGCAATCTTTAAAATGGGAATCATTTGGGACGGTTAAAGTTTGAATTAAAATTCGTGACCTGTGTTCCTATTAAATCCTGGATCACATATATCATGTATTATGTACTATTAATTACTAGAGAAAAATGTATTATGTATTATTGTATTATTGTATTGTGGTCACTAGGATTGTCAATGGGTTAGATCAAAGCAAATCATATCCAATATACTCCACCAATTGTGATAGCGGATCAATGATCTGTATCATCATCATATAATGGATCATTGATCTATTACATGATCCACTTGATTCAACAATACATATCATCATCCAAATCAACCCATTTAAAAAAAAATTATTTCTTACTATAAAATGTTACATTATGTTGAATTATGAAAGTATTTCACTTATTATCTCTATATTACTTTTTTATTTTCTCATTCTAATTTTTTTGAAATCATTCTTGAAAATTTCATTTAAAATTATCGTTCTCTTTAAAAATTTCATTTTCTCTAAAAATTATCAAAAGTTCACCATACACCTAAGACAAAATAAATTATCCACAATCAGGTAATATATATATATATATATATATCAATGTTCTAAAAGGCGCTAGGCGGGAGGCGGGCGGCCGAGGGGGGCCTAACGCCTAGGGGGCCTAAGCGGAATTTTTTATTTTAAACTAATTTTAATATTTTATCTTACATTTATCCAAACAAAACAATAATATAAAACAAAACAATTAATAATTAAGATAATAAAGGTATTTGCTTAAAGTTCAAACATATATCCATATTGCTAATGTCAAAGTTCAAGCACAAACATGCAATTGTTTAAAATTCAAACATATTTTTAACGTACTAGTTTTATTCATAAACAAGATTGCTATTAAATAATAAAATTTAAAATTTCAAGAATTTAATTCAATATTCAAACTTAAGAAACTAAACATAAATTTAAGAATTATATTGAATTAAACTAAATATTACAAATGTATCATCATTTATATAATTTGAAGTTGGTACAAGTTCAAAAAATTACAACTATAAATAAAATTATCCATTTTGACTTGATATTGTTCACTTCTTGTTGTGATTTGATATGCTCCAACATGTATTATGAATATGGTAAATCATTTGAAAAATAAATATATTAAGATCTGGTTTGAGTAGTTATTAAATTAAAAAAAAACCCTTTCCGCCTAGACCCCACATAGGCCCGCATAATTTCATGGAGTGATTTTTTTGCCGCCTTGGGCCTAGGTGAGGCGCCAGGGGGCCTAGCGCCTAGGCGGGGATTTTTAGAACACTGATATATATATATATATATATATATATATATATATATATATATATATATATATATAAAACTAGAACTAGAAACAACACACAGTCTTTCTCCTTGAAAATTTACTTTGAAATATGAATAATTACTGCTCCCTCGTGCTAATATTTATGAGGTTCTAAACTAATTCAATATATAAAACACTCCTTTTCAGTAAGTCATAATAATCAAACAACAATTTCCACCAGAACTTGTCTTATGCCACCAAATTGTTGACCAGAACCCATTTAAACTTGGTATAGATGAGGCGGCTGGCAGAAGAGGAGCAATCATTAGGACAATAATTGGTCATCAGTGATTACAAGAGTCTGCTATTCTACTCGATGTTTAATCAGAGCTTCACACCCTAAACCCTCAGTTCTAATCAGGAAAAAGGAATTGAAATCGAGAATTAGAGAAAATAGGAATAGAAATATTTTGATTAGTTAGTTTATTCGGCTGAACGAGATGCTAGAGTAAGCAAATAATATACACAAATTTTTTTTTATTTTGGTGGATCAGTGGGTCAAATTAAATCAGATCCATGTCCCATTTAAAATATTGATCCAATCATAAATCAATAAATAAATGAGCCGAAGCTTTGATCCAATAAATTATATTGGAGCAGGTCAAATCAGGATCAAGATTTGGCTCATTGACATCCCTAGTCGTCACATATATCATGTATGGTTGTATCCTCCATACATTTACGATTTGCCTCTCAATTTCCTAACAAGTTCTATACAGGCCTGTCAATTTCATGGCTGTATATGCTTTGTAGATTTTATTGTACAGGTATGAAGAACCCCAATTTGAGAAAGGAGCTGCTTTTGACTCCACATTGTTTTAAGATTGTTGTGCATTGTTGTATATTCACGTGTATTGATGGTTGTCGGTTGTCACATATACACTGTAGGATGACCAACCGGAGGTGCAAGGGCCAGCGGTTTGTGTGTCTACTGAAAGAGGTGCAACAAATAGTCCAATTGGTATGTACATATACATTCTTCTCTGAGCTTATCTTTGATGTTTCTACATTGAACAACTGTATATGACATTGACATAATTTCATAAATCTCGAAGAATTATTTGATTTATCACTCCTATATGTTGCAGGCATCACAATTGTATTATATTGTTCTTCTACTTATTTTTGGTTTACTGGACTGTGGACAAAATTTCTCTCAAGGGGTCAATACAATTCTTATGCTCTTTGCTCAACTGGGAATCATATCGTTGAAGTATTGGATGCTTTGAATTAGTTCAAGCACGAGTTATTCCCAGTGATTTATAACACTCAAAACTTTATGGATTTTTAGCAACACATTTTGGATTTGATGGCTTTCTTAATTAAAGAGCTTTAGAATTTGATGGCATTCTTAATTAAAGAGCTTTGGGGAATCACTCATATACAGGCACTTGGAGTTTGAAATTTTAATAGTAGACAATGTCACAGTGAGTTTTTTTCTTGATTAAAAGGAAATTCATATAGATTTTTTCCGTGATCCTAGCAAAAATTATTTAACATGGATAGTTCATATAAAGAAAAAACTAATAGATGAAAAGACACATAATTAAAATTTTCCGAATAGAAAATCCATCTATTAATAACACATTTTTTTGATAAGTTAAAAATTCAAAGAGGCATCAACAGGGTGCCGCCCATGTATATTGGAGCCGCAAAAAGAGACGAAAAACAATCTGGCATCACCAAGGCACGTGACTCTACATTATCCCCTATAGGGAGAAAAATAACACCTACTAATAACCAACTGCCTCAAAATGAAGAAGCAAGTGAGACTCCCAATCTTTCTTGCATATATAACACCGTTCATCACAAACCATCCCCTCTTCCACAATGCATCCTGGTTCAAAATACCCCTTGAAGCTGCTGAACATGAAAAGAAAGTCACTTTACTCGAAATCCCCAACTTCCGTGTACTCCTCCGTGGATAGGTAGATGTCACCTGACCTCCAAGGCATGTGTAGAAAGACAACAGCAAATGTGCCTGGATTTTTTAGGATGCACTGTTCCTGTTCAACTTGAAATTTGAAGAAGTTATATATCATTTGATGTACTTCCACTGTTTATTAAGTCGATTTAAATAGGCTCCTGGGATGAGAAACTTAGAAGTCATTATAAAGCCACCCAAGACCATGCTTGAGGCCAACGGTTGGTCTGCCATCACGTCTCTAGCTTCATCTCAACTTCTGGAATGTCTCTGCGAGATTAGCGTACCCATCTTGAGAGAAAAAGTATTCTAGCAACTAGAAAATGGTAGGTATCTCAACCTAGAATTGGTGTTTCTTCCTGTTTTCTATTTATGTGGCCGTAATCCAGGTTTTGTTTCCCCCTAGTTCCATGTGTATGAAGATCTGGCTGTATCACCCCTTGAAATTTCATCTGTGCATACAATCATCAAAAATGGATAGCCATTTAAATTTTTTATGCTGTACTGTAATTGTTGATTTAATTGTCCATTCCGAATCTAGATATTCAGAAATGTTTCTTTAGTTCGTACCCTCAGTTCCTCACTCATGTCTAAATATTCCAGCTGGCAACCACTTGAATAAATCTCATGCCTCGTACTGTAAATCTGAAATGTTAAAAGAAATTGATTAATTCCTTATTATTCTTTTTGGGATCTGAGGGGAGAGACTTAAGCTTCTTGCTTTAACATAAATACCTATTCCTTGCTAGGAGTCCTCCTTTTAAGCTAAACATGTAGGCTATTATACTAGATCCTGTAGTTTTTTATTCTTACAAACTATGAAGTATGGATTCTTCTTGGAGGTCGTCGGATACATGTTGGACACCGATACTCTACGAATACTTCTGGATATGTATCATATACACTGACTCTTCAAATTTACTAGTTTTAATCTTTTTATTGTCGGTTACCTCCAGATATTCTAGGGATACTTCTTGATACGCAAGGGGATCGTATTTGGATGCTATGCTATGACTTTTCCAGTGAAAGGTTCATCTTGTTTTTAGTTTACAGGCTGCTTTGTGTCTAAATATGACTTGGAGAAAGTACGGTTTATTTGATGTAATGTTTGAATCTATCCTTTTTACTATGTAATGATAAATTAAATGCTAGTAAATTAGTTATAGGACTAAGAGAAAATGATGATATTTGATGCAAATGTTGAGTTCCACCATTTGATTTTGTTATGATATGTGCTAGTATTTTAAATGAACTTAAACTTTGAAGTTAATGGTTATGTAATATAGTTTATTTAACATATTATATGTATATCTATAAAACTGTATAAAATTTCAATGTATCGCCTAACATCTCGTACCCTATTCTTTTTTAAAAATGCCTTATCAAGTAAAATATTATGTGTCGTATATTTATCATGTATCCATATCAATACTTCATAGCTTACAAATTTATTCATGTGCTCATAAGAGAAATTTTCCAATATTGGTCAGTTGTTGAAACATGGTGCTATCTTGCTGAAATGCGTTATATGTCTGTTTTGTGATTCACTTTCATTTTTGACTTTCTAGTAGTATTTGGTTGTTTATTCTATAATTTAATCGAGAGTTGTTGATATTATTAATATTATGTTCACATTTTGGTAGCTTAATGTGAAATGCATTACTGATAGCGATATGTATCATGTTTCTATTATACATTTAGCTAAGGCCCAGACATTTTCGGAAAATGTTCATTTTCAGTGAATAATGCAGAAAATGGTTGCTATAGAATTTTAAGTCAAACAACACATTTTTTCTGGTACTTGGAGTAATATCTCTTCTTTTTGCAGTGAAATTTTCAACATTGTTAAAAATGATTGGAGCGTCTTCTTATTTTTAAGTTTTGAAATTTGAAAATTTGGGAAAAAATATGTAAATGTAAATTAATACTATATATAAATTTATTATAAGTTGGAAATGTAAAGTAATAATATATATCTTACTGATTCATTTACGAGGTTCTTGTTTTTAGTCAGTGAAACCTACATCTCAACGTGAGTTGCTGGTGTAGCTTCCAATCAATCTGCTTATTTTGAATGTTTTACTATCATTGCAGTGTTCTGATTTTTGGAGTTGAAATTAGTGGTAAATGATCTCATTTTGTTTCTGTATCATCATTTTTATGGACCTATCATGTTCTTTGGCTACCATATTGACATATATAAATGACAGATGGATGATTTTTGGTTCTATTAGTTTCAGTTCTCTTTTATCACCAAATAAGTTTTCATTTTTCTGATCCGTTGTATCACCTACAGTGATGGTGTGACATCATTTTTCCTTTTTGTAGAATATAGTGACGTTTCTGCTTATCGGCTATCATTATCCGAAGACACAAAAGCTCTTAATCATCTGGTATGAAGCTCCTCCTTATATCACTCAAATTTGTTTGTCAATGTATTGGACAAACATTCATGATTGAATTCGACTGCACAATATTGATTTACAAGGGGTTGAGTTGAACGTGATTGTCTGGTTTTAACTATAATAATTAGTTTTCTATTTTTTCTGAAACTTCTTGGATTGTTGTTGATTTGTATTATTCTTTTAACTTATATTTATTATGGTCAATGCTGGACCATGTGCAGAATACCCTTATCCATGAAGGGAAGGAAATGGGATCAGTACTCTATACATATCGGAGTTGTGTCAAAGCACTTCCTCAGGTTATTATGGATTCATATTTGATATTATACTCTTTAAACACATTTTACGGTAGCATAGTCCTTGAAAACCTTTTTGTAAATATGTGTAAATAATTATACACAAAATGATGCCCTTCAAAAGATGTGTATTTGTGTGTGCATAAACAAGAACCTCTGAATGTAGAAGTACGAAGTTCCTTTAATTAAAGCTTTTACAAAAATAACAAAAAAACCCTTTTCTATAGATATCGGCTACCTGAACAGCAGAAATGCATGTTATAAATGCCTGTACTTATATGAACACCTGTTTAGATATGCAAACAAGCAGATCAAATGAAACAATTGCATTATATATGTGACACAACTAAAGGAATGCTAACACTGAAAGAATCACAAGAAATCATTCAGCAAACACAAAAATGACAATCGTTGTCGAATAGCCAAAATGCTCCAAATTGTATTAAGAGAATAATAATGAAGTTTACTGAAAACGTAACCCTAACATTGTTTAAATAGTACGAAATAAGCCCGAAATCCTAATTAGACAATAACTAGTGAAATTACTTTAAAACCCCTAAGTTCATAAAATCAGAAAAAACTTCAGAAATCCCAAATCACGCTTTCCTGTGCTTTTCAGGCCCCAAACAGCATACATCATAGCCAAAGGCGAAGAGTCTTGTAGATGTCGTTGATAGCTTCCATTTAATATATTATGGGTCCCATAACTCCAAACGGATTAAAAGTTACTCCCAAAATAAGATTAACCGACAAAAGGGCCTCCACTGATTGGGTCAGCATGTGTATATTTAAATATGCATATTAACGTATACATACGCTACATGCATATAAAAAACTTAAAACATATATGTATATAGATGTACTGACAATTATATGTTCTTTTTATGCTTATACTACCTCTATTTGACTTGCTCATAATGCGTATATCAATTATTCAGACAAAAATTAAGAATATCTACTAGTACAATTATATATAATTCTCTTGCAAGTTGCAACTTGCAAGTCGTCATCCTAAAACTGTTTTATGCTGAAACTATCAAGTGTGCATGAGTCTTGAAAGTCTAGGCAAACCAAAGACCAACATAGATACTAAATTTTAGGACCTATTTATTTTTAATCTCAAAAATTATATTCTTTTGATAATTTCATTTGTGCATGTCAGCTTGTGCCAGGGCCATGCCCTTGATCGCTGAGATATCTAAACTCTCGAATCCTGTTACGAAATCTGCAACATTTGAAGTTATAAAATTTAAATCTTCATCACATGAATAAAGGCCTCAAATTATTTGTTGGTGTGCATCTACACTTAGACTTAAACACTATCATCTTGCGTGGTATTAATCTTTTGGCATAGCTATTGATGTTGATAGATTATGCTTATTTTCCTTCCCTGCCAAGCATAACATACCTATATCTTAACTGGTATGTCTGTGGATAATTAGCAAAATAAAATTTACAAATGCACTTAAAAGTGATATAACAAACCTTTTGGATACCCTGTCCCACAACTCCCTGATTTTCGCCTTATGAAAACCTGTATGTGTAATTGGTGGAAATGATATGGCAGCTTCCAGATTCTATGAAGCATAGTCAGGCTGACTTATATTTAGAAACTTATCAAGTTCTGGATTTGGAAATGAGTCGTCTACGTGAAATTCAGCGATGGCAAGCATCAGCGGCATCTAAAGTATGATCTCAAATTTCTCTTATCTTCATCGTCTCCCATACTTTTTCATAAAAGATCTACTACTACTAGAAAGAAGAGGTATGAATGGTGGGGAAGGCCAGAAATCCTACCAATCATAATATCTCAATAAAATACACAAAAAATATGTCCCGCCAATATTTTAGTAATATGTCCTGCCAATATTTTAATTTTCTATTTGGTATCTCCGAAGCATAACATGTGATTTTTTTTAAATGCAGTTAGCAGCTGATATGCAACGTTTTTCTAGGCCTGAGCGACGCATCAATGGTCCTACTGTGACTCATCTCTGGTGTGTTGTTACGTTCTTTCTTATTTTCTATTACAATGTAATCATATTTTTTGTTTGAAGCTAAGGCATACAATCTCTATGAAATGTGTCGAGATTTTTATGTTTCAATATTTGGGCTTTCAGAATAGTTGCTTATTTAGGTTATTGCAAAGTTGGTAAATTGGGAAAACTTTGTTTATAGCGTATACATGTATTGCATCTGTAGTGGAATTAAAAACTTTAGTTCATCCATATGTATATTTTTCTCATACCTAAGTCAGCACGGCTACAAAATTTGACAATCTCTTTTGTAAATTTGGTCAAGCATTGTTGAGTCCCACATCGGGCAAATCAAGATTAAGCCTCGAGTCTCATTATATAATTATAGGCGGCTACTCTGCTCATAGCCAATTGGTTTTGAGTTTAATGCTTACAGGCAATTTCATTCACGTGTGCTCCACTTTCCATGTTTAACTCAAAATGACGACGTATGTGAGGGGCGTGTTGAGAATAAGTCCACATTGTGCGAATTAAGCATTAAACTCGATATATAATCACGGGGGCTACTCCATTCAACCAATTAGTTTCTTAGTTGGATGCTTCAACTGTTCGACAAGTACGAGTTTGATCGATGCTTGAGAATTTATTTGACAAGTATCGATGCCTGATAGAATTTGATGGAAAGTGCAGACATTTGGCCAAACTTCTATACATGTAGAAATCAGCTGATATTTGTATCAGTTATGCTATTATCAATTTAGTGAAAGCTTGGTTTACTTAAATTGTGGCTCAAATTAAGTCAATTCAGTAAGTCGGATTGAATTTCACTGGATCAGCAACTGAAAATTTGTCCTTGAATCCTTGGATGCCTAGAACTTGCTTGGTGAACTTTAGGAAAAAAAGAAATAATGGTGAAACCAGAAGTTCAGGCAGTTTTATTATCAGTTGCGATAGATCCAATTAGGGTCGGCTTTGTTGGATTTATGGATAATAAAGGAATGATCAGTGCCTACTGCCTTTTGTAGGTGCATGGAATAGTACCTGGAAACAGTAAATGAACAATTTCTTGATCTTTTGGGAGTTGAGGCGTTTTGACTCGAGGAGTGGGTTACACTTGTTCCATATGGTTGGAACAAGCGGTTTTTGATCTGGTTGGGGTTGAAGGGCTTTACATTCACGAAAAAATTGAAGTAGGTGATACAAAAGTTGCTGGAAATTTTGTTACTGTTACTTTTGATTATTATTTATTAATGAATTGGAAGTGTTACATAGCTTATACAGTAATTATGTAATAGTTCAGGCAGTTTTATTATCAGTTGCAACAGATTCAATTAGGGTTGGCTTTGTTGGATTTTTGGATAATAAAGGAATGAACAGTGCCTTGTGCAGGTGCATAAAACTGTACCCGGAAACAGTTAATGAACAATTTCTTGATCTTTTGGGAGTTAAGGCTTTTGGACTCGAGGAGTGGGTTACATTTGTTCCATATGGTTGGAACAAGCGGTTTCTGGTCTGGTTGGGGTTGAAGGGCTTTCCATTCGCGAAAAAAATTGAAATAGGTAATATAAAAGTTGCTGGGAATTTTTGTTACTTTGTGATTATTATTTATTAACGAATTGGAAGCGTTACAAAGCTTATACAGTAAATTTCTTTAATCCAGTCAATGAAGGCCCAATAACTTCCAGGCATTAACGAAAGAGTGTTGCTATATATGACGACAAAATTATGTCGATATTAAATTCCGATATATATGGATACATGGGATAGGACTTAGGATGGAATAAATAAGAGACACTGTTATTCTACCTTATCGCTTAGGGTTTCACGTTAATCATAATCCGAATTCAACATGGATTATTTGTTAAATAAATCATTTTCCTTAACTAAATAAGGCCCACATGTGACTACTGCAATCCTCGTTCTGTAAATTCCATAGTTAGAAAAATACTCGATGACTTAAAAACAGAAGTACAACTGTACAAATCTGAGAAGCAACATGTCTAATGAAAATCCTCCTTGCAAGACTCCTTGGCTGGAAAGCAGGATTAGGCAAGATCCTACACAATCTCTACATCATCTAGCTTGTCCAAAATCAAGGTTTGAAACCTTGAAGCATCATTTTCACACTTATGAAATACTCTAAATGGTTGCTACTGCTATTTATCTCTATCAAATGCTGCTGGTCATATTTGTTTAATAGATTTAGAAGTAAAAGGGTGTTTTTAGCATATTAATGTTTTTGTAGATAATTGTTTTGTAATTTTTTTCAAAAGATGGAAGTAAGCAATGTGGACTAGGAGTCTATAAAGTGAAAAAAAGTCCTAATAAAAGACAATTCACCAATTGTTATGGAGATTCAAAGCAGAAACTCCTCTATAAGCCCAAAATATTGTCGCCCATAGTGAAGCAAGATAGGAGGACGCCTATCCCACAATAAAAGAAATAAGAGGAAATGCCTATCACCCTATCATTGGAAATCCTTTCACTTGTGAAAAAAATATCTTCAAAAATCCTTGCAACTCTTTCTGTTCAGTTGCACCAAAGAATAACCAAGCAGGCACAATACCCAAAGAATTTATAATCCTTTCTTCCCTCCAAACCCCAAAACATAACTTGTAACTAGCTTTCGAAAGACCGAGATACTCTCCCTAGCTTCCTAGAAAATCTCAAATGAGTAGCTTCCTTGAAAATCTCAAATAAGTAGTTCCACAAAGTCGTCGCCAAAGGAGACTAATAAAGATAATAAAGGCTTTTGCTTAAAGTTCAAACACATATCCATATTGCTAATGTCAAAGTTCAAACACAAACATGCAATTGTTCAAAGTTCAAACATATTTAACGTATTAGTTTTATTCATAAACAAGATTGCTATTAAATAATAAAATTTAAAATTTCAAGAATTTAATTCAATATTAAAACTTAAGAAACTAAACATAAATTTAAGAATTATATTGAATTAAACTAAATATTATAAATGTATCATCATTTATATAATTTGAAGTTGGTATAAGTTCAAAAAATTACAACTATAATAAAATTATTCATTTTGACTTGATATTGTTCACTTCTTGTTGTGATTTGATATGCTACAACATGTATTATGAATATGATAAATCATTAGAAAAATAAATATATCAAGATCTGATTTGGATAGTTATTAAAATAAAAAAACCTCTTCACTTAGACCCCCGCCTAATTTTTTGGAGGGATTTTTTTTGCCGCCTTGGGCCTAGCTGAGGCGCTAGGGGGCCTAGTGACTAGGCGAGGCACCAAGGGGGCTTAACACCTACGCGGGGAGCCAAGGAGGGGCCTAGCGCCTAGGCGGACCTAGGCGAGGATTTTTAAAGCACTGTTCATGGGTCTAGTATGGATAAAATTAATGTTAATTAAGTCTTACAGTGTTGATCATACTGGTAATAGGAATCCCTTAGCATACAACTGTATGTTAAAGCTACTAAATTTAGGTAGTTGGTTATGAGAAATTGATTTGCGTATATTATTTTGGTTAATCGCAGAGAATATGTAACGTTCTTCATTTTTTCTCCTTCTGCACATTCTTCTAAACTTCTCTCTCCAAACCTACCATATTTTTTCAAACTAAAAGTGGACAGATATGAGAATGGACAGAGAAGGAATTACATGTAGGATTTTACCCTGGGAGCAACACAATGTCTTTTCTATGTATATAAATCTGATTGTAAAATCAAATGACATCCCCTTCACCCCATCTTTTCTCTTCTTGTTTAACCATACATACGCATGGAAACACAACTCTTATTTCTTGGGGACACCTCTCTCCTTCCTATCTTCTTTTCATTCATATTTCAGTCCCCAAACCATAAGTCTTCAAGACAGAGGTCCAGGTATCTTGGCATCTTTTTTTAGCCATTCTAAATCATTATTTCCCCAGTAAAACACATATCAAGCACTTCATGAAACCTATTTAGTGCTGTCCCGTGGTTGTACTGGAATGGCACACTAAGACAACACATCAGATTCCTTGATAGAGGTGTATTACGAGGCAGGCAGCATGCTTCCTGTATAATGCGATATAGTGATATCCACTTCAATCTTTCTCCAAGAAAATGGGTTATTAAGATGAATGATTGGTTATGCATGCCCTCCACATAGAATTCACAGGTAGACTACATTAAACCTTTTTCTTCTACGAGACCCTTTTCCCTTTTCGACATCAGGATTGTATTAATAAAAGCTATACCAATGTTACCAGGAACGATGATCATTCTGTTTGCATAACCGGAACGGGATCATGGTACAGTAGGGGTAGGCTTCTTGAGATCGTAGAAGTGGAATTCAGAACATTTGGGGATTTTTTTCAAAATAATAAATTCTCATATAATAATTCTCTTATAGATTGTAATAATTATTAGGGACTTATTTATATGAGAAGAGGCAAAGTTAAAGTTTATAACAGTTGCAAATCATTTTACCAACTTTATTTTACCATTTACCATTTACCATTTACCATTTACCATTTACCATAGTTGCTCCCTTGTAGAGAAGGAGAACTTAATTCTTGGTAGTGTTGCCTGTAACAATTTAATTTTGATTTTATGTTCATTGTTTATAATCTAATGTTTAATTATTCCAACATACCTTATCTGCTATAATTTTAAATTTGTGGCAGGTCAGAATATATAGTTTATATATATATATATATATATATATATATAACTAACTAACTTTCGATTTTTCTACAGGTCCATGTTGAAACTACTTGATGTTTTGGTTCAACTTGATCATCTTAAAAATTCAAAGGCAAGCATACCTAATGATTTCTCCTGGTACAAGAGGTATACCTATCTTTACCATGCTGCCATCTGTACGGTTATAGGTGTCTTCAGTATTTAGTGGGAGAAATTAGATTTAATTTGTGCTGCTCTATTTTATTTTTTATTATACAAGTCCATTACTCGTGTGAACCACAGGCTGCATGTGTGCCGTTTGGAAAAATGTTCCCAAGTCCTGACTCAGGGTAATAATTAAAAGAGTGAATTTATCATATAAACTAAAAAGAATATGTATGCCTTCTTGTTGCATTTCCAAAGTTTTAAAAAAGAATAAACTAAAAGTAAACAGATTATCCCCTTCACTAAATCTGAACTGCTTCCTGGAAATCAGGTTCACCTATTCATGATTGTTTACTTTTGGAGGTCTCATCATCTCTAAAGATCCATTAATCCCAACCTCCTCCATTTTAACTGATGTGTTTGTACTAAAAAATGAAGAGAGACCCGGTCACCTGGGTCAGGAGTCTTATATTGAAGAGAAGACATTTATATTTCATATGGTATTTGTGGACCGAGGCTGAGGGATACTCCCTGACCATACAAGTTTTGGCCACCATGATAATAATGTTATTGTTAAATAAGACCATTATAATAAACAATAATACTAATAATAAACATATTGATAATAATAATGACAATCATAAACAAATAATAACCATAATAGTAACAAATGTGTTGAGCAGTAGGAATAATAATAATAATAATAATAATAATAATAATAGTAATAGTAATAGTAATAGTACAAATAACAACCATAATAATAGAAAAACATTTGCACAGTACTTATTATTAAATCAAAATAAGAAATGGTGAGCAATAGTAATAATAACACTAATAATAATCATATAAATAGTAATGACAAGAATTGTAGGAATAATAATAATGGTAATAATAATCCTTATCAAAAAAATGATAACCACAATAGTAAAATGTGTAATAACCAGTATACTTCTAAAAACAATAGCAAAAGAATTATAGTAACAAGATTATAACAATTACAATGATAGAAATTCTTATTCTGAGACGTTGGAATCTAAGTTCCTATAGAGGAGTATCGATGCAGGTGTTATTCTGCTGGGAATTTCCAGCCAATGTATTTGAATATGATTCAGAAGAAAATGGTGCTTGTGCAAAAACTCCCTCAATATTGCAATAGAGAGAGTGGAATAGTTATATTGCACTGTCTACCGGTTACGGGGATATATTATAGTGCCAACAAATTAGTGCTTGAAAAGTTTTTTTTTTTTAGCGGAATTAAACTCTTATCATGATGTTTTATATTTTCTTCTACAAATTATTCGAGAGAAGGATATGAGACCCACATCTATGTTTCATACACATGTTAATTGCAAGTCAATGATGCTTAAACTTGTTAATAAGGAGAGTGAGTTTGATATTGTTTCTACTTTCTAGTGCTCTGTGAAAAAGTTAAACCTCCGACCTAAACCAATTCCTTATCCTTATGAGATCCCACTGATGGGGACGGAGTACAAAGATAATTCTCACATAAAACTTAATCAATTAATCATTCATTGTATTAGAATAATGAAGTATATTACTATTTATAATACTCCTAGACAACTTTCCTTATTGAAATTGGACTCTATTAAGATAACTGCAAATAAAATAAACTAATTAAAAAGCAACTTCTATCCCATAGGCTTCTAAAGCCTCTTATATTGTTCCAACGAACTTTCACAGCCTCGTCCTACATCAGTTCTCCACTGTTGAGAAACAATCGACCCCGTCGAGTTAAAAACATCAATACAAGAATAAGTACGCTGAATCACTAAGGGAATTCTTTGTAAGCTTGAAATTTGGCATGTCGATAGAACAAGAGTGAACTTGATATTGCCTTTGGAATATATATTAGCACGAGCATCATGTTGCGCATGACAATCCCATAGCCATGTACGCCCTAAGATAATGTGACAAACCTTAATGGGTAGAACATAACACATAACGGTATCCTTAAGCTTGCCCACAGAAAATATAACCGAACTTCTCTAGGTAACCCGCAACTTTGTATTGGTAATCCATGCAACATCATACGGCTCCGGGTGATGCTCAACTTTTAGCCCAAATTTCTTAACTGCTTCCTCAGGGATAATATCCGTACAACTCCCAATATCAATTACAAGAAAACACATCTGTCCTGCACATGACTCATTTGAAAATTTTTCCCACGATGGATTTTAGGATAACCCTTGTGTTTCTGAGCAACAAGTAAAGGTCAAAAAACACCTAAACATCCTTCCAAATGAGCATCAACTTCCAAATCTTGTTTATCGGGCTCATATTCGACGTCTAACGACTTGCAAATCTCTTTGTTTAAGTCAGTTTTCCCGCACTCTTTGTTAACAATAACAAGTTGCCTATATGGAGAAGAAGCAACATTCATCTTCGGGGAAGGACACTCAAAAGAAACCACGACAATTATAACATCTAGACGTATGGTTGTTGCTAGCATTAGAAGAACCTAGGGTACGATTAAGTCTGCTAGTAGCTAAAGGGCTTGCTGACAATCATTCTACCAGCCTATTTAAAATAGGCTCCACAAAAGTACGCTTCCTTTGAGTTTGGACTCGTGTTGGAGGCCTAACAGAATTCCTTTTAAAATTATCCTTTACTTAGGTGACAACTTGAACAACATCATCTAAGAGTAAGAGTTTAACTGAAGCTACACCACCTGCAATCTCCATATTCAATCCTCGATGGTACATGGAGATTAAAACTTCTTTAACCTAAGAATTCAGATCGTGTAACCATACTATAGAATATGAAAGCAGTGTTCTAAAAGTCGGCCTAGTCGGCGACTAGGTCGGGGTCGGAGGCTCGCCGAGTCGACCAAGCCCTAGTCAGTTGATTTAGTCACTGGCCGACTTAGTCGGCCTCAAGTCGGCGACTAGTCGGAAAAGTCGGGGAAAATCGGAACAAATCGGAGCATATGAGGGTAATTTATGCATTTTTTTATAATGTTAAAATTTAAACCCTACCTCCATCTGCCGAGTGCCGACTATTGCTGCTGCTGCTGCTTCTTCGAAAAAAAACTTCGACCGAAGATGACGGGATCTTCTCCCTCTGCCGACTCCGACCGCCGACAAAGCCGATTGGATCTTCGACCGACGACGACGACTGCTCCGACGACGACTGTTGTTGCTCTTCGACTGCTGCTCATCTTCGACTGCTGCTCATCTTCGACTGGTAGGTCTTTCCTGCTCGTCTCTCTCTCGACTCTTAGTTTCTCAAATTTTTTTTTAAAACAGTTTACATTACAAATACTGATATAATAAGGCTTATACAACAATTTACAAATACAAATAGTCAAATACTGATATTTTTTTTTGGTTTTAGTTAATTAGTTCCTTAGTGGGCATTAAAGAAAAAGTTGGAAAAATTAAATTAGTTAATATTTTAGTTAATTGCAATATTTTATTTTAATTTTTAAATTTTTTCAACTTCAGTTATAAATTTCATTTGGTTAATTTGTTTTCATATTTTGAACTTAGAGCGTCGAACTATTTGATTTTACTTAGTTTCCATGTTTGAATTTGATGATTTGTGTTACTTATGTTATTCTACTTATTCAAAACTTATGAAGGAGGAATGATAATATATATTTTTAAAAAAAATTGAAAATCCGACTAGCCGATTAATCCCTGATTAATCCCTAGTCGCTAGTCGGTAGCCAACCGGCATGGGACCGACTAGCGACTTTTAGAACACTGTATTAAAGTATACTCGTCTACATATTTACTTTCTTGCACCAACTCAGTTAATTGTAATATGAAGGTACGCATGCCGTGTCAATGCAGTTTTCATATCTTCCCATCTTCTCGCAGCTGTATATAAATTTCATTGATGTTGATCCCACCAAATACGATCCCTTTCAATTTTGCTTCAACAAAGAACATTTTTTCATACCATCGAGAAAACTCTCCAAGCTGTGAATCTAATCGAAGAATGTTTTGGGACCATTACCACCATTGAAATCTCTAATATCTAATTTTGCTCCTCTTTCCACTGCAATCATCCTAGGATCTGGAACATGAGGATTAACTCGTGGATTATGGTCGTGTTGCTGCAATCTCAGATGATTAAGATCTAGGATGGGGTGTTCAAAATTCTTCTGAGCATCTCCTTGTCCCTTATCTATGCGTTTCGTGAGTACATCAACTTTTACGGCAAGTGCTATAATAGAAGCCTGAACATTTACCGCATTTGCAGTAAGTGTTGTCATTGAATTTTCAATCCTTTAAAGACGCTCATCTTGTTGTAACATATAAGTATCATGTTTGGTGTTGATTTCTCTTGCAGTTATCATGGTTCCAGTGAATAAAAATATAGCCTTTTTTTCCCCAAGGACTTGGATGCAGAAAATTTCAAGAAACAAGGTCTAAACTGTATATAATAAAACTTCAAGGGTTGAAAGTGTAACAGAGGAAAGTACAAGTGTTGATATATAAAATTTCAGGGGTATTTTAAAATTTAAGAAAACTTGGGAGACTAAATTAGAAAACTGTAAAAACTTTGGGGTACCTAATTGTAATTGCCCAAAAGATATTTTGTCAAAATAATAAATTTGAAGCTACTTTACTCCTTTTCCAACTTGACAAGAAAAAGAATAGATGGAGATACTTTACTCCTTTTCCAACTTCACAAAGAGACGGAAAAAGAGAAAAAAAATAGGTTGTAAGTGGCGGTGGCAGCAAGAGGAGACAACAATAGTAGCAAAGTTATTTCTACTTCTTTTCCTTCTCTTCTTTTTTTGTCTTTCTTTAGTCTGTTTTAGAATAGAAAAGAGTGGGCTAAGTATGGATTTTGACAGTGTGTTTGGGATGATGATTGTCCTAATGCAGGACTGTTATGGGTGTTGTGTGCAGCCCTACTAAGGGCTGTATAAGGGTCGGAGGTTGTAGCGACTAAGGTTTGGTTATATTGGGCAAGAGCGGCTAAAGGTTTGTGTATTGATTTAGGGTTGACGCTTATATTTTGCAGGATGACAAACATTGGTTAATAGGGTGAGTAGATTGTTGGTGGCTATACGACTTGTATTCAAGGCAGGGATGTGGTGATGTTGGGACAATGAATTTGGGACAGAGGTAGGGCTACATAAGGTTGTTTGAGATTGGGCTCTGATACCATAAATGATTGGGATGAAGGTTTTGGGATAAAGGATAAATATTTCAATGATAATTCTCACACACAAAATTTAATCAATTAATCATTCAATGTATCAAAATAATAAAATACATCATTATTTATAATACTACTAGACAACTTTTCTAACCTAAATTGGACTCTAATAAGATGATCACAAATTAAATAAGATAACTGCAAATAAAATAAACTAATTAAAACACAACTTCTATCCCATAGGCTTCCAAAGCCTCTTATATTGTTCCAACCAACTTTCACAGTCTTGTCCTACATAACCCATCACCCATGGGTAAATAATACATCACTTACAGTTTTCTCATTCATGTGTGGTTCTGCTTTCATTTGGGAAATATATATTTTTTGAGTTGTGACATTTGACTATGGATGTTGTTAATATTTTATTGGGTCAACCGTGGATGAATTATTTTCAAGGTGAATATTTTGAAGCTGACAATATTTATAGTTTCTTCTTGTGGAAAGAAATGAATATATTTGCTTCCTCGCCAACCCAAAAGGGACACTACCGTAAGATCACCAAAAAAATTAAAATAGAGGAGTACATGACTGAATGTCGAGAGCAGGTTGAGTACAAAGTTATAGATTGTGAACATGAAAAGCTCAATGTCGCACCACAGGTGGTTGAAAAATTCGAGAATCACAGATTGAAGGAAAGCATGGATGGTACACCACAACCTAGAGATGAGGATGCCACATCAGGCAAACTTGGTCACAAGATTGATCATGTTCATGTGTTCGAGTACAAGAAAAAGTATGACTCTGGCATTCTAAATACTATGTTTGAAGTACCAGTTAATAATGAAGTTGTTGATTATTTTTCATCTCCTTCCAAAATTATTCTTAGCAACATCACACAATTGTGGTTCCACGAAGATTGATGCACAACTCTTGGTTTTTGATACTTTGAGGACAAATTTTCTCTAAGGAGAGAATGAAACGGGACAAAATTTCATTGAGGATGATATGATGTTTTATTATATCTGATTTGTAATTTTTTAATTTTTAGTAGTTAGGATTTTCTAGCATTGAAGTTAGGCTAGATTTCAGGCTCTAATAAGGGATTTTATATTAGTATCTGTGACGCCCCCGAATCCGGGTACCTTCAAACCCTAGACACGGTGCTACACGGTGCTACAACATTTCTATATATACAATTATATAACTTAAGAACATGAATGTAATTACTAATTATACATCATATTCCAACATTCTCCTAGGTTTCTATAACCATTACATTCCTTGTTTGTCATAATATTATTCATTACAAAAATAGTATTAGCCTATTACATGATAAGCTATTTATCCATCTTCACTTTTCCTCTATTCTTACCGGATCCTTCAATCCATTCGGCCTTAGCTGAAATCATATAATTTAAGCAAGGTATGGGCATTAACTATCCCAACAAGTTTAACAATTCTACAACAACAAAATCAAGAATCATATGATTTATCTTCAATAATCGAACAAAAGTTATGAAGTACTATAAATAACAAAATAACATTTTTCTTTTCCTTTAAAACATTTCTAGATGACAAAACATCATTTAAAATTCTGAGTTTGGTTAATAGACCATGAACAATCCTTTATTTTATTATTTGAAAAGGATTACCCGGCAATAAGACCGTAAGTCCGATATTACTTACGATCACTTCTAGGTGATCAACCTATAGTACTCTATGTTGATCAACACTTCTCTGTTAAACGTATTTATGTGTAATTTGTGACACCTTCGTGTCAGTCGTTCTACAACTAAAAACATTTCGTTTATTCTTCCTCAGGCTTACCTTTGAATCCGTACCAAAGCAATTGGCTTAGGATAACAATAATAATATTTTGAAAAACTTGTAAGTAAATCTACAAAACATTTTAGTCTTTGTCTAGCCGAATCAAATGGCATCGACTCTTTGTCAAACATTTCAAGGCATAACATGTTATTAAACACTTGTACAAATACTAAAGATTGTACAAGTTTAGAATATACATATTCGCGTAGGAACTGTGTATACTTACTCCATCATATCATATATCTTCTTATGAACAAAATCAAATGAAGCAACAACTTGTCTAAGACAAGGTATAGACAAGAGTTAGAAAATTTGTCTTGTGCGTCTTCTAGTCTTTACTTTAATTTGGTCTTTATATGCTCTACATGATATAATCATATAGCACGCCAATTAGCTACCAAATAATGTTAACACATTATTTATACTAACTTCTTCTTCCTTTATAGCTTATCCGAATCATTAAACCAATAACGTTCGTTAAGTTATTTATCGTTCATTACGGCTTCGTGACAACTAAATATCATATCTTATTGACATTCCTTAACGTCTAAGTTATACAACCTCTGCATACCTAGAACGTTCGTCCGACGCAAATACAAACACAATTATCGTATATGTACTTTACTTTTATGTTTCCCAACTTTTTAATCAATTTTCGATTGTTAGCTTAAGGTTTAATCACTCTTTAAAGTGTTACATTATGTGAACATTAAGTTCATTATCATTCCCCGAACTTTCCTCAAATTTTGAGAAGTTAAAAGCTCATTATTGAGGCTTCCCCTGTACCGGCGCTGCGGCGCCAAGATCCAGTTATAAAGCAGGCGCCAGGCCCTAACACTTCAAAATTTTTCTAAGTGTTCTCCTAAGTTCAAACCACTAACTTTGTGATCTTGTAACTTCTTCGTTCCAACTTGGAACGAATCCGTTCTTAAGTCATTTTCTTGCTTTCACTACAAACTTCAATTTCCCCTAGATAGAATATTTTTCTTAATCCGTTAACAATCTTTTTCATCGGCTTAAAATTCATCGTTCGTTCATTTTACGTTTCTTAACGTCTTTTTTTCGTTCATCCGTAACTTACTCATCCGATACCCGAATGAGTCTGTTCTCATAAATTTCATGTTCTTCAACATACTTATGAAACCCTAATTTTGAAAAGATGAAGATTTAAGGTTCTAACGAATTACATCTTGTTGTTCTTGGTGGATTGATTGATTTAGATAGCTTCTTTCCTTCCTCTTTGATCCAAAATTATGCCCTCTCTCAATATTTGCTCCAAGTGTTTGTGAATTAACTAACACTTGAAGAGAAAATTGTCTTGGTTTTTATAGAAGGCAAGGCTTAGGGCACTTTGGTCATTAAATCAACTTTACTTTCCTTACAATTTGGTCACTTCAATTTGAGTCTTGTATGGTCAACACCCTTAGGTTTGCTAACCTTACAAACCACCCCCTCATCAACCTCTTTACAATTAACCATAGTTGAGTCAAGTCTAACTCAACCAAGACTTTTGTGGCTTGCATTAACTCCCACCTCCTCACCTTTATGGATCTTTTGCCTATCCAAGCTTCTTCAAGAAGCCTTGGCTGACCACTTGGGGTTGGTGGGGCCCTCATGGGTTTCCCCAATATTACCTCACCCATGACCTATGGTTTGACCTATCTTTGTTGGATCTTGGTTTGAATTCAATTTGGGCCAATCTTTGGGCTTGAATTAACTTTCGATTGGGCCTTGATTAAATTTATTATTGGGCCTCCCAACTTTCCTATTGGGCTTCACAAAGTCAAAGTCCAATAGCCTAATAGCCCTTCTTGACTTTGGTTGACTTTGGTTGACCAAGACATTAGTTGACTTTGACTTTTCGTATTTTTACCGTATAATTCTTGTATTATTTACGTATTTACTTCGTATAATTTTCGTATTATACGTTGTATTATTCTTCGTATTATACTTGTATAATACTTCGTATTATACTCGTATTCTTCCCGTATAATAATTCATATTATACTTATTCTTTTTCTTTTTCTTTAACTTCCTAACATTCAATACACAGTTGAAAAACTGCGTTTTTTGTTTTCAAATTTTATTTGTCATTCCTTCTTTCTTCGTCATTCTAATATTTACGCGTTCTTCGAAAAATCGAAAATACGCAAAAAAGTTTTCGGGTGAATAGTGTTTTTAAGTCTTTTTTCGGAATTTTTTTATTTTCCCATACGTTCTCAAATTCGTAAACCCTAACATTCAAACACATTCTAGGTCTTAGAATCGACCTTTAAACACATAACACATAATAAATCCACATATTCTCATTTTATTCGATATAATCTAATAAAACTTATTTACATTGTAATACAATTTTCTCTGTCGTTACAGTATCAATTAGGAATATTCTAGGCGTAATTTTAGGAATTTATATTATGCATTTAAATTTTAGTTTTGACCGTCCTTTACAATTGTATTCCACCCTTGTCATAAAAGGGTATCCACTATGCAATGGAAGATAACTTTTGGATTATTAATTTTATTGAGAATTATTTTCTCTCTTCTTGTAGATTCAAGGAACCCTCATTTATTCGAGGTTTATCACTTTGTCAACCTAATAGAATATGTGAGCCTACCACAGGTACTCTGTCCTGCTTCAAATAAGAACTTATTGGTCCATATAAAAATTCTGGCTGTGATTTTGTTAATCAGAGGGGAACGATCCTGAGAAGTTTGTTTGGAAGAGATGAGAGGCAGCCCAAGAAATTTAATAAGAAGAGCCCCTTCCACAAATCCTTTCATATTTAGAATGCTCTCATTATGATACAAAGCATTGACTTTTCTCAACATTAGGTGAGAGGCGAGAGAACTTAGAGAAAGGCTGCAAGCATTCAGTCAAAATCATGTCCTAGTAAGGGTTACCATGACAGAAGACTAACAGGTCATTAGCAAAATATAGGTGAGTGATCTTATAAGGCTGTGTTATGAAATGAAATTTAAACCCTGATGAATCTGCACCATTAGTTTGTAACATAGAGAGAACTTCCATCACCAGAACAATTAGGTAAGGAGACAAAGTCTATTAGCATTGATCTTTGTGGTTTTTAAAAAGGGGGTAAGGGGCTTTTAATCCCCTTTTAAAAAACCACAAAGATCCACATTAACTTTAACATAAAACATAGGGGTAGTAATCTAGGCTTTTAATCCATGGGATAAATTTTGGAGGAGCTAAACAAAGCCAGAGTATCAAGAATGAATTCCCATATGATCAAATGCATTCCTAAGACAATCTTCAAAGCACACCTTGCAGGACCAGTAGCTCTTTGATAATTCCTATAGAGTTCCCGAGTAATAAGTATATTAGCATTGATCTTTCTCCCAGGTACAAAAGCAAACTGAGTAGGAGAAATTAGAGAAGGCAAGGTTAACTTAATCCTGGAAGCAATGATCTTATTTTTACACTAGTGGATAGTGTTACAAAAAGCTATATGCCTAAAGTCACTCATTGGAGAAGAATTATTCACCTTAGGGATTAAAACAAGAGCATTAGCATTAATCCCCTAGGCATATAGGCAGAAGTAAAAAAGCTCTGAATAGCATCCACAAAGTCCTTCCCCACCTCATCCCACTCATTCTGCTAAAGTCCATACATGCTTCTACTCACCTGATGCCAAAAAGATTCTGGTTTCAAAAGAAAGCGTTGTAGCCATTTGCCCACCAAGGACAGGTTAACTAACTGGTTCCTAGTCCTAAATCCCCTTCTTCTCTAGGAACCCTTTCTATTTCCAGCCCATAAAAATTTACGCATCCCTCAAGTGAGGGGTAGCTGTTTTGGATGCTTTAAGAACTTTGTAATTTTTTTTAATATTCGGCCTCCTTTATTTTTATCCTTCTTCTTTCTAATATTTCTTTTATCCTTAAAAATGAATTGTTTGTAACATTTTGTTTGCTCATTGTGCCAATATTATGCTCCAGAGTTGGAGAAAAAATATTGAGGCCTCATGACCTTGAGCACAAACCTTGACATGTCAACCTTATGAGTGGTGATCATGATCCTTAAAGATATGCAATCTTATGCTTTGGCTTGGAAGATGTCCTTGATTTTTTGAAATAGCAGATAAGTGTCTACAGTGCGATTCAGAATTTATCGGAACAAGTCTTTCTTGTGTTGCCTTTCAACAAATAAAATATACTAATTGCTATTGATTATCTAAAATATAACTGAACTCTTGGCTTGTTTTTGTCTACTGTCCTATGGTATTTCCAACATTACATCTTTCTTTTGGCACAAAATTTGAAGTTTCTCTTAGAGAAAATGAAAGAGTAATGACTTGCTTTATTCAATTCTCTTTTCCTTTTAATTTCTATTATTGATCACTACTTTATTTATCAGGACTTTCACTCAAGTCAGTGTTCAGTGGCAAGACACTGATTCAATGAGGGAAGAATTAGATGATCTCCAGGTATTTGTTTTTCCCTTGTATCTCCATAAACAGATAATGGATGCATGTATGGTTTAAGTTATCATTCCAATCGAAACGTTTTATTATTAGTCTGATTAAGCACTTCATCACTTGGTAGTGGATACTAAAGATTCTATTTTGCAGATTTTCTTGAGCACGAGGTGGGCGATTTTGTTGAATCTTCATGCTGAGATGTTTCGTGTAAACAAGTATCCTCCATGTAACAATTTTTTTTTCTTGCACTGGCTTCTATGTGATATCACATTTCTCTAACGTGTTAGCATTGCTTATGATTCCTGATTCTTATTGGGGCTCACGATAGCAACAAGAAACAATTGCTCATGTCTAGCAGCCGTTAGGCTCACTATAAACGGCCTACGCAGCTTGCAACCAGACGTACAATCTGTAATACCATACCATCATGACATGAGTTTCTCTTTTCTATTCAGCAAGACTGGATCCTTAAACCAAAATATCCTATTGACCTAGTTCTGGATGAGACACGATAGAGGATTCTCTTGCGTGATGCTTTTCACTATCCATCCTTAATGATTGTTCATTTTAAGGAAATTACTTTAGGTTTTGAATTAAAGTATAATTGTTTCGACCTTTGTTACCTCCCGTATACTAGCATGAACAAAAATTGAAGGGTAAAACTAATGAAATACCCGTTGTAGTTGGTAAGTTTTACTGATTATACAATTGAACTTTTAATTTTTCAAATTACCCCACTAAACTAATTATTATTTTGAAATTGGGTTATTCCGTTAAAAAAATAAACGGACGTTAATTTTCTATCTATAAAACTAATGAATTACCCCATCAAACTAATTAAAAAAATGATTATTTTAAATATTTTAAAAATAATTATTATTTTCAGTAAAAAATATTAGAAACTTTAATTTATAAAATTATTAATTTCTTTTTTGAAAAAATTGAATCAGTTTTTTTATTTATCTTTTACTGTTTTTTTATTTTAATTTCTATTTTTAGTTTTTTTAAAAATTTTCTAATATTAAGAATGAGTCATTCTGTTAAAAAATTAAGTAGACATTAATTTAATTTAAAATCACTTTAATTTTTTTTGAATCTATATTTTATGAAACTACTCATTTTATGAAGAAAAACTAGTTTCTAATATTTTTTACTTAAAATAATAATAATTTTTTAAAAATATTTAAAATAATTATTTTTAATTTGTTTGATGGGGTAATTTGAAAAATTAAAAGTTCAATGGTGCAATTAGTAAAATGTGCCAACTACAGTGGGTAATTCATTAGTTTTGTAGATAATAAATTAACGTCCGTTTATTTTTTTTTAACAGAATGACCCAATTTCAAAATAATAATTAGTTTAGTGGTGTAATTTGAAAAATTAAAAATGCAATGGTGTAATCAGTAAAACCTACCAACTACACTGGGTATTTATTTAGTTTTGCCAAAATTGAAGTCTATAGATGTATAGCAAACACTTCTTAGTAACGTCTCTTACATCCACCTTGATGCCCCTGCATTTTGCGAATGCCGTCATGCATTATGGTAAGCAGGAGGAGAATAATTCATTTTATATTTGATTAAATATTTATGGATATAAAATTGGTAGCTCCCTAAACGATGATCCTTCTCCATTTGTCACTGTAAACTGTACATGCATAATATTTTCTGTATGCTTTCTGATCTCCTTGACTCAAAGTAGTGTGGAAGACATTCTCCAAGTTCTCATAGTCTTCACCGTCGAAACACTGGAGTTGGACTTTGCCCTTTTATTTCCGGATAGGCACGTTCTTCTTCGTGTTTTGCCTGTTCTTGTTGTCTTAGCAACATCATCAGAAAAAGATAGTGAGTCATTATATAAGAGGGTGAAGATCAACAGACTTATCAACATTTTTAAGGTATGCAAGCTCTTATTTGTTCTATACATTTTTGTGACTTGTTATCTTCAAGAAATATTTCTTATTCTCTTGGATTGTAGAATGATCCAGTAGTACCCGCCTTCCCGGACCTTCATCTTTCTCCAGCTGCAATTTTGAAAGAGTTGTCGATGTACTTCCAAAAGTTCTCTGCACAAGCTCGTCTTCTCACTCTTCCGGCAACTCATGAGCTCTCTCCCCGTGAAGCACAAGAATATCCTCTACATCTTTATCTATTTTATTGATCTTTCAGATTTGTAATTTATATAGGTTAAAAATGTTATGCTCTGCTAATTTCTCTCTCCACCCCCCCACGCCGACCCAGTAAAACTTTTATAACACCTCATATCATCTACCTAGTTGACAATAAAATGTTTTTCTTTTTGCGTCTCTGAAGAAGTTCAAATCATACAATATTGTGGAGACTATTAGATACATTAGCAAAGTTGTTAATTTTTTAATTTTATTTTATGAAACAATTGATTATAGACTATTTGGAAGCATGTATGTCATAGCTAATGCAGAAAAAATGTAATCATATATAAAACTTGTCTTATCTTCTAGAAACCCATCTTTTTCTATAAGAGTTAATCATCCTAAACTATCCCAGGGAAAAAAAGAAAAAAAAATACAAGTTAAATCATCCTTAGAAGTTAGAAGTAGTTGGATATATTAACTTAAATATTATGTTCACCGTTATATATATATATATATATATATATATATGTCTCTGTGTGTGTACAGAATAGATAGATTTTTAGGTAAAATTTTGGCAACCATGAGCTATTACTTGTTTAAGTAATAATCATGTGTTGTTGGTGCTGTGCTGTGTGAACATATTATTATATTTAAGTTTTGGAATTACTAGAGTAATTTCAAGCCATCTCTTATGAATTTATCACGTAATTAATTAGGTATTTAGGTTTGTCTTCTGAAATGTACTGTGAAGAATCTTTAGCCTGTTGATTCTTTTTGGAAAATGCCTTGACATAGTTCACTTATCAGCGACATTATTTGATCATCAATCATATTGGAGCAATTCGTGCTGAGCATGATGACTTCACTATTCGTTTTGCCTCATCTATGAATCAGGTGTTCATTTCCTTGCATCTGTTTTTCTGTATGTATCTCTCTATAGTCTATAGGGAGCACGGGGACTCAACTGGACCATAAGTTTTGGGGTTCAGCAGGCTCTGCTCTGCGCTCTCTCTGTCCTTTACTATATTGGTTAATACACACACACACACACTCTCTCTCTCTCTCTCTTCTCTTTTCCATTTTGGTGAGACTTCTGAGCCCTCATTCTCTCAAATATATATTACATATACATATATATACACGTATAAATACACACGTCTACATACACAGTTTAGGTGTATATACGTGTATCAGTAGACACTTGCATATTGAAAACCTGCAAACTTACGTTGTGTTTGTGAGTTTTGAAAAGGATGGAAAAGAAAGAAATGAAAGGATTTATAGTTTTCCTTCCAAATTTTCATGTTAGTGAGTTTTTTAAGGAGATAAAGTGACGCAAATGGGTGGAAAGTAACCCCAACTTTCTACCCAAAACTTTTCACTCAAAATTGAGAAGATTTGGGTGTAAAACTATCTAACCTCTTTTAATTATATTCATAATTCCGATTCTACCCTTAAAATAACAAACATTAAGATTTTAATTCCTTCCATGTCCACTTTATCTCCTTAACTCACAAACACAAGGAATGAAAGTTGTTATCACTCCCCTCCATTTCTCTTCCCAACTGATTTTAAATTTCTCTTCTCTTCCAATCTACTCAAACTCGCATACAGAGTGTCAGTGTAGGTGACTATGAAGACCCTTGTTAATACAATGCTACAAAAATACGATTCTCTGTATTGTTTCTTCTGACTTAAGTAGTTACTTATATAGAACTTAATAGCTCGTTCAAATTGGTAATAAATCGATATTTCTTTTTGTTCTTGGTTGTGCAGTTAATATTATTGAAATCAATGGATAGTGCAGATGTTGAGTGGTGCAAGGAAATCAAAGGAAACATGTATGATATGGTTGTTGAAGGTTTCCAGTTCTTAAGCAGATGGACTGCACGCATTTGGGAGCAATGTGCATGGAAGTTCTCACGTCCCTGCAAGGATCCTGTTCCAACAGAGTCACTTGAGACGTCAGCATCATTTTCTGACTA
The DNA here is from genome assembly GCA_020205505.1 of Panax japonicus. Lineage (NCBI taxonomy): Eukaryota > Viridiplantae > Streptophyta > Magnoliopsida > Apiales > Araliaceae > Panax > Panax japonicus. The sequence continues at coordinate 18,252,487 of CM035112.1, read as the reverse complement.
TGAAAAGGTTTTCATTTGGTTTTTAATTCTTAACATCTGTAGTAACCCCTGTTCAGTCCTTTTGGATTTTGACTCAACCTTTTCTCTTTGGCTTCTTTCAATGCCTTCAAATTTTCGTGATGCTTTCTAAAACATGCATTTGCTCTAAATCATAAGACTCTTAAAAGTCTAGGATCTCCATACCGTCGTTCCTATCCCCAAATCAATTTCCTCTATGTTCCATTTCATAGTCCAATTAGCTTGTTAAGTATTTTAATTTATGTTACCGGATCCTTTAGATTCAGAACTAAATCAGGTTACAGCACTTAGACTGTGTTTGTGAGTTTTGTTTCGGATGGGATGGAAGGGAAGGGATGGGAAGGGAATGTTCTATCCAAATTTTTTTGAAAGGAGGACTTCCCTCTCATCCCTTCCCTTCCCCCCAAAATAAAACTCACAAACAGGGGGTTAGTGTTTGTTCTTTAGGTTGATAACAGGTTATTGTTGCCCAAAAGTAAGTGTAAAAGCTGGGTTAAGATCCATTAAGGGAGGATTAAAATGATTGAGGCTTAATTCAGCAGCAGATTATGGGAAAAGTTCAAGGCTGTTCTGGTGCTGTGAACAATACTTCATAGCAGTATAGATGAGGCTGTTTGGTTCTCTCTGAGCTAGGGTGATTTAGTTAATAAAGTAACTGTGGACTAGGGATTACATGAAGGAATAAATTAGCTGTAATCGTTTCTTCAATAAAATATTTAATTGGAATATTATTTAATCTTAATCTTATTTATATATATTTATATATCATAAAATCTACTGATTTGAAATTTTATAACAAAATATCATAAAATAATCGTTTGATATGAAGATGAACTTTCTTAATTCAATACAAACAAAGATATACTTATTTTAATTAATTATCTATTTTATTTATTATGAGATTTTATAAAATAAGTGAACTGATGGGGATAAATTAAATATTGATAATCTCAACACAATTCCTTTTATCCCAACTAATTGATGTAGGCTGAAAATGAATTCATATGCAAGCGTAAAGCTAGAAGACAAGGAAAATAATACTGAAAAGGTAAATAAATTAAATAAGAAAGGTAAAAGTAAATTATTTAAAATAAAAGAATAGAATAGGAAAGGAGATAAAAATAAACCTACATCTAGAAAGATACAGGCATAATAAAAATAGCTAAAGTGATTTTAAAAGGGGAGGGTAGAATGTGGTATTTTATTACGTTGACTATTGAAAAAATTACTATCAATTTTGCACAAAAATTAAATTTGACCATGTTTCTTTGCAGGATGAAGGGAGTAATCTTGAACATTCTATATCTCCAAAGCAAATGCATAATTGAAACCATAATTGTTTCAGTTGTTGGATTCACCTAACTTTGCCACTATTTCTTTAGTTGTACCTCTATTTGTGCATCTAGTTTCTTTTTCTTATTGTGATTGACAATTGTCAAATTCCATTTTAGGTGGTGCGATACAATTATAGTGCGGAGGAAAGGAAAGCTTTGGTTGAACTTGTTAGTTACATCAAGAGCATCGGGTCAATGATGCAGCGGTGTGACACATTAGTAGCGGATGCATTATGGGAAACAATACATTCTGAGGTTCAGGATTTTGTGCAAAATACATTAGCAACTATGTTACGTACGACATTCCGGAAGAAGAAGGACCTCTCCAGGTAGGTTTTTTAATGTGTTACAAAACTTCTGTCCCCAAACAATGTCTCAAGTTAATATTAATGTGCTAATAAAGACTAGATTACCCTCAAAAGTGGGTCACTTGGTTCAAGAAAGAAAAACATTCACAAGTGTAGTCCACTTTGGGTAGACTTTCCACCTCATTCAACTCCTTGAACTAATTTCTTGGCTGTCTCCCTGTTTTTTTTTGGTTACAAATAAAAGCACAACATAAAAACCTGTTTACTTGCGTTTTAGTCTGGGATATGCAACTTACCAGCCTTATAAAATTAATTGATTAGTCTTTCTCAAAGTGAGAATAAACGGGGTCGTGGTTTAATTACCATCTTGTTGGTTGTACAAAATATTAAATCTTTTGTTGATTCAAGCATCTGTTGCGTAAAACTTCCAGTTTCTAAGTTTTTCTTTTAAATCTTCAAAACCAATTGTGTATTTATTTATTTGATCAACAAAGAGGGCAAATCCACTAAAGCATTGAAAACGAACACAATTGATGATAACAGATCTGTATTAGTAAATATACACATGGGATTGCTTGGAATAAATTTTTTAAAAAGGAAAGTAGCAGTTTATGAACATGTATATACAAGAATGTTCTGGACAAATGTTCCGCACTCCTCTTTTAACGGTCAGAAATAAGGCTAGACCTAGGCCCACCATAGGATGACTCATCACAAGTGACATTCCCCATTCCTATTCCTATTCCGATTCTGATTCTGCAAACCCGATTAATCTGCATTCCTTGTAGCTCTGTACCATTTTAAGTTGGCTATTGTTCGAAAAGTTTAAACTATTAGGCTATGTTTGTTTGCAAAAATGATGCATGTGATAGGACTATTTGTATTGATTTAATGCCTTTAGGGACTATTTTATTTTCTGATTAATCTTTTATTTAATCCGATGGACTATTTGTTATCATTCTAAGGTCGTTTGATACCTTAAAGGGGAATTATATAATACCACCTCTCCACTTGAGCTATCATCAAATGGCCTTAGAAATAATGAAACATAATCCATGAGACTAGAGACAGAGGAGAGCTCAAATTAAGTCAAAGGGGAAAGAGCTTATGAGCATATTGAGGCCGGTTGACAAGTCTCCCACGGGGGTGCCAAAAAGTCCTGTTTTTCTAGGCAGAGAGCTATTTTTGAACACATTTGAGTTGGTGCTCACTTGTAGGAAGTTTCCCCGCTCTGAAGTCAACTTCATTGGATAAAATAGTCCCTAAAGGTAGGGCCAACAAATGGGCGGGTGTGGGCTGGTAGAAATGGGTTTGGGTTTAAATGGGCCGAATTTATATGGTTTGTAAATGGGTGGGCATAAATGTACATGGGAGTTTATGGGTCACCCATATAACTAATTTCATCATAAATCTAAGTTCATGAAAATTTTGATAACTCACATTTTCCCTAAAGCTTTTAGAGAGAGAGAGTGAAAAAAATTAGAGAAAAAGAATATTATTAGAGAGTGAAAGTTTTAGAGAGAGTGAATTTTCAGAAACATAATTGAAAAATTTAAAAGAGAGAAAGTGAACACCTTTTTAAGAAAACAAATTAACATTTTGAGGGAGGTGAAATGTAGAGAGAGAAAATCATATCTAAGAGTAAAATTTAGTTACAAGCTGTATGCATATTACTGTATTTTTGTCATATTTAGTATAAAATGCAAAACTGGAACATCTATATATAGTAACTTTTTTATACTTAAATTTTTATATCATGAAACATACAACTATTTGTTTGCAGATTTAATAAGTGATTACCTTTTTTTATTTAATTATGAATAATAAATAATATAGCCTACAAATTAATGATTTGAAATCCGTGTGAGAAAGAGAAAGTGCTTTCCAAACTGGGTCTGTAACTTTAAGCTATAAAATTAGCCATATTGTCATTCTCTTATAAAAATAAATGAGAGTAAATTGGTGACATCAATGTAGAAAACAGGGGCAAATATGTAACATGAATTTCAATCAAAACTCCACACACTAATTGTATAAACTGGGTGCAAACGTTCAGATTTAAAATGTGAGGAGAGCGGATTTCCGATCTGTTCCAGATTTATATTTTCTCACTATATGGGCCCCGATGGCCTGTGTTACTCGGACTCGGGTGCGGGTGTCGGGTGCGGGTACGAATCTAGGTGTCGGATACGTGAAGTCAAAAAATAGAGGATACGCGGATATGAATCCGAATTTGGATACGGGTGCGGGGATACGATATGTTATGATTTTTTAACAATAATGTTTCAAATTATATTACTAAAGTTTTTTGCTCTAGGGACTGAAGTGTAAAAATTTAAAGAAATAGGGGCAGAAATGAAAAAAAATAAAATTATAGGGACTGATATGTAGTTTTTCAGGGGCTAATTTGAACTTTCAAAAAACTTGAGGGATTAAATTAAAATATTTTAAAAACTATGAGGTACCAAATTGTAATTTGCCATGGATATTTTATATATCAGATCTGAGATCTCAGATCTGATCTCTCTCTTATTTTTCTTCTCCTCACATACGCTCCTCTCTCTTCCTCACGACTCTTCTCACGGCTGCTCTTCTTCCCCCTCACGGCTCTTCTTCCCAAATAGCCGTATCCGGATTTATGTGGCCGTATCCCGTACGGATCCCGCACCCGTACCCGTGTCGTGTCGTGTCGACATGGGTACTCCACCAAAAAGTGGCGAGTCCGAGTAACACAGCCGATGGCACGTTAGACCATTTATAATAGTAACTTCATAATTATAAGCCAAGACCCACTTGCTGCCCATTGGGCGGCAATCCATCTTGCCTGGTCTAGCTAACGGTATTAAATTAATACAAATAGTCCTACTCATGCATTTTTTTCAAACAAACACAGCCTTAGAGAAATGGGTCTGGCTATTTATAGTATGCTTTAACACCTCTGATCATCTAAGTGCTACTTTTCAGGATTCTTTCTGATATGCGAACACTTTCAGCAGACTGGATGGCAAATACTAGCAGGCCTGAATTGGAGTTACAATCAATGCAGCGTGGAGGTGAAGAAAGCAAAGGGAACATTTTTTATCCAAGACCAGTAGCACCGACAACAGCTCAGGTTTTCCTGCTTCTCCTTTTATCTTGCTTTGTAAACTATCTACCTATAGTTTCTTTATTCATCCTGGTTAAGGTAATTTTATCTTATGTTAAATTTACAATTTGATAGAAAAAGTTTCATTTTTTTTATTAGGTTGTGCACTTGCACTATCATGAGAATCATAATCATATTTTCACAACATTAAATATACTTGTCTTTCTTATGTTACTAAACAGTTTTGACTTATATTGTATTTTCTTTTATTTTTATTGGCAGAGGACTCCTTGACACTTTTTCATGTATCTCCCTTCATCCATAATATTCTTTACATAACAAAAGAAATAAAAGAAAGGAATAGAAAACAAAAGAAAAAAGTTATTAATGTATTGTGTGTTTGGTACTTGTTTTTTGCTATTTTCTAGTATCTGTCTATTTTCAAACAAGAAACATTTGTCAATGAGAAAAACATTTATCTGTTGTCTGTTATAATTCCAAATTCATCACTATGCAAATGGTATCTTTTGTTTGAGCCTCCAGAGTTCAGTATTGCCTGCCTATCCTATTTTGAAGTGCCACAGATAACATCACCTTTGCCTTGTTATGCGGTTTGGTTTTGGAATGCTTGGCTGTGGTGACTGAATGAAACTAAAGCTGATCCCATGGTATATGGCTTTTCTGTTTACACAGTTGGCCAAACCTGGTTTCGCATACAATGTTACCAAATGTGGTTGAAAACGTGATTGGATTATTGGATGACTCATCATTTTACTTTTTCTTTTAAGTTTAAATATTTATATGCTTATATTGCTCTTTTTTCTTTCAGGTTCATTGCTTGCAGTTCCTGATTTATGAGGCAGTATCGGGTGGTAATATGAGAAAGCCTGGGGGGCTCTTTGGAAATGCTGGCTCTGAAATTCCTGCTAATGAGCTAAAGCAACTGGAAACATTCTTTTACAAGCTTAGTTTTTTCCTGCACATGTTAGACTACACAGGTTCTTCGATATATATCTTTGCTTTTCGATTCCTCTTGTGATTCTGATTATATATAGAAGACGATGATATCTGTCATAACCAGCTTTCATTTCAATAATGAGTGTTACTGCCAAGATTCGTCCACGCGGTCCAATCACCAAAGCACATCAAATCCTGCACAGAAACAAAATTACACCAAAAACTTGTTCGCTTAGGCCGTCGGGGGATAACTCCGGTGTGAGAATAAGTACAGACTGAATAAAATTTAATAATAGAGGCTTAATACTCTAGTGCTGTAAAATAATAATAATAAGCGCGTACCTTAGAATCAGGGTGTAGCCTTGTATTTATATTGATCACACCATCTCCACAAAATCCTTCCCTGTGTAGAATCAGAATTCCTCATTAGGTATAATTCCTTAATGGGATCAAAACATAACTCTCTTAAGGAAAGGAAATCAGTTTATAACCTGACACTTTTCTTAAGGATTAGAAATCAAATATAATTAGGAATCTTTAATACCTTAGTATACTCAACTACCAAAAAGAGTTCCTACGCGGGTTAAAATAACTCCACGTGGACTTTGGCCCACCATTTAATTTGTGCCCAAGCAATCACGCCCCAACATTGCCCCCAGTCTTCGATTGAATGTAACATTTAATTGAAGAGTATACCAAAGCAAACCCAATGATTATTAACAAATGCTGCAAAGCCTAATAGCCTCAAAAAACCGCTTCAAATATCCAGTAGGGACCCACCACCACTCCCCACATCTGCAATCATGACAAGCCATTAATTAACCGCTCCTTGGAGAGCACACGAAGCTAAAAAGACTTTACGATTAAAACCCTTTCCCCCCAAACTTGACAGATCTACTTTCTCCCTACCAATCGTCAGTATTATCCAAGAGCCGTCTTTCTTCCCTCCTGCAAAACTTGTCCTTCTGGCAATATCTCCCAGCTCCTATCAATGGCTTCCTCCAAAACTCCGACTACATTTCCCCTGCCAGTGACGAGCCCATCTGGGCTGTTCGGGAGCATTTTACCGACCTTCACGTGGGCCGAAGGCCTGACATTAGAAGGGCTTTAGGAGACCATTGGGCTGAAACCCATGGAGAGGTTGGAGTTGTTCGGCTTAGCGTCCGAGTCCTTTTGGGCCGGAGCCTCATCTTAGTGGATGTCTTTAGGTTCGGTATCCGAGTCCTTCGGGCCAGAGCCTTACCTTGTCGTGTGGTGTTCGGGGTCGGGTCTTCGAGTCATTTGGGCCGAAGCCCAGACCTAATGGTGGGGTTGTTTGGGCCTGCACAGTGGGCTTTCCTGCGTGCAGAGTTCAGAATTCTAGCCGTAGTTGAATAAGGTAACTCCAAAAGTAGTGGTTGGATTGGATTCCACTTGCACCTTTTAAGAAGATTGTGTTGGACCCAAATTATGGTAACTATCATGATTTGGAGTCCTAGTCCGACTCGGAAAAGGATTCTAAAGGTGGTGAGCATTATAAATACAAGGCCAATGTTACAATTAACAGGTAATACCTACTTTTGAGCACTAAACACTTAGCCTCTATTGTTAAACCTTGTAACGGTCTGTACTTATTCTCACACCGGAGCTATCCCCCGGCGGCACAAGCCGTCAAGCTTCTGTGTGATCTGTTATTGTGCAGGTTCTAGCGTGTTGATTCTGTGATTGGTCGCGCCGGCGAAACTTGGCGTTAACATTGGCGCTAGAAGGTGAGGTTTTTAGTGTTCTTACAATCACATTCAGATTTTTCTGGTAAGAGGCTATGACGAGCATGGAGTATGCAGTTTCTGGCCGCGAAAAGGCTAAGACGCACCAGACCACTCGGGTGAGAGGGTCGGCGAAAGACAGATTGGGTTCCAGAATTCAGGGAGATCAGGTGGAACCGCTCCCCTCCCCTCGGCGAAGACTCTTCCATGACGGCCAGCATACCCTTAACCAGGCTAGTCGGGCAGACGAGAATCACTATCGGGCACTGGAGGTGCATGGGAAAGGCCGAGGCGAGAGCAGTCGGGATCAGAGAGTTCATCCTGCAGAAGAAGATGCAACTGAACAAGGACGCCATGATGGCCCTACGCCTTCAGCAAGAGGAGCTCGAACAGCAGATGGCTAACATGGCCGGAGAACAGGAGGCATCCTCAAAGAGGCGTAGGCATCGGAGCCGATCTCGGTCACCCCGTCGGGGAGAGGCGGATAAGGAAAGGAGTAGGTACCGAAGCCGCTCGAGGGATGGCCGAAGCCGGAGGAGCTGATCAGCAGAGCGACGATCAGAACATCCAGGCAGGTCGGGGCAGAGGAGGAGGGACGCGACTCATGAATATGGGAGGGACAGACTTCGATCGTCCCCCCATAAAGAAGAGTCCGACCCTCTCGCTCGAAGACAGAATTGGAAAAATTACTGTTGGCAAAGAATTCGACGGGGATGCCTTCAGCCTGCATAGGGTCGCCTTTCTCGCCGGAGATCAATCAGGAGACAACCGACCCCAAAAAGAAGATGCCCCCGATGGAGACCTACGACGGGATGGGGGATCCGTATGACCACTCAGACGGGTATGATAGGCTGATGACATACTACGGGCATTCAGATGCTGCCAAGTGTCATATGTTCGTAACAACCTTGAAAAAGATCGCCCGGGAGTGGATGGGAACCCTGGCGACGGGATCAATTAAGTCATGGAATGACCTTCGGGAGAAATTCCATGCTCGATTCGAGAGTAATAAGAGGTGGGGAAAGATCACATCTTCCCTCATGCAGGTCAGGCAGAAGTCAGATGAAAGTCTGGGACAATACGTCAAGAGGTTTTGAGAGGTTGTGGGGTCGGTAGCAGAATTAAACTCCCCATAAGCCCTAGGCTTCTTCACGACTGACTTAGACATTGGGAAGTCAAAGAAGTTGATGAAGGATTTGGTGATCAACCCTCCGACAGACTTGACATAAGCTTTCCACCGAGCTGAGGGACATATAGCGATAGAGGAGGCGATGGGAAACTTCAAACCCCACTCCCAATCCTACGAGAAACCTAGGGATCGGAATAAACAGAATTTTCAGAAGTCAGACAGTCATGGGAGGTCAGATAACTATGGGAAGAAAAGCTATACTGGGGGAGGTTCGGGAAGTGGACGACCACCTTTTTCCAACAAAAATGTCAACAAAGTCTACACCGCACTCAACACTGATCGGGCGAAAATGCTGGAGGAGATGCGAAACAAGCCCTTTTTCGAACCGTGCCAAGCGATCCCCAAGCCTGGGAAGAAGGGTCGAAACAAATATTGTGCGTATCATCAGTATCGGGGGCATACGATGGAGGAGTACAACAACCTGAAAGATCTGATAGAGAAGAAAGTCCAGAATGGGCAATTGGTGCAGTATTTCGTCGGACAAGAAGGTTCGGAAGCCCCCCGGGAGGAGAACAGGGAACCAACACGGGAAACACAGCCGCAACCGCACCCACAAACCCGAGGGGTGATTGATGTGATTTCGGGCGGTCGGTAGGGCGTGTAACCAGAAGGAAGAGGAGCGGTCATCTCGAAGCCGTATTGTCGTTAGCCGGTTCATCACCCCGAAAAGATAGGGCCTATTCAGGGGTGTCCATCTCATTCTCGGATGAAGATTATCCTAACGATTATATTGAACCACATGACGGGGCGCTGGTAATAACGGCACAGGTCGGGCCAGTATATATGAAAAGGATGATGATTGACAACGGGTCCTCGGTCGATATACTCAACACGCATGCCTATTCGGAAGCTCGCCTTACCCATTTCTGCTCTACTGGACGACTTGGCGTCGCTTAGGCGACGCCTTAACAACTATGTCTCCTCCTACCTTCTGAGCTGGCTACTCTGAAGCGATTTCGATGCCTCTGTCCGGACGATGTGTCCTAGACTGGTCCTCGGATGAACGATCTCCCGATCTGCTCCTGCGCCTGGTCCTGTCCCGAGAGCGACTCCGAAGTCTGCTCTCGGTCCGTCGAGACTCGTCCGGACGATGTGTCCTAGAACGAACCTCTGGCGATCGCCCCAGCCTTCAGCTATCGCTGGAGGCACCATCCTCGTTCCCATCAACTAAGAGCACCATCTGCTGATTAATTTCCTTTCTTTGTAATAATAAGGCCTTCAGTGCGTCATCAATCTCCTTTGCCCTTCTTGCCAGGATCGATCTCCTTTCGTCATGGGGGCATGTTTGGGACGGTGCATCCTTGACACGACCCCCAGTACCTGCATCTCTACTGGCTGTTGAGAACAGTCTTTGCCGAGGCCCCTCTGTTCTGTCCCTTGATGGAGCAACTGAATTGGCCCGAGACACCAACTACTCCGAAACTGATGGTCCCAACCGATCCTTGGCAGAATCCCTTGGTTGATGAGGATGAGGGTCCGCCGTTGACTGGTCGCGGGCTGAAACTGTCCTTTTGCTATTCACCATGATTCCAACCGAAACTCTTGTTGTGATTGAAAATTAGCAACACTAGAAAGCCCTCCTTTTAGCGACAATGTTAACGTTAAGATTCGTCCACGCGCTCCAATCACCAAAGCGCGTCAAATCTTGCACAAAAACGAAATCACATCAAAAGCTTGACGGCTTGGGCCGCTAGGGGATAGCTCTAATATGAGAATAAGAACAGGCTGAATAAGGTTTAACAATGGAGGCTTAATGCTCTAGTGCTGTAAAATAATAATAATGTGTGTACCTTAAAATCAGGGTATAGTCTTGTATTTATATTGATCACACCATCTCCACAAAATCCTTCCCTGTATAGAATCGGAATACCTCATTAGGTATAATTCCTTAATGGGATCAAACATAACTCCCTTAAAGAAAGGAAATCAGTTTATAACCTGACACTTTCCTTAGGATTAGAAATCAAATATAATTAAGAATTTTTAATACCTTAATACCTTAATACCTTAATATACTCCACGTGAATTTTGGTCCACCATTTAATTCGGGCCCAAACAATCACGCCCCAACAATGAGTATATATATACCTATTGTATTCTCTTGTTTGACGTTATTGTAAATGACTATGTTTCTGTTAGAGCAAAAGAGATTATGCTTATAGAGAGTATACATATAACTAAGACCTATTTGAGGAAGCGCTTAGGCCTTCTAACTAGTTATTATTATGAATGGATAAATTGATGCCGGAACAATCATCCTGAGCAATAGAAATTTTAATACTTGTTGGCAAATACTGTGGCTGTTCCATTTGCAGAGTAGCAATATTTGCAGTCTGTATGCTTTAAACCATTCAAGAGGCTTCCTTAGTTTTCCTTATACTTTCCTATCTTTAGTTGATATTTGTTCTACTTATAAAAAGTAAGAAATTCTAATTAAAAAAAAAGACGAAAAGAACAATATAAAGAAAGATTTCAGCTGATGTAGTCGTAAACAACCTTGCACCATAGCAACTGTCTGAGGTAGGAGATGACGGGAATCATAGTGTTTAGCATAGAAACCAGCGTAATTTTTGAATGGACATCTATTATTCATTCTAGCTCTGCAAAATCTCTAGGTTACTTGTAGGTTACTTCAGAAGAGAAATACTTTGACTGTTTTGAAGATGACTTATAAGTAGAGTGTTTAGGGAATTTGAATTGTCCATTAATGGATGACCCAGATTATGATGATGTCTCTGCAAGTGACAGCACAAGTCTTGGTGTCATCCCTCAAGTAACTGATTGATAAATTAATCCTCCCAATCATTAGTTAACAAAAGTCTGTCACTCTGTCTAGACCAAGTAAATTGAACTGTTGGGAGCTATCATTGTGATAACTACATTAAACTTGTCATAAAGATTTCCTTTTTTTGTGGTAAGTAAATAAAGCCACTATAATTACATATGGAATTCATTTTTCAGTCTGCCCCTACCATGGCTAGGCTTTAGTCCAAGCAGGCTGTAGTGGTAGTGATACTCAAAAGAAGGTGCAAGTGCTCTGCATGGCGATTTTGATTCTATTTAATTACGCTCACTTTTAATTGAGACTAGCACAGAGGTACCTGAGTTTTGGCAGTATAAGTGCCTTCTATTTCTTATCATGGCAAAAGAATACCCATTTTAATGTTGTGATACTACTTGGGGCCATGATATGATAATATTATATTAAAATTATAAATATCTACCTTTTGTATTTGTTATCATTTTGGACACAAAATGAACATTTGTTTTTTAAATGTAGTAGTATTCTTTTAGTTGCAAGATTTAACTTTTCTGTATGCTATTTGCAGTGACTATAACAACTTTGACGGATCTTGGTTTCTTATGGTTCAGAGAATTTTATTTGGAATCTTCTCGTGTTATTCAGGTGAGGATTATATGAGTGATGACTGTGATGTTACCATGTTCTTTTTGAATTCTGTAAATACTTTTCCTGTCATGTGAAACATTCTACCTTATGACGTTTTACTTGTGAAAACCAAAAATAATTAAAACATACCATAATTGACAGAGGTGGACCTCCCAATGACCGCGGTAACTCAATATAATTGATAGGCGTGCTAATGGAGTTACTTATTTTCCACAAAATATTATCATACTAGCTTTAATGGGGAGAGATTTGATGAGTTTCCTTGGAGGGAATTCTCAGACAAAGGGTAGAATTGGTAGCAAGGAGTATAATAGTAGATTCAGTTAGGAGTAAATATATGTGGGAAAAATATATATGGGTGTATGTGTGAGTTAGTTATTTTGAGCGAAGGATACCAAAGTAGCTCAGGATTGCTAGCTTTACTATTCAGCAGTTTCCTTTCTATAAATATTTATAACATTGAAGTGTTTTTCAAGTATTGAGAATTGAGTATTGAAATGAAATGAAGAGAAGCTTATTGAAGCTTTCTCCTCCTTTTTCCACTCTTCTCTCTCTCTCTCTCTCTCTCTCTATATATATATATATATATATATATATATATAACTCACCAACTTAGTGCTAAACATTGAATTTTCTCTCCTTCCTCCCAAGTTCTTCCTACTTTCTATCTAAATCTCTATCTCTCTCTATATTTCTGGTTTGACCTCTACCCAGGACTGACATCACTTGAGAGCAATGGTCCCTCAAAGGTGATATTGTTCAATTTCACAGTGGTTTTCTGTTCAATTGACCGTGAATAACATCAGGAGTCATGCAAGGTACTGGCTAACTGATGTTTCTTGTTCAAGGCTGAGCGCTGACCGACCACCCTTTATTTCATTTCGAAGTCAGGGGATCTCCATTGTCTGTGTAACACCTTTTTATGCGCTGGATGATGCTATAGTCAATTAAAGAACTCATGAGGGAAATATTGTGACTTGGTGCTATTGTGTAGTTTGGACTTATGGAGAGAATGGAAGGATTGTATTGTGGTGCAACTACAGTGTCAGGCCCCCAACTTTTTGAAAGGGGTGACTAGAGGAATTGGAGCATGGGGAAATATTTTAGGAAGTTCCTTAGAAAACAACTCGACTTAGATGTATACAATATGTTTCATTTTATATCCTATCCTATTAGGATAGTTTTGCTGCTATATTTTCAAAATCATCAATCACAGTTTTTCTTTTCCATTCCCATTCCCCCTAGTGGACTTATCAAGCAAACATCTTAATACATTACAACAATTTACACATCAGAATTTACATGTTTTAATGTTGAAAAGCAAAGACGTGCTCTGTACACATGTATGTTGTATAATTATATAAAAGCATGTTCATAGGTTCTATGGCATTAAAACAAGGTATAATCCAAGCACAACAATAATCATGTAATGCAAAAGCTAAATTTCCCATGCAACATGTTTAGTTTGCAATAACTTTTGTCACATTTACACCAAATCAATCTCTTAATGTTGGCTAAAACTTAACCATAATATCCTCCTAAATTTGCTAGGAACCAACCAAGATTTTTCATCGCGTCATCCTCAAGGGAAACCATATTTAATTCAAGGTAGGAACCAACATTTACCATTTCCTGTTTGTTTCCAGCTTCAGCTAGACAATCAAACACCAACAGCCCCAGAACACCTTCTTGTTATTACATTCCAAATAAATTTGTGATTTCTAAGTATCAACAATCATATGCGAATTATCTCTGCGTTCGCTTGATTTTCTCAACTTTAAAACACGTGTGATAGGGTAAATATAAAAAAATACATACACATAATCAGCATCAGAAGGGTGATTAATTTCATGTAGCACAAAAAACCACTGTAGTTTACTTGTTATAAAGTCTGCTGAGTTGATTCTACTTCTACTAGAAACAAAATTTTTGGGTTACAATTTAGGTTCAAGAAGCATCAAAATATGTTTAATTAGGAGTTGTTTGACTCTTCAAAGTCTGAATAAGTGCATGGATTTCCTGTGACAAACAGATCTGGCTTGAAGTCAATTAAATGCTCAAGCAATTCCAATCATGTTTATTTTCTTAAATTTTAAAATGAAATTATAAAGGTTTTGACATATACAAGATTTAAGCAAAGTTTGCTGGTTGGATCTTTTAAAACGACTTTGGAACATACTCTAAAACAAGTGACTGACAAAAAAAAGTAGCATACATGTATTTGTGTTTCTTTATATACCTTTCTCAAATTCAATCCAGACATATACTTCAAATAATCAAGAAAAATCTCAATAAATTCATCAACATTTAGGGTTTCTCATTTTAAGATGAATTATATATGTAGAAGTGTATGAATTCGCTCTAAAAGATCTTCTCCTAACCAAGTAATACAAAAGAAATCATATTCTACAAAACATAAAAACTAGAAAATTAAACCTATTTAAAGGATGATGCATATCCTTTTTTCCAGTTTGAAGTTGGTTTGTTCGTAGCATATATATTTGGGGTGAGGTTTCATAAGACATACACACGATTTCCTCTCTTCTTATTTTATTTTGGAAGTTGTGGGTGTAGGGGTGGGTTATTCTAGTTGTTTTTGAAAGAACAGAAGCAAGTTCTTTTATAGAGTTTTTTTTTTGCGTGATTGAGAAATAAAGGAGTCCTGATTAATTTTGTGGGGAATTTGGTAACATTGCAGAGCCTAAAAGCTTGTTTTACATAAGTAGACGTGATAGGAGTCCTCGATCAATCATCTTAGTCTACCTTCGAGTCCCGAGACTGGATTAAATTTGTATAATTTTCTGAATGATGCCTATTGCAATTATCTTTTTTATTTTTTTTATTTTTTACTTTGATTGCAGTTTATTAGCTTATTGTTATATCTTTTAGCAAGTGCGTTTGCATTAGCTCATAATAGCCAGAACTCTTGTAGTGCTTAAATTATAGTTTATGTATTCAGCTTACCTGTTGCATGTCTTACATCCGCTAGTTATGAACTGATAATCCTTTCAAAGTTTCTATTAGACTATTTAGTTTTCTGTACTATTGACTTTATTTTCCACAACTTCATATGCTTCTCCTGTTTGTTGCTTTGCGCTATATTTTATCTTGATATTTATTTCATTCTTTAATATTATAGAAACTTGTATCTTTTCCCTGTGCAGTTTCCTATTGAATGCTCTCTTCCCTGGATGCTGGTGGATCATGTGATCAAGTCACAAAATGCAGGTCTCCTTGAGAGCATTTTGATGCCGTTTGACATCTATAATGATTCTGCTCAGCACGCACTAGTAGTTCTCAAGCAACGTTTCCTTTATGATGAAATTGAAGCTGAGGTAATTTATCTTTGAAACTGAATTAGGAAATTCATTTGCGGCAAACATGGTTACAATGTTTTTCTGCTGTCTAATTTATAAAAGTTCCATACCATCAATTCTCTTGTAGTATTAATTAAATAAGTTGATGTCTTGACTATCTTAAGAATTTTTTGAGGAACCAATTACATTCCATGTCAGATTATCTAATAATTCTATTATTATAATAAGTATATTATCCCAAAAAACATTTGGTATTACTTTCAATAATGAAAAAAAAACGAGGATTAAACTATATCCAATAGAAAAAGGATTCATGATACTGAAATTGGCAGAACTAGAGAAACACCCTAAGAGCCAACTTAGCAAATCAGTAACCCTAATCCCGCATTGACCTGACAATAGTTGAATCGGGAGGGAAGAAACATGCATGACTCCTCGCCACACCCAACATCAGTCAATTAATTATCGAAGTAAATCAATATTCAATAACTCTGGGAACCAAATCACCAACAGCTATTATGCTATTATGTAAGGATATATTAATGCATCAACTCTGCACGTATCTTTACAGAGAAACAGAGAATTGAGCAAATTTGCCTGACCAAAGACAGCAAGTACTCTCTTTTGTGCATTGCACATTTCATTCCATACATGCGGGACAACTGTCCTCGGAGTTGGGAAGTTTCCAAGCATGTTGTTTACTACATCGTGATCAACTGGTACCCTGAGGTTTAAGGCACCATTTGTAGGTCAAAAATGATAACTACTAAAAGAAGAACTTGATTTGGAGGTTATGTAGTTAATAGAGATATGAGACTAAGAGTGATCCTATTAAGTTAGCACCTATGTGCTCATTTGGAAAGTCTTCATTTTCATGCTCGTGTGGAAGAAGTATACTCTTTTGCTGTTGTATATTCTTTGTGAAATGTTCAGGGCTTCACTACATTGCACTGTTTCTTTTGTAGGTTGATAATTGTTTTGATATATTTGTTTTGAAGTTATCTGAGACTATTTTCACATACTACAAAAGTTGGGCTGCTAGGTATGACCTTCCCTTTCAATTTTTAGTTACTCTACTAAAATTAATGAAACATAATTATGATCTTACATGATGGATTTCCAATTTTGCAGCGAGCTACTTGATCCATCATTCCTATTTGCACTGGATAATGGAGAAAAGTTTTCTATTCAACCTGTGAGATTCACTACACTGTTAAGGATGACAAAGGTGAAGGTGAGGATACATTTCTATCCGTTATAATTGTTGTTTCTTACCTTTCCTTGTTTTATGAATTTTGTCTGTTAGTTGCTTCTTCTTGATCAGAAATTGCCATACCTCCTTCATTAACGTGATTAAAATGACATGAAACAAATCATATCTGTTAAGATGAGGATAGGAATACGGAAATTGCTATTTTTGAAAAGTCTTCCTTGGAAACCCAATTGAGCACGCCTCACCCCCAAATCCTTTAACATTTTTAAGATAGAAAACGATTATTTATATATTGATAGAAAGTACAAGAAGGCACGACAAGGAGTCCAAAAAAGAATACGCCTTTTCAGCATTTGCATTCATTGGAGATCTTTTTAAGGGAACTCATTGTAGTTCTCTCTCCTAACTTTTCTTCTATAGAGTAGGGATGTAACATCCCCTTCCCGAATAGGAAAGGAAAGTCACGTGCAAAACACAACAAACCTCAAAATAAGTAAATAGAGCACTAATAATATTTAATAGTTGATATTCCATCAATGATGAATTAAATACAATTCTCCAAAAATTGGCACAATAATCAAAACCTAAAATCAAATAAACCTATTCGGTCAAAGGTAGCTCTCTTTACACAAAACCCTAAATTGCCCCTGAAAACCTATCGGAAGAACACAACATGAGTCAAATTCCCAGTACGATTATAAAGATATGCAAATATACCATAATATATAATGTAACCAAAAGAGTCGAATGAATGAACGAATGTGAATTAGGAACAAATTATGAATATATCAAAATTAGTGAGACCATGTACAAATGATGAACACTATCTAATGGACAACTATAGTCAAAAGAATCCCAAAGCTGAATCATATGTTTATAAGGTAACAATTTCATACTAAGCTCAAATACAAATAGCCAAATGCTAACAAAATACATCGGTACAATGATGTATGCAAATCAAACCGGATAGTATGCACGACACATACGTTACTAATCTGCCAAACAAATCAAATAAAATCAAATAGTGGGTCCATACGTATCCGAACAAATATATCAAATGGTCAAAACTCACACCCAGAGCATACAAAAGGATACACCGTGGACTGATCACACTGCCACAGAAGATGTCATGTCCCGGTGTCAAGAAGACGTGCCTGTGGTACCCCACAGGTGGTTATAGCTCGGGTATACCCTATCGCTTATTTTAGAAAGATATGATGTCACATACATGTACAAAATACCTCCAACATAATGTAACGACATTTACTGCTCTACAAAGATCAATAAAATTCTATACTTGAAGAACAAATTCAAAAGATTACAACACGTGAAGTTTGGAACATTTAGACTAAGCCGAACCTTATTTGATTAAAAACAAAACAATTAAGCAAGTACCAAATTTCGAAGGGTACAAACAAATCAATAGTATCGCTGAAGAAATATGGAATATGTTCAAATTATAATAGAAATAAACAAGCTCAGATTACAAAATAAAGTCAGGATATCAAAGATCAAACTTCTATTCAAGAGTGCCAACAGAATTATAAGAAAAAGGTATCGAATAACGAGATATCATGAGATACGTAGGATACAACAATAATCAAAGGAGTGGAGTACGAAATTCGTACGTGACATGCAAAACCACTTATAGCACACTCCACAAAATCTTACCCTCAAATGCCAACGATATCAAATACCAAATGTTATTCACAACCTAAACATATTCCCCTCGAATTAAATATAATCCAAACTAATAATTTCAAAAGAATTCGTAATCCATTTAAGATGCCTTTAATTATCGTCTTAGATCACTATTAATACTCCAAAACATAAAAATCAATATCAAAATTTAAAAAATCTTAAAATCATAATATGACAAATTATTCTTAATACGTCAGTCTTGTCACCATTAGTTAAAACTTATTTATCAAATTAATTAATTTTAACAGGAATAAACTTCAAATACTCCAATTTAGTCTCAAGAGTCACCTAAATTGTATTTAAAATCACTAGGTTATACATTTTTAAATATTAGAACTTATTGCTGAAAATTCTGCTACAAAAAACTTCAAATTAGTCATTTCTTAAAATTCATAACAAATCATACGTTAATCTTTAATGGTTCAAAATTGGTGAACATATTCTCAGCTTATATATGTATAACATATCCAAAAATTATAATGATCCAACGATCGGATTAAGAGATATAACTCACGCAATATATTTTTAAATATAGAAACTGATTTTCAGATTTTAACGCTTACATTCAATCAAATTATATTCTTATAAATTTATCTCCTCTTTCTGATTATCATGACCAGTAATTTCATGTCTATATTTTATTTAAGAATAAAATCTAATTTAAAAACACTCATAACTTAACTTAAAATCAAAATATAAAATAATATTTACTTTCTTTGTTCGTCTTTCATTAATACGTAACAGTAAAGAATCTGACTCTAAAGCCTTCTATAGTCTTTAAAATCTCTTCATGTCTTCACGAAAATTGTATTTCTCGAAAAGATACACGAAATATGATTAGGAATCACTCAATTCGGAGTTAATGTGATTGGGTTATGAATTTTCAAAATTAGGACTGAAAATAGTGATTGGAATTGGGACAAAGTGCGGTTTCCATCAATTTAAGGCATGAAGATAATGTTAAATAACTTCTCTTCCTCTTCATAATTGTAGAGAACGAAAAACTGAAGAATTATGCTTTTGGTTCACTCAATTCCGACATCAGATGAATTAATTATTATTTTTCTAATGGGCTGCATTGCATACAAGTATTCTACTCGGAAATTCAAATAATCAAATTAGAATAGAATTAAGGTTACATATCCACTCTTTAAATATAACAAGGAAACAATATAGGAGTTACCAAAACCTTAATGGACTCTTCAATTTTAATTTAATCAATTATTTAATTATCTATTAAAAGAATTTAATTTTCCAAACGAAACAAGGAAGAAAGAAAAAAAAATTAATAACTTACCTTATCTAATTCAATTACACTTTTATAAAATAAAATCAATTAATATTTAATTATTAACAAAATATGGGTTATTACATTTATGAAACAACCCGGGTCCAATCCTAAGTTCGAAACAAATCTCGAGTCAAATCTCAAGTATGAATCAAATCAAATTCGTCCAAACAAAGCCTAAACTACTAGGTTAATAATATCTTCTTGGGTCATCTTAGCCTATCACAGGACTCACCCAAAAGGTTATGATTGAAGATATTATTGTTAGTAACTTAATTTCTTATATACAGACATTTTTTTTTCATATCATTCGATGTGGGACTAGGCTGTTACAAACTCCCCCACTTAAAGTCCTTGTCAGAACCGATCACACGGTCCAGAGATATTTGCCTCTCTAGTCATTGTGGGATAATACCGGCTGATTTCATATCCCTACCTCTCCGGACCTCTCTCCATTGTGGGATAATACCATCAGCCTTCGTGTCCTTACCTAACCCGATCGGATAACCCGACCCGAGCTTTCGAGAGTCAACTTTGATACCATATGAAACAATCCAGGCCGAATCCCGAGTCCGGAACAAATCTTGAGTTAAATCTCAAGTTTGAATCAAATTAAATCCATCCAAACAAGACCTTAAACTACTAGCTCAATAACTTCTTGGGTCATTTTAGCCTACCACAGGCTCATCCAAAAGGTCATGACTGAAGGTATTATTATTAGTTAATTTTTTTCCATATCTTTCGATACGAGACTGGGATTTTGCAATAGAACTTTGAGATCATTTTTCTGGTCTGTTCATTTAATTTGAAGGTTTGTAGGGAGTGGCAACCGTCCTCTGTTTATGGGCATAGTAGGCCCAAGGACAAACAATCCTTCTGGGGTGAGCTTTACATTGCTTTTGGTCAATGTTTCGTTGTCTTCAAATTGTCTCGTGAGAATTTGGCTTTTTTTTTCGGGTGGGGGGTGGGGTTGTTCTACAACTGATGTGACTATGAAAGATGTCGATAACTTTATTAGGGGTTATAATTTGAGACACCTTGCTCTCTCAAATTGGTCCAAATTTGAGAGTGTCTTATAGCCACGACTATTGATAGGTTTCTTTCTCTAACTAGGAATTGGAGTTCATTAATTTAGTTGAAGAAAGATTGACCCGACTTACTTCAAATTAATAATATGCTGTTTTTCAATCCAACTCCATTTAGATTTAGGGTATGTGGATTATTGAGGTTGTGTTATTATAGAAGGAGATGAGTTGGTGGAAAGTTACTAGGTGTAAGTGTAACGCCCCTGAATACGGACGTTGGCCGCCCGAATAAGAGTCAACGTTTACTCAATATTTTTCGTAACTTAACCAATGATCCCATAATCATATTGATTTAATTAGTCAATTACAGACTATAAAATTATAAATTTCCTTAACTTCATCCCTAGATCTTAACTTGATCTTGATCTCATTCTTTCTACTAGTATCAACTTGTAATTCATTTGTATATATGACTAACACCATATATATATATATCGTTACAAATATTTTTAACCTTATGATTTAAATATTCTATACTTCAATATATCAAGTTTCACAACATTAATGATGAGATCGTTCTTGTCAACAGAGGGGTGCATTATGGTAATTTTGATATCTCATTAGTGTAACCTCAGTGCTTAGAGAACTCCCAATATCATTCAATACCCTCACGTACACATGTATCTTTATAGATATATCTCTTCATATCGATATTTCCTATTTATCTGAATTTCACAATATTAATAACACATTTGTACTTGGAACATAGGAACCTTGTAATGAATTTGGTTTCTTCATCTGTGTTAAATCTTTGTTCTTATAGCACTCACAATGTTATTCAGTATCCTCATTCAGATATATAGTTATTTATCAACAATGTATTAATGTTTTACTATCGGCAAAAAGCACTTTTACTCCACTGTGGTTATAATGTTTTAAGCAATTAGTCATTGTGTTTTTAAAATATTCAATTTGCCCACTGTACTTTTTAAAAATGTTCAGTAAGCCCATTCCGTCCAAGACGGACATTAACAAATTGTATACGTGGCATTGAAAAAAAAATAAAAAATTATTATTTTCTGATGTGGCATCATAAAAAAATAAAATAAAATAACACCATTGATTATGTGGCATGTACAATACATGTTGACTTTATATTTAATTGTATAAGACCTAATTTCTTTTTAAAAATGTTCAATAAGCCCATTCCGTCCAATTTCTTGGACGGACGTTAACAAATTGTATACGTGGCATTGAAAAAAAAAAAAAAATTATTATTTTCTGATGTGGCAGCATAAAAAAATAAAATAAAATAACACCATTGATTATGTGGCATGTACAATACATGTTGACTTTATATTAAATTGTATAAGACCAAATTTTTTTTGAATTTTTTAGACAAAAAAAATAATGCAAATTACAAACATAAATAAATTAATATTTATAAACATAAAGAAATAATGAATTTTTCTTTCTTTTTCTTTACCTAAATGTTTATAATATTTATTAAAATAATAATAAAATTAATTTTATTCATCTCATTTAACCCTCTTTATCAAAAAAATTGTATCAATGAGATCTACAACAACATTATATTAATTTTTACAAAAATTAAAAATCATTAATTACGTGACAAAAAATAATTAAAATAATAATAACATTAAAATAAGTAGTTTAATTCATTTTCTTTATTTGTATTCTTTTTCTTATCTCTTTTCCTTTCTTTTAATAATTATTTTTATTTTAAAATTAATACTAATATATATTTTAATGATATAAAAAGTAAGTTCATAATTAACATAAAATAGAAAATTTGATACAATTAGCAAAAATTAGTTAAACAAATGGCATAAAAATTAAAATTAATTATACAATCATTAATTTTAATTTACATAAACCCTAATTCCCCCATTCCTCTGTATCAATGGCGAACATAGAATCCGGCCAGAACTCGGTGTCATCGATGATGCGGCGGAGAAGTCCGGCAAGTTTCTCGGTTTTGGATTTGAGCTCGGTGCAGCCTTGCTTGAAGGGGGAGGAGGTCTCGTCTGCTGCTTTAATAACATGGTCTGCTAATTGGATCGGCTTTGCTAAGATCTGTTTTACCATGTCCACCATGATTTCCGGCGGCAGATCAAGAATCCTCCGACTGCAAACTCATTCCCTATAACACCCAAATTCAAATCCAATAACAAGTATATCCATCCTTAATGACCTATGAACACATCAACTTTGCAATCCAAATTGAACAAAAATCTAAAAAGAAATAACAAACATAAAACAACCATATTACATTAATCCAGAAACAAAATCTGCCTAACGGGCCATTTTTGCAAATAACATATACATACAGAGAAAGATATAGAGGAAGAATAGTACCAGATCCATTGGCACCGACGAGGAGGCATCGAGATCAAGGAGATCCAGAAGGTTGGGGGAGGAAGAGGGAGAAAAGATTTTGTAATAGTTAATTTTGCAATAGTTAATTTTGTAATATTAAAAAGGTTATTTAAAATAAAACATACATATTATAAATATTATAATATTAATTTTTATTAATATTATACATATTTAAAAATTTTATAAGTATTTTAAAATATAAAAGTATTTTTATTTTTATTTTTAAAATAAGACATACATATTATATATATTATATTATTAAATTTTATTAATATTATACATATTATAAATATTTATGTAAAGAAAAAGAAAGAAAATAAAATATAAAAATATTTTTATTTTATAAGTATTTTAAAACAAAAGTATTTTTATTTTTATTTTTAAAATAAGGCATACATATTATATATATTATATTATTAGTTTTTATTAATATTATACATATTATAAATATTTAGGTAAAGAAAAAGAAAGAAAATTTCATTATTTCTTTATGTTTATAAATATTAATTTATTTATGTTTATTATTTGCATTATTTCTTTTGTCTAAAAATTTCAAATTTTTTTTGTCTTATATAGTTAAATATAAAGTCAACATGTATTGTACATGCCACATAATCAATTATTTTATTTTATTTTATTTTTTTGTGTTGCCACATCAGAAAATAAAATTTTTTATTTTTTTTTCAATGCCACGTGTGCAATTTGTTAACGTCCGTCCAAGAAATTGGACGAAATGGTCTTATTGAACATTTTTAAAAAGTACAGTGAGCTAATTGAATATTTTAAAAGCAAAGTGGCTAATTGCTTAAAACACTATAACCACAGTGGGGTAAAAGTGCTTTTTGCCTTTTACTATCTATCTAAAGTTCAGAATATTGACATAACATGATCGGTCCGTCCAGATTACCAATACCCTCACTCATATTTATAGATCTTTAACAATTCTAAGTTATATCAAATTAAAGACATAATACCATTCTGATGATAATAACATGGTATTATTAATATAATCTTCTATTACATGGTTTGCTTGTTCGTATTACAGAAGTCATTATGACTTAATACAAATACAAGTAAATAAAACATGAAACCTAATCTACGCTTTTTCTTTACGTTCATAATCTTCTTATCATTCTTCTTTAACTGCAAATAAAGTTTTATTCGCAAGAATGAGCACTACGGCTTAACAAGTCTATCTAATAATACATAGACAGTTTATGCTTTCATATAAACTTTAACATGTTTGACTTGACATAACTTTCAGTTAACGATCATGTTAACTCATGCTTAATGATAGAACATAATCATATATGGCATTACATATCATTAAACACGTAACATTTAATCATCATATTCTACTTAATACTACATAAGGCTTTCATACATATACTATCACATATCAACTATCACATATGAACTTAGAAATAGTTGCACATTGGTTTAAGATAGAAGACTTGCCCTGATAGTAAACTAAGTTTTCCCAGTAAACGCTTAAAAGCCTACATAAAGGGATTCGCGTACCCGATGGTTAGTTTATCGAATTTTACTTATTAATAAGTGTTTTTATAATTTAACTAGACTATCTCCATTAGTGGTTATACTTACAAAATTCTCTAACTCAAAAAATGAAAAGGACTTTTTATAAAGTGGACAGCAAGGTTGGCAGCTCGAGCTCGGCTCGGTAAAATGGCCATAACTTATTCGTTTTAAAACATTTTTGAGTCGTTCAAAATCCCACGCATTCGTTACTTCCGTCTCTACAACTCTTATTCGTATCACAGTCCAAAATTTCTTACAGAACTGGACCCAAAATGGCTGTAAAGGGACTGCTTTGAAACTGTTTTATATTTCTTTGACCAAATTGATAAAACATGAGACCCCATGTATTAATATGTTAGGATAACATTTCCTAACACTCAATAACACTTCATAACATAAAAATAATAAAATCATAAGCCTACTTATATAGGGTTTATGACTTTTGCTTAAGAACACACGAAGAACAAAAAAAATCGTACATGGTAACGACTTATGTTCTTGAGCTTATATATTATAATATGAATGAAAAATGAACATAATAACGACTAGAGATTTGACCTCTTGAAGTGATAGCTTTTCTATACTTGAAAACGCAAGACTAGCTTTCGTTCCTTCTCTTAATTACCAATATAACTCTCTCTTATGATTACTCTAACCTCTTTTGCTCTTGAATTATTTGTGAATATGTGAGGATTTATTAAGAATGAGGGTTCTATTTATATGAAACGAAGACTTAGGGTATTTAGGATCCAAAGCCACCCCACCATGGCTAATCACCATAGTGAGTCACATACTTCATCATCACATTTGGTGAGTCACCAAGCCTAGTCACCCATGTGCCACAATTTTGGACAACACATTTTAGAAAGCAAAGTCTCATTTGCCAACTAATTAATCAAGAATAAACCTATACATGCATAAGCTATATGCATATAAGCTTTCCTAAATGGCCATAATGCCTTCACTTTCTCTACAACCTAACCAAATTCCACTTAGTTTGATTAATCCAACTTAGTTTACTTTCTATTTAGGTTTCCTAACTAATTCGGTTAGTCAAAAATGTTAACTTTTCTAAAGTTGACTTTACTTTTCATGAATAGTGATTTAGCGTTTTTATGAATAGTGTTTTCGCGTCTTTTTCGGAATTTTTTTTCTTATTCTAGCTTGTAAATATCCGGGATATTACAGTAAGTCGGTAACAGCGGGGGATAGATGGATGGTAACTCGCAGTTGTTTCATTAGGTGATGAGTGGTCATCGTTGTAGGAGTCTTATTAAGGTGACTGAATCAAGTTTTGGTAATTTTTTTTTGCATTCTTGGTGGAATTGAAATGGAATTTTTAGGCGGTCCTTTACCGCCTTGATTTTGCTAGGCGCCTAAGTTCCCGCCTAGACAGAATCAGACTTTTACTTTGAAACTCTACAATACTTAAATGAATTTGTTAAGCCTTGGAAGATTAATTTTTTTGTAATGTCTTATGTAAAATTTAAATAAATTAAATATAATACATGTTTTGTAGAGTATAACAAGTTTGTATAATAGAAAAATAAATAAATGAGATTGCCTTTTAAAAGGCCTAGTTTGCCCAGGAAAACGCCTAGGCGCTAGGCGCCATCTCTGCCGCCTAGGTCTGCTTAACAATTTTTAGAACCTCGAGACAAACAAATAGTTTCAACTAATTAACACAGAGTCGATAATAGATAATCAATTTTGAATAACTTACTAATCGTTTTTTACTTTTATTTATTTATTTTTCATGTTTCATATGTTTACTTTTACACAATCCAAACACTATTTATAATTTATTTTTATTTTTTCTTGACAAAATAATATATAGTAATAAATATATTGTTAATATAGTTGTATCATGCAAATTCCAAATGAACTGTATAGAAACAGACGAAAGCAACTTTTTCGATAAAGACATTGAATTGAAATACTAACTTTTTCGATAAAGATATTGAATCGAAAGACTAGAAATAGTTGATTTAAGTAACACGAGTGGGAGACAGAGAGTGATAAAAACATTGAATTGAAAGACTAGAAACAATTGATTTTAGTAAAACGAGTGGGATACAGAAAGAGTGAGAATAGAAGTCGAGACGGTCAGAATTAGAAGTAATCTTTATTTTCTTTGTTTACTTCTAAATTCCTAAAAGAGTTGGATTTGACTAGTAGTGTTATACTAGTTAGAGTGAAATAAATTAGCTTTAGATTGCTATTAAAGAAGATTTCGGCTGGGCTGCTTTGGGCTATACTAGATAGACCCATGTTTTTTATTAAAGAATTAGTAGTGTTATTTGGGCTATATTAAAGAATTAGTAGTGTTATACTAGATAGACTCAGGTTTTTTATTGGGCTTAAAAATATAAATCCAAATCCCACTTTTTTATGGGTGGGTTAGGCTGACCCGGTGGGCTTGGGTTGCTTTTGCCAGGTTTAAGGGGTCCTTTACATAAGTATACAACAAATAGAAAAAAATTATAAGAAAAGTGCATCAACTAAATAATTATATTAACAGTGCAATAATGTATAATAATATCAACAATAGTGCAAAACACGTCATTGTATCCAATCCAACAAAAATACAAATCCATTAATTCAAGGAGAAAACTACTCAGCTTAATTTGATATTTACCAAATAATCAAAAAATTCAAAAATCGTGTCTCAAATTTACGAAACCAACGAAAAACAAAAAGAAAACTTTATAGATGATTTTCTTCGTCCTCAACCGATTCACCATTATCATTTTCTCTCTTCCTTTTCCTCTTGAATCTTCTCTGCTCCGACCTCATTTCTCTACTACAATCATGTCCACGTTTATACCAAGGTAACCAATAAAAAATAGAACACTGCACATGAAAGAGAGAGAGGGAGAGATAAGAGATCGAGTGATGTGTAATGTAATATTGATAAGCAAACATTCGTACCAAGGTAATCAAACATTTATACCAATGTAACCAAACCTTTATACCAAGGTAACCAAATTTACATCCACACCTGCAGTATGAATTTGTTACCTTGGTCTAAAAGCTTGGCAACCAATTTCATGATGGTAAATAAAAAATAGAACACTGCATAAGAAAGAAAGAGATAAGAGAGTGATGTGTAATGTAATGTAATATTGATAACCAAATCTTCGTACTAAGGTAACCAAACATTTATACCAAGGTAACCAAACCTTTATACAAAGGTAACCAAATCTACCTCAACACCTGCAGTATGAATTTGTTACATTGGTCTAAAAGTTTAGCAACCAATTTCATGCAGGTTTGGCTACTAATTGTATCACATTCAAAAAAAAAATTGGTAACTTGACAAAACTGAATTGGTTACCTTGGTACGAATGTTTGGCTACTAACTGCACCATGAAAAAACTACACCCAAACATCACCTTATAATTCTATGTTAAACTCATATTTTATTTCAAAAAAGAAGAAGCTCATTCCGGTTTCTTTAATATGCAGGAAATAAGGAACAGAGCCATTGATGTTGAAACAATATACAGGACATAAGGCAGAGCAAATCCTTCCATAAGGAACAATATGTTCAAACACGAAGAGAAAGAAAAATGGATTTTTATGAATTCTGTATTTGTTTTGTTTTTTTAGTGGTTGGGGTTTGGCGTAAGGAGGACACTTCGAAATTGAAGTGTGGTGGTTTATTATAGAAAGTTGTGCAGAAGGAAACAAAACAATAGCCGTTTCCCCCAGTGGAATCCAAATAACCTGAGTTCAAAGCTGCAAACTTAAAATAACTACTCTCTTGTATTATGATAACTCAAATACTCGCCTTTGCTTTCTAACACGTATTATGCGTACAGACCTTTAAGGGCTCGTGAGTTGAACGCCAGGGAGTGCTCGTAATATACAATTTGCTACGACTTTTAGATTCTGAATTTGGGTAAGAAAATCCAGAAGGCTGCACTGCCCGAGTCTTAGTATCTTGAGCCAAACCCCACTCAAAAATCAATGCAGAAAAATCGATAGCCTCACAAAGAAGAAGATGAATAAGGGTTTGCTTAGAAAGTTCAAAAAACGCCAAATAAGGGTTTTCAAAAGAAAAGAGACGAAATAGGGAACAAAAAAAATTTAAATGAACATAATCCCAAAAAAAACGCGCATTCAGTTTTTTTTAACCATATCATCATGAAATTAAAACACATCCCATAATTAAAGGAAGCATAAATATGTACTAATAATGAAAATAAAATTTTAGAGACATTAATTGTGTAAATATTTAATGAGTGCACTATTGTTGTCATTATGTTTTAAAATGTAATATAAAATGTAATTGTTCCTTTAAGTTACACTCCAATATTGGAGCCGAACATAAACCCACCTTTCTCGCCAGTTTCTTCCTATAAATAGTTTCGCCAGACTTCTTCTGTTCATATTTTTCTTTTATCAATGGCTCCTCCTGTTAACTTTCATCCAACCAGTTTATAATCTATGTTCTCCTTTGATTTTCGCGAAGAGATCAATAGCTCTGCTAATTAAAATCAACTGATTGAAGATGATGAAAACGACCTCCAGTATAAATTAGGGCCATGTATTTCCGGCGAAATTCCCTTCAATTTTGAGAGAGAATTTTCTTTAGTGGAAGGGGTTCCAACTTTGATTAAAGGCTCAGACTTCATGTGGACTTCTTGGTTTTCTAGACACATCCCCATTTGGCCATTCCCAAATAAGGGTGTAAATAAACCGAGTCTAGCCTAGTATTAAGTTCTGATTTGGTTCACAAAATTTATCGAATATAAAATAAGATTTGATAGAGGTTCATTTAGCTACCGAGTCGAGCACGATCTCGAATCGAGCTCGAGTAATTTGAACGAATATGATTCGAGTATTAATAGAAAATTGCAATTTGAGGAAGTTTAAAATTTGCTCATATTTGAATCATTTATATTTTGAGTCGAGCTCGAATTGAACTTTTAGTCGAGCGAGTACAAATCGAGGCCGAACTGTTTGCTTATTTTATAGTCTTACTCCCAAATGATGAATGGGTGGCCTGGGTTGCAAGATATCCCCAAAAATACTCGAATAGATTGAAACTTCAGGGGATTGAGGGTGCCATTAGAATGTCTATTGTGCACAAGTTTGTTGACAAACAAATGTTAGTCGAACTCTTCTGCTTTTGGAACGTGGGTTCCAACGCCCTTATCCTTCCGGTGGTCCTTTGGCTCCTACTGTCATGGACGTCTGCAATATGCTTGGTTTGTTGCCTCACAACTAAAGTGTTGCTGCAAATATGGGTCCCCCCAAACACATCGTCAGTTCAAACTTGGGATTTCCAACAAAATGTTTATCCCTTCACTTCATTTCTTGATATGACAAATGCTGCTAAGGAAAAAAATTAGATGAACCTGATGACAAAGAACACATTTGTTTCCTCTACTTTCTTCGTAAGTATCTCTTCTGTGTTGCAAATAAGAAAATAGTTAAGGAGTATTTTACTTTAGCCCTGCACAATAAGAAAATAGTTAAGGAGTATTTTACTTTAGCCCTGCACAATAAGAAAATAGTTAAGGAGTATTTTACTTTAGCCCTGCACCTGGCGATAGGCAGAGACGGGGTCAAAAATTGATATGCAGTCATTTCTTAGACAATTCTTTTAAATCTCTTTCAAATATATTAGTTGTAGTAAAGTTCATTTAGCATTTTTTAAAAAAACTAATAAAGTGGTCTAATTTTAGAGTTTTAGATTTAAAAAATGGTGATGTATTATAAAAGTTAGGATGAAATATGTAAATTTTAAAATATAAACTTGAAAGTTTTAGGGTCATGACCTAATCAAAATAATCAAATTTCAGGCAATGACTATGGCCAAATTGTGGCGGCAGAGAACTGATTTTCCCTGGGCAGCGGATAAGTGCCCAGTCAAATTGAGGCGGTAGAGGATCAATTATGTCTTTGCCACCTAGAAGGCACTGCTTTTCTAGGAGGAGGCATAGGATTGGCTGATGATTCGAGTACCGAATGGTAGGATTAGTTTCTATCGTTAGAAGCTTGGATTTTGGCGAGTAAATTTATCTTAGAGGATAATCTCTTTATAAGGTCAATATAAAACAACTCAAGTGAGATGGTGGGCCGATTACATCACCTCTCCATTACTTTTAAAATGGCGAATACCGTTGCTGCATAAAACCAAACTAAACATAATGAAAACAACACTCGCAGCTTATTAGCCTTAAAACATATTAAAATCGAACTAGGACCAGAACTTGGATGTACAAGGTGAAAATCATTTACATGTTAAAATTCAGTAATCATCT
Source organism: Panax japonicus (assembly GCA_020205505.1). Lineage (NCBI taxonomy): Eukaryota > Viridiplantae > Streptophyta > Magnoliopsida > Apiales > Araliaceae > Panax > Panax japonicus. The sequence continues at coordinate 18,221,684 of CM035112.1, read as the reverse complement.
CTTTTCTTTCTTTTATCCCTAGAGCAGGGTAATCGAGCGAGCTATGATCACCCATCATGCATCTTTATCAATTGGACGTTGTATGCATAATGCGTCGAAGAATGTTTGTCCGCGTTAGCTCCTTTAGATTCACAAATTAAAGCCGAAGACTATGTAGTGAATGGTTTTGTTAGATAGAGAACCAATATGTGAAGCGCAACATTGAAATATTCAATTTCTTAAAAGAGTTCCTAGAAACTATCCCATGAATATCATTTTTTTTCTTCTAATATATTCATCGTGTTGCTTCTGTTCAATCATCAGTCAATGAATAGAAAAGGTTTGCTTGTCATGTTAATTTTCATCTGAAAATACTTAAAGTTGAAATGTTTCATTCTATTACCATCTGTTCTTATTTGTTTTCTTTCTTATCTTGCTTAGCTGCAGCAAATTTTTCATTGGGAATATTTTTTTCTTGTGATACTTCCTCACATGTTCTTTCTTTTTGTTGATATATAGTTACTGGGAAGGACTATTAACTTGAGAAGTTTAATTGCTGAGAGGATGAATAAAGTATTCAGAGAAAATATTGAGTTTCTGTTTGATCGTTTTGAGTCGCAAGATCTGTGTGCTATTGTGGTCCGTGTTCCCTCTCTCTCTCTCTCTCTCTCTCTCTCTCTCTCTGTCTATCTGTCTCTGTCGCTCTCTCAGTGGTATTTTTATTTCAGGAATTGGAAAAACTCCTGGGTGTCTTGCAACTTGCTCATGAATTGCTATCTAAAGATCTGTCAATAGATTCATTTACTCTCATGTTGAGTGAGATGAAAGAAAATATTTCTCCCGTTTCATATTCTAGCCGAATAGCTTCTCAGGTTTGTCACTTTTTCTTATTCCCTTATTCTCTTTGGAGTATCATCTCTAGTCTATAAGTATTTTATCCACATTATGATTGGACGGCCATAGACTGGCTATGGATCACTGTATATATATATATATATATGTGTGTGTGTGTGTGTGCGCGCGTGCGCGTGTGAATTGTGTGCATATACTGTTTGAGTTATTGGGGATGATTCGTCTTACTATATTTAATTATGTATCCCAGATTTGGACAGAGATGCAAAGCGATTTCTTGCCAAATTTCATCCTTTGTAATACGACTCAACGCTTTGTACGATCATCAAAAGTACCCCTTGTTCCTGTTCAGAAGCCATCAGTTCCATATGCAAAGTCAAACTTCTATTGTGGTACTCAAGTAAGAAATGATCAACTAAACATCATTACTTGGTTGGATTCTCTATGTTCGTCCTAATTAACTTTTGTGTGTGGCATCCATATCCGCGATCGCTATTCTATATTTGAATATTCATTGTCTAAAATATTGCTATCAACCAGGCAACTGACAAAGCACTGCATGGCTTTCATTTCAAAAGATACTTTCCTGTTTCAAACTTTTGTGTCTAGTATTGTTATTCTTTTCCGTTTTAATTTGTACTATGGTGAATGGTCCTGATGAATGTAGCCGTTGAGAGACATGATTTGTTCCATAGTAATTCGTACTATGGTCCTGATGGATGTAGCTGTTGAGGAACATCCTTTTACTTGTTTTAGAGATGAGGGCTAGCTTCTACGTTTGGACCAACCATTTTCTCACTTTTGCTGGGTGGGAAGTCTTTCGCATAGGTTTCTATATTTTGTCATTCAAGATAGGCTTATGACCATTCTCTGTTGATCTTGATACTTGAGGTGCACTTGGACGTAAACTCCTTTTCCATATTAAATAGGAGGATCAAGGATGGGGTTTGTTGATGAGGTTTTCTTGTTTTTTATTTTTTATTTTATTTTTTTTGGGGTGCCGGGTGGGGTGTGTGCAAGGGTGAATTGTGGAGGGATCTGCTGGGTTTGTGCAAGCAGAAAATTAGAGCTATTTATATTTTATCTTTTGGCATAATTTGATAGAATATTGAGTATTGACTGAAATTAAACTGTTAAATGGTTAAAATAGTATAGGCCCTCTACAGGAGGAGAGGAGTTGCAGAAATATTGAAGAGGGTGATAAGAAACTTGTGTTAACTGAATAAATAATTTGGACAAAAATAACTTGTTATCCATATTTACTGAGGGTATGAATACTAGATGTTAGATGATATCTGTAGAAATTGAGAAGCTTATTTCATTGAAGTTATTTCTATCGGATTAAATGCTTATTTCGTCATTAGTGAGTCACTCAACCGTTTTTTCTTACAGTCAACTCAGTGAACCCTTATTTACTTACAAACCGTTAGAAAAACCGTCAAGTCATTTAACTTTAAACGGAATGTACACGTAAGCAGCTGACTTGTAAAAAAAAGCTTGTGTCATGAATTATCTGACGTGGCATGGATTATGTGGATCTAAAAGGGAAAATTTATGGAGAAAATAAAAGAATTATTTTAAAGTATAATGTAAATTAGAAAAGTTAAAAAAAAAAGAAAATAAATCAAATATTTATTTATTTTTTTTGTAATTAATACCAAATGATTTTTTATTTAATTCTTTACAAATAATAATATAAAATAGAAAAATTTGCTAAAAAATAAGAAAATAAATAAACAAAATATATTTAAATATTTTTGTAATGAATATCAAATGAATTTTTGTTTAATTATTTACAAATATAATAATATAAATTAGAAAACTAAGCCAAAAAAACAAATAAATAAATGAAAAATATATTCAATTATTTTGTAATTAATATCAAATGAATTTTTATTTAATTCTTTACAAATAAAATAATATAAATTAGAAAAGTTTGCCAAAAAATAAGAAAATAAATGAAATATATATTTAATTATTTTTGTAATTAATATCAAATGATTTTTTGGTTAATTATTTACAAATATAATAATATAAATTAGAAAAGTTAGCCAAAATAATAAGAAAATAAATGAAAAATATATTCAATTATTTTTTAATTAATATCAAATGAATTTTTATTAAATTCTTTACAAATATAATAATATAAATTAGAAAAATTTGTCAAAAAATAAGAAAATAAATGAAATATATATTTAATTTATGAAGAAAATGAAAAAATATTTTAAAATATAATGTAAATTAGAAAAGTTAACCAAAAACATAAAAAATAATTTTTTTTACTTATTTTTGTAATTAACATAATTAAAAATATTTTTAAATTAAAAATCTTTTCAATATAATTTTTTTACATAAATGTTTATATATGTTAGGCAAAGAATTATTAATTATTGAAAGCAAATATTATGGTATATTAACAATTTATTACTATATTATAATTAAATAAATTAAACACATCATCCAGATTATCCAGATTTCTCTATCTCTTTCTCTCTCTAACCTAGCACCATCATCACTATTCATCATCTTCCTCATCCAATTTAGTGTAGAAAATCCAGATAATAAAAATACTAGCAATCAACAACCAATAAGGGATGGAATAGAAATATGGGATACTTTTCCTCTTTGGCACTGATAAACAAGATCAAAATACAAAAAAAAAATTGAATCAAACCGTGTGCCAAATTTAAAATTGCTACATAAAATAAAACAACCCCATGTGGCTTAAGTGCATCCGCTAAAAATCAACACTCCCATACAACATCGCCGAAAAAGCTAAGATTTGAAATCCCCACCCCAGATTCCCGACAAAAAGGAAGTAGAAACCAAACATAAACAAATCTGATTATTGGAATACAACCAAGATCAATCAGTTTCATTTAAACATGGAACCACGAGAGGTTGACTAGCCACGACGGCGTTGATCTGAACGTCGGTGTACCTCGAGATAAGCATCGAGCGTAGCCAATAAAAGCCGCGAATTACAGATGAAACCTCGAGGTGTGCTCTCACGGTCTACTCCATCTTTCTCCAGATCTTGTTTTGATCTTGCTGGTACCTGCTTCATCTTGTCTTGTTTTGTTCTGTTGGATCTAGGTTTTGATTGAAGGATCTGTTGGATTAGTTTGATGAGGCGGCTGGAATAGAGGGCTAAGAGAGAGAAGGGGATAGAAATTAAAAATTCCTAGATCTGTAAGAAATAATTTTATTGAATTAATTTTAATGTTTGATAAATATGATTCGACATATTTACCCTCAAATGATTAATAATTGTAAAAAAAATATTTGAAATAATTTTTTAAATTACACATAAACATGTTTATGCCTAGTCATTTATTTATATTGAAAAAACTAAGCCACGTAAGTGCGCCACGTCAAAGTTCCGTTACAAATTTAACAGTCAAGAAGAAATTTAAAATTTTTGTTAGTAAATAAGGGTTCAGTGAGTTGACTGTAAGAAAAAACGGTTGAGTGACTCACTTGTAAGTTGACATATAGTACAATGACCAAATAAGAATTTAACCCTATTTCTATCTATTACATAGATTGATATATATACATAAAACAACCTAATTACATTTATGGTAATTCCTAAATTACAGTAATGTGTACACTGATTAAGGAAGCTACAATTGTGGTATATCCTGTCATATCTTCTAACACTCCCTCTCAAGTTGGTGTATAGATGTCTCGCATACCCAACTTGAAATATAGTGGATGAAACATCTTACTACTAAGACTCTTAGTCAAAATATTAGCAAGCTGATTTTCTGTTTTGACAAAAGAAATTGTCAGCAAGCTGATTTTCTGTTTTGATTCTCATCAATAACATCCTCCCTCTGAGGAGAAGGTGAAGAAGAATAAAAATGTTTCAATTTCTAAAAAGTTACATCCCGAGTGACGAATACTTTGTGTGAAGGAGGATGATAACATTTTTACCCTTTTTGGGTGGGAGAGTAACCAATGAAAACACACCGAAGAGACTTGGGATCTAATTTTCCCCGAGTGGGAGATTTATCATGAACATAGCACACACAACCAAAGACTCGAGGCGAAGGACTTGTGTGTAGAAGCAAAGATATTGGACTTTTGTTCCCAACAATTCTAGAAGGAAGTCGATTTATCAAAAAAGCAGCAGTCAAAACAACATCTCCCCATAGAAATTTAGGGGTGTTCATAGTGAACATAAGGGTGTGGGCTACCTCTAGTAAGTGGCGATTCTTTCTTTCTGCCACGCCATTTTGTTTTGGAGTTTTAACACGAGGTTTGAAGAATAATGCCATGCTGAGAGAGATAAGATGTAAAAGCAGTATTATTACTATATTCACGAACATTATCACTATGGAGAATCTTTACTTTAGCGTCAAATTGGGTTTGAATCATTTTATGAAATTCCTAGAAATAATCAAACACCTTATCTTTGGAATGAAGAAGATAAATCCAAGTGACACGAGAATGACAATCAATAAAGTTAACAAACCATCTATGACCAGAACGGGAAACAACCCGAGAGGGTCTCCGCACATCAGAATGTATAACAACAAAAAATTATGAATGTTGATTGTTAATAACAGAATAAACAGAACGTTTGTGTTTCCCCAATTCACATGGTTTACACAAAAACTGAGTTTTATTACATTGTTGAGCTAAAGATGGAAACAAAGACTCTAAAATAGAAAAAGAGGGATGTCCCAAACGTCGATGCCACTGATGGAGAGAAGTCAAACTTGAGTCATAAGTAGAGTGAAGAGCCTGAGTAGGGAACATATTTGACGAGGGAATATCTAAGTAATAGAGACCTTCAACTGCACTACCACTGTCAATCTTCTGCCCCGTCACCAAGTCCTGAAAAATACAATGAGATAGAAAAAAGTTACTGAACAGTTTAAGGATTCAGAAAGACGTTGAACTGATAACAAATTTGCAGTGAATGAAGGAATATGAAAAACAAATGACAATGTCAATGAAGGGATACAAACTACAGAGCCTCTCCCAGAGATAGAAGAGAGGGAACCATCAGCTACGCGAACCTTGTCTTTCCAGAACAAGGCTTGTATGAAGTAAAGAGGGTGGAGGACCCGGTCATATGCTCGGAGGCACCTGTGTCAATGATCCAACTAGAGCAAGTTGATGAAACATTAAGAGCACAAGACTGTAGGCGGAATGAGAACAAGTGAATTTGGAATAGAGTTTTTGAAAAGCTGAGATTTCCTCAAGAGTGAGTGCAAAAGTAGTGTCTGAAGCACTGGAAGTATCAACCTGAGATGTGGTAATAGTCACATAGGCCTGAGATCAACGACCACTACCAAACCTACCCCCTCGCCCTTTAGGACGTCCATGAAGCTTGAAACAACAATCTCTGGTATGGTTCTTTCCCCCATAGTAATCACATTCATGGGATTCCTTCTCAACAGGAGACTGGAGACTGAGTAGTGAAGCCAAACTTAGGATACGAAACAGTCATGGCGGATCGGTCAACAAAATTTAAAACCATCACCCGACGCCTACTTTCCTCTTGTTGGACCCTAGCATGAGCCTCTCGTAACGTAACGATGCAAAATGTGTTTGACCAATCAACTGTGCTTGAACTTGATCAAATTCTATATTCAAACATGCTAGGAAATCCACAACTCTATCTGCACTAACAAACTTTTGATAAGTTACTGCATCTTCCAGACATTTGGCTGAAAAAACCCGGTAATGATCAAGTTCCTGCCAAAGAGCATTAATTTTTGCAAAATACTGAGCCACTGTCTTCTCCCCTTGACTTAGCTCGCGAATTCTTTTACGAATATCATATGCCTTAGACATATCACCAGAAACAGAGAAAGTTTGAGTGATAGCCTCCCAAAGCTCATAGGCAGTGTCTAAGAACATGTAACTACTCCGCACACTTGATTCCATGGAATTACAAATCCATGTTTTTACCATGTAATTATCAGATTTTCATTCCTCTTGGATCAGACCCGGTTTCTCAGGCATAGTGGTTGTTTTATTGATGAAGTGTTGCATACGATTGGCCTCAATTGACATGCGGCATGCTTGAGACCATGCCAAGTAGTTGGTTCCATCCAGTTTGAAGGGACTTAGAACCAGTGCTGAATTAAGTGTATGGCTTCTAACAGCCTGTTGTTGTTCCATGTTACCCTTATGAATCCCACTGCTAACATCACTTTGTTCCGCCATATAACAGATAAAAAAACTATATATTATAGGAGAATAAACCTTCCAAAAGGATACGAAAGAAAAGGGTACGGTGGTGTGAATGAACGGGCTAACAAATTGCAGTAGCATAGAAGTAACCAAGGAACCAAACGAACCAACTGAAGAGCGGAAAAAGAAATCGAAAACTCAAAGCCAAACACAGTGGAAACCAAACACGTTGCCGACCAGGCCAACTGAGGAAGAAAACCCCTTCAATACCACTTCAATACCATTGTAGATGGCTGGAAAAGGTCTCACGCGCCGACGCGTGGCGTCGACAGTCCGGTGAGTGGGCGGCGCATGGTTGCGCGTGCAGCAGTGGGTCGGAAAATTGAAAACTCGGGTTAGGTTAGGTCGCCTGGTATTGTAGAACTCAATTATGATCTCAATTTCTCCATATCAAGTCGTTCAACTAATTTTTTAATTGAAACTGTGAACGGCAGCAGGAAAAAGAAAAGAAAGCTTCTGGAAAAAAGAAACAGGCTTTGATACCGTGTAGAAATTGAGAAGCTTATTTCATTGAAGTTATTTCTATCTATTACATAGATTAGATTGATATATATACATAAAACAACCTAATTACATTCATAGTAATTCCTAAATTACAGTAATGTGTACACACTGATTAAGAAAGCTACAATTATGGTATATCCTTTCATATCTTCTAACAATATCTTATGTTAGAGTTAGTAATAAGGAAATATTATAACTTTGTATCTAGTATTAGATATATGAGATTCTTGGATGCACCATGTACAAGCTTCTTTTGCTCTCTGTATGTCTCTTTCTCTCCCTCTCTCTCTCACACACACGCACACACCTACTTTTCTCCTACTCCCATAAATGCCAAATCTATTTGTCAGAAGGACCAGTCGATCCCTATACTGATAAAGGAGGGCAACAGAATAGCTCATATTTTTCGTGAAAGGTTGAATTTAAAAGCACGGAACTACAATTATCTAGCATAGGATAGTGGCTAGAACATGTATGAAGACTTAAAATCAAAGTATGTTCCCTCAACTTGAACAGAATACCTGATCTAGACGCTTAGTCTGGACAGAACAGGAAACTGCAACAAATTAAAAGAGTATAAAAGACTAAATGCTCCCCCCCCCCCCCTCTCTCTCTCTCATAAGAAAGCAGGGAGCTGTCGCTTGACATCATGGAAGCTATTTGGACAAATTTTAGAAGTAGAAAGTAGGCTTATAGAAGAGTGGTGTTTCTGGTGTGGAAGGCATGAAACAAAGAATACAGCATGCACTTGACCTGAGAAAGAAACAAATGTGGTACTAAAATGCTCCGTGTGGTAGAACATGTGGCAGAAGTCCCAGACTGAATGTTCTTTTTTATATTGCAGAAGACATTGCTACTAAATTAATGAAATATGGAAACCAGTTCTCTTTGGAAATGTTACTAGTAAGTAATAATCACTGGTCACCAATTTTACGTTTCATTTCTGTTAAGTCCTTTCTTTGATATAATTTCTTTCTTATATGTAAGTTGCCTTAGTATGTACTATTTTCCATCCTCGAAACCTCCTTAGCAATCCTATTACTCGGCTTTCAAATTTTTATTATCATATACTCATTGCATGAAAAAGAAATATTGGTATAAATGCTATTTTTCCCTCTATATTTATTCAGAAATTTTAGCATCTGCTTACTCTGGAAAATATGGTCATATGTGCTATCACTGAAAGTTGTAGCCTTTCATATAACTGCATTATTTTTGCACATGCTAAAGCTATGAAAGGGCCTTCCCCAGCTTCTTCGTTTGTATTCTAATGCCAACTGAAAATATTGAGTGGTTGATTTATATCATCATGTTCTTATAAAACTGTGCTGACCCTAATCCTCTTTTGTTGTTGTTCTACTAGGAACTAAGTTCTGCACACCAAAGCTTCGCTCGATTATATAGTGGATTTTTTGGAATACCTCATGTTTTTTCCATAGTAAGGCTCTTAGGATCTAAATCATTGCCTTGGCTTATTCGAGCACTACTGGATCATATATCAAATAAGGTATATTTTCTCTATTACTCTGCTGTTACGGACATGGCAATAATTTCTAAAACTCAAATGGTCTGAAGTTTGATAAAACCTAATGCATTCTTTATTTATACAACTTCATTGCATATTTGGTCATGGTAAAGCTGATTATACTTTGTTATATTACTTTGCAACTTTTTGCTTGTTTTTTATTACCCATTTTGTATAAGGATCCAGATTAACTTTTATGGGTAATTAATTAAAGGAAACTTGTTGTTTAGTATGGGGAATATGATTAATCATGGACTTTGCTCATGTTGTAAACACTAGTCCAGATGTACTTTTTTCATTGATATCACTTACCTGAACATCACTCACATAATCGCTATCATCTCAGATTCTATTAGCTAGTAATTCTGCGACAGAACACAATTTCTCATGTGTACTATACACAGACTTTGTTGGAGTCCGGTATTTTGAAGAGTCCGACATGGATACTCCTCAATTTTGCCAATTTTTTACACTAAATGAAGTGTCCCGTACTCATACCTTGTCCGAGTGTTGAGTGTTGAACACAGGTATTTTAGGGCAACGTGAAGAGTCCGTGTAACATAGCATGTGACTAATTTATTTACAAATTGTTACATGATATTCCATTGAGGTTTTAGTGCTTTCAGTCAAACCCATATACTCTAATCAACAAAGTCTCCAAAAGTATGGGTAAACTTCAGATTGCTTTTCCTTTCCTGGTAGCTGTTATTCCCTAACATATCAATGGAGAGGCTCCGTTAGAGTTACGTGTTTTGAGTAGTCCATCTTTTCTCTTTTACAGTATTTCTAATGGTAGGGTTTGAAAGTAAGCTCAGGTTTGTTTGTCCAGTCACTTTGTGGGGGTTCTGGACAAGCACAAAAAACAGAGAAGAATAATTATTGCATTGGCAGCCGTTGCACGAGCAGCTAAAGCCGATGAATGATTTTTTTAACAAATTGTGTAAATGAAAATTGTTCCGAGATAGTCTGAAGTGATTAAGTTAAATAGTGAAGAGATTGTTACTATTTCTTACAATACATTATACATAAAATTAAAGCAAGGATAACAAAAACAAACATTATTTATCTTATAGAGAATTGACGAATCAATTAATATTTCGTTTTTAATTTCGTCTCTTCTTCTTTCTTTGATACATGATATCTGTTTTTGATGGTAAGCCTATCTGTTAATATACCTTTTGTTAATTGTTGTTTGTTTCATTATAGAATGCAAAACTTATTCCTCAAAAATGCACTATCTGTGAATTAACCTATGTTCATTGTTTTCCGACAGTAAAAGTTCCTCAATCCTCATAAGTCAATTTATCCAATTTATGCATCATATTATATCCTTTCTCTTCTATGTGGATTAATGCGATGTTTCTCATCAGAGATCAAGTATTCCTGATGTAATGGCTCACATTTTCACACCCTAATTTCAGATTACTTCCCTTGAGCCAATTATTACAGGCTTGCGAGAAGCATTGCCAAAATCTATTGGATTGCTTCCTTTCGATGGAGGATTGACAGGTAAATTGTGTAAAATGAATGTTTATATAATTGTGCATTTTATTTACTTTCTTTTCTTTTCTTTTCCTAGTCTTTTAGGTTATTATGCATGCAGTTTATGAAGTCTCCCATCTCCTAGAGGTCACAAAACTTAGTCTTAGTCACTTTCGCAGTTATGGCCTGAGAAGGTTTATGGAGTTACCTATTAACTTGGCAAGTAATTTTTATTCTTTCTTTTGTAAGTGCACAAGTTGAACTTGCTACAAAGTAAGTTTTACTAAAGGTGCTCTAGGCTCAGTTCCTCTGATGCATCTTAATTCTTAATGATTGATACATCTTCTTTGTCCCAAATCATAACTTGAATTGGGAAAAATCATTTCAAATGCTGGATATAGTTCGTTAGCCATCATGTTTTATGGGAAAGCATTTTGACTTTTTTTTTTTAATAAAAAAATTGTTTTTGTTTTGCTTGGAAAGCCTAAAACTTTAAGCTATGTTACGTGAACGCGGATGGAGTGTCCGGCTGGACACAGTTCCGATACGGGTACTCCTCAATTTTGCCAATTGTTTACACTAAAATGAAATGTCCAGTACTCATACCCCTTTCCGAGTGTTGGACACATGTAAAGTGAAGAGTTCGTGTAACATAGACTATAAGTATGGAACGCCCAAATGTCCCTTTTTACTTCAAAGGAAGACAATATATCTAGTCTAGCCCGTAAGTTTGTCTTTCTATAGCGTCTTTGAAGAAAGACAAATTCCACAACACTGGAAATTTATTTCTTAAATTAGTGAAAAATAAGTCCCACTAGCTGAAAATTCAAAAATGTAGGTAAATCATGATCGGGATAACGGACCAACAGCTATGGAACTTGGGTGTGGGTCTTTTGTAAGTTCAGAAATCTTTGTATAATATTTACTACGAAAGACGAAAACTATAGTTCCAAAAATGAGTAAAACTGCAACCTATATTATGAGGAAATTTAGAGTTACATGTTTACAGAACGGGGAAAATGAGAACAAGCTTGATTTCGTAACTGTTGTGAATTTTCCAAATTGGAATGAACTAAATTTTGAGGAGGAAAGGGGTCAATTTACAGTTGACTAGGGGGGTTCTAGCCTTCTAGGGGCTGAAACTAAATGCAGGTTGTAAGGCTCGAGACTAATATGGAATAGGAGAACATTGATGGTGGTTGGAACTTGGAAGGTTGCCTGGAAAAACAAAATCGGCAGCTAGAAGGGATGAATGGGCTTGAAATTTGTAGAAGGTAGGGGAAGGTTGAAGAAGCTTTTAAGTTGCAAGCAAGCTTGAGACAAAATTTCTCTGGCTGATAAATAATTTCCTAACTACATCCCTCAAAATGAAAAATACTTAAAACATAAATAACTTCCTAAAATTAACTTTAAAATTTTGGTAGTGTCTGTGGATACTACTAGTGCAGCTCTATTTATGCTTTTGTTAATAACTTGAGGGCATTTTTATAGATTTTATACTTGTTGGAGATGGGCCTTTGTTATGGGTCATGGTCTAACACTGCATCAGATCATGCTATATGGGCCTTACATGGAGCTTTAAATAGTGTTTGAGAATTCCTTGGTGTAGGAAATTTCCATGTGGTGAGAAGCTTATTATTTGTATTCATAAAAAAATTGGTTGTTCTTTTGTACACTAAAGGAAAAGATTTTTTTTACATGTCAGTAGTGTCCTCTATTTTAATGGAGAAGCTAATGCCTAAAATTAAATAATGGCATGATCGTTTGTTAAAAGTTTGATGTTTTGCATGTTTACTAAACTCACCAAAGCCTTGTATTGAAATTAGTTGGGTTAGCCTCAAATGAATCCCATCACAAGCATAAAATTGAAAGGCAATGAGAAAAATAAAAGGGTACAATATATAGAAATAAGATAAGAACAATAGAAAGAATAAAATTGATGGAAATAAAAGGTTATACATACATATGACATACATATAACACTTAAATGAAAAAGGGAGCGCAAAGAGAGAAAATTAAGAACAGATCAAAAATGTGGAACACCATATTGCTCTCTTCTGCTCACTTGTATCACAGGCCATGTCCTCAACTATATTTTTCTCCTTCAAGTCTCTTTGTAGTTGTACTACATTACCCCATGTAATTTTCAGTTACCCCCATCTCTTATATCTTCTCTTGATTCAAGATTCCTCTTCTTACTGGTTCATCCATAGGGCAACGTTGTATATGACCAAACCATCTCAACTGATGTTCATCTTTTCCTCAAATCAGTACTACCTCAACCTTATTATAAAAATTTCTGATCCTATCCTAGATTGTTTTTCATTCATGTATCTGGAATAGCATTTTACTCTATTTGTGATACATGACTTCAATTTATTATGTTTAGGTTGCAAGAGGCTTGTTAAAGAATATCTCAACTGGCATTCAAAATCTGAACTGAAAGCGGAAGGTGTTGGTGGAATAAAGGAGATTGGAAGTGTATTATACTTAATGGGGCTCCTTGATATTGTTTTGGTGAGTTACATATATTCTTCTTATTTTATTTTCTGTTAAGTAAATAATTCCACTAAAATCACCAAATGGGGGTGAACTCATGTATACGTACAATATACAAAACGTAAAAAAGAGTTTCTATGCCCCAATCTCACCAGAAGAGCCCTCTTTATACAAGGAACTTCCAACAAAACATACCTTAAAGGCTCCTAAAGCAAACTCTGCCAAAAAATTCACAAAATGCTCTAGACAAATAACAACAACCAGTCTTTTATTTCCTTCCCAGTATCTATTATTCAGTTACTTCCAGATAGTCCACCAAATACCACGAAGTACCAAGTCCAACACTTTTTTCCATTCCTTTGTCACCTTCACCCCAAGTTAAGCCTCGACATCACCCAAGTTGTAGCACACAAAGAGAACACAACAGTCCAGAGACTCCTCGATGCCTCATAATGAAGAAGCAAATGATTAACCTTTTATCTCAAACTCTTCATAGATTCAACTCAACTCAACAACGCCTTTTATCTCAAACTACTTGGGATAGGCTGCAAATGAATCCCACAAGACTAAATTCTTCATAATTATGAATTTATACAGGAGGACTTATTGGTGTATTTATTCTTTCAAGCAGCTGCTCCATGTTCTTCCTAGTTGAGGGACCTTCTATCACCTGTCACATAGCTAACAATTAAACATGTTCGTGTCTGAGGGAAGTCTTTAACCTTCAGATTATCGTGTGGAGTGCAAAATGTTTTGCAAAACACTATACATTAATTGCATATGAGCTGGTGTGAGGAGTATACCACACACAAAATTGTTTAACAATTGTGCCTACTGTCACAATGCAAAGTTACATATTCTCAGTTCTGTACAGTATTACAAGTAGTGTTGCATAGACCCATTACAAGTTGTGTTGCATAGACTGATTACAAGCTGTGTTAATTGAGGATTTGTTGATGGGACATGTTTGACAGTATGCCGAGGCTTATCCAATTGGTGTTTGGAAACATAAATGACCTGGTTAGAGAGCCTGTGTTAGGCCTAACAGCTGTCACCGTACTCACCTCCAGTGTAAATCATGTGTATGGCTAGCATATTAATGTGTTTACCAGCTGAGGCAACTGCTAGTGGCAGGATCCATGTAGGCCATTATTATCAATTTTACTAGAATTACTTCTTAGCTGCATCACGGGCACCCTTAATTTTTTTTGTGTGTGTTGTAAACTATCTGGGCTGGTTTTAATTCTGTTCAGAATAACAACCACGAACAAACTTGGATGAGTATTCAATTGAAGATCTAATTACTCGATTGCTGCCGCCGACTGGATCTTTACCGGAAATCTTTATTAGTTCTTCAATGGTCGTCGCCGGGTTGGGCGATATGAGAGGAATGAAGTGAACAGGAGGAGATAGCGAACTCACTTTATTGTTTTAATTTCCCGCACCAAATAGCGCAGTATAGTCTGCTCCAGTTCCTAGCAATCTTGTATTCCTTATTCCGTTATAGTGTGTGTGTGTGTGTGTGTATTTGTCTATAAACTAAACTAATATTGAAAAAATACATAAAAAATAAAATACAATAATAATGTAAAAGGAAATCTAAAAGGTTGTTGAGAAAGAGTAAGAATTTAAAATTTTAATTTGAAAGTTTTGGAAAATTAGTTTGGATATTCCCGGATATGGATATGAATATGTGGATATTGCAGATATTTATTCATATGCCATTGTGCTTGATGGATATGAATAATATCCATATCCAAATTATATTTGTTGGATATTGATATGGATAATCAATTATAAATATCTGTTGAACACGAATATAATAGAAAATCTTGGATACAATGAGCTTGTACCTGCATCCGCTATTAACTGTTTACAGCACTACTTGACTTCCATGTTGGAGTGATGTTACATGTATTAAAATCCTTTACTTATAAGTCCTAAACTTCCTGAAAAGAAAAACTAACTTGAACCCAAACCTCAGAAAATCAGACTATGATACCTCATACCTTGATAAAATGAAGAACTGATGGAAACCTGTATACAAAAAATTGGAGAGCATAATCCTCAGTTTGTTTATATTAAACTGAGCACATAATACAATGACTTAAATACTCCCAACTCTTACACCTCAAATTGATGGCCATCTTATCTGTGGAGAAAGGGGGAGGGGGGAGAGAGAGAGAGAGAGAGAGAGAGAGAGAATGAAGTCTCATCATTTTAATGTCTAATTGTGTTTCATTATGTTTTTATTTTACACTTTCTTACTAACATATTCTTATTTAATAGAGAGAAGTAGATACTACACATTTCATGCAAACAGCCCCATGGTTGGGCTTGATACCAAGTGTAGATGGACAAATATTACAGTCTCAAGGAGCAGGAGATAGCCCTATTGTCACTCTCTTCAAATCAGCAACTGCTGTGACTGTGTCCACCCCTGGCCGCTCAAATCCAACATCTAACTACACCATATCAAAACAAGCAGAAGCTGCAGGTGTGTTATGACCCATCCTCCAATATTGTATTTAATAGTTTATTGCTGTTTATATATGATGTGTAGGTTGGTACAATTGAACATCTGCATGCATATCCTAGGTACATTGTACCTAAATTATGTTCTCTTGAATAATAAAGGTAACTGAAAATTTCAGCCTTTTATTATAATTATTAAAATACTATCATTTATGGATTATCATATTCTCTTAAACCACGATGACTTGATAATGCTAAGGGAGGTCTTGATTTTACCCAAAGTCGGTCAGATAATCTTTCAATCACGTATGATTTAGAATATGAAAGGTAAGGAAGTTGTGATAGGTTTGAAAGCTTTTACTCTTGATTTGTATTTCCTCACTTTTTGCAGCTTAGTCTCATGAGAGGATATTATGTATGTTTCTTTGACCAAGGGCTGTAGTGGAGAAGAAAGATAATTTGCTTGGTTGAGAGCTGGTGTATCCCCTCCTACAAGAAGGGAGTTCAGGTTAGGGAATTTAGTCTGTTATAAACATATCTTGGGTGGGTAGGGTATGGCATTTATGAGAAATAGTGAGAAAGTTTCTCTTTGGACCCTGTCACCTTGTGAATCAAAACCAGTTTGGTCTTTGGCAGAGTGATTAGGGTGGTAATCCTTGTTTGATCTTCTATACGCACTAAAGATCTGGAAGTTCAAGTCTCAAGGGTACTTTGTTGTTTCTTATGTTCGTTTTCAAGTTGAAGATGGTAATTGTATTCATGTTGGAAGAATCCACGGGTTGCTGTTGTATTCCTTGTTTGTCCCTTTCACATTTTATGTTCATAATGAGTTGTTTTTTGTATATAAGCTTGCAATGGTGATTCATATATGGGAACCTCCATCTTTTTCTTATCTGAATCATAGTTGTCATGGCGCCATGACGAGATGCAACAGTAGTTGACTGTCAGGTTGCCTAGGCGATAAGACACCCTCCATGGCGTTCGTATGGCAACAAATCATTTACAATGTGCAATTTATATATTTGTTTATTTTACTACAAAAGTATATTGAACAATAAATTTTTATATACATTAAAACTTAAACATCACAACTAACAATATGAAATACAATTAAAAACACAATTATATAAATATTTTACAAATTCAAAAATAAAACATTTGACACTGAAAACTAGTAGAACAAGTCAATAAACACTACGTAGAAAATAAATAATCAACCAAGTCAACACTCATCACACATTACAGGTATAATAAGTAAAAAAATTACACCATATAGCAAGTTCATGAGTTATGAGCACAAAAAGACTTAATCACTTAACTTGGACCAGCTACTAAGTTTGGCGTCTAAGGCGTCATCTTTTCTTCTCTAGTACCAGGACACCTAGTCGTCGACTAGGCGACGGCCATGACAACTATGATCTGAATAACTAAGACAAAGGAGTCGTTTTCACTTATTTTTTACCTAATTCTTGCTTCATCTCACTCCCTTGTGAGGCTCACTTGGTGTCTAGATCCATCTGTAAGTTTGTCTTATATATCTTCTCTCATCTTTTTGACCATTGGCCATCTCTTCACTTTCCTAAAGCATTCCACATTTGAAAGCAAAGGGCCACTCAAAGATGTACTTTTATTTCGTCCTTGTTTCTCAGTAGTCTTGATACTACCAAATACTATTTGGGTGCATGTCCTAAATCCTTATCTCCATGTGTCATGTGTATGCAAGTTAGGTTGAAACATTCTCATTTTTTTTGTTCGCTATGCTCTTTGTAGTTCTGGGAGAGAGTTGGTCATTTATTTCCATTTAAGCCATTTAAGAGAAGCTTATTTGTAACAGACATTGGGGTGTTGGTGACAATGGTGATGGAAGATCCTTAGCGTGTGTGGCATGGTTACTAAGAATGTGGATCGAAAATGAAAGGTACGTGGAACGCTACCTATTGGTGAAATAGAAAAGGTATCTACATTCCCGTACAACAATTTGGAATGCGGAATGATAGTTCCCGGTTTGCGAATCACATGGTGGATAGGGTTCCCTGGTAACCCCAGAACTGGTCTTCTATTTTATGGGGTTTGGACATAGAGGAATGCAAGGGTGTGCAGTGTCCGGTCGATGGCCTTTCACTTGTCAATACATGGGATCGAGTTTCTTTCTATAAAACACTATAGGCCTCAACAATGGGTGCCTGCCATGGTTGTCTATATTGGATTTACCAGGGACTTGGGAGGCTGTCATTGAGTGAGGATACTCTTTGTATATTAGTTTTTCTTTTATTTTCTTCTTGGATGACCTCGTGCCTTCCTTATGCAATGTTTACGCTCCAATTTGTGTTGATAATCTTCTACTTTTATCTAATAACCAATATAATGGTTTATTGTGCATACCTAAAATTCTTGCACAGTAGGGCAATCTAAGTCTAAATAAAATAAAGGACTAATCTCTCTTTCACGATAAATATATGTAAATCATGGTTATCAAGTCGTCGCCTAGGCGACGCTTAGTCTTCCGAGCGGTAGAAATTTTGAAGTCGTTTGGACGACTTGGTTGGAGGTAAGTAAGTCGTGCGCAGCCGCAAAAAGCGACACCTTGCACGACTACAAGGCGACTTGGACGACTTACGAGTACAACGTTCGACTTGGATATTGCGGGTCGACCTGAAGTTAACTGGGTAAAAAAAAAGCTAAAACCTAATCGATCGTTAGATCGATCGCTATTCACAACAAGCAGGGAGAAAGGGAGCAACAAAAAGGGAGAAAGGGATTACAAGTCTGCAATAGAGAGGGAGAAAGAGATTACCGGCGTCGTTGACTACTCCCGTACTCTGGTAGCTCGCGAATCGCGATTTACACTTCTACATGTATGCTTCTTTTACTCTTCTTCTTCTACTCTTCTACTCTTCTACTTTTCTTCCTCTCTACTCGTCTTCTTCTACTTCTACTTCTACTTCTACTTCTACTGTTCTTCTCTCTTCTGAGTTATGTCAACCTTTTTTCTTTCTTTCTTTTATTTTTCTTTTTGGGTATATATTTTGCTGCGTTGAGTGTATTGACATGTTGCCCAATTTTTTTTTCTTTATTTCTGGCTTTGTTGACATGCTGTCCAATTTTTTTCCTTTGTTATTTCTTGTCTATTCTGCTTAGTCACTAGTCAATCGTCATGTGCTAATTTTTTGTATATATATATATATATATATGATATTGTTCTGCTTTGTTAAATGTTAACTCACAACTCTTTGTTGACTCAGGACTTTGTTGCTGAATATGATATAATATGCTGCTAATTGATATGATAATTGATATGCTTTTTATCATTTTGACTTGATCTTGTCCGCTTCTTCTTGTAAGTTGATATGTTGAATATGGAAAATCATTAGAAATATAAATATATAAATATTCATATACATGTTAAATATATATAATTTTATACGTATAAAATTTACATTGTTAACGACTTGCGGATGACTAGTTGGGCGCTTTGTCGACTAAGCGCTTAATCTCTCAGTTGTCGCTATGCCTCGACTTGGCGCCTTTGATGTATATACATCTTCAGAAGAACAATCTAAGGGTGATAAATCCAATTCTTTTTCTTTTTGTCCTTTTGAGTTCATATTCATAAAAGCAGGCAGTATGCAATAAAGCAAGAATGAGACCCATCTTTACTCTTATTATTATAAGCATTAATGTCGTTATCGGTACTATTTTTGGTAAGAATCTTCTAAGTCATTCAACATTTGAATTACTTAAGTCTTTTCTTTTTTGTTTCCATCATCTTGATTTGGCTCATGTCACCAAGAAATTTTGAATAAAGATATTTAAGTGCAGGCTCATCATTATTGGTATTATTATTAGCATTATAGTTATCATTACTGTATGTGGTAAGATCCTTCTGTCTTCATTTTAATATCCCTTGTCATACTTCTTTCTTTTTCAGGTATTTGCATACGTTCTTTAGCAATTTAATGTTACAATTTTGCATAGGTCCTTGACTTAGGGTTTGAGCATTTTCCTTTTGTTGTAGATCTGTTGTACAAGGCTAACATTAGTAGTGGAAGTGTATTGGAATATGCCCTTGCTTTCACAAGTGCGGCGCTCGATAAATATTGCGGTAAATGGAGTGCAGCTCCAAAGACGGGTTTTATTGATATTACAACATCGAAGGACTTCTACCGTATATTTAGTGGCCTGCAATTCGTAAGAACTTGTCTTCTAAGCCTCTTTTATTTTTTGTCGCCAAAGGTATAATATATAGTAAACTTGTGGTGTAAAATATCTTAAATCCATACTCCATGAATCTCAAATATGTAATGATATTGATATCTTGATTTACTTACAATTCAACTCTCTTGATAATAAAATATATGATAATTTTTCTACACCAATAGGTAAGTCATAATTTCTTTCTCAATATTATATAGTTTTACCAGTCTTGTGTTACTAGGCTCCTAACCGTTAACGAAAGATGGTCTTTGCTTTTGCTCTTTGACTGCCAATTTCATGACATGTAATATGTTTATTCAAATTTATACTCTTAACTAGGTTTAGGTGTTATTTCTCACAGATGATATATCTTAAACTATATTTCCATTGTTGTGACACCAACTTGTATTCAGTTTGAAGATCAGACTATTAAGGGAAAGATAAGAACACCTTGTCAAGTTAACCTAGAGAAATAACTCTAGAACTTTGTAGAGATGCTCTGGATCGTGAGTTTGAACCAAGGACCAAATGCATGGAAAATTTAGGAAGTACATATACTTCCCCTAGGCCAACATGTCCTTGTCAAATACATTAAGAATACCAACGCATCACAAAAACTATTGGGCACATCTTAATCTGTTTTCATGTTTCACATCTCTCGAATCTGGGTCATGCTAGTCCCATTGTCCATAAATAAAGTTGTAATCTCTGATTTTGAGTAGAATGAATAATTGAATGTTTAGTATGGTTCTAGCTCTACCTACATTATGGCTCCATGACGGTCCATCATGGCTCCATACATGTTGAATAATTGAATGAAAAAACATAATATAGTATGAATACACAGTCCATGACGGCTCTATCATGGCTCCATACATTTCCTAGATTATAACAGCCACTGAACATATATCATGTTGAGCTATTTAATTATTGTTAACAGTAGCTCAATTAACTTATTTTAACGTGGATAACCTAAGAAGTAATTCCTTATATTGCTGTTAGGCAAATATATTTACTCTAACTTTGTGGAAACATACCAACTTTCCTTTTCATCTATCTTATATATTGACATGGTATAAAACCAGGAAAAGTTAAAAGAGATTGGGAACTAAATATAGTAGGCAGATACTGTTTTTATAATGTATTAGCCCTGATAAGGTAGGTATATGTCTCCTAGCTCACTTATTTGCTAGCACTATACTACTTTATGACAAAATTTCCGTGAGAATTTCCATGTATAAGATTTTTTGAAGTTAGGAATATGGATGTCTCAAGAAATGCACTTCACATATCTTTCTGAACTATTAAGCCATTAGTTAAAACTTAATTAACTTTCTGAACTGTTTATCTTTTTGTTTAATCATAAGCTGAGCGATTTGTGTATAATAAATTGTTCCGCTTTGAAGAGTATGCATAATACAAAGATTGTTATAAATTTGTTACATACTGATGCGGGTTGATATGGGGAGGAAGAAGAAATCAAAATTCAAGAGCACGTCATAGAAAGGAGAACAAAAGGAAGCTTTCCTCAACCAAATTGATAAAATATGTATATGATAAGTGCTTATAGTATTCTTATTCTCCACAACTAATCACTTAATCGTTCCCAATACAATGTAACAATAGTCCAAGGCCATTTCCTAGTCTAGATACAACTTACTAGACACTAATTACTAGGACAAACAACAATTAGGTACTTATACCAAGATTCTAATGCGTCTAGATTCAAGTTATTTCAATATCTTCCAAATGCATCTCCGTCCCAAATGCATCCATAAAAATACTCCCTTGATGCATTGCATCACATAGTGAAGATGAATCTCAGGGCCGTAGTAGAAAACTATGTCCTTTAAATATGTAAATCTTTCGATGCTTTTAGTGTCAAGTTGTAATACGATTAGTATTCCTCAATTAATGAAGTGTCATCTTTAAGTTCTTCCTACATGAAATAAAGTTGAGGCATTTAATGAAAAAGTTTAGAATATTATAAATAGAACTTCCACATGCAATGCGTGTTCTAATTCTTTGATAATTTTCCGAGGAGAAATTTTGGTGGTTGTTTCATCGACTTGTGTTCTCTTTTTGGAATGACGAATTATAAGAAAATTAATGCTCTAATCAGAGCTTATTAGAAACCATCTTGAGAAGAGGTGCAAATGTAATTTTTTACCAGTATGGTTTACTTTGTAGTTCTTGCATTAAGTTTTCCCGATTAGCTTTTTGATCAAGGAAATATTTTAGTTCTACAATTGCCTCTTTGCGTGAGACCCACCTGTATTTTTACCATAAACTTTTGCTCAAGAAGGACATGTCTGATGCCACATTATAGATTTTACCCTAGTATATTTTGGAAAAGAGTTATTAGATACTCTTATTGAACAAGCAAACTATTTATGGTACTTGTGCTCCGACATGGTACTCTTATATGCCAAACCTCTAAATTTAGATTACCAGAATATTTCTTTGTTTTCTGACTTTAATTGCATAAATTCAGTAATTCTAACTTAATATTCACCAGTGATGATGAAGCGGCATTTTTTACACCTACTTTCTTTAGTCTGTATGAATACCATAAAAACGCAATTATGTATTGATGACAATATATTCGGAAGAAGATGGTTGCATAATGTGCTGTATGCTATGCTAGACACAAGATGGTCGTATGATTTCATTCTGATGGAAAAGATTGTAATCCAGTCACCTAGAAACAACTTTTAATTGACACCAACTTGTGCACCACACTCCCACTTTTGATCTGAACAAGTTCCTAACCTGCAGGAATATCTTGAAGAATCTGTTCAGGTAACACCAAACAATCATGATACACTTGGTGATTCCGTGGCCTGGGGTGGTTGTACTGTAATGTACTTGCTTGGCCAACAACTGCATTTTGAACTATTTGATTTTTCGTATCAAGTCCTGAATGTTGCAGAAGCGGAAGCTGCAGCAATAACACAATCCCACAAGAACCCTCAGTTTGCCCAGGTAATTGAAATTTACTTGTCCTCGGATAGGAAAAGTTATTTGGTGTATCAGGTTGTTTTGATGTCGCTTTAGCATGTTTCCATTTAATTCACCGATGCAAATAGTGTCTACCTTTATATATCTGTACTCTACCTTACTTCATTAGACTGATATTAGTAATAGTTATGTTACTATTTATTTCCTTATCGGATATGTATCAAGACCCCTTTGGTTAATATGGAACTGCTCGTTCCCACTTTTGGAAGATTTTGTTTAACCGGCCTGGATTAAGGAGTTTAGACCTTATTATAATTCAAGAAAGAAATTTTTAACACAAGGGAATCTTTCTCTATTCAAGGGTGGGTGGGTGGGTGGGTTTAAGGGGTTGGATTGGATCCTTTATGCTTGCTCCTACCTTCAATTTAAATCTGTGCTTTTATCTATTTGGATTCTACATTAAAATCAGATATGTATTTCCCAATGACGGGACATGGGATATTTGTGCAAAATTAAAAGAAAGATGTAAAATGATTGTCCAAGTGTCTTACATCATTAAAGGAAAATAGCATCAAACGAGAGAACGCAAGGGGGATAGAAAAAGATTCCTATAAGTACTTCGGCTCACACCAGATTTTCTCATCTCAACCACCTAAAGAATGGAAGATGAGCGTTTTTCTGTTTTCCTTTTACTAGTAAGGTGTTACATAGTTCCTATAGCATGATACTTTGTCAGTCCACTTAAGACCCATTCTTGTAACTTTATGTAGTAGGCTTATGTCTTATGCTCTTTCGGATTGAAGGAATGGAATGGAGTAAGGAATTGAATGATTTTAGCATCTCAAGTGCATGTTTGGTTGGTGATGGTAGTGGGTGGTGCGATAGGATAGCATAGCTGTCACGTTCATTCATTTTATTGGAGTGGATTCCATTCCACCACCTCAACCATGGAATGAAAATCAACGGAATGGAAAGAATTTTTTTCCATTGGAATGGTTTATCCGTCAATATGAGTAACCACATATACTTTTTTTCATTTTATTCCATTCTATTTTGGCCCTCATTCCTTAAATCCAAACACAACATTAGCGTTAGAGAAAACAAGATGACGAGTTAAATTTTATGTTTTGAGGATCCAGCGTTGTATTTTTCTTGTGTAATATGCATCTACTCATCTCTGCTTATGGGGAATTTATCTATTCTTTCAATCCAAGGTCATAGAGACGACAATGTTTAATATGAAAGTTATTTCATCTCCTAAATTTAAATGATGAATTCTTAAGTGGTGAAGTTTTCAATACAAGCCCTACAATCATTTCGTGGAAAGCATATCAAATAGGAACCAAAGATGTTACTGATGGAAGCTTTAGTTACTCTGAACATGCTTGGACAAATCCCATGACATGCCTACACTGTTTTCTACTGATCCAAACTTTAATTCAGAGCTGATTGTAAAGCAATCTAAAGGGTAATTGGGCAAGGGCTCGTTCCTGGAGCAGAGGGCCGGTCTGAACGGGTAGTTTTGTACTTTCGAGTGAATTAAAGTTACTTATATTCATTATATAAGGAGAGGATTCTGCAATTGTATAATATACGAATTTTCTAATAGATAGTGAAACTGTCAGCCGCTTACCGTAGGCTAACCAAACGTTTTGGGTGAACCACGTAAATTTTGTGTTTTGTGTGATTGTTTTTCTTTCGTTTTCTCTTTTGCTATTATTTTTGGCTGCATTGTTAATCTCTAACAATTCCTTGTGGAACTTCATCTATAAATTATGACTAAATTTGTTCACGCTTATACTCAAAACATTAGAATTTCAATTTTTGATAGACGATTATTAATCCACATTAACTCAAGCCAGAAAGACCTGTCCCTCTTCCAAGCATAACTACGTAATGACATATTTCTTAGTCTCATTTATCTATATTAGGATTAAGATTGTGATTATGCTTCTTTTTTTTCTTTTTTCTTTTTTTTGGGGTGGGGTGGGGTGGGGTGGGGTGGGGTGGGGGGGGATAAGGAAGGTCTCGGCATCCTTTAGAAGGTAATTCAATATATGTGTAGTTGCATATTTTTGTCCAATCAACAAATTTTGGGTGAATTTACATTAATTAGCTTGAACTTTGTGATTTTTATTATAGTTATTTCCTTATTTTACTTAAATAAGGATATTCTAACATTTTACATTTTTTTTGTATCGGGTCTTTGTAAATGACTGATGTATGGAATTCTTATAACTTTGATATTCATGAGTTCTTGAACTGCTAATTTTTGCAAATTGGTCCTTGTTTTGGCTAAAAAAGGGATGGGAAGCTCTATTAGAAGCTATGAAGAAAGCAAGACGGTTGAACAATCATGTATTCTCCATGCTGAAAGCTCGCTGTCCATTAGAAGATAAGCAGGCATGCGCCATCAAGCAAAGTGGTGCCCCCCTACATCGTATCAAATTCGAAAACACAGTATCTGCCTTTGAAACTCTGCCACAGAAAGGTGCCTGAGCCGATTGGTTCCTTCATTTGCACTTGTGATTTAATATTTGTTCATTTCTTTTCTCTTCACTTTTTTCGCTTGTGATTGTACTAAATAGTAGTCAGTTTACATGAGAATTGACAGTCCAAAAGGAAACAAAAACATGAGAATTATCTAATATCCTTGATTCATTCATTGCTTGTTGAAATAGAGTTTTGGTTTGATTATGTCAACATTGGCCATTCATGTCCCAACTTTGATTTTGTATTATGTTGAAGGAGCCAATTTTTCCAGAATTTAGTCATTGTTGTAATTTTCAATTGTGAGAGTTATTTCGTTAGTAGTGAGTCAACTTCTTGTTCAGCTCAAGATTGAGTGATATAACGACATTCCAACATAAAACATCAATGATCTTGGTACACTTGATGTGTGTCAATTTAGCCTCAAGAAACCAAAATATACTCAAATTTTAATACTACCTCTATTCCATATTATAAGATCACTGATTTATTTGAGATGTTTTTAAACTTAAAATTTAGATGATTTATTAAAAATTACTCCAATAAATTTTACAATGATATGAACTTGAACATTAAATAATTTACAATATTCGGTATTATACTTAATAAAATTAAAGGAATTAATATTAATTTTAAATTTAAAAATGACTTGAATTAACTTCAAAAAGTTAAAAGGTAGGAAGTATGATTTTTTTAATCCCTTATAAACACTTTCAATCAACACATTGATAAGTCTAATATAAAATTCCTACTTCCCAAATGTTAAATACCTAGTTGTCCCATCTTCCAAAACTGAGAATTTATTAGCTGCTTTTATTTCTTTTTTTAAAATATAAATTTCCTCTCTTCTAAAAATTAAAAATATATTTATATGTCAAAATTTGTAATAATATTAAATTTTCAAATGTACCATTAATCCTAGCTAATATTTAGAGATATTGTAAAAAAAGTTAGAATTATTATATTATATTATAATAAAATAAAAATAAATTTTTAATTTTAAAACTGTTGTCGCCAGCTGGTCTTTACATTGGGTTTTTCAAGTCTTCCCAACCCAGGACTATAACACATTGTGATAATATTGACTTGAAATTACAACACAAAAAGTGAAGTAGGACTCTGCGAATGCGGTGTACTTCACCTCTGGTGAGATCAATTCATTATATATATATACACACTTATATATATTGTAGTTTTTTTTAATAAAAGATTTAGCTTTAAAATTAAACAACACTAACCGAAAAAAATATCTATCTACCTATATTTTTAACAAACTTTAACACAAGAAAATAAAAAGAAATTGATATTTTTACATAATTTTTTGATATTTTTGTATGAAAAGTGTTGTTATAGATGTATAGTGTCGGTAAAAACGTCGTTATAAGATCTGTAGCTACAATTTTTATATAAGAATATCAAAAAATTACGTAAAAAATATCATTTTCCAAAAATAAAAAGATAACAATCAAATAAGTCTAGTTACCATGTTTTGTACATTCTATATATTTTATTAATTTTTTTAGAAAGTAGGGAATCATCGGTCCATTGACTTTAATTACTTAAATGAGTAATAAAATTCTCAAATATTTTATTTTAAATGACGTGTCATCATTGTATTAATTGATTAGATATTTTTTGTGATTAAACTATTTTATGAAATATTCCGTTTCAAAATTAGAAATATATTTTGATTTTTTAAAATTAATTTATGAAATTCTAAAATTCACAATTGATATAATTTTGTTTAAGTTTTGAAAATTAATAATTAATAGTATTTTATAGTTAATTTATAATTATTATATTTATTTGTATTAAAGTTAAATAATTTTATATCAAATTTAAATTTTAAAATTTTACGAATTAACTCAAAAAATCAATATATATATATATATATATATATATATATATATATATATATATATATATATAATCTTGAAACTAATGAAGTATTATTTATCTTAGTCAACATTGTGTCAGACATACAAAAATTTGAGATGTCTTTTAGAGCATCTCCAGCAGATGGACCATCTCATAGACTATATTTAGTCCATATGACATCAACAGATGTCTTTTAGTCTTCAATACTTCCCGCAGATGGACTATCATGTGAACTATCTCATGGATTATAATATAAAAAGGATTAAAATAATCAATAAAATAAAAAAAACTAGTATTAAATATAATAAAAATACAAACTATTATTAACAAAATACTTACAATTGTACATATTTATAGATTTTTCAATTTACATTTTCAATTTCTATTCGTTAGTATTTTATTATCGTTCTGGCCAATTTTTTTTTTCCGTTCTGATTTTTTATATATCCTTTGGAGTAGCCATGCCCTTCATCTCCTTCTTCAGCTGTTTCTCCTTCTTCAGCATCCTCATTTTCTTTCTTCTTCACTCATCTCTCCCATTTAAATATATTAAAATTTATAGTCACAATTATAGTTCACCAACTCTCTTGTTCCTTGATATAGTCTGTGCCTCATCAAAAAAATCAATGGACTATATTTAGTCCATCTGTTGGAGCGAGATATGTGTTCTTAGACTAAATATAGTCTAAGATTGTACTGCTGAAGATGCTCTCTCGCACAAAATATGTAAAATAATTTTTATTTTATTTTATTTTTGTTAGTAGTCCTTTAACTTTGGCATACCCCCTTTGACACGATATTTTCATATGGCAATGTTTTTTGTTTTGTTTTGTTTTTTAAAAATAATATTTTTTGAGAACCTATTTTATTATAATTCGATTCTAAGTATACATGAACCTAAAGAAAACTTGCCTTACTTTATGCATAGTCTTGATTAATTTAAAAATCTTTTGATTTATATTGACGAGTAGAGTCAAATTTATAATTTTCAAGAATAAAAAAAATACCTCTACAACTAAGCTATCGAATTTGGTCTTCATAAAACAATGTGCAAGTACATATAATGTCAAATTGTCAACGAAGGGCAATTAGGTATTTAGGTCTATTGACCTATTAATTTGTGTTATTTAAAGACCAACCCAACCTAGCTTTCATCTTGGGGAGTTACAGAAGCTGACAATTAATGTTGTTTGAAGCACTTTGAGATTCGAGAATAGAAGCTTTTACTTCAGCACATTCAACTTCGTATCTACAACTACAAGTAACATGTAGGAATACTGTGTATTTATAGTTCTTGATATCCTTGATTTATTATTATTATAATTATACATTTGTATGTATTAAATATAGTAGTGCATTTTAATATAATGCATCCACATGGAGATGAGTGCATTGCAGCATGTATCAAGGAATTGCTTGCGACCCAATGCTTAAAAACTGCATGATAAAAGACTCTCTTCTTATATATTCTCTTTTCTATAATTATTAAATACATAATTATAAATATTATAAATATAGACACTTAAAAACAATTTTGCATTTTTAATTACACAACTGATGAGTGGGTTTTATACTTAAGATTTGGATATCTTTAGGGCTTAATTCTTTGTTAATTTTAAGTATTTTTAGTGTCATTTTACTTGTTTTTGTGTCTGTGTTGTAGGAAACGGTTTCGGAAGGTCAAAACATGAAAAATGGAACTTAGTGACATTTTAGTAATTTCTGAAAAATTAGTACCCCCCCGGGGTGGGGGTTTCCTAGTGTAAAAAAGCCCGCGGGGGCGGACTTGTCGGGAAGAAATAAAGAGTTTTCAGAATTTGAGTTTAAGGAGAATTGATTTGAGCTGTTTTGTTCGAGGACTTTAAGGAGGACTAAAAGACACATGAAGAGGCATATAAAAGGAGGAGAATCACAATGATTAAGTAAAAGATTCCATTAGATTATATTTTCATTAGATTAGGATAAAACCCTAGTTTTTATTAGATTTGGAGATTAAAGCAACTTGGAGACCATTGAAGATTCAAAGCAGGAGCACGAAGCAGCATCAAATCTGCAGACAACAGATTTTATTATTTCATCTACTCTTATTTTTGTCTTTTAATGTTTATTCAATTGTGGTGTCTTGGTTTGAATTCATTCATCATGAACTAAATTATTGTTTAAGATTACAATGGAGCTTGTTGCATACTTTATTTTTAGTATGCATCTTTGTTAATTATTGTGATTATTCTTGGATTGTCTATTATGATTTATGTTTATCGCTTAATTTCCTAGCTAATGATTACCGTGATAATCTATATAAACTCGAGAGATGGATTATAGATTTAGATCTGATCATAATAGCATGTTATTGTATTTTCTGTATGGTGTTGGAATTCATGATTTATGTCTAGGATAGACACATGAAGAGGCATATAAAAGGAGGAGAATCACAATGATTAAGTAAAAGATTCCATTAGATTATATTTTCATTAGATTAGGATAAAACCCTAGTTTTTATTAGATTTGGAGATTAAAGCAACTTGGAGACCATTGAAGATTCAAAGCAGGAGCACGAAGCAGCATCAAATCTGCAGACAACAGATTTTATTATTTCATCTACTCTTATTTTTGTCTTTTAATGTTTATTCAATTGTGGAGTCTTGGTTTGAATTC
Source organism: Panax japonicus (assembly GCA_020205505.1). Lineage (NCBI taxonomy): Eukaryota > Viridiplantae > Streptophyta > Magnoliopsida > Apiales > Araliaceae > Panax > Panax japonicus. Next base: position 18,191,977 of record CM035112.1, on the reverse strand, counting down.
ATTCATCATGAACTAAATTATTGTTTAAGATTACAATGGAGCTTGTTGCATACTTTATTTTTAGTATGCATCTTTGTTAATTATTGTGATTATTCTTGGATTGTCTATTATGATTTATGTTTATCGCTTAATTTCCTAGCTAATGATTACCGTGATAATCTATATAAACTCGAGAGATGGATTATAGATTTAGATCTGATCATAATAGCATGTTATTGTATTTTCTGTATGGTGTTGGAATTCATGATTTATGTCTAGGATAGACACATGAAGAGGCATATAAAAGGAGGAGAATCACAATGATTAAGTAAAAGATTCCATTAGATTATATTTTCATTAGATTAGGATAAAACCCTAGTTTTTATTAGATTTGGAGATTAAAGCAACTTGGAGACCATTGAAGATTCAAAGCAGGAGCACGAAGCAGCATCAAATCTGCAGACAACAGATTTTATTATTTCATCTACTCTTATTTTTGTCTTTTAATGTTTATTCAATTGTGGAGTCTTGGTTTGAATTCATTCATCATGAACTAAATTATTGTTTAAGATTACAATGGAGCTTGTTGCATACTTTATTTTTAGTATGCATCTTTGTTAATTATTGTGATTATTCTTGGATTGTCTATTATGATTTATGTTTATCGCTTAATTTCCTAGCTAATGATTACCGTGATAATCTATATAAACTCGAGAGATGGATTATAGATTTAGATCTGATCATAATAGCATGTTATTGTATTTTCTGTATGGTGTTGGAATTCATGATTTATGTCTAGGATAGAGATATACCTATACATCACATGTAATTTGATAGAGAACTTGTACTTTAAATCCTCTTTAATTGTAATTCACATAGATATATAGTGAAATAGTTAATTAGGGTGTTCTTCTTAATTCTATCATCGATGGATTTAAGTTGATTTGAGTATGATGAATTGAGAGATTGTCATATTTACTTATGTGTTCTTGATTAACAATTCAAAATAGTGAGCATAATTGATAAGAAGTGTATTAATTCGAGTGAAGGAATAAGTAAAGTTGTGATCTTAAATCTTCATAATCTGAATTTTAACTAGTAATAATTATAATTAGTTTAATTAAATAATTTAATTCATAACTTTAAATTGATTGTTTAAATAAAATTAGTTTGGTTAAGAGTTAGTATTTGGTAATTTGTATTAATAATTCCTCGTGGAAACGATACTCTACTTTCACTTTATTACTTATTGACCACATATATTTGTGTGTTGTGCGTAACTAAATTTTATAATAACAATAACTTTAATATTAATTAAAAATTTAATGTCGATGATGTCATGCTAAAAATGACAGTAAAAAGTAATGACAATTAAAAATATAATATCACTTTATAAACTTAAAAAAACTACTATTTTCTTTTTTTTAAAAAAAATAAACTAAAAAAGAAAAATATATCTCTAATTTTAAAACGAAAGATATATATATATATAGGGATTCCATCCACAACAACCGGTTGTTGGGAGTAACCCATTTTTGGCCAGCCGCTACAACCTGTAGCGGCTTATAAATTTTTTTTTACATAAGGGCCGATACAGGCTGTAGCGGTTGGCCAAAAATGGGTTGCTCCCAACAACCGGTTGATGTGGATGGAATCTCATATATATATATATATATATATATATAGAGTCCGGATCCAGTCCGGGATCCCGGACTCTACTAAAATACGGACCTTTTTTTTTTTTTTTTTTGCTTTTTTTTTTTTGAAACAAAAAAAAAAAAAATTTATGGAATTGAAATTTTTCCATAATACAGTGTTTTGGGCGTGATTTGGATGCCTATAACGAAATATGTCTGTACAGTCTGGGCAGACTGTACATACATTGGTTGGGGTAGGTGTTAAAAACACACCCAATACACTTTATTTTGGAAAAATTTCAGTTCCATAATTTTTTTTTTTTTTTAGTTGTTCTACCAAAAAAAAAAAAAAAAAAAAAATTTTGGGGTCCGGATTTGATCAGGTCCGGGAGTCCGGACCTGATCAATTCTGTATATATATATATATACATATATATATATATATATATATATATATTACAAAGTGTGCAACTAGAGTTAGTTAACTGTGGTAAGAATTTTAAATGATGCTATTAGATTAACAAAATTATAGTTTATAATTTTTCTTACAAATACATATTGTTAAAAGAAAAAATGTCATTGATAGAATTCACTAAAAAAAAATTTAAACTTAGTTCCTTTTAATTTTTTTTTGGTATACATCATTTTAAATTATTGTCACAATTATATATATATATATATATATATAATATATATATATATATAAGGACCTATTCCAGAACAAACATTAACTATGAGTACTGTTAGTTCTCAGTAGGCACACACCAGATCTAGAAGGAGGGGGGGTTGAATAGATCCTTTTTAATATCAAATACTTTTCCTCCTATTTATTATGTATATCTAATGAATTAGCATATAACAAACATAAGAATCTTTTCAAGCACAACGGAATAAGTAAAATATCCCATTCATTGATATATTCATAATCATACATACATTGTTCTTAGAGTTAGTTAAGTGGTAAGCAGTTAATACATATATAGTAGTTAGAGCAGTTAGATACATAATATAAATGACATAAAGTAAATGACAGAATATAAAAGACACAAGAGATTTTAAGTGGTTCAGAGACTCAAGCTCCTAATCCACTCTTCTGCTTTAACTCGCAGGATTTCCATTAAGGAAATGCAGCACCCTGAATTACTAAGATTCCTTCAAGGCCAACATCCTTGGAACTTTAGTTCACTAAGAACTCTTTAAGCCCAGCATGTTTGGAACTCCTTTAGTTCCCTTGGAACTCTTCAAGCCTAGCAGGCTTGAAACTTCATTTAGTCCCTCTGGACAAGGACCTTTCAGGCCCTGGCTTCTTCTTGTTGTAGTTGTTGTTGTTGTTGGTGCCTTGCTGCTAAGATCTCTTTAAGCTTGAACATCTTCTGTACTTAGCAGCTTGGCACAGTCCTCTTTGCATTCTGCTTCGAGTTTGGACCACATCTTCTTTGATGCAACTGATCTTCACTCTTTTCTGCTCATTTTCATCTGATGTCAGCTGAGCACCATCATCATTTGGGTTTGCTAAGTGTTTGAGCTTTTGGTAGACTTCGTCTGGCACTTAGCATTCCCTGAACCCTTCTTGAATGGTTTGCAGATATGGGTCTGCATCTGTTCTGTTTTAGCGTTTGATTCATGGTGATTCGTAGATTGGCTCTCTTGATCTTCTTTGTACTCTGCCACTTTTCTAAATGCTATCTTCTTGGCCTTCTCGGCTCTCAGCTTAGCTGTCATCTTCAGTGGCATTCTTATTCTTGTTGATTGAAGCTTTTGTCTGTTCAGTTCCTTCTTCAAAGCTGCTTCACTTCCACCTTTGTAGTCTCTCTGTCACTGAGACTTGTTCTATTTAGCTCTGGTGAAACTCGTATAGTCAACACTGTAGCATTCCAACAACGCAACGATTTTGCAACTTCAACAACTCTTGATCCTTGAAGCTCTGGCTTATTTGTACTCCTTCCCAGTCTTCCCATTGATTAGCCGTTGAAAGTTATTTGAATTGCTTCACAGATCTCGAGTTATTTGGTGCAGATTGCAGATGTGAAATGACATCCCCTTTTTTATCTTTCTGACATTGCAGTCTACTATTTCACCTACACCATCAGAGATGTCACTTTGATGTCTTGGGCAAGTAGTCAACTTTACTTCTCCCTTCTGATTTCTCGATTAGAACATCAGAGATTGTCCTTTTGCATCGATGCTCTCAATAAGCTATATTTTAATATCACTCTTCAGATTGAACCATTGCTAATGCTTCAATATGACCAAACTCTACGATTCTAATGCTTATTCTTAGACCTGATCGTAGTGTCTTGTTGAATGTTGCTTGTTGAATGTTGCTTATTGACTAGTTGAGACCACACTAAGATCCTGAGGAGTGTTCATTGGATCTTCAATGTAGAACATTTCTTCTTTTTATTGTGCAGTGCTTCAATACTTCTGTTTGCCTCGACCGATCTCAGGAACTAATAGCTTAACTTCTTGTTCTGACCTCTTTTGAATGGCAAGACACTTCAGATTTATGGCATGTCCAGCTCACTTTCTCCTTGTGGTCTCCCGTTCACTTATCTTCAATGGACTAACACAATGCTTAATCACTTTAGCCTTGTTCTTCAAAAGCTGACCAGTATATACTTCATCAGTTCCTGCTTTGTTTGGCAAACACTATGATCCTGGATATTTCCAAGATTGTTGTCTTTTGTTTACTTGACAGTTACTGCACTTGCTGATTTTCCTTAGTCAATTACTGAAGTCTTCTTCTGATCAACTTGTGGAAGACTTCATCTTGAATGGCTTCACAACTAAATCTGGATGTTGATTGGGTTGGTGCTTAGATCTTTTGTTAGCTTGCATGCTATTCGTTGAGTGCTCTCTGGTTTCCTTCAGGTGGAATGTATCTTTTCAGCTTAGACCAGAGGCTTCATACTTTGGATATTCTAGGAGTGCTAATTTCTTGAGGATCATATTTGCTCTACGATTTTGCCTTGGCGTTGTGAGTACTTCTGTTGAATCCTTAGTTCTACACTCTACGATTTTAGCTTTGGTTCTGCAGACACTACAACTCCAAGATCAAGTGCCGACACTCTATGATCTCTGACCTTAAGCTTGTTGTCTTCATCTGATCCAGCTCGACTACGATCTCTGCCTCTGATGTGATTAGTAGACTCTACGACTTTGAATATGGTTTATGATTCTTGACTTGGCTTTGGTAGATGCTCGGTTGGCTCTTAGACAGGCTATCTCTACGATTCTGAACATGACTTCCTTAGTAGACTACGGCTCTAAAAAAGTTCTTCTCGACACACTATGATCCTACCTCGTTTCTCCTAGCAGTCTACGAACTCCGAGATTTACTATCTTGCAGACTACGATTCTGCCTTGATAGCTTTCGAGTTTTCCTCGACTCTCCTGAAAGACTACGATTTCTGGTGCAGTGCTCAACGTTCAGACAAGCCTATCTATTACATTATAAGATCAACCTAAAAAGCTTGATCTTTTTATATTTATAGTCCTTGTACATCATTTCTTTTTAAGAACTTTAAAAAACTGTTTTGCTTATATAGGATCAACCTAACACATTTGATCAATTCATTCTAAGTCCTTGTACATATGTTCCTATTATCTATCAAAGGACTTTACAGCTTTTCATAATGCAAACATACTTGCATATTCATTCATTTATATCATAATCAAATCATATATAAATAGGAATATTATTCACATGCCTATTCCTAACAATCACCCTTATTTGATTATGACAAAAATAATAAGTGCATATGCATGATATGAATGAATCTTATATACAGTGAGCAGCTGTATTTCTAAAAACAGATAATCATGAATGTCATTGATAATAATATGGTATTACATAAATTATGACACTTTACATCCTGGATCCAGAACATACCTAACTAGATAGAGATGTACCTTTTTGGCTCCATGTATGTCTTCCAAGATGTCTGTTGATCAGCTATTTATCTGTTTGATTTTTTTGCTCTTGCTCCCCCTAAGATAGTGACTCCATTTCTTTTCTCTACTCCTTCTCAGATTCATGCTCTTCTTCTTTTTCTGAGTCCCCCTCAGAAGATGATTCTGCTTCTGCTATTGCTATTTTCTTCTTTGACTTCCTCTTGACTTTCTTATCTTCTTTTCTTCTGATCTCCTTGCTCTTGCTCTTCGTTGAGTTCCTTTTTCTATGCCTCTTTTTCTCTCCACTACGACGCCCCCAAAATAGGTATACATCACCCATTCTGAGTCGCCAAATACATTGTACAGAGAACAACTACAACTTTATTATTATAATTATCGTACAAAATACGACAACACATGCTGTGAGTTTAAATACAAATATTGTCTTCTAAATAATATCCACACCCAAGTAAAGTCCTTATTACAATTATTGATACACTATTTTACAAAATAGTGAGGACTACTAAAACAACTATCTTGAATCATCACTCCATACCCCGGTTAGTCCCTGCTAAATTCTCACCCCCTGAGAAGAAAAATGGAACAAAAAGGAAAAGGGTGAGCTCAACTAGCCCAGTAAAGAACATTATGACTAAGATAATATACAACAAATTATCATTAGTCTTTAACAGGAAAAAATCTGATAGAATATAATAGACAACAAGTTTTAGATCAACAACTGCAGCGAAAACATCAATCCATTAGAAGAGTCAAGTTGAGAATGAGTTCTACTATCTTCTAAAATTTAAAAGTCCATCATCAATATTTTATCCCTGTAACAACAATCAATATGCATCTTTAATCAAATATTAATATTTGCACTACAGGCCAAAGAAATTTATTGGTATCACCAGTCGGTCATGTTCATCTCAACACTTGTTCATCTTTGCACTACGGGCCAAAGATATTCATCAGTTAATCCTTCATCTTTGCACTATAGGCCAAAGATATTCAGTAATATCATCATTTAGGACTGAGGATGATGAAAAATATTTTAAAGGAACGAATCCAGTGAAACAAAATAACAAATATTAGAGATTCATACTTCGGTTTATCCAAGTTCAAAAAAATACTCCATAATAACCAAATGTGGAGCAGAATTCAAAAATAAAGATCAAAACATGGATACAATCAAAGATAGTAACCATACTAGACATCTGGCACAAAAAGGAAAATTTTCATTTTTTTCGTCGAATAGTGTCGTATTCGTGAATAGTGCCGTATACGTGAATAGTAACCTCGATACAACAAGGTAGAAATTCCACAATAAAATCTATACTAATATTTCGGTATAATGATATTGAAAGAATAACATCATTACGAAAAAAATAGCATCCCTTACCTCAAAATAATAGTACTTCTATTCGGAATACCCGATGTAAAGTCGAAGGAAACTTGCACTGAATAATAACTCTCAAAGTATCTAAATATTCACTAAAATACGCTCGACAATATAGAGAGAAAGAAAACTTGTTTCTGGTGTGATTTTCAATTCTAACCTAAGCACCTATTTATAGGAATTGCTAGAACGCCAAAGGAGACAAAATAATAAAATAATAATATTATTATTTCTCTTCTACGCATGCTATAATTGAATTGATGAGCAGCCATCTTGGAAGAAAAATAGCAGCCCACATGTATTCAACACCAACCAAAAGTGGGTCCCACCCAATTTTAATAAAAATCATTTTAATTTTTAAAACTTCAGTAATTCATAGAAAATAGCCCGTTTATTAGAAAAATACAAATTTTATGTCTATTCCATACAAAATCAAATTCTCTACAACTTTGTAGTTTTTAAATTTTTCCAAATTCCAGACAGAAAATATCCAAAACCCACAAACGGATGATTTTGAACACATCTTAAAATTCACAACAAATCATACGTTAATTTTTAACGGTTCAAAATTTGCGGATATATACTCAACTTATATATGTATAACATATCCAAAAATCACAACGATCCAACGGCTGGATTAAAATTATAACTCATGCAATTGAGCTTTAAGAACACTGATTTGATCCTTTAATACCTCCAATCCGATAAAATACTGATAAAACACCTCAACATTAACTCCTTCATTTAAAACCACATAAATAAATCCATCATTTGTATCCGCATCAAATAAATATTTTCTTATCATATAAATCAATAATTAATTATTCACAAATAATATTATAGAATCACAATAATGACAACTAGGCAGTTCCCAGGGAAGAGGGGGCTTTCCGATAAGGGTTTCTCCTTACTGGCGCGTAATTAGGTGACCAAACCTCTCCTTGACAGAACTTTCTAGACATTGCCAATAATGTTATCTAATAATATTATTTAAATAATATGAATTATTGATCTAATATGGGAAATACTGTGCAATGACAATTATTAAAACAACAATAATATAAACTATCAACGAAGTAATTATTGAATCAATAAAATAAAATATTGAACAGTAATTACTGTAACAATTATTGAGTAGTGTCTTCTTACGTAAGGATCAATAATTCAAAAATACTGTGCAATACCGTGTGCTACTGTGTAACCATGCGTATTACTGTATTTTAACCACCAGGTATTCCAACAGTGTTAACGGTAAAAATTACGCCGTTATTTATAAAAACTCATACTTTTTCATTTTCCTTCATCCAATCGTTTTCCGTTATGGGGCCCACAAATAGCTGTGTCGTCGTACGAATATTCCCCCGACAACAAGAATATTCCACGACCAAACGAATATTCCCCGACAACAATGAATATTTTATAACCATTTGCTTATTTTGTAAAATTTTCATATTTCACCCATAACCAAAGCATTATATCAAATTAACATCTTATTAATTTATAATAATGAATAGATGAAAAATTCAATTTTATTTATAATAAGTTGGGGTCTTACAACCTCCCCTCCTTATATAATTTCATCCTCGAAATTGACGTACGTACCTGGTGTTTCGAAAAGGTGAGGGTACCTCGCTTTCATTTTCGATTCCAACTCCCAAGTCATCTCCTCAATAGCATGGTTCCTCCAAAAAACTTTAACTTGTGGTATAATCTTGGTGCGTAGGACATGCTCTTTCCTATCTAAGATCTTAACAAGTACCTCCTCGTACGTTAAATCTTCGGCTATCTCGTTTGGTTCTAACTCAATAATGTGGTTCGGGTCTTTCACATATTTACGAAGCATAGATATGTGAAAAACATTATGAACATAAGATATGTTTGGAGGTAACGCGAGTCTATAGGCCACATTTCCTACTCGGTCAAGAATCTGAAATGGACCAATAAATTCTGGATTGAGCTTTCCTCTCTTCCCAAATCTTGTAACTCCCTTCCATAGAGCAACACGTAACAATACATGATCTCCAATATTAAATTCCACGTCCTTTCGATGAAGATCAACATAACTCTTTTGTCGATCCTGTGAGGTTTGAATACGTTGTCGAATCATTTGGATCTTTTCTGTAGTCATGCGTACCAATTCCGGTCACAACAAACTTATTTCACCTTCCTCGTCCCAGCATATTGGAGAACGACACTTTCGTCCATACAACGCCTCAAATGGAGCCATGCCTATACTTGCTTGATAACCGTTGTTGTAGGAGAATTCCACCAATGACAAGTACTTATCCCAACTTCCTTTGAAATCAAGGACACAGAGTCTTAATAGATCTTCAAGGGTTTGAATAGTCCTCTCTGATTGTCCGTCCGTTTGAGGATGGTATGCCGAACTAAATCGTAAATCCGTGCCCATAGCTTTCTGCAAGCTAACCAAAAATTATGAAGTGAATCTTGGGTCACGATCCGAAACTATGGATACTGGCATGCCATGCAATCTCACAATCTCATTCAAGTACATATGAGCAAGACGTTCAAGGGAATAAGTCTCATGTATAGGCAAGAAATGAGCAGACTTGGTTAATCTATCAATAATAACCCAAATTACATCTATACCTTGAGAAATCTTGTGAATACCCGTAATGAAATCCATGGTAACGTGTTCCCACTTCCATTTTAGAATCTCAAGTGGTTGCAATGGTCCCTTTGGTACTTGATGCTCCGCCTTTACACGTTGACAAGTTAAACATCTCGAGATAAACTTCACGATCTCTTTCTTCATATTGTTCCACCAAAATGTATGTCGAAGATCATGATACATTTTGGCACTCCCAAGATGGATTGCAAGCGATGTGTTGTGTGCCTCCATCATGATTCTATGTTTTAAGTCAGAATCGTTAGGAACACAAAGTCTAGAGTTGACTCAAAGTATTCCTTCTTCATCGATTCTTGCTTCTGGAATAGCACCTTCTTGCACTTTCTTCTTCATACGCATCAGCCCCAGGTCCGTAGCTTGAGCAGTTTTAACTTTGTCGATTAAAGTCGGTTCTACTCGTATATTTGCAATCATCATGTGGGTCCCTGGAGTCTTTAATTCTATCTTCATCATTTGCAAGTCATACAAAATGGGCCTTTTCATTGACAATATCACACTCGTACCCGCATATGATCTTCTACTCAATGCGTCAGCTACTACGTTCGCTTTTCCAGGATGGTATTGAATAGTATGGTCATAATCTTTCAACAGCTCGAGCCAACGTCGTTGCCGCATGTTGAGTTCTTTTTGGGTGAAGAAATATTTGAGGCTTTTATAATCCGTATAAATCTCCACTTTCTCCCCATACATGTAGTGTCTCCAGATTTTCAACGCAAAAATGACTGCTGCCAACTCCAAATCATGAGTAGGATAATTCCTCTCATATTCTTTGAGTTGTCGCGAGGCATAGGCTATGACTTTCCCATGTTGCATGAGAACACATCCTAACCCTTTGCCTGAAGCATCGCTGTAGATAACAAATCCATCCGAACCAGATGGTATTGCCAGAACAGGTGCCAAAATTAGTCTCCTCTTGAGCTCTTGGAAACTCTTCTCACATTCCTCACTCCATACAAATTTGTATCTTTCTGAGTCAGCTGAGTTAACAGAGTAGTGATTTGAGAAAATCCTTCCACGAATCTCCGATAATAACCAGCTAAGCCTAGAAAGCTACGCACTTCGGTCACCGACTTCGATTGCTCCCAACTCTGTATTGCTTCAATCTTCACCAGGTCAACAGATATTCCATGTTTTGACACCACTTGCCCAAGGAATGCTACTTTCTCAAGCCAGAACTCGCATTTCTTCAGCTTGGCATATAACTTGTTTTTATGAAGCCTTTCAAGTATCAGCTTCAAATGGTGCTCATGATCTTCACGACTTTTGGAATAGATAAGGATGTCATCAATAAAGATAAAAATGAACTGATTCAAATATTCCTTGAATACTCAGTTCATCATATCCATGAAAGTAGCAGGAGCATTAGTCAATCCAAAAGACATGACTAAGAATTCATAATGCCTGTACCGAGTTCTGAAGGCAGTCTTCGGAATATCCTCAAATTTAATCTTCAGCTGATGATATCCAGAATGAAGATCGATCTTTGAAAAGAATTGTGCTCCTTGCAACTGGTCAAACAGGTCATCAATGCGAGGTAGCGGATACCTATTCTTAATGGTGACATGGTTCAATTCTTGATAGTCAATACAAAGTCGAATACTCCCGTCTTTCTTCTTTACGAATAAAATAGGAGCACCCTAAGGAGACGTACTAGGACGAATGAAACCGATGTCTAATAACTCCTATAATTGGACCTTTAACTCCCGAAGTTCAATAGGAGCCATTCGATATGGGGTTTTAAAAATGGGTTTTGTACCCTGTTCAAGGTTAATAAAGAATTCAACTTCACGTTCTGGGGGTATACCAGGAAGTTCTTCAGGAAATACGTCAGGAAATTCACTAACAACAGAAATTTTATTCAAATCTGACGTGTCTTTATTCAAATCCATAACATGGGCTAAGAAAGCTTGACATCCATTTTTCAATAAACGAATAACTTTATGGCTTGATATGACAGTGACTGATTTTAGTGGTTTAGTTTCTTGAATTCGTATAACAGGTTGGTTAGGAATATGAAAACTAACAACCTTACAAAAATAATCAATTTTGGCATGATGAGTGGTTAACCAGTCAGTCCCAAAAATCACATCAAATACAAGTATCTTTAAAGAGATAAGATCAATAGGTAATGTTATAGTGCCAACTTGGATTAAGCAAATTTATAAACAGTGAATGTAATGAAAGTTTCTCCTAACGGAGTCTCCACAGATAGGTCAAAGTCTAATTTCTCCTGAGTCAAGTTTAAACGTTAAGCACAAGCAGGAGAGATAAATGAATTGGTAGAACTAGTATCTAGTAAGGTATAAACTTCGCAAAAATTTATGACTAGCTTACTCGTGATCACCTCATTCGGGTTCCTCGCATTTTGGCCAATCACGACAAACGCTCTTCCAGGAACCGTTGACTTTGACTTTTCTGGGACAGCCTTTTGAGTCACCATCCCAGCTGAACTTGGTTTCGCTATAGTACAATCTCGAGCGATATGTCCTTCCTTTCCATAATTATAACATACCTTGAACTGTTGTGGGCAGTTTGGGCTGATATGTCCCTCTTTCTCGCATTTATAGCATACGACCGATGGTCGTTCTCCTCCCTTAGAAATAGTTGCTGCTGGTGCTGACGTCTTCACATTGTCATTTTTGTACTTTCTCTTTTTAAAATCTCCTCCCGTCTCGCTTCTTCTATTATCATGGCCACGATTACCACCAGAGTGATTACCATTTTTGTCTGTATTCCTTCCTCCCCGTTGGTTATCATTGTTCCGATGACTGCTGTCACCGGTCTGACCCTGGTTGTGGTCCCTCGGTTGAACATACTCATTATCTCGCTTTAATAATTGAGCCCTGTTGACAACATCTGAATACAGAGAAAATTTATGAGAAATGAGATATTGACGTATATCGGGTTTCAAACCTCTCAAAAATATCCGCGTCATACGTTCCTCATTCTCCATCAAATGAGGTGCAAACCTGGATAACTCTGCGAACTTCGCCTTATACTGGGACACCGTCATGTTGTTTTGTTCCAGTCTAATAAACTCCACTTCCTTCATATGACGAATACTTTCACGAAAGTACATGTCATTGAACAGTTTCTGAAATGTCTCCCAAGACATGCTAAGTGCAGTTGGATGGGTACGTTTCACAGATTTCCACCAGTAATCTGCCTCATTACGGAACATAAAAGTGGCGAATGGAACCTTCTGTTCCTCCGTGCATCCCAAGACATCGAATATCTTGGTAATTTACTTGACCCACATCTACTCTTTAATCGGATTCGGCTTTCCCCAGAATTCTGGTGGTCCCAACTCTTTGAACTGCTTGGCTGTGACAAACCTCACGTTGCTATCATTTCCACTCGTATTCTGCACACAAGGCTCCCTCGTCTGATTTTGCATAAACTGCAAAAAGCTTCTAAACATCCCATCGTTCATCGTCTGATCAGTGGTGTTGTTTACAGGAGGAACATTGTCAGCCTGTTGCACATTCTCCTGATTTGTGACTAAAGGTTGTTCCACAGTCTCATACACTCCATTGTTAATGTTCTCAGCAGCCATTCTTAAATACTATCATAAAACAAGGGTTAATTAAATAATTTAACATATCACATAATATTCCTATATTATGACCAACCAACAAATAAGCTTAGGTAGGACACACTAGTGAAGGATTTACCCGTCTCTCCCTTCCTAGTTCTAGTCTCACATCTCAGCCACGGATCATATCCCTAAGCTTTGATACCAACTATGATGCCCCTAAAATAGGTATACATCACCCATTATGAGTCACCAAATACATTGTACAGAGAACAACTACAACTTTATTATTATAATTGTCGTACAAAATACGACAACACATGCTGTAAGTTTAAATACAAATATTGTTTGCTAGACAATATCCACACCAAAGTAAAGTCCTCATTACAATTATTGATGCACTATTTTACAAAATAGTGAGGACTACTAAAACAACTATCTTGAATCATCACTTCATACCTCGGCTAGTCCCTACTAAATTCTCACCTCTTGAGAAGAAAAATGGAACAAAAAGAAAAAGGGTGAGCTCAACTAGCCCAGTAAAAAATATTATGACTAAGATAATATACAACAAATTATCATTAATCTTCAACATGGAAAAATCTGATAGAATATAATAGACAACAAGTTTTAGATCAACAACTGCAGCAGAAACATCAATCCATTAGAAGAGTTAAGTAGAGAATGAGTTATACTATCTTCTAAGATTTAAAAGTCCATCATCAATATTTTATCCCTGTAACAACAATCAATATGCATTTTTTTATCAAATATTCATCTTTGCACTACAGGCCAAAGATATTCATTGGCATCACCAGTCGGTCATGTTCATCTCAACACATATTCATCTTTGCACAACGGGCCAAAGATATTCATCAGTTAATCATTCATCTTTGCACTACAGACCAAATGTAAAATCCCAAATTTTACGAATAAAGATTTAAATTTCTCAATTTTTTTTAATATTATGGTGTGGATTTAATATAATGTTATAGTTGTGGGTAATATTTATAAAATTTTCAAAGTATGCAAGTTGTTATATTATTCGATTGGTCGGGGAATATTCTTTGTGTCAGGGAAAATTCGTACGACGACACAATCATTGGCGGACCCCACAACAAAATTATTGTCGGATTGAGAAAATGACAAAAATATTTTTATGAAAATAACGGCGGAAGTTTTACCGTTAATACTGTTGAACTACTTGGTAGTAAAAGTACAGTAATAAGCGTGGTTGCATAGTAGCACACGATATTGATTATTGATGCTTATGTGAGAAGTCACTCAGTTTTGTTCAATTATTGCTATAGTAGTTGCTGCATAGTATCTCACGTTATTTGATTCAATTATTGTTGATTGTTATATATATATATATACATATATTATAAGTTTTGTTTTATTAGTATTATTAATGTAATAAAACAGAAAAACTTTTTATATAAAACAGAATACTTTTATAAAGTTATTCGTTTTATTAGGCTAATAGTAAAATCTTTTTATATAAAACAGAATACTTTTATAAAGTTATCTGTTTTATTAGACAGTAATTAGATTATATTATATTTTATTATGCATAGTATTTGTATAGTAAAATCTTTTTAAAAGTTATTCGTTTTATTAGATTATAAATAGAATATATTATATTTTATTGTAAACCAATCTGGACCGTCCATTTAAAGTAAATTGATCTGGACCGTTCATGGATCGGTTACTATTCAGCCCATTCTTCTATAAATAGAAGCTCATTCCTTCATTATTTCTTACAAATTCACTGAAACTCTAGAGAGAGAAACTGTAGAGAGAATTATTCTTCTATTTTGAGCATATTTCTTTAGCGTTTAAGAAAGTTTTGAGCTTAGTGCAAGTTTCTTCAAGTATATCCCCGCCCTACCATCGGAGTACTCTTCTTTATAAGGTAAGGGATATTATTTGTTGTACTCGTAAGGGGTATTATTTTTTTTATATTCATGAAGAGAACTTCTGTTATTCCATTCTTTTTTATTCTGTTGGAATAACCTGTATACGCAGGTCTACCCTATACTTGGTGATTTCTGTTGTTATTCCATTCTATATTATTCTGTTGGAATATCATGTCTGTGCATTTTACGCCGGACCTGGTTCCGTCTTTATTATTCTGTTGGAATATCCTGTCTGTGCGTTTTACGCCGGACCTGGTTCCGTCTTTATTATTCTGTTGGAATATCCTGTCTGTGCATTTTACGTCGAACCTGGTTTCGTCTTTATTATTCTGTTGGAATATCCTGTCTGTGCATTTTACGCCGGACCTGATTCCGTTATTTATTATTCTGTTGGAATAACCTGTCTATGCGAAGTATCACATGCATGGTGATTTATGTTGTTATTCCATTCTTTATTATTCTGGTGGAATATCCTATCGGTGCGTATTACGCCTGACCTGATTCCGTTATTTATTATTCTGTTGGAATAACCTGTCTATGCGAAGTACCGCATGTATGGTGATTTCTTTTGTTATTCTATTATTTATTATACTCAGTTGGTTAAAGTTTTGACTTCTATACTCCATGAAATTAATAGAATATCCTTGATATTTGCGTTTCATCCAGTATCTTCTCATGGAAATATTCTTCTGAGCATTCTTGAATTTTACTCTACAAAGAAGTATCATGTTGACAATTTGGACGTTATTAGTTCCTAGATAAATTAATTCTTGAACTTGTTTTATTGAATTCTTATATCATTGTCATCATCCTCATGTTTATATTATGTTGAAAGTCATCTATGGCATGTAGTGCATAGATGGACTTGGTATGATTATGACCAGGGATTATTCGGTATAATCATGACTGTAATGTTACAAATGATGTGGAAAAAAGTCCTCAATGGCCCGTAGTGCATTGATGGACAGTTTTTGGTATGATTATGGCTATGAATTCTCTTCGGCCAAGGGAGCAAAGATGAATTGTTTTATGGCATGATCAGGACCGTTGATGAATACACGAATATCCTTGGCCCGTAGTGCATGGATAATTTGTGGTCGTGATACTAATGAATATCCTTTGCCGTAGTGCAGGGATGATGTAGATTATTTATTAAGCTGATTCACAGCAATAAAAGTGATGAAAAACCTTTTTAAATCATAAAATATAGTAGATTTTATTCTCTACTTGACTCTTTTAATGGATTGCTTGTTCCGCTGCAGTTAAACTTGATGTCTATTGTATTTTATCAGTTTAATATTGTTGAAGACTAATGATAATTTATCCTGCATTATCTTAGTCATAATATTTCTTACTTGATAGTTGAGCTCACCCTTTCCTTCACTGTTCTCTTCAGGAAATGAGAACGTAGCAGGGACTAGTCGGGGAACGGAGTGACGGTCCAGATGATAGTATTAGTAATCCTCACTATTCTGTTAAATAGTGTGACAATAAATGTAATGAGAACTTATTCTGAGAGTGGATATTGTCTAGAAGACAATATTTGTATTAAAACTCACAGCTTTCTTGTTATATATTAAAGATTGTATTTGTATTCTGTACCATGTATTTGGCTACTCAGAATAGGTGATGTATACCTATTTTGGGGGCGTCACAGTTGGTATCAAAGCTTAGGGATATGATCCCTGGCTGAGATGCGAGACAAGAACTAGGATGGGAGAGACGGGGAATTCCTTCGCTAGTATGGCCTACCTAAGTCTATTAGATATTTAATTGGTCGGTCAGGGTATAGGGATAATATATGATACGTTAATTAACTCTTGTTTTGTGATAGTGTTTAAAAATGGCATCTGAGAATGTTGAGAACATCAATGGAGCACAGGAGACCGTTGAGTCTCCACAGATCAATAATCAGGATAATGTGCATCAGGAAGGCGATAATCCTTCTATAAATAACAACACTGATCAAATGAAGAACGACGGTACGTTTAGGAGCTTTTTATAATTCATGCAACACCAAACGAGAGAGACTCTTATTCATAATGCAGGTAGAAACAATGTCAACCCACGGTTGGTCACCGCTAAGCAGTTTAAAGAGCTGGGAGCACCAGAGTTTTTTAGAAAGCCAGAAGCACTTAAGGCGGAGACGTGGTTAAAGCAGATCGCCAAGATATTTGATGTCTTGGGATGCTCCGAGGAGCAAAAGGTTCCATTCGCCACCTTTATGTTGCGTGAAGAGGTAGATTACTGGTGGGAATCTATAAAACGTACCTAGCCTGACGCACTCAAGATGTATTGAGAGAAGTTCCAAGAGCTGTTCAATGACAAGTACTTTCCCGAAAGTATTCGTCACATGAAGGAGGTGGAGTTTATCAAGTTGGAGCAAAATAACATGACCGTGTCGCAGTACGAAGCCAAGTTTGTCGAGTTGTCCCGATTTACGTCTCATTGGTTGATAATGAGGAGAGAATGACGCGAATGTTTCTAAGAGGTTTGAAACCTGAGATACGTCAATATCTTATCTCTCATAAACTGTGTTTGTATTCAGATGTTGTTAATAAGGCTCAGTTATTGGAGCACGATAATGAGTCAACCCAACCAAAAGAGAGCAACTGGCAAAATGATAATACCAGTGATAACAGTCATCAAAGCGGTGACAATAAGCATGGAGGGAATCAACATGCCAGAAATGGTAACCACTTCGGTGGTAATTATGGCCAAAACAATAAGAATAGACATTTCAAGAAGAGAAGGTTCAACAATGACGTGAAGACGTTGGCACCAGCACCCGTTTCAAAGGAAGAAGAATGACCACCGGTCGTATGTTTCAAATGCGGACAGGAGGGACGCATCCGACCAAACTGTACGCAGAAATCCAAAGTGTGCTTTTATTGCGGAAGAGAAGGTCACCTAGCTCGATTTTGTCGTATGGTGAAGTCAAGTCCAGCTGGGATAGTGATGCCAAAGGATGTCCCTAGACAAGCCAAAGCCGGTAGTTTAAGAGAGAGTGTTTTTTTTTCATGACGAGGAACCTAAATAAAATTATCACGGGTATGTTACTCATAAACTCTTGCGAAGTCTATACCGTGTTAGATACCGGTTCCACTCACTCTTTTATTTCACCTAGTTGTGTTCAATGTTTGAAGTTAACTCCGGAGAAGTTAGACTTTGATATATCTGTTTAAACTAAGTTGGGAGAAACCTTCATTACCTCCACTATTTATAAATCTTGTTCAAATCAACACTTTCACGTTACCTGTCGATCTTATATCTTTGAAAATACTTGCCTTTGATGTGATTTTTGGAATCGATTGGTTAACTACTCATCATGCTTTTAGTAAGGTTGTTAGCTTTCATATTTCTAATCAACCTGTTATGCGAATTTAAAGTAACCAAACCACTAAAGTCAATCATTGTCATATCAAGCCATAAGTAAAGAGCCCGATCCTTTCGTTGTTGACTTCCTTGTGTGGAATGCACCGAAGCCAGACTTTCTGTAGGCGACATTGTGAATGAAGATGGCAAGTTGATAGGTATCAATGTGACGCACTATCCAAGTCTTGGATGAGGGTCACAGTTTTGAATGATATTTCTATCGTTAATAAATTTCCTGAAGTATTCATGAAGACTTCCTAGCCTATCCCTAGAGCGTGAAATCAAATTTTGTACTGACCTCAGTACAAAACCCCATTTCTAAAACCCTTAAATATTTCTTCAACTAAAACAAATGTAACATGCGCCAAAGACGTTGACTCGAGCTATTGAAGATTACGATCGTACCATTCAATACCATCATGGAAAAGCAAACGTGGTAGCTGATGCGTTGAGTAGAAGATCGTATGCGTTTACGAGTGCGAATATACGAACCCACGTGAAGATAACGAATATACGATTAGAATCGACTTTAATCGATAAAGTTAAAGCTACTCAAGCTACATACTCAGAGCTGATGAATGTGAAGAAGAAGGTTCAAGAAGGCGTTATCTTAACCCTCGATTTAATTGGCCCATTTGAAATCCTCGATCAAGTAGGAACTGTGGCTTATAGACTCATTTTACCGCCAAGTATGTCACGTGTTCATAACATTTTTTCACATATCGATGTTACGTAAATATGTGGATGACCCGAACCACATTATTGATTTAGAATCGGCCGAGATAGCGGATAATTTAACGTATGAAGATGTAACGCCCCAAAAATTTTCGATTTTTGAGAATTAAATTTTTTATTTTTATTATGTGGATTAAATGAATTTAATTAATTATTTAAGGGAGTAAGCTAATTGAAGGTCGTTCTATGACCTAGACATAGCGGAATGTCGTAGTATTTTGGCTATGTAATAGAATTAAAGTGTTTGAATTTTCAAGACGAAAATAAAAGCTTTCCGAGAAATATTTCAAAAAACACTATTCACACATTTCTGCTCGGGAATTATTTTTGAACTTCCGAGAAATACGCAATGATAGAATATCGAGATGAGATAGAATATTCAATAATATTTCAGTTATGGAAAATGCAGTTTTTTTCCTGCGGGCTTAAAACCTAACGATTAGGGAAAGTGAGTTCCGAGAAGAAAATGTAATACGTATAAAGAATTAAAGCGTTGATCGTATAATACGTAGGTATTGTACGAGGTAATAAATACGAGTATAATATGAGGTGTTATACGAGTATGAATGAATGATGGTATGTCGTATGTGAATAAGTATACCAAGTGGAATACGAGATTAATACGTAAATTATACGTTATAAGGCTTTAAGCCAAATGTAATGAACTTGTAGGATTGTGTAGAACATTGTAAAGTCCAATAAGAATTGATAAGGCCCAAGTGTAGAAATGGGTAAGTCCAATAGGAATTAATGTGCAAGCCCAATGCTAGCTAATGCTAAAGCTCAAAGAATTGTTAATGCAAGCCCAAAGTATAAAGTGAGATTAATTGAATTTAAGGCCCAAAGCAAGGTTGATCCATTAGGGAAACCCATGATCACTTGGATAACCCAAAGTGGTGACCAAATAAAGTAATTAGTGACTAAGCAAAAGTGATGAGCAAGCAAAGGATAAGTTATGTGATTAACAAGCAAATTTAAAAGCTAAGTGCTTATGTGATAAATAAGCAAAGTGCTTAAGTGTGGTGGCCAAGTTTACTTAATAAGCTAGGTAATGAATAGTAAGAGGTGGAATGGCTTAATGACCAAGTAGACTTAATAACCAAGTGTTGTGGGGAGCAAGTTAACTTAGGGTTTAAGCTAGGAATAGTAAGGAGGTGATTAAGGAGGTGGAATGGTCTAATGACCAAAATACCCTAACCTAGCAAGTCCTATAAATAGCAAGCTAGCTTGGTTTTCATTTTTTTGGTTCTTTAACAAGTTGAGAACTTACTGGTTAGAGAGAATAAGTGAAAATAAGCTACAAGAGTTAGAACAAGTTAGCCTTTGAGAATTCAATAAGCAAGAAAAAGTACAAGGATTAAGCAAGTGATCTTCATAGGTAAGAGCTTAAACCATAATTCTCTTTCTCTTCCATTGGTAGGGAAATGGGTAGTGGTAGAACATGTATACTAAGGAATGATAAGAATGAGTAATCAAAGGACTTAAGTCTTAATAAGCCGTATAAGTCATGAATAAGCTATTCGTAATCAAATAAGTTATGAATCAAGGAAAAACTTGTATTCCTTGGGATTTTTCTTCCAGTTTATAAATAGCTTTGGAGACATTACTTTATGGACATTCAGTGGTTCTCCTTCATCCTCCTTTATCTTGTTTCCCAATTTCCTATTCAACATAATACTCAAGAGTCTTCCATGAAAAACCTTTGTAAAGGGTTTATCTGTAGACTTCTTCATCTCAACCTTTTTCAGCCATTTGAATATTTGATCGAGCATGATAACTCCAAAGTTTGTATGCTTTTTCAAAACTATTGCAGACATAATCTTTAGTTGTTGATCAATTACTGTGTCATGTGTAGTATCGTTACATAGTATCCATTTGCCCAACACTTTCAGCAAGAAACTCAAATTCTTCAGGAAACTCCTTTTTCTTCATGTCCTTCATATTCAGGTTTCTTTTGTACAACATAATCTCCTTTTCTTGTTCAGTGTCAATCACATCAAGGTTTTTCAGTCCTAGGTCAGGAAAATCGAAGCATTGATTGACGTCGGACGATTTCAGCTTCAGAATTTGACCTTTGACCTTGGTGGAAAGGATTCCAGAATTTATGGTTGCGTTTGAGTAAAACTCTTTAACCAGTTCAACATATATTCAAGTGTTTGCCTCAAGACATTCTGAGAATCCAGCCTTCTTTACAAGTTCAAGAATATCTCTGAACTTCTTTTTGGATTTCTCAAACGTCTTGGTTCCAAGCTGAATGCTAGTGATTACTCTCCAATCTGCCATTTGAATAGTTTGAAGTATATGGGTTTTTAATCTCGGAAGTCTTGTGAGAGATATTTGAATGATTTGGGCAAAGCTTGAAGTTTGATGTATTCAGGCACTGAAGAGGGTTTTAGGGTTTAAAAAAGAAAGAAAGAGAGGTTCGATAGCTTCTGGTAACTGTATAAAGATTTTGAACTTGTCTTTATGATAATTTCTTTTGACTTTGCATAAGCTGTGATGTGTCAGCCATTCACTAGTAGCACGATGCCCAATAAGAAACTGCAACTCCCCATAAACTGAACAGTTATTCAATTTTAATATTCTTTTAAGAAAATGGGCATTACTGACGTAGATTGACCATTGACCTTTTCGGTACATAGAGTGGCTTGATGATGTAGCTATAGACTCTACATTTTTCTTTGTCGACTCAACGATCGTCTTCTAAGAGATGATTCAGTGGATGTTTTGACACTAATCCTCATCTTAAAGTTACATGGCTTAACCACTAATGTACCTCATGATAGCTTGGTCATTGAACTTCTGAGGTGAGTCTGCAGGGCATCTTTCGAAACTTATATCCACACAATCTGAATAATTGAGCATGTGTCTAGTTCTTCCGAGCTCCCCATAGGCTAGTGTATCCTCTGGGAAGACTACAATCGTCGAGCCTACTCTACGATCGTTGAGGTTGCACTACAATCATCAAGGTTGCTTCAGAATCTACTTTATGATCGTTGTCTGTCTTGGTCCTTGTGATAAACTCGACTAAGCATTCCTTCTGGGTTAAGGTAGCTCAGGAAGGGAAAACCTCTTAGAGTGAACTAAGGGTCAGGTTTGTCCCTGAGGCGCTTTCTAGATAAAAAACTTTGGAAGTGATTAGTACTGATATCTCATTTGATCTTTTTCTACTGGGAAATTCATCTACCAACTTTGGACATTTGCATTGGTTGTAATCGTGGTGTCCTTCTACTCTTACACTGCGATCATATGGTTGATCGTAGGCACTCCACGATTTTGAGTTGGTGATTGACAAGGTTATCAGTAGTAAGTTTTGAGACATTCCTACTGACTATGGATCTTCATTTGGTTCGTCAGCCATAAAGTTTTTAGACTTTGTAACTAGTACATTTCTTTATAGTGTACTTCTGATACTTTTAATGTTGGTGTTCTTTACAGATCACTGCTCCCCCATAGTTGATACAATCTTCTCAGAGAGGTGTGAGATCTTCTTTTTCATGTGCACCAGAAGGCAGCCTTGCATATCTCTAGGACTGATCATTCTATGATGGTTTGACTGAACTACGAACGTAGTCTTCTTTGACGATTTGTACTTGTGAAGTGTCGCTTCTGTATTTATTTCCTCATGATTAATGCTCAATGATCCTCTGATGTGAATTTCCTTGAGGATTCTTCTCCTATGATATGCTTTGCATGATTGAGCATGTAAGACCCCTTTCATCTTAGCATGAATTGTCTGCTTCCATATATAGATCAACAATCATGTGAGCTTCATTCATGTTAGCTCAACAAGTCTTCAAGGACAGGCTTTGACAAATAAGGATTTTGTCAGAATCATTTCTAAAATGTCTTAAGCCTTCTACTGGTTGAATCTCCTTGACTGAAGTCTTCTGCTTCAGCATTATTTAGTGTGGTCAGATAGACCAAGCATCTGCAGGTTAGATAAATTTTTATTTTTGGTACCCATGGTCAAATGGGTTCTGCTAGGTTAGCTTTCAAAATCCCTGTTCCTCATATATTTGAAATTTCATCATATTGATCACCAATAATCATATTCATGCATGTATCCAATTTAGATATGACATTTTAAGATGCATAATGATGAGTGTGTATAAGATCAATCAATTTAACAAAACACTCCTTTTCTTTGATGGTTTATCATTTGCTTAGTTATGTTCACGGAGTTTAAATGTTCACAGAGTGAGAATCAACTCTGTCACTCATTTGTATCTGTTTGATTTATGGAGGTGATCAGTTTCTATGAATCTTCAAGATACTCTTGTAGAACTGATCATAATCTATGTGTTATCAAAAACTTAGAACATAGGTTTGTACGTACTTACTAACCCATCAACAAAGATTACTCCACTTAAGAATAATTAAACCTTGGTATGCTTATGACCTATTTCAAACTTCTTTCAAGATGTTATCTTCAACCTAAAACTTGGATAGAGAGAAAGTTTGTTAACATTTGAGTTTCCAACTTCAGTGTACTTTCTCTCTTCTCCTTTTTAGGTAGAGTATGGTCTCTTGATAGAATATTGTTATAGTGCATAAGGTGATGTAACATGATGTACACATTTATACTAATGAGGAACCGTACCTTTACAATGTCAGTTTCTTGACAGTCATTTATCTTGATATACTGAGGTTATGTGATAGCCCCGAATCCAGGCTCCAAATCGCCGCGAATCCGTTATACTATTTCTATAACTATTTGCGGAAGATATAAACATAAATTGTTTATACATTAAACTTACACATAATACCCAAGGTCGAGTAACCTTAACTTTTACACAATTCATAAACTATCTAAAATACAACACATTTATCAAAATACGCTATTACAAACTAGCCGCACTTTATATCCCAAGCTGAACTTGGCATTATCTTTTTCCTGTATCCGAACACGTTCGCCTTATCTGCAATGTTTTATCATGATATAGCAAGGGTGAGCATGAAAGTTGCCCAGCAAGTTTAAATACAATAATATAACGATATATCATGATTGAAGAGTATGAATAATAAGCTGGCTATAATTCATCAATATAATTGAGAACTAGCACGAACAAACTTTTGACTGAACAAGTTTTAAACATGAACAAACATTTCTGAACCAACTGGTAATGAAGGTGATCAGCCTTTCATACCTGACTTATACATGCAAGATGTACAAAATACAATTTTCGTGGCAATCAACAATGATTAACCATAAGCTTGAATAAAACACTCTTATTAGAGTTAAGTACAAAGAAACTTGCCTGAACCGTTGATTACCGTAACGCAATTTATAACGCTTTACCCGAAGACCTAATATTAGTAATATAGATCTCCAATATTAGAATAATATCATCACAGTATAATACTGTTATATTTATATCCACAGAATAACCTAAATACATAACACATAATCCTATTAGTCTATAATACACATAAGACTTAGCATCAAATTAGACTATTAAGTTTGAGTTGATACCGACACAATTTTATCATCCCGACGGTCTAGTCGGACAAATATCGAGTTTAAGTTCAATTAAACTCTTCCTAAGCGCTTAATCATGCCATAGAGTCACATTTATATGATTTAACACTCGCTTTTTCATTTCATAAGTATTCATTAAATCTAATAAGTCAAATACTAATCCAGCAACCTGGATTCTAAATCTAGCAACTAAATTTCTAATTTAGCAACCTGGATTCACCAATCCATCAATTCAGTCAACTTCTTTTCAATCCAGCAAGCTGTATTCATCAGATTTTCTAATCCAGTAAACTGGATTCACAATTACACAATCCAACAAGCTGAATTCTATATCCGTTTTACGACAATACCAAATCAGTTTATTATTTTTCTATCCTTAGTCCAAACATATATACACATATTTCATCCAGAAAAATTATTTTTCCATAATTTTCCAACTTCCTTTGATATTTTTGAAAAATTAATTCTAGTGCGTAGCTTATGAAATTAGCTACCTCGTGCTTAACTCCAAACATTCCCATCTCTTGGAATAACCTTATATATGTTAATGTGATGCTCCATTTTAAATTTCGTGGTAATCGGAGTTGTAGAACTCCGTTTATAGCGATTTCCGTCGGAAAATCACAAAAATTGTAATGGTCATAACTTGGTCGTTTTAACTCGGAATTAGTTCATTTTTGGACACGAGCTACATAATACCATATATTTTCATTTTCCAAAAGTCCAGAAATTATTTCACAATTTAAGTTTCCAAAACAGCCCCTATACAGATCTGGACAGAAACTTTTTGCCATGTTACAGTTTTGGAGTCCTTTACTAAATCTTAAATATAATGAGATCTGTAATTCCGATTAACGATCCGTCAATTTTGTTGGATTCGTATCTTTTCGATATTCAATTTTCATCTATCACAATCCATATTTGGACATGTTAAGCTACCGGAAATTAGCCCGGAAGGGGCTGTTACAAACTGTCATTCTAACAGTTTTTATTACCTTTGTGTAGTTTGGGAGAAATCCCATAACTTGTTCAATATTCAACCTAATTGAGTAATTCCAAAGGGGTTTTATCCTTAACACATATATTTATCTCCACAAATTGACCACACTCAAAGATTCAAAGTAGAATGAGAGATAAGGTCATTTCCATATCATGCTTGGTTTTTCCAAAAATTTTGTTTTCGCAGTTTTTATTATGCTTCTTCCGAACGTCATAACTACTTCATCTGGAGTCAAAATTAGTCCGTTCGGAGTCTATGGAAAGCTTATACAGTGTACTACAACATATCACAAGTTCAAAATTTTTAGAGCACCCTAACAAATCCGAAATATTTTGTTTAGGGCAGCAGTCCACTAGATTATTCTTTGAAACACTGTTTTGGTTCTTCTTCTTCGTTCAAGCTCATCAACCTTAAAATGGAAAGATCTAACCATAAAATATAATATATTATGTAGACCTACCCTCATACGACTCAAAATCATAATTTTAACACTTGGTCAACCATAAAAAAACATAAATCACAAATATCCATCATAGATTTCAAAAATCAAAAGCTTGATCACATTTTTAAAAGTTTAAAGTTTTTCGGAAAAATTCCATTTTTCTATTCCTTTGATCCCAACCAAATTAACACCCAATATGGTTAATTCTAAACATGAAACACTCATTAACATGTATATCTAAGGTTTTAAACCTCAAGATCATAACTTCATATTGTCAAAAATCAAATCAAATCAAAAACAAAATTAGACTACATAAGTGGAAATTTTGCTATACCTTAGCTTTTCCTCCTTCTCCATCTAAAGTATGAGATAGATTTTAGATGGCATGGAAGATCAAAATCTCCCCATCTCCACCTCTTGTGGCTGCCGAACTCTCCTCTTCTTTCTCCCTTTTTGGTTTTTGTTTTGATAAGCTTTTTGGAAGAGATAGATGAAAGAGAAATGAAAATAGGTTTTAATTGTTTGGTAATTGTATATAGTCACATGCTAGGGCTAGGTTAGGGCTAGGGTTAGTTCACCCACCCAAGATGATGACAAGATCTACACTCAACTTATTAGAAAATGTGACAAAATGGTATAAATGACATTTCCTTTTATTTCTAGAATTTTCCATTTGTTGCAAACCCTTAGGGTTTAGGTTTTGAGCAATCTAGGATTCAGGGTTTGAGCCAATTTATTTTCTAAAATTTCTAATTTAGGTTTTTAAAAAAAATAGAAATTAATATTTTTAACTTATAATTAGAATTTCTAATTATATTAAAATTTCTTAATCATACCTTAAATCTTGCTAATTAGGATTAGTATTTCCTAATTATAATTGCTAATTTAGCAATTATGGTCAAAATTGATCATTAGGGTTTATAAACCACTAATTAGGGTTTTTACTTCCTCAATTATAACACAAATCCTTACTCATGCACACTTATTTTCTTAACCCAATTAGACTTGCTATAATTAGGTTATAAAATTAATCATTTGAGATATATAAAATAATTTTCCTAGAATTAGTAAGTATTCTAAATACCACAATTCTCTTTTTCCATAACCCTTAAGTTATTAAATCCTTCATTCCTAATATATAATTAGGGTTACACTAGTTTCTTTTGTTTGTTTATATAATAAACAAAGATAAACCATCACATAATGTTCATATTCCTTACACACAACTTTTTAACCCTTAGGGTTTAATACTTCGCATTAGGATTCCCAAATTAGGGTTTAAATTCTCGATACTGAAATTAGAGTTTCTGAATATATCGTTAGGGTTTTCTAACTTAATCACCATATTCATATCATGAATTTAGGGTTTCGGAAACTAGGGTTTCAGAACTGATTTCTATGATTTCTTATCCATTGCTAGGGTTTTCTAACAGAACGTTGACGTTCTTAATATATACTTATGGTTTGACACATATATAATTAATCTAGTCAACCCTTGACCCTTAACCACATTTAGTACACATACATATTCACATAAATCCTTAATCCTGAATAATTCACCTATATCCTTCACCGAATTTTGAAATCCTCAAAATTCAATCCCAATAACATCAAACGCATACACTTATTTCCTGTCTAGGTCTATTATTTGACCTTAAATCAATCATTTAAGATTTTAATAAATTGTCTAAATTCTAGGGTTGTCACATTCACCACTCCTTATAAGAATTTCGTTCCCGAAATTCACCTTACACCTTACACCGTGCAGCATACACCATTCACACATATCACATGCTACCCAATACACCACTTACAAGAGTAAAAGTTTTTTTTTAAATTGTGCTGAGGAGTCGCATAGACTGTTTGTCTGTCATTTTCGCAAAGGTTTTATAGAAATTCATCCGCAAACCGTCATTACTTACGGACAAAAAGGGTGATTAGCCCGATATGCCCTGTACTGATCAAGTACTGCTGGTCGGAACAATTTGTTCCTCTTATCCGCCTTAGGGGCACAAAATTTCTTACCTCAGTCTTACTGGATTCCGCACCAAAACAATTTGGTTCGGGAAATTTCTTTCAATGAACACTTAGAGTTTTTCAAAAACTTTAGTCTAGCTGATTCAAATAGCATAAACTCATATCAATAATTCAATTCAATCGAATTATTTAGGTGTAGCCAAACCCCGTTGGCAAATTAAAAAATTTTTGAAAACATTTTCGAGAATGACGTCATGATGCCACACTGTATTTACAGTCCGTTAAGGATTCCGTCATTTGGTGATTTTGTCATAACACATCATACAATAGTGGAACAGCGACTTCAGGTCAAATTCACACTAAGTATTCCTGTATTTACAACTCCATCACATTTTTATCATCTCTGCACCAGGTTACATGGTACATGAGTGATAAATAAAAACAATTTTTGATATTTCAAATCATTTGCGTCTAGCCGAAATAAGTAGAATAGAATATACTTTAAACCGTTTCAAAAATGGTTACGAATCTACATATTTTTTTAAAAGGCACATAGTGCGTATTTAGCTTGATGTCAAAAATTTGAAGTTTAGCATAGCTAGGAGTTTAGGAAAACCTAAGTCTCCACTAATGGTCATTTGCTTAACAAAATATCTGTTCCTATAATCCTTAACACTTCATTCACACACAACTATACCCAGTTCAAAAAACCACACTTATGAGTTCATAGCCTGGCCACAATTATATGAGTTTAAGAACTTACCCTAGTCTGACCTTTGGCGTCCGTTCGCTGAGGGGCTCATAAACATTTCATATAACTATGAGTCAAGAATGTCACATAGGTATGAGTTCTAAGAACTCGTACTTAATCCTATATTCTCTACCTATGACCTATTTATCTGTATATAACAACTAGCATGACACAACATTTCAATGGTTACCAATGCCACCAACTAAGTAGTTTTTACACCAAGTACAATTCCTCGCCCATACAAGAAATCATACAAATCAGTTGCTGACACGAATCCTCATTGAAATCCCCACCTAATCTTAACCCCCTTTTTCAACACGAATTTCATTTAATCCGTAATCATAATCCATAACTCTTTTATGAGTTTTCATAGTACCATTTCATAGTACAACTGATACACAGCATCTTGCTGTAAACTTTTCAATCATCAGATTGATTCTTTCCGGTTATCATAACCTTAACAGATCACGGGGTGATCTCATAGTATATATTACGATTCAATTCTATGACTTGATCGTTTTGTTTTACGATCTCCTATTCCTGCACTTTCAGTCTTTTAGACTCGATCTATTAACCATTACTGTTCAACTTTATTATCAGAGTTAGGGAACTCTGTGCTTTACACTCGCCGAGATTCATCTTTGAATCTTACCGACCAACTAACTCTATTTGAGTTAGTCTTATCCTAATCACTGCGGTTATTGGTCTCAGGTATTCCTACCTAAGCTTCATAACCAACAGCTTTGATACCAACTGAGATAGCCCCAAATCCAGGCCCCAAATCGTCGCGGATCCGGTATACTATTTCAATAACTATTTGCGGAAGATATAAACATAAATTGTTTATACATTAAACTTACACATAATCCCCAAGGTCGAGTAACCTTAAATTTTACACAATTCATAAACTATCTAAAATACAACACATTTATCAAAATACGCTATTACAAACTAGCCGCACTTTATATCCCAAGCTGAACTTGGCATTATCTTTTTCCTTTATTCGAACACGTTCGCCTTATCTGCAATGTTTTATCATGATATAGCAAGGGTGAGCATGAAAGTTGCCCAGCAAGTTTAAATACAATAATATAACGATATATCATGATTGAAGAGTATGAATAATAAGCTGGCTATAATTCATCAATATAATTGAGAACTAGCACGAACAAACTTTTGACTGAACAAGTTTTAAACATGAACAAACATTTCTGAACCAACTGGTAATAAAGGTGATCAGCCTTTCATACCTGACTTATACATGCAAGATGTACAGAATACAATTTTTGTGGCAATCAGCAATGATTAACCATAAGATTGAATAAAACACTCTTATTAGAGTTAAGTACAAAGAAACTTGCCTGAACCGTTGATTACCGCAACACAATTTATAACGCTTTATCCGAAGACCTAATATTAGTAATATAGATCTCCAATATTAGAATAATATCATCACAGTATAATATTGTTATATTTATATCCACAGAATAACCTAAACACATAGCACATAATCCTATCAGTCTATAATACAAATAAGACTAAGCATCAAATTAGACTATTAAGTTTGAGTTGATACCGACACAATTTTATCATCCCGACGGTCTAGTCGGACAAATATCGAGTTTAAGTTCAATTAAACTCTTCCTAAGCGCTTAATCATGCCATAGAGTCACATTTATATGATTTAACACTCGCTTTTTCATTTCATAAGTATTCATTAACATCTAATAAGTCAATGTGACGCCCCAAAATTAGATATACATCACCCATCTTGGGTCGTCAGATACATGGTACAAAATTCAAATACAACTTACTAATACAACTGTCGTGTACAATACGAAAAACATAACTGTGAGTTTGAATACAATTATTGTCTACTAGAGATTATACAAACTCAAAAAGAGTCATCATTACAATTATTAACACACTATTTCACATAATAGTGAGGACTACTAATGCTATCCTCTAGGCCGTCACTCCGTTCCCCGACTAGTCCCTGATATGTTCTCATTTCCTGAAGAGAACAGTGAAAGAAAGGGTGAGCTCAACTAGCCTAGTAAGAAATATTATGACTAAGATAATGCATAATAAATTATCGTTAGCCTTCAACAGTATTAAACAAATAAAATATAACAACATCAAGTTTAACAGCAGCGTATCAAGCAATCCATTAAAAGAGTAAAGTAGAGAATAGAATCTACTATCTTTTATGATTTAAAAAGTTTTTCATCACTTTTATCGCTGAGACTCAGCTTAATAAATAAACCACATCATCCCTGCACTACGGGCAAGGATATTTATTAGGGTCACGACCACAAATTCCATGCACTATGGGCCAAGGACATTTGTGTATTCATCAATAGTCATGATCATGCCAACAACTTACCATCAATGCACTACGGGCCAATGAGGACTTTTACTACATCATTTGTAACATTACGGTCATGATTACACCGAATAATTCCTGGTCATAATCATACCAAGTCCATCTATGCACTACAGGCCACAGATGACTTTCAACATAATATAAACATGAGGATGATGACAATGATATAAGAATTCAATAAAACAAGTTCAAGAATTAATTTGTCTAAGAACTACTAATGTCCAAATTTTCCACATGAAACTGCTTTGTAGAGTAAAATTCAAGAATGATCAGAAGAATATTTCCATGAAAGGATACTGGATGAAGCGCAAATATCAAGGATATTCTACTAATTTCATGGAGTATAGAAGTCAAAACTTTAACCAACTGAGTATAATAAAGAATGGAATAACAACAGAAATCACCATGCATGCGGTACTTTGCATAGACATGTTATTCCAACAGAATAATAATAACAGAACCAGGTCAGGCAAAATTTGCACCGACAGGATGTTCCAACAGAATAGTAAAGACGGAACCAGGTCCGATGTAAAACACACTGACAGGATGTTCCAACGGAATAATAATAAAGACGAAACCAGGTCCGGTGTAAAACACACAGACAGGATGTTCCAACGGAATAATAATAAAGACGGAACCAGGTCCGGTGTAAAACACACAGACAGGATGTTCCAACAGAATAATAGAAGAATGTCACCAAGTATAGGGTAGACCGCGTATACAGGTTATTCCAACAGAATAATAAGAAATGGAATAACAACGGTTCTCTTCATGAATAAGAAAGAATAACATCCCTTACCGTAACAGAAACTGGATATAGGAAAAGAAAAGTTAAGTAGCAAAAAGTTTTTCTTCTATCTCTCTATAGTTTCTCTCTCTAGAGTTCAGTGAATTCGTAAGAAAATAATGAAGGAATGAGCTTCTATTTATAGGAAAATGGAATGCATAGTAACTAATCCATGAACGGTCCAGATTGATTTACTTTAATCTGACGGTCCATATTTAAAGAAATTTTTTTTAAATAAAATATAATATATTCTATTTATATAAAAAGATTTTTACTATGCAAACACTATGCAACACTATGCAAAACACTATGCAACACTATGCATAATAAAATATAATATATTCTATTTATAGAATAACTTTAATAAAGTATTTTGTTTTATATAAAAAGATGTTTCTGTTTTATTACGTTAATAATACGAATAAAACAAAACATCATCATCGCTATAATAATTCATATTATTAATCGACAATAATTGAATCAAACTGAGCAACTTCTCACATAAATATCAATAATCAATACCGTGTGCTACTATGCAACAACGCGTATTACTGTACTTTTACTACCTAGTAGTTCAACAGTATCAACGGTAAAACTTCCGCCGTTATTTTCAATAAAATATTTTTGTCGTTTTCTCAATCCAACAATAATTTCGTTGTGGGGTCCACCAATAATTGTACCGTCATATGAATATTTTTCGACACAAAGAATATTCTCTGACCAATCGAATATAATATAACAACTTGTATGCTTTGCAAAATTTATAAATACTACCCACAACTATAATATTATCTCAAATTCACACCATAATATTAAAAAATTATTTCGAGAAAATTAATTCTTTATTCATAAAATCTGGGGTTTCACAATCTCCCCTCCTTATGGAATTTTTCCCTCAAAATGTACGTATGTACCTGGTATGTCGAACAGGTGAGGATACCTTGACTTCACTTCAAATTCTAACTCTTGAGATATAACCTTTGAGTGTTGAATACGATTCTTCTTATCGAAGATTGTAACACGTATCTCTTCAAACGTTAAATCATCCGCTATCTCGTCCGGTTCTAAATTAATAATGTTGTTCGGGTCGTCCACATATTTACATAACATCGATACGAAAAAAAAAAGTTATGAACACGCAATATATTTGGCGGTAAAACGAGTCTATAAGCCACAGTTCTTACTCAATCGAGGATTTCAAATGGGCCAATTAAATCGAGGGTTGAGATTTCCTCTCTTCAGCAACTCTTGCTTCTAAAATAACACCCTCTTGAACCTTCTTCTTCACATTCATCAGATTCGGGTATGTAGCTTGAGCATCTTTTAACTTTATCGATTAAAGTCAATTTTACTCGTATATTCATTATCTTCACGTGGGTCCCTATAATCTTTAACTCTATCTTCATCATTTGCAAGTTATACGAAATGAGTCTTTGTGTTAACAACATCGCACTTGTAAACGCATACGATCTTTTACTCAAAACGTCAGCTACCACGTTCGCTCTTCCACGATGATATTGAATAGTACGATCGTAATCTTCAACAGCTCGAGTCAACGTCTTTGGTGCATGTTACTTTCGTTTTAGTTGAAAAAATTATTTTGATGGTTTAAGAAATGGGTTTTGTACTGGTGTCAATACAAAATTCGATTTCACGCTCTGGGGTAGGCTAAGAAGTCTTCAGGAATACGTCAAGAGATTTATTAATGATAAAAATATCATTCAAAACTGTTACTCACATCCAAGACTTGGATAGTACGTCACATTGATACCAACTGTGACTTCTATCCCTTAACCTAGATAGCACCTCACAATGATACCTATCAACTTGTTATCGTCATTCACGACGTCGCCTACAGAAAGTCTGGCTTCGGTGCATTCCACACAAGGAAGTCATCAACAAAAGGATCGGGGCTCTTTACTTATGGCTTGATATGACAATGATTGAATTTAGTGGTTTGGTTGCTTGAATTCGCATAATAGGTTGGTTAGGAATATGAAAGCTAACAACCTTACGAAAAACATGATGAGTAGTTAACCAATCATTTCCTAAAATCGCATCAAAGGCAAGTATTTTCAAAGAGACAAGATCAACACGTAATGTGAAAGTGTCGATTTGAATCAAATAAGATTTATAAACAGTGGAGGTAACGAAGATTTCTCCCAATGGAGTTTCAATAAATAAATCAAAGTTTAACTTATCCGGAGTTAAGTACAAACATTGAAGACAACTAGGTGAAATAAAAGAGT
Organism: Panax japonicus; assembly: GCA_020205505.1. Classification (NCBI taxonomy): domain Eukaryota; kingdom Viridiplantae; phylum Streptophyta; class Magnoliopsida; order Apiales; family Araliaceae; genus Panax; species Panax japonicus. The sequence continues at coordinate 18,157,780 of CM035112.1, read as the reverse complement.
GAGTAGAACCGGTATGTAACACTGTATAGACTTCGTAAGAGCTTATGATTAACTTACCCGTGATAATTTTATTCAGGTTCCTCGTCATGAGAGAAAAAAAATGCTCTCTCTTAAACTACCGACTTTGGCTTGTCTGGGACATCCTTTGGCATCATTATCCCAGCTGGAATTGACTTCATCATACGACAAAATCAAGCTAGGTGACCTTCTCTTCCGCAATTAAAACATGCTTTGGACTGTTGCGTACAGTTTAGACGGATGTGTCCCTCCTGTCCGCATTTGAAACATACGACCGGTGGTCGTTCTTCTTCCTTTAAAATGGGTGCTGGTACCGACGTCTTTACGTCATTGTTCAACCTTCTCTTCTTGAAATGTCCATTCTTATTATTTTGGCCATGATTATTACCGAAGTGGTTACCATTTCTGACATGTTGATTCCCTCCATGCTTATTACCACCGCTTTAATGACTGTTATCACTGGTATTATCATTTTGCCGGATGCTCTCTTTTGGTTTGGTTGACTCGTTATCGCGCTCCACCAACTGAGCCCTATTTACAACATCTGAATACAAATACAGTTTGTGAGAAATAAGACGTTGACGTATCTCCGGCTTCAAACCTCTTAAAAATAATCGCGCCATTCTCTCTTCATTATCCACCAAGTGGGACGTAAACCAGGATAACTCTGCAAATTTTGCCTCGTATTGGGACACGGTCATATTAATCTGCTACAATTTGATAAACTCCACCTCCTTCATGTGACGAATACTTTCGGGAAAGTATTTGTCGTTGAACAGCTTTTGGAACTTCTCCCAAGACATCTTCAGTACGGCAGGTTGAGTACGTTTTACCGATTCCCACCAGTAATCTGCCTCTTCACGCAACATAAAGGTGGCGAAGGGAACCTTTTTGTGACGCCCCCAAAATTAGGTATACATCACCATCTTGAGTCGCCAGATACATGGTACAGAATTCAAATACAACTTCCTAATACAACTGTCATGTACAATACGACAAAACATAACTGTGAGTTTAAATACAATTATTGTCTACTAGAGATCATACAAACTAAAAAAGAGTCCTCAATACAATTATTGTCACACTATTTAACAGAATAGTGAGGACTACTAATACTATTCTCTGGTCCATCACTCCGTTTCCCGACTCGTCTCAGCTATATTCTCATTTCCTGAAGAGAACAGTGAAAGAAAGGGTGAGCTCAACTAGCCCAGTAAGAAATATTATGACTAAGATAATGCAGAATAAATTATCATTAGCCTTCAACAATGTTAAACTGATAAAATACAATAACCATCAAGTTTAACTGCAGCGGAACCAGCAATCCATTAAAAGAGTCAAGTAGAAAATAAAACTACTATCTTTTATGATTTAAAAGGTTTTTCATCATCGTTATAGCTGAGACTCAGCTTAATAAATATTCCACATCATCGAATCACCCCCGTACTACGGCCAAGGATATTCTTTAGTATCACGACCACAATTATTCATGCACTACGACCAAGAATATTTGTGTATTCATTAATGGTCATGATCATGCCAACAACTGTCCATCAATGCCCTACGAGCCAATGAGAACTTTTACCACATCATTTGTAACATTACGGTCATGATTACACCGAATAATCCCGGGTCATAATCATACCAAGTCCATCTATGCACTACAGGCCACAGATGACTTTCAACAAAATATAAACATGAGGATGATGACAATGATATAAGAATTCAATAAAACAAGTTCAAGAATTATTTAATCCAGGAATTATTAACGTCCAAATTGTCAACACGATACTGTTTTGTGGTGTAAAATTCAAGAATGCTCAGAAGAATATTTCCGTGAAAAGATACTGGATGAAGCGCAAATATCAAGGATATTCCACTAATTTCATGGAGTATAGAAGTCAAAGTTTTATCCAACTGAGTATAATAAAGAATGGAATAACAAAAGAAATCACCATGCATGCGATAGACCGCACAGACAGGTTATTCCAGCAGAATAATAATAACGGAACCAGGTCAGGTGAAATTCACACCGACAGGATGTTCCAACAGAATAATAAAGAATGGAACCAGGTCTGGTGTAAAACACACAGACAGGATATTCCAACAGAATAATAAATAATGGAACCAGGTCCGGTGTAAAACACACAGACAGGATATTCCAACAGAATAATAAAGAATGGAACCAGGTCCGGTGTAAAACACACAGACAGGATATTCCGACAGAAATATAAAGACAGGATAGTAAATGGATGTCACCAAGTATAGGGTATTCCGCGTATACCGGTTATTCCAACAGAATAATAATGAATGGAATAACATAAGGATTTCACCAAGTATAGGGTATTCCGCGTATACCGGTTATTCCAACAGAATAACAAAGAATAGAATAAGTTCTCTTCACGAAAAAAGAATAACACCCCTTACTTTATTTAGGAGATTGAATACCGCAGTAGTGTAGTAACCGAATACTTTTCTTCTTTCTCTCTTATTCTCTCTATACTTTCTCTCTCTATAGCTTGAGCGAATTCGTGAAAAATAATGAAGCCCTAGGCCTCTATTTATAGAAGATTTATTACTATTTATGAAAGTATTTACTATTTACGAAGGTAATTACTATTGACGAAGGTAATTACTATTTACGAAGGTAATTACTATTTACGAAGGTAATTACTATTTACAAAGGTAATTACTATTTACAAAGGTAATTACTATTTACGAAGGTAATTACTATTTACGAAGGTAATTACTATTTACGAAGGTAATTACTATTTACGAAATAGACTCTTAGATGATGACATATGGTCCCCCATAAATAATTCAACTTACCACAAACGTTTAATAATAGACTCTTTATATACATCAATGATTGAATAAAAAATTACCAAAAATCATTTTATTTTTAATCAACACATATTTAATCTTTCAACAATTATTATTCATTTATAACTTGTCGTCTCAATTATTGTTTAAATAATATAACATATTATACAGATGATACTGTGACAATAATTGAATTAATAATATAAGAGTTATGATGCAGCAATTACTGTAGCAATAATTGAGTATAGTTGAGTGACTTCTCACGTAAGCATCAATAATCAATACCGTGTGCTACTATGCAACAACGCGTATTATTGTACTTTTACTACCGAGTAGTTCAACAGTTTTAACGGTAACACCTCCGCCGTTATTTTATAGAAAGATAATTTTGTCGTTTCTAACATTGTGGGGTCCACCAATGATTGTGTCGTCGTACGAATATTCCCCGACAAAAAGAATATTTCCCGACCAAATGAATATTTTATAACAACTTGCGTACTTTGCAAAATTTATAAATATTACCCACAACTATAACATTATATCAAATTTATTCCATAATATTCAAAAATAATAATTATGAAAATTCATCTTTATTTATAAAAACTGGGGTCTTACAACCTCCCCTTCTTATGAAATTTCGCCCTCGAAATTAGGGTACGTACCTGGTATGTCAAAGAGGTAAAGATACCTTGATTTCATTTCAGATTCTAACTCCCAAGTCATTTCCTCAACATCGTGGTTTCTCCACAAAACTTTGACTTGAGGTATAACCTTGGAGCGTAGAATATGTTCCTTCTTATCCAAGATTTGAACAGGAATCTCTTCATACGTCAAATTTTCCGCTATTTCGTCCGGTTCTAACTCAATAATATGGTTCGGGTCTTTCACATATTTTCGTAACATGGATATGTGAAAAACGTTATGAACACGAGACATACTTAGCAGTAAAGCGAGTCTATAGGCCACAGTTCCTATTCGATCGAGGATTAAAAATGGACCGATGAATCGAGGATTGAGTTTTCCTCTCTTTTCAAATCTTGTAACTCCTTTCCATGGAGTAACACGTAACAACACATGATCTCCTATATTGAATTCCACGTCCTTTCGATGAAGATCAACATAACTCTTTTGTCGACTTTGTGAGATTTTTATACGTTGTCGGATCGTTTGAATCTTTTCCGTTGTCATACGTACCAACTCCGATCCCAACAACGTTGCTTCACCCACCTCATCCCAGCATACTGGAGAACGACACTTTCTTCCATACAACGCTTCGAATGGAGCCATGCCAATACTTGCTTGATAACTGTTGTTATAAGAAAACTCCACCAATGGTAAGAACTTGTCCCAACTTCCCTTGAAATCAAGGACACAGAGTCTTAATAGATCTTCAAGAGTTTGAATAGTCCTCTCCGACTGTCCGTCCGTCTGAGGATGATATGCTGAGCTAAATCGTAAGTCTGTGCCCATAGCTTTTTGCAAACTAACCCAAAATCGTGAAGTAAATCTTGGGTCTCGATCAGAAACTATGGATACCGGCATACCATGCAATCTTATAATCTCGTTTATGTACATACGAGTAAGACGTTCAAGTGTATAAGTTTCCGTATCGGTAAGAAATGAGCAGACTTGGTTAATCTATCAACAATAACCCAAATCGCATCTATGCCTTGAGAAACCTTAGGAAGACCGGTAACGAAATCCATGGTAATGTGCTCCCACTTCCATTCTGGAATTTCAAGTGGTTGCAATGGACCTTTTGGTACTTGATGCTCCGCTTTAACTCATTGACAAGTTAGACACCTTGAGATAAACAACGCTATCTCTCTCTTCATATTGCTCCACCAAAATGTATGACGAATATCATGATACATTTTGGTACTCCCAGGATGGATTATAAACGGTCTATTGTGCGCCTCCATCATGATTTTATACTTTAAATTAGGGTCATTAGGAACACAAAGTCTGGAGTTGACTCGAAGTATTCCTTCTTCATCGATTCTTGCTTCCGGCATAGCACCTTCTTGCACTTTCTTCCTCATACGCATCAGCTCCAGGTCTGTAGCTTGAGCAGCTTTAACTTTATCGATTAAAGTCAGTTCTACTCGTATATTCGCCATCGTCACATGCGTCTTTGGAGTCTTTAACTCTATCTCCATCCTTTGCAAGTCACACAAAATGGGCCCTTGCGTTGACAATATCGCACTCGTACTGGCATGTGATCTTCTACTCAATGCGTCAGCTACCACGTTTGCTTTTCCAGGATGGTATTGGATGGTATGATCATAATCTTTCAACAGTTCAAGCCAACGTCGTTGTCGCATTTTGAGTTCCTTTTGAGTGAAGAAATATTTGAGGCTTTTATGATCCGTAAAGATCTCCACTTTCTCCCCATACAAGTAATGCCTCCAAATTTTAAGTGCAAAGACAACGGCTGCCAACTCTAGATCATGAGTAGGATAATTCTTCTCATATTCTTTGAGTTGTCGCGAGGCATAGGCTATGACTTTTCCATGTTGCATGAGAACACATCCCAGCCCTTTGCCCGAAGCATCACTGTAGATGACAAATCCCTCCGAGCCAGATGGTATTGTCAGAACAGGTGCTGAAATGAGTCTCCTCTTGAGTTCTTGAAAACTCTTCTCACATTCTTCGCTCCAACCGAACTTTGTATCTTTCCGAGTCAGCTGAGTTAATGGAGTATCGATTCGAGAAAATCCTTCCACGAATCTCCGATAATAACCAGCTAAACCGAGAAAGCTACGTACTTCGGTCACTGATTTAGGTTGCTCCCAGCTTTGAATAGCTTCAATCTTTGCTGGGTCAACAGATATTCCATGACTTGATACCACGTGCCTAAGGAATGCTACTTCCTCAAGCCAGAACTCGCATTTCTTCAACTTGGCATAAAGCTTATATTCACGAAGCTTTTGGAGTGTCAGCCTCAAGTGTTGCTCATGATCTTCACGACTTTTGGAATAAATAAGGATGTCATCAATAAAGACGACCACAAAGTGATCCAAATATTCCTTGAATACTCGGTTCATCATATCCATGAAGGAAGTAGGAGCATTAGTCAATCCAAAGGACATGACTAGGAATTCATAATGCCCATACCGAGTTCTGAAAGCCGTCTTTGGAATGTCATTGGTTCTAATCTTCAATTAGTGATACCCAGAACGAAGGTCGATCTTTGAAAAGAATTTGGCTACTTGCAACTGGTCAAATAGATCATCAATTCGTGGCAATGGATACCTATTTTTGATGGTGACATGATTCAACTCCCGATAATCAATACAAAGTTACTCCCATCTTTCTTCTTCACGAATAGAACAGGAGCACCCCAAGGAGAAGTACTAGGACGAATAAAGCCAATGTCTAACAATTCCTGCAGTTGGGTTTTTAACTCCTGAAGTTCAATAGGAGCCATTCGACATGGGGCTTTAGAAATGGGTTTTGTACCGGGTTCAAGGTCGATACAAAATTCAATCTCACACTCTGGGGGTAGACCAGGAAGTTCTTCGGGGAATACGTCAGGAAATTCATTAACAATAGAAATATCGTTCAAAACTGACGTATTTTTGTTTAAATCTGTAACATGAGCTAAGAAAGCTTGACATCCATTTTTCAATAAACGAATAGCTTTATGGCTTGAAATGACCGTGATTGATTTTAATGGTTTGGTCGCTTGAATTCGGATAATAGGTTGATTAGGAATATGAAAGCTAACAACCTTATGGAAACAATCAATTTTTGCATGATGAGTAGTTAACAAATCAATCCCTAGAATCACGTCAAATGTAAGTATTTTCAATGAAATAAGATCTACAGGTAATGTGAGGGTACCGATTTGAACCAAACAAGACTTATAAACAGTGGATGTAAGGAAGGTTTCTCCCAACGGAGTTTCCACAGATAAGTCAAAATCTAATTTCTCCGGAGTCAAATTTAATCGATGAGCGCAAGTAGGAGAAATAAAAGAATGGGTAGAACCGGTATCAAATAAAGTATAGACTTCGTTAGAGTTTATGATAAGTTTACCTGTGATGACCTCATTCGGGTTCTTTGCTTTCTGGGAGGTCATAACAAACGCTCTCCCTTGCACTACCGGCTTTGACCTTTCTGGGACGGCCTTTGGTGCCTCCACCCTAGCTGAATTTGTCTTTGGTAAACGACAAAATCGGGCCAAGTGACCTTCTCTTCCATAATTATAACATGCTTTGGACGGCATCGCGCAATTTGGACTGATGTGTCCCTCCCCTCCGCATTTGAAGCATATGATAGGTGGTCTTTCTCCTTCCTTAACAACGGGTGCTGGTGCTGACGTCTTTCCATCATTGTTGAATCTCCTCTTTTTGAAATGTCCATTCTTATTATTTTGGCCCTGATTACCACCGAAGTGGTAACCATTTTTGTCCTGCTGATTCCCTCCACGCTTGTTGTCACCGCTTCGATGACCACTCTCGCTGGTATTATAATTTTGCCGGCTGCTCTCTTTTAGTTGCGTTGACTCGTTATCGCGCTCCACTAACTGAGCCCTATTTACAACATCTAAATATAAACACAATTTATGAGAAATAAGATGTTGACGTATCTCCGGCTTTAAACCTCTTAAAAACATTCGCGCCATTCTTTCTTCATTATCCACCAAGTGGGACGCAAATCGGGATAACTCCGCAAATTTTTCCTCGTATTGCGACACGGTCATATTGTTTTGTTCCAACTTGATAAATTCCACCTCCTTCATGTGGCGAATACTTTCGGGAAAGTATTTGTCATTGAACAGCTCCTGGAACTTCTCCCAAGATATCTTCAGAACAGCAGGTTGAGTACGTTTTACCGATTCCCACCAGTAATCTGCCTCTTCGCGCAACATAAAGGCGGCAAAGGGAACCTTTTGCTCCTCGGAGCATCCCAAGACATCAAATATCTTGGTCATCTGCTTTATCCATGTTTCCTGCCATAAGTGTTTTTGGCTTTCCCTTAAACTCCGGTGGTCCCAGCTCCTTGAACTGTTTAGCGGTGACCGCCCGAGAGTTTCCCGTGTTTCCATCTACGTTTTGGACAGGAGTTGCTCTCGCTTGCTGTTGCATGAATTGCATAAAACCTCTTAACATTTGATCATTCGTCATTTGGTCAGTGTTGTTGTTTGCATGAGGATTTTCGCCTTCCTGATGCACATTATCCTAATTATTGATATGTGGTGAATCAACGATCGTCTGTGCTCCATTGCCATTCTCAACATTCTCAGATGTCATTTTCAGATACTGCCACAAAACAAAAGGTTAATTGACATGTAACATATTATCCCTATATTCTGATCGACCAATAAAATAGCACATAAACTTAGGTAGGTCATACTAGCGAAGGAATTCCCCGTCTCTCCCCTCCTAGTACTATTCTCACATCTTAGCCAGGGATCATATCCCTAAGCTCTGATACCAACTGTGACGCCCCCAAAATTAGGTATACATCACCCATCTTGAGTCGCCAGATACATGGTACAGAATTCAAATACAACTTCCTAATACAACTGTTGTGTACAATACGACAAAACATAACTGTGAGTTTAAATACAATTATTGTCTACTAGAGATCATACAAACTCAAAAAGAGTCCTCAATACAATTATTGTCACACTATTTAACAGAATAGTGAGGACTACTAATACTATTCTCTGGTCCATCACTCCGTTTCCCGACTCGTCTCAGCTATATTCTCATTTCCTGAAGAGAACAGTGAAAGAAAGGGTGAGCTCAACTAGCCTAGTAAGAAATATTATGACTAAGATAATGCAGAATAAATTATCATTAGCCTTCAACAATGTTAAACTGATAAAATACAATAACCATCAAGTTTAACTGCAGCGGAACCAGCAATCCATTAAAAGAGTCAAGTAAAAAATAAAACTACTATATTTTATGATTTAAAAGGTTTTTCATCATCGTTATAGCTGAGACTCAGCTTAATAAATATTCCACATCATCGAATCACCCCCGCACTACGGCCAAGGATATTCTTTAGTATCACGACCACAATTATTCATGCACTACGGCCAAGAATATTTGTGTATTCATTAATGGTCATGATCATGCCAACAACTGTCCATCAATGCCCTACGAGCCAATGAGAACTTTTACCACATCATTTGTAACATTACGGTCATGATTACACCGAATAATCCCGGGTCATAATCATACCAAGTCCATCTATGCACTACAGGCCACAGATGACTTTCAACAAAATATAAACATGAGGATGATGACAATGATATAAGAATTCAATAAAACAAGTTCAAGAATTATTTAATCCAGGAATTATTAACGTCCAAATTGTCAACACGATACTGTTTTGTGGTGTAAAATTCAAGAATGCTCAGAAGAATATTTCCGTGAAAAGATACTGGATGAAGCGCAAATATCAAGGATATTCCACTAATTTCATGGAGTATAGAAGTCAAAGTTTTATCCAACTGAGTATAATAAAGAATGGAATAACAAAAGAAATCACCATGCATGCGATAGACCGAACAGACAGGTTATTCCAGCAGAATAATAATAAAGGAACCAGGTCAGGTGAAATTCACACCGACAGGATGTTCCAACAGAATAATAAAGAATGGAACCAGGTCCGGTGTAAAACACACAGACAGGATATTCCAACAGAATAATAAATAATGGAACCAGGTCCGGTGTAAAACACACAGACAGGATATTCCAACAGAATAATAAAGAATGGAACCAGGTCCGGTGTAAAACACACAGACAGGATATTCCGACAGAAATATAAAGACATGGTAGTAAATGGATGTCACCAAGTATAGGGTATTCCGCGTATACCGGTTATTCCAACAGAATAATAATGAATGGAATAACATAAGGATTTCACCAAGTATAGGGTATTCCGCGTATACCGGTTATTCCAACAGAATAACAAAGAATAGAATAAGTTCTCTTCAAGAAGAAAGAATAACACCCCTTACTTTATTTTGGAGATTGAATACCGCAGTAGTGTAGTAACCGAATACTCTTCTTCTTTCTCTCTTATTCTCTCTATACTTTCTCTCTCTATAGCTTGAGCGAATTCGTGAAAAATAATGAAGCCCTAGGCCTCTATTTATAGAAGATTTATTACTATTTACGAAAGTATTTACTATTTATGAAGGTAATTACTATTTACGAAGGTAATTACTATTTACGAAGGTAATTACTATTTACAAAGGTAATTACTATTTACAAAGGTAATTACTATTTACGAAGGTAATTACTATTTACGAAGGTAATTATTATTTACGAAAAAGACTCTTAGATGATGACATATGGTCCCCCATAAATAATTCAACTTACCACAAACGTTTAATAATAGACTCTTTATATACATCAATGATTGAATAAAAAACTACCAAAAATCATTTTATTTTTAATCAACACATATTTAATCTTTCAATAATTATTAATCATTTATAACTTGTCGTCTCAATTATTGTTTAAATAATATAACATATTATACAGATGATACTGTGACAATAATTGAATTAATAATATAAGAGATATGATGCAGCAATTACTGTAGCAATAATTGAGTATAGCTGAGTGACTTCTCACGTAAGCATCAATAATCAATACCGTGTGCTACTATGCAACAACGCGTATTATTGTACTTTTACTACCGAGTAGTTCAACAGTTTTAACGGTAACACCTCCGCCGTTATTTTATAGAAAGATAATTTTGTCGTTTTCTAACGTTGTGGGGTCCACCAATGATTGTGCCGTCGTACGAATATTCCCCGACAAAAAGAATATTCCCCGACCAAATGAATATTTTATAACAACTTGCGTACTTTGCAAAATTTATAAATATTACCCACAACTATAACATTATATCAAATTTATTCCATAATATTCAAAAATAATAATTATGAAAATTCATCTTTATTTATAAAAACTAGGGTCTTACACTTTTGCTCCTCGGAGCATCCCAAGACATCAAATATCTTGGTGATCTGCTTTAACCATGTCTCCGCCTTAAGTGGTTCTGGCTTTCCCAAAAACTCTGGTGGTCCCAGCTCCTTGAATTGCTTAGCGGTGACCAACCATGGGTTGCCACTGTTTCCTCCTGCATTATGAACAGGAGCCGCCTTTCTCCCGTTGTTGCATGAATTGCTCCTTAAACTGCTTAGCGGTGACCGTCCGAGAGTTATCAGTATTTCTACCTGCATTTTGGACAGGAGCTGCCTTAGCCTGTTGTTGCATGAATTGCATAAAGCCTCTGACAATCCCATCATTCACCATTTCATCGGTGTTATTATTTTCATGAGAAGTATTGTCCTCTAGTTGCACATTATCCTGATTATTGATCTGTGGAGACTCAACGGTCTCCTGTGCTCCATTGATAATCTCAACATTCTCGGATGCCATTTTCAAACACTGCCACAAAACAAGGGTTAATTAACATATCACATATTATCCCTATACTTTGACCGACCAATTAAATAAAAAATAAATTTAAGTAGGTCATATTAGCGAAGGAATTCCCCGTCTCTCCCCTCCTAGTTCTAGTCTCACATCTTAGCCAGGGATCATATCCATAAGTTTTGATACCAACTGTGATGCCCCCAAAATTAGGTATACATCACCCATCTTGGGTTGTCAGATACATGGTACAAAATTCAAATACAACTTACTAATATAACTGTCGCGCACAATACGACAAAACATAACTGTGAGTTTGAATACAATTATTGTCTACTAAAGATTATACAAACTCAAAAAGAGTCCTCATTACAATTATTAACACACTATTTCACATAATAGTGAGGACTACTAATGCTATCCTCTGGACCGTCACTCCGTTCCCCGACTAGTCCCTGCTATGTTATCATTTCCTGAAGAGAACAGTGAAAGAAAGGGTGAGCTCAACTAGCCCAATAAGAAATATTATGACTAAGATAATGCAGAATAAATTATCGTTAGCCTTCAACAGTATTAAACTGATAAAATATAACAACATCAAGTTTAACAGCAGCGGATCAAGCAATCCATTAAAAGAGTCAAGTAGAGAATATAATCTACTATCTTTTATGATTTAAAAATTTTTTCATCACTTTTATCGCTGAGACTCAGCTTAATAAATAAACCACATCATCCCTGCACTACGGCCAAGGATATTTATTAGGGTCACGACCACAAATTCCATGCACTACGGGCCAAGGACATTTGTGTATTCATCAATGGTCATGATCATGCCAACAACTGCCCATCAATGCACTACGGGCCAATGAGGACTTTTACTACATCATTTGTAACATTACGGTCATGATTACACCGAATAATTCCTGGTCATAATCATACCAAGTCCATCTATGAACTACCGGCCACATATGACTTTCAACATAATATAAACATGAGGATGATGACAATGATATAAGAATTCAATAAAACAAGTTCAAGAATTAATTTGTCCAAGAACTACTAATGTCCAAATTGTCCACATGATACTGCTTTGTAGAGTAAAATTCAAGAATGATTAGAAGAATATTTCCATGAAAAGATACTGGATGAAGCGCAAATATAAAGGATATTCTACTAATTTCATGGAGTATAGAAGTCAAAACTTTAACCAACTGAGTATAATGAAGATTGGAATTACAACAGAAATCACCATGCATGCGGTACTTTGCATAGACAGGTTATTCCAACAGAATAATAATAACGGAACCAGGTCAAGCAAAATTTGCACCGACAGGATGTTCCAACAGAATAGTAAAGACAGAACTAGGTTCGGTGTAAAACACACAGACAGGATGTTCCAACGGAATAATAATAAAGACGGAACCAGGTTCGGTGTAAAACATACAGACATGATGTTCTAACGGAATAATAATAAAGGCGGAACCAGGTCCGAAATAAAACACATAGACAGGATGTTCCTACAGAATAATAGAAGAATGTCACCAAGTATAGGGTAGACCGCGTATACAGGTTATTCCAACAGAATAATAAGAAATGAAATAACAACAGTTCTCTTCATGAATAAGAAAGAATAACACCCCTTACCGTAACAGAAACTGGATATAGGAAAAGAAAAGTTAAGTAGCAAAAAGCTTTTCTTCTATCTCTCTATAGTTTCTCTCTCTAGAGTTCAGTGAATTCGTAAGAAAAAAAATGAAGGAATGAGCTTCTATTTATAGGAAAATGGAATGCATAGTAACTAATCCATGAACGGTCCAGATTGATTTACTTTAATCTGACGGTCCATATTTAAAGAAAAATCTTTTAAATAAAATATAATATATTCTATTTATATAAAAAGATTTTTACTATGCAAACACTATGCAACACTATGCAAAACACTATGCAACACTATGCATAATAAAATATAATATATTCTATTTATAGAATAACTTTAATAAAGTATTCTGTTTTATATAAAAAGATGTTTTTGTTTTATTACGTTAATAATACGAATAAAACAAAACGTCATCATCGTTATAATAATTCATATTATTAATCGACAATAATTGAATCAAACTGAGCAACTTCTCACATAAATATCAATAATCAATACCGTGTGCTACTATGCAACAACGCGTATTACAGTACTTTTACTACCCAGTAGTTCAACAGTATCAATGGTAAAACTTCCGCCGTTATTTTCAATAAAATATTTTTGTCGTTTTCTCAATCCGACAATAATTCCGTTGTGGGGTCCACCAATAATTGTACCGTCGTACGAATATTTTCCGACACAAAGAATATTCGCTGACCAATCGAATATAATATAACAACTTGCATACTTTATAAAATTTATAAATACTACCCACAACTATAATATTATCTCAAATTCACACCATAATATTAAAAAATTATTTCGAGAAAATTAATTCTTTATTCATAAAATCTGGGGTTTCACAGTCAAATACTAATCCAGCAACCTGAATTCTAAATCTAGCAACTAAATTTCTAATTCAGCAACCTGAATTCATCAATCCATCAATTCAGTCAACTTCTTTTCAATCCAGCAAGCTGTATTCATTAGATTTTCTAATTCAGTAAACTGGATTCACAATTACACAATCCAGCAAGCTGAATTCTATATCCGTTTTACGAAAATACCAAATCAGTTTATTATTTTTCTATCCTTAGTCCAAACATATATACACATATTTCATCCACAAAAATTATTTTTCCATAATTTTTCAACTTCCTTTGATATTTTTCAAAAATTAATTCTAGTGCGTAGCTTATGAAATTAGCTACCTCGTGCTTAACTCCAAACATTCCCATCTCTTGGAATAACCTTATATATGTTAACGTGATGCTCCATTTTAAATTTCGTGGCAATCGGAGTTGTAGAACTCCGTTTATAGCGATTTCCGTCGGAAAATCACAAAAATTGTAATGGTCATAACTTGGTCGTTTTAACTCGGAATTAGCTCATTTTTGGACACGAGCTACATAATACCATATATTTTCATTTTCCAAAAGTCTGGAATTTATTTCACACTTTAAGTTGCCAAAATAGCCCCTGTACAGATCTGGACAGAAACTTTTTGCCATGTTACAGTTTTGGAGTCCTTTACTAAATCTTAAATATAATGAGATCTGTAATTCCGATTAACGATCCGTCAATTTTGTTGGATTCGTATCTTTCTGATCTTCAATTTTCATCTATCACAATCCATATTTGGATATGTTAAGCTTCCGAAAATTAGCCCGGAATTGGCTGTTACAAACTGTCATTCTAACAGTTTTTATTACCTTTGTGTAGTTTGGGAGAAATCCCATAACTTGTTCAATATTCAACCTAATTGAGTAATTCCAAAGGGGTTTTATCCTTAACACATATATTTAGCTCCACAAATTGACCACACTCAAAGATTCAAAGTAGAATGAGAGATAAGGTCATTTCCATATCATGCTTGGTTTTTCCAAAAATTTTGTTTTCGCAGTTTTGATTATGCTTCTTCCGAACGTCATAACTACTTCATCTGGAGTCGAAATTAGTCCGTTCTGGAGTCTATGGAAAGCTTATACAGTGTACTACAATATATCACAAGTCCAAAATTTTTAGAGGACCCTAACAAATCCGGAATTTTCTGTTTAGGTCAGCAGTCCACTAGATTATTCTTTGAAAAACTATTTTGGTTCTTCTTCTTCGTTCAAGCTCATCAACCTTAAAATGGAAAGATCTAACCATAAAATAACATATATTATGTAGACCTACCCTCATACGACTCAAAATCATAAGTTCAACCCTTGGTCAACCATAACAAAACATAAATCACAAATATCCATCATAGATTTCAAAAATCAAAAGCTTGATCACACTTTCAAAAGTTTAAACTTTTCCGGAAAAATTCCATTTTTCTATTCCTTTGATCCCAACCAAATTAACACCCAATATGGTTAATTCTAAATATGAAACACTCATTAACATGTATATCTAAGGTTTTAAACCTCAAGATCATAACTTCATATTGTCAAAAATCAAATCAAATCAAAAACAAAATTAGACTACATAAGTGGAAATTTTGCTATACCTTAGCTTTTCCTCCTTCTCCATCTAAAGTATGAGATAGATTTTAGATGGCATGGAAGATCAAAATCTCCCCATCTCCACCTCTTGTGGCTACCGAACTCTCCTCTTCTTTATCCCTTTTTGGTTTTTGTTTTGATAAGCTTTTTGGAAGAGATAGATGAAAGAGAAATGAAAATAGGTTTTAATTGTCTGGTAATTGTATATAGTCACATGCTAGGGCTAGGTTAGGGCTAGGGTTAGTTCACCCACCCAAGATCATGACAAGATCTACACTCAACTTATTAGAAAATGTGACAAAATGGTATAAATGACATTTTCTTTTATTTCTAGAATTTTCCATTTGTTGCAAACCCTTAGGGTTTAGGTTTTGAGCAATCTAGGATTTAGGGTTTGAGCCAATTTATTTTCTAAAATTTCTAATTTAGGTTTTTAAAAAAAAATAGAAATTAATATTTTTAACTTATAATTAGAATTTCTAATTATATTAAAATTTCTTAATCATACCTTAAATCTTGCTAATTAGGATTAGTATTTCCTAATTATAATTGCTAATTTAGCAATTATGGTCAAAATTGATCATTAGGGTTTATAAACCACTAATTAGGGTTTTTACTTCCTCAATTATAACACAAATTCTTACTCATTCACATTTATTTCCTTAACACAATTAGACTTGCTATAATTAGGCTATAAAATTAATCATTTGAGATATATTAATTCTCCTAGAATTAGTAAGTATTCTAAATACCATAATTCTCTTTTTCCATAACCCTTAAGTTATTAAATCCTTCATTCCTAATATATAATTAGGGTTACACTAGTTTCTTTTGTTTGTTTATATAATAAACAAAGATAAACCATCACATAATGTTCATATTCCTTACACACAACTTTTTAACCCTTAGGGTTTAATACTTCGCATTAGGATTCCCAAATTAGGTTTTAAATTCTTGATACTGAAATTAGAGTTTCTAAATATATCGTTAGGGTTTTCTAACTTAATCACCATATTCATATCATGAATTTAGGGTTTCGGATTCTCGGAACTGAAACTAGGGTTTTAGAATCGATTTCTACGATTTCTTAACCATTGTTAGGGTTTTCTAACAGAACGTTGACGTTCTTAATATATACTTAGGGTTTGACACATATATAATTAATCTGGTCAACCCTTGACCCTTAATCACATTTAGTACACATACATATTCACATAAATCCTTAATCCTGAATAATTCACCTATATCCTTCACCGAATTTTGAAATCCTCAAAATTCAATCCCAATAACATCAAACGCATACACTTATTTCCTGTCTAGGTCTATTATTTGACCTTAAATCAATCATTTAAGATTTTAATAAATTTTCTAAATTCTCGAGTTGTCACAGGTTAGGCATTGATGTGTATACTTCTTCTTTCACTTCTGACAGCTTGTTGCTCCAGTTGTTCTTTGATCAATCAGTCATAGTCTTGAAGATGTAGGCTCATATAATCTTGACATCTTTAGTTCTTTAGTCCTCAAGGTTTGCATCCAGCTGTTGGTTGGCCAAATATAGATTTGAGAGATTCTTCTTTCTTCTCTGAATGAGTACTTCTTAGCATATATGGCCTTTTCATCTTTCAGTCTGGTGGATGTTTGGCTTTTTGCTGTTGATACCTCTTGAGCTCCCATATTTGTTCTTCAGACTACAAGATTGACTATAGGCAAGGATTGGTCTTGTTGTTATGGCATTTAAGAACATGGACCAATCTGAGCAGCTTCAGGTGTATATACACATTTACCTATACATAATATTTCCAACGTGTGAACTCATCTGCACTTATAAGTGACTTACTACTAAACTAAGTTTAGAACAATGTTTGTGCCTGTGATCAAACTCAAAGCGATTAGCTTTTGAATATAGCATGAGAACCTGCTTTGATACCAATTGTTAGTTCCCAGTAGGCAAACAACTGATCTAGAAGGGGATGGGTTGAATAGATCCTTTTTAATTTCAAATACTTTTCCTGTTTATTTTATATAGCTAATGAATTAGCATATGACAAACATAAGAATCTTTTCAAGCACAGGGGAATAAGTAAAATATCCCCTTCATTGATATATTCATAATCATACATACATTGTTCTTAGAGTTAGTTAAGTGGTAAGCAGTTAATACATACATAGCAGTTAGAGCAGTAAGATACATAATGTGAATGACATAAAGTAAATGATAGAATATAAAAGACACAAGGGATTTTAAGTGGTTTAGAGACTCAATCTCCTAATCCACTCTTCTACTTTAACTCGCAGGATTTCCACTAAGGAAGGGCAGCATCCTGAATCACTAAGATTCCTTCAAGGCCAACAGCCTTGGAACTTCAGTTCACTAAGAACTCTTCAAGTCTAGCAGGCTTGGAACTCCTCTAGTTCCCTTGGAACTCTTCAAGCCCAACGGGCTTGGAACTTTATTTAGTCCCTCCGGACAAGGACCTTTCAGGCCCTGGCTTCTTGTTGTTGTAGTTGTTGTTGTTGTTGGTGCCTTGTTGCTAAGATGTCTTTAAGCTTGAACATCTTCTGTACTTAGCAGATTGGCATGGTCCTCTTTGCATTCTGCTTCGAGTCTAGACCACATCTTCTCTGATGCAGCTGATCTTCACTCTTTTTTGTTCATCTTCATCTAATATCAGCTGAGCACCATCACCATTTGGGTTTGCTAAGTATTTGAGCTTTTGGTAGACTTCGTTTGGCACTTAGAATTCCCTTAACCCTTCTTGAATGGTTTGCAGATATGGTTCTGCATCTGTTCTGTTTCAGCTTTTGAATCATGGTGATTCGTAGATTGGCTTTCTTGATCATCTTTGTACTCTACCACTTTTCTTAATGCTATCTTCTTGGCCTTCTCTGCTCTCAGCTTAGCTGCCATCTTCAGTGGCATTCTCATTCTTGTTGAGTGAAGATTTTGTCTATTCAGTTCCTTCTTCAAAGCTGTTTCACTTCCACCTTTATAGTCTCTCTATCACTGAGACTTGTTCTGTTTAGCTCTGGTAGAACTCATAGAGTCAACACTATAGCATTCAAACAACTCAACGATTTTGTAACTTCAGCATCTCTTGATCCTTGAAGCTCTGGCTTATTTGTACTCCTTCCCAATCTTCCCATTGGGATATAGCCATTGAAAGTTATTTGAATTGCTTCGCAGATCTCGAGTTATTTGGTGCAGACTGTAGATGTGACGTAACATCCCCTGTTTCATCTTTCTGACACTGCAGTCTATTGTTTCACCAACCTCGTCAGAGATGTAACTTTATTGTCTTAGGCAGGTAGTTATCTTTATTTCTCCCTTTTGATTTCTCGATTAGAACATCATAGATTGTCCTTTTACATCTATGTTCTCAATAAGATATATTTGAATACCACTCTTCAGATTAAACCGTTGCTAATGCTTCAATCTTCAGATGATCAAACTCTACGATTCTGATGCATATTCTTGGACCTGATCATAGTGTCTTGTTGAATGTTGCTTATTGACTGGTTGAGACAACACTACGATCCTGAGGAAAGTTCATTGGATCTTTAATGTAGAACACTCTTTCTTTTATTGTGCAGTGCTTCAATACTTCTGTTCTCCTCGACTGATCTCAGGAACTAATAGCTTAACTTCTTGTTCTAGCCTCTTCTGAATGGCAAGACACTTCAGATTTGTCTCATGTCCAACTTGTTTTCTCCTTGTGATCTCCCGTTCACTTATCATCAATGGACTGACATGATGCTTAATCACTTTAGCCTTGTTCTTCAAAAGCTAACCAGTATCTCTGTATACACTTCATCAGTTCCTCCTTTGTTTGGAAAACACTACGATCCTGGATATTTCCAAGATTGTTGTCTTCTGTTTACTTGACAGCTACTGCACTTGCTAACTTTCCTTAGTCAGTTACTGAAGTCTTCTTCTGATCAACTTGTGGAAGACTTCATCTTGAATGGCTTCACAACTCAATCTAGATGTTGATTGGGTTGGTGCTTAGATCTTCTGTTAGCTTGCATGCTATTCGTTGAGTGCTTTCTGGTTTCCTTTAGGTGGGATGTATCTTTGCAGCTTAGACCAGAGGCTTCATACTTTGGATATTCTGGGAGTGCTCATTTGTTGAGGATCATATTTGCTCTACGATTTTGCCTTGGCGTTGTGAGCACTTCTGTTGAATCCTTAGTTCTACACTCTACGATTTTAGCTTTGGTTCTGCTAACACTTCAACTCCAAGATCAGATGCCGACACTCTACGATCTCTGACCTTAAGCTTGTTGTCTTCATTTGATCGAGCTCGACTACGATCTCTGCCTCTGATGTGATCAGTAGACTCTATGACTCTGAGTGTGGTTTATAATTCTTGACTTGGCTTTGGCAGATGCTCGGTCGGCTCTTAGATAGGTTGTCTCTATGATTCTGAACATGGCTTCCTCAGTAGACTACGGCTCCGAGGAAGTTCTTCTCGACACACAACGATCCTACCTCATTTCTCCTGGCAGTCTACGAACTCCAAGATTTACTATCTTGTAGACTACGATTCTGCCTTGATAGCTCTCGAGTTTTCCTAGACTCTCCTGAAAGACTACGATTTCTGGTGCAGTGCTCAACGATCATACAAGCCTATCTATTACATTATAAGATCAACCTAACAAGCTTGATCTTTCTATATTTATAGTCCTTGTACATCATTTCTTTTTAAGAACTTTACAAAGTTGTTTTGCTTATGTAGGATCAACCTAATACGTTTGATCAATTCATTCTAAGTCCTTGTACATATGTTCCTATTATCTATCAAAGGACTTTACAACTTTTAATAATGCAAGCATACTTGCATATTCATTCATTTATATTATAATCAAATTATATATAAATAGGAATATTATTCACATGTTTATTCCTAACAAGTACTATTCTAACAAACAAGCTGATATGTGGTTGACCATGACAGGCCAGACTATGATTATTATGTCCTCATTTTGACTTTTCAAACTGGCTGCCAAAATATAAAGAAATAAAAAGGAGATGAGTCTAGCTGCATGTAGGACCTGCGACCAGAATATAGCCCTAGTTATGAACATGTACAAATCGACATACTAGTTAATCATAATTACAAGGATAGTGAAATGTGGTTGTGAAATTTATGATTCCTACCTAGCAGGATCTTATATTGAACTGTTCATCGTTATTGTATCTTCAAAAAAAATCTCGTCCAAGAAAATTCAATTAATACAATTGTTCAAAAATAGATTTCTCCACTGTGATGGACAGATTTACAAATCTCTGATGAGACAAATTTTGAAAGAATCAACCAAAATATTGACTATATATTAAGGATGGAAAAGAGGAGTAATATATTTAGTATACTCTAATATTGACTATTGCATTGTATTATGGCCGCATGTCTTACCTGCAGCCATGCCCATCTCTTTTTTATTTTCATGTATTCTGGTGCAGGTCCTACTAGCCAATTTGAAAAGTCAAATTAAGGATAATAATCATTAGTCTGACCGTTTGTGGGAGTTGCACTGACATCAGGTCCTACTAGCCCATCAAGACCAATCATTATTCAATTATACATTTAAGATTATATAATAGACGAACACATATCAACTTATTTTGGAATAGGTCTCATATATATATAGCAAGGATCAAGAGTATTCTCCTTAAATAACATTCCTCCTTAAATATCACTCTTTTATTAAAACTACGTCATTTTGGAGTGTTTTAAAAGAGAGTGGTCCCACTTGCTTTCCTTTTATTTGCAAAAATGCCACTCACAACCCCACTTATTTTTTAAAAAGACTCCAAAACGACTTAGTTTTAATGAACGACTGATATATAAGAAGGAATGATATTTAAAAAAAATACTCTTGATCCTTGCTATATATATATATATATTCAAGTTTCAACAAACAGGTATCGAGTATTTAACCTTCCTTGGGTTGATCCATCACCTCAAAGTTCAGACCTTAGAAGAAGTTGCTCATTATTTTAATCATTCGAATTAGTTGAGAACATCTGTTTGCTAATGGGTTAAATGCAAAGTCGATAACTAAATTTTTTTAATATTTGGGTATTGAGCCCCTTTCTTCCGGTCAACGCAAATTGAGTCACTTTCTATTCAAAAATTTGGAATTTAAACCCCCAGGAGCCACATGTGCGTTGATCTGCTAACGTGACGCCTACGTGATAGATCTAACGTGATATTTTATATTTTAATTTTACATGTGAGAATTGCTGATGTGGCTTCTTTTAATTTTTTTTTCCCCAAAAACTTGCCTTTACCCGAATTTGAACTCGCAATATCACATTTAGAATTTTAGTCATATGACCGCTAGAGCAACACATGTCAACTGTTAATATCTTGTAAGAATTAATATTTATATCAAAACATGAATTTCCCCTATATATTTCTTTCTTCTCCTTCACTACATACCATTTTCACAATTTTGAGTTGTTGGTTATAGTTTTTGCAATGTTTGGAGGAAACATTTGTTTTTAGATTTCGGTAGCTTTGAATTGTTTCGTGATGAGATTATATCTCTTATTATAAAGTTTTTGGCTTTTTTTACACTTTAGGATAAAAAATAAATAAATTAGTTACTCACGTAAAAAGAAAAGATTTGAATAAACATAATAACTAACCGATCTCGTCATCTTTCCTTCTCTTATAACTACTAGCTTTTTTCTTGTTGAAATGATCACATTTCTTACAACTGCTTCATCAGAGTAATTTGATTTATTTTTTTAAAAAATGCATATATTATTTATGTTCAGATTTATGCTTCTATACTTTATGGTGATTTTTTTTATATATTCAGTTTAGTTGCATACACAAGTTCTTTGGGATTATTCTCTCCAGGGTTGCTACAATTCATTGATTATTATTATTAGTAGTAGTAGTAGTAGAACTACAAATATAAATATTAACAATTATTATTAATAGCATGTAGTGAAGGAGAAGAAATGAATATATGGGGGAAATCTCATGTTTTGATATAAATATTAATTCTTGAAAGATATTAATAGTTGACGTGTTGTTTTAGCTGTCATATGATTGAAGTTCCAAATGTGATGTTGCGATTTCAAATCTAGGCAAACGCAATTTTTTGGAAAAAATTCAAAGAAGCCACGTCAGTAATGCTCACATGTAAAATTAAAATATAAGTTTGCGTTGATCGAAAAAAAGCGCTCAATACCCAAATATCAAAAAAGTTCAGTGGTCGACTTTATATTTAACCCGTCTCCTAATTACTTGATTCTAACAGTAGTTTGCATTAGAGGGGAGGGGGTTAAACAATCCTGATCCAAATAATTTATAGCAATTAATTTTGTATTTTATGTTAAACAATTACTTTATCTGTTCTAAATTTAGAGATATAATTTGATTTTTAAGATCAAACAACGATATATTAAATTTTAAATTGATGTGAATGTATTTATTTTTAGTTGATACAATTATTATAATTGTATAGTATATAACAAAAACTATAAATCAAAAAATTTATTTCATTGTAAACTTTGACGAGTTATACTAATTTTAAAGTTTAATATATATCGTTTGATCTCAAAAGTTAAATTGTATTTTAATTTTAGAACGGATGGAGTATATTTTAAAAATATATAATCATATGTACAAATACAATCTATAAATAGACTGATTAGTGAAATTACTGAGGATACGTTCGTTACCTGACTCAGATCTATAATAAATTTAAAATATTATAAGACGACGACATAACGTGGAGTAAATTCGTGCATTAATTTTTTAATACGGAATAAAAAGAAATGTATTTCCAAATTATGTCAAGTGAAAATAAGCTTCGGCAATAAAATGACTGATAGTATGAAGTTAACGAGTCCTTCGCTTTCAATGGTGATTTTGATGTACATAAATCACTTTAAATGATATCCATTAAATTATTTTAAAATAATATTGACCATTCATTATATAATAAAATATTAATAAAATTTATAATTTATAGTAACCTATAACTTGTTAAACAGGTCATCGTTACATGTTTTATATTGAGTTTATCAAAAAATGTAATACCACTTAAACTTATGTCAAAACAAGTAACTAAATTATTTTAATAAATATGGACCAAATTATGTCACATACTCTTTTTATTTTTCGTTCTCATCTTTTTTTAAAAACCAAAACAACTAAAAGATGTGGACCAAATTAAGCTACAAAATTTTTCTTTCTTTCTTCCTTTTTCAAAAATCAATTATTTAAATCTTATAATTTTATATTTTTTGAATAAATAAATCTTTTACTTAGTAGTTCATGATTTAAAAAGATTTTTTATTTATTTCTTAATAAATTAGTAATACTAATTTTTATAATTTTATATGATGACCCAATATAATCATATATCATGAATCAAACAAGGTAACTAATAAATTTATGGTTGACAAAACAAATTTTATTATTAAAAAAAACAATCTTTTAATTACCAAGTCAAATTACGTAATATAACCATAATTTTTTTTATTCAGTATACATGTATAATCAATACGTCAAAATGAGTAATTTTTAAATTATTTGTGTAACACCCCCAAAATAGGTCCATACAACTCATTATGAGTCGCCAAATACATAATACAGAAATTAAATACAAACTTAATTTACACAATTATTAATTATCGTGCAGAATACAACAAAACATAAACTGAGAATTTTAGCAAGAATATTGTCTCGTAGACATTATCCAAACTCAAATGGAGTCCTCATTACAGTTATTATCACACTATTTTATAGAATAGTGATGACTACTATAGCCACCATCTTGGACCATCACTCGATTTCCCGACTAGTCTCATCTATTTCTCATTTCCTGAAGAGAACAATGAAAGAAAATGGTAAGATCAACTAGCCCAATAAAGAATATTATGACTAAGATAATGTAGAATAAATTATCCTTAGTCTTCAACAGTATAAAAACTGATAGAATACAACAGACAACAAGTTTAACTGCAGCGGAACAAGTAATCCATTAGAAGAGTAAAGTAGAGTATGATGTCTACTATCTTCTATGATTTAAAAGTTCATCATCAATGTTTTATCTCTGTAACACAGCCCAATAAAATAATCCATATCATCAAATTATCCATGCACTACGAGCCAATGATATTCGTTAGTATCACCAATGGTCATGCTTATGCCAAACAACTGTCAATCAATGCACTACAAGCCAATGAGAACTTTCACCACATCATTTATCTGTAACATTACAGGTCATGATTATACCGATACATAATTTCTAGTCATAATCATACCAATCAACAGTACATCTATGCATTACGGGCCAAAGATGACTTTCACCACAATATAAGTACGGGGATGATGACAATGATATAAGAAATCAATCAAGTGAGATCAAGGATAAATATTAAAGATTTATAATTCAATTTATCAAGAGTTTAAGAATATCCAAATTGTCAACATGATAATTAATTGTGGAGTAAAATTCAAGATGATATTCATGTATCAAAAATAATTTAGATAGAAAAAAACTAATTTTTTTTCGTGGATAATACCCCGGGTGAATAGTACCTGAGTGAATAGTACCCATAAATAGTACTTCGTGAATAGTACCCCGTGAATAGTACTTCGTGAATGGTACCCCGTGAATAATACTTCATGAATAATACCCCGTGAATAGTACCGTATGTATGAATAGTACCATATGTATGAATAGTATCCTGTGAATAGTACCCCGACATTAAAAAATTAAAATTTAACAAAAATTGTTTAGAAAAGTATTTTAGTGAAACGATACTAGATGAAACACAAATTTCAAGGATATTCTACTAATTGCAAGGAGTATAAAAGCAATACTTATCAAAATAAGTGTAGATTTAAGAATATGAAATGAAATAATATTACTTACATACTACAGAATACGGAAGAAAATATTATTTCTTACGAATATTGAATAGAAATAATATCTGTTACGAATGTCGATGTTGGGATTTTTATTTGTCCCTTTTCGTTACTTGTTCTTTGGTGTTCTCATGTTATGTGAGATTTGTTTAAAAAAATAATTGAAAAAGGTCCGACATGTGTAATGTCGACGATTTGACTTTAAGAGTCGCCAGTTGGTATTTTTAACTGGTTGCACCAACGCAATCGAGAAAAGGTTTGCACATTGACCCAGTGATGTAACATTGGTAAACGGGTCTGTGAAACCGAGATTCATTTGGGTTCGGGGGCTTGATTATGCGGGGGGAATGTGTTAGGCACCCCCCGACATCCGTGTTGCCACGATGACCGCCACTTTTCAAGAAACTGTTATGTAAATATGTGTGTGTGGATCAATGTGCAGTTTATTTGGAAGTAGTGCGAGGCCTCATTTGCACCTATATACAAAGGGTTTGAATTTGTGTAAAATTCAATTTTAGCAAGATATAACAATGACGTTTTGTAAAAAGAAGTTTTTCAAACCCTGTGCTCAATAGTAATTGAGACCTTTTTATACTTCCATTTTATTATTAAATGTTCGACTTGTTTGCTTTTATTTTTGAGATGCGAGGCATCTTCGAGAAAATAATATACAACAGTGCCGAACTCCTCATGGGCATGACAGCCATCCAAGGAAATTTAGACACTGTAAATAATGTACAAGATACTTACAGCTGAAAATGTCCATCACGGGAACCGAATCTAGATTCAGTAGACTGAATCTGTGATCACATGATTCCTAGGCTCACATGATACCACAATGTATATGAAAAGCAGTAAGCAGTTATATATATAAAAGTTGTAAATATATATATATACAGACATGATCAACCACCACAAAGCACCTCCATGGGGGATCAGGAATGTAAATAAAGCAGTAAATGCGATCAACCACCACGAAGTAAACTCCAGGCGGGACTGAATGTAAATAAATCAGTAAAGACGATCAACTGCCACGAAGTAAACATCAGGAGAGACGAAATATAAATGAAGCAGTAAAAAGCCACAAAGTAAACTCCAGGCCTGACAGAAACGTAAATATATATATATATATATGATGGAAGGGATGCATTTGCTGCAATGGTTCATGATAACTTGACGGATCGCACGACCCTCGTGAAGAAGACCCTATTGAGCTTGACTCTAGTCCGCCTTTGTGAAATGACTTGAGAGGTGTAGGATAAGTGGGAGCCGGAAACGGTAAATGATCAAGGCAACACAAGGTGAGTACAATGCTAGCCGATGCGCGACGTGGGGCTAGAAAAGGCGAGATGCCAATAAATTTAACTCAAGGCGTCATTGGGCATGCAAGAACATCAGGGTACCGTCTTTCGGACCTTTTGATTGCACCAAAGCACCCCCTACTAGGACCTACTGGTCGGCAACCATCCAACACCGTGTCAACAAATTGTACGAATATATATATATATATATATAAAAGCTAGTAAACGCTTTAGACATAAGTCTAGGCTCAATCGAGACATAACTCGATAATGTTAGTCCATATATAAATATATACATATATAAGTATATATATACAGACAGAAATTAAAACCACGGACCGAAGTCTGGGCATACACACACAACACGACTCTCAATGTGAATAATAATGTGTGCAAAGATGAAGAGAAAGGCTTTATTGAGTGTGAGAAGGCTTACAGTAGGCTGCCAAGGCAGGCTTCTATGACTCTAGATGAATAAACACTCTGCTCCCACCGATAAAATATAGCTATATGTGAGCTAACAGATGTTTAAAATGGGAAATCACTCAATATGGGGTGTGTACAGAGAAAATTGGAAAGGGCTTCCTCGCCAAGCCCTCTATTTATAGAGGGGGGAGACGCAGATGCACTTGCGGCTGCCCGGGGTGCCCTGAACTCTGCGGGTCCTATTATCTCGAAGTACGTGCACTAATGCACTGTGATGTCCGCTCGAACTTGCAAAACTTCAATCCGAGCATCCGAACGAGGTGTAAAAGAACTTCTTCGGACCTCTTTTGTCGAGAGTTATGCAATGACATGGGATTAGAGGTTGTACGAAGTCAGGAAGAGGGGACCATGCCCATGGTCTTCAAGCTTCAAATTCTATTCGGTCTGCTGCCATACGTAATAGTCACTCGGGATTGGAACTCCTTGGCTCTTGTGGGACATTTGTTGTGTAGAAATGTATGTATGAAATGTTGAGATGTCGCGCTGGGGTTAAGGTAGCAAGATGAAGATTTGACTCCTCATCGGGGTTATCTCCGGTTTGGGCTGATAGCAGATGTTGCTCAGGGTTACATATGAGATTGGACTACTTCAAGTGTTTAAATTCCCGAAGGTCATCTGTAAATGTGCCTGTCTTCCCGGTGTTATCTCCGGGTCTTTGTAATGAGTGCCTCGGTAGGAGGTCTGAGATTGAAGCTGATCACATACATTTGAAACAAGCATTTTTGGAGTTATCGCCGGAACTGCAACAACATTCCTTGGGGTTATCTCCAAGGATGAAACTCAGGGTTATCTCCGAGGTTGGAATTGATACTCCCAGTGTGTGTTTCGGGGTTGAGACTGAACTTCCGGTAGTATCCAGAATGGATGTGAGCTATCTTCCAGGGTTATCTCCGAAAGACAAATCTGCCCTTCTGCAATGTTAGTAACAGGTGTGCAGAAAATTTTGAGTGTCTACAGATGCCCCTCTTTATCATATTCATGCAATGCGAGGCATGGATATGATAAATAATCCTAGACACTTGAAATGCAACAAGATAAACATGATGCTATTTGCAGCAACATGATGCAAATGTTTGATGTATAAATGAATGATTGTCGGTTCCCTGTTAATCCTGTTGGGGATGACAATCAGTGATGTCTTGGACATGCGATCCAAGTCTTCAATGATTTCTACGCTGGGGATATCACCGAAGTCCCAGATCCTTGATACAGACTTTATTCCAAAGATGTGCCTCTCGTGTACAAGAGATCTGTGGGGATAAATCTTTGTCTGTTTGAGGATGTGTATAACATGTAAGGAATAAACATGTGAATGAATTCCTATTTACATATGATTTTATTATGATATATATATGAACTTGCATTAAGAAAAGCTGTAAATTCCTCTGATAGATTATAGAAACATATGTACAAGGACTCATAATGAATTAATCAAATATGTTAGGTTGATCCTACATAAGCAAAACAGCTTTGTAAAGTCCTTAAAAAGAAATGATGTATAAGGACTACAAACATAGATAAATCAAGCATGTTAGGTTGATCGAATGATGTAATAGATAGGCTTGTCTGATCGTCGAGCACTGCGCCAGAAATCGTAGTCTACCAGGAGAATTAAGGAAAACTCGAGAGCCATAAAGGCAGAATCGTAGTCTGCAAGATAGTAGATCTTGGAGTTCGTAGACTGACAGGAGAGACGAGGAAGGATCGTAGTGTGTCGAGTAGCACTTCCTCAGAGCCGTAGTCTACTGAGGAAGTCATGTTCAGAATCGTAGAGACAACCTGCCTACGAGTTGACCGAGCATCTGCTGAAGCCAAGTCAAGAATCGTAGAGTCTACTAATGTCAAAGCCAAGTCAAGAATCGTAGACTACACTCAGAGTCGTAGAGTCTACTAATAAAAGGCAGAGATCGTAATCGAGCTAGATCAGATGAAGACAACAAGCACAACGACAGAAATCGTAGTGTTAAGGCCTGATCTCAAAGTCGTAGTGTCTGTACAGCCGAAGCTGAATCGTAGAGTGCAGAGCTAAGACCTCAATAGATGTGCTCACAAAGCAAGGTGGAATCGTAGAGCAAACACAATTTTTTAACAATTGAGCACTCCCAGAATATCCAAAGGAAGGAAGCCTTTGGTTGGTACTGCAAAGATACATATCACCTAAAGGAAGCCAAAGAGCACTCAATGAATGGCATGCAAGCTAATAGAAGATCTAATCATCAAACCAATCAGCATCCAGATTGAGTTGTGAAGCCATTCAAGATGAATTCTTTTTCAAGATGATCACAAGAAGACTTCAGTAGCTGACTAAGGAAAGTTAGCATATGTAGTAGCTGTCAAGTGGAAAGATGACAATGATCTTGGAAGTAACCAGGATCGTAGTGTTTGCTAAACGAAGAAAGAACTGATGGAGTATACACAAAGATATTGGTCAGCCTATGAAGAACAAGGCTAAATTGATTAAGCATTGGGTCAGTCCATCGATGATAAGTGAATAGGGGATCACAAGGAGAAAGCGAGTTGGATATGCCAAAAATCTAAAATGTCTTGTTATTCAGATGGGGGCCAAAGCAAGGAATCAATCCATCAGTATCTGAGACCAGTCAAGGCAAATAAAAGCATTGAAGCACTGCACAAAAGAAGGAAGAGTTGTTCTTCACTAAAGATCAAGTGAACACTCTTCAAGATCGTAGTGCTGACTCTACATGTCAATAAGCATCAGTCAATAAGACACTACGATCAGGTCTAAGAAGAAGTGCATCAGAATCATTAAGTTCGAACAACTGAGGATTGAAGCATTGGCAACGGTTCAATCTGAAGGCTGGCATTCAGATAAAAGCTTATTGAGAGCATCAATGCAAGGAGAACCTCTGATCAAGAAATCAGAGGGGGGAAATAAAGTCATTGACCTGCCTAAGACATCAAAGTAACATATCTGACGGGGTAGGTAAAACAGTAGACTGCAGTGTCAGAAAGTCAGAAAAAGATGTCATGTCACATCTGCAGTCTGCACCAAATAACTCGAGATCTGTGAAGCAATTTGAATAGCTTTCAACGGCTACCTTCCAACGGGAAGATTTAAAAGCAGTATAAATCAACAGAAATTCAAAGATCAAGAGTTACTGATGATTACTATGTTGCAGAATCATTGAGTTATTGAATGCTATTGTTGAATCTACAAGTTCCTCCAAAGATCAACAGAACAAGTCTCAATGACAGTGAGACTACCAAGGTGGAAGTGAAGCAGCTTTAAAGAAGGACTTAAACAGATTAGAGCTTCACTCAACAAAGATGAGAATGCCATTGAAGATGGCAGCCAAGCTGAGAGCCGAGAAGGCCAAGGAGATATCATTCAAAAAAGTGACAGAGTACAAAGAAGATCAGGAGAGCCACTCTACGAATCACCATGAACCTAAAGTTGAAACTGAACAAGTTCAAAACCATGTCTGCAAAAAATTTAAGAAGGGTTCAGGGATTGCTAAGTGCTAGTCGAAGTCTACCAAAAGCTCAGGGACTTAGAAAATCTAGATGATGATGGTTCACAACTAACATCAGATGAAGATGAGCAGAAAAGAGTAAAGATCAGCTGCACCAAAGAAGATGTGGTCCAGACTCAAAGGCAGAATAAGAGGACCACACCAAGTTGCTAAGTTCAAAATATGTTTAGAGCTTAATGACATCTTAGCAACTCAGCACCAACAACATCAATAACTACAACAACAAGAAGCCAGGGGCTGAGGGGTTTTTGCCCTGAGGGACTAAATGAAGTTTCCAAGGCTGCTAGCCTTGAAAAGTTCTTAGTGAACTGAAGTCCCAAGGCTGCTGGCCTTGAAGAAATCTTAGTGATTCAGGGTGCTGCCCTTCCTTAGTGGAAATCCTACTAGTTGAAAGTAGAAGATTGGATTAGGAGTTTGAGTCTCTGAACCACTTAAAACCCCCTGTGTCTTTTATTTTATGTCATTTAAATTATGTACATTAACTACTATAAATGATATGTATGACTTAACTGCTTATTACTGAATTAACTCTACGAACAACGTATGTATGATTATGAATATATCAATGAAGGGGATCTTTTACTTATTCCACTGTGCTAAAAAAGATTCTTATATTTGTCATATGCTAAATTATTAGCAATACAAAATAAACCAGAAAAACATTTGAATTCAAAAAAAGGATCTATTCAACTCCCCTTCTAGATCTATTGTGCCTACTGGGAACTAACATAACATATTCCACCATCAGTCCTCTCCAATGAGGATGGTCTTCTCTAGTTTGTGTCACCAGTATATACCATGATCCTGTTAGAGTCACTGTCAATAGTGTGTATTGTCAGGGCTACCTGACCTTCGTTGATGTGTGTATCACCGGATAGGTCCCTGTTGGGAAAACTGTCAAAGCTGCTTGACGTTCATTGATGTGTGTATCAATGATTGCATTGCGTTGTGACCCTTGCTGGGGAGTATGTTAAGGCTGATTGACCTTCATTGACGCGTATATCAATGGTTGAATTCCGTTGTGACCCCCGCCAGGGATACTTTATCAATATTTAACTTCGGCATTGTAACCCCCGCCGGGGATATGTAGACATGGATACGTTGCTTCGATGGGTTTACTTGCCACTGGCTGAGATAACGTCAAGGTTTCTTGACCTTCATTGATGTGTTTATCAATGGTTGAGAATGCATTGTAACCCCCCGCCGGGGATACATGGATTTAGGGTTACATCCTTGTGTTTGGCAGCATCGAACCTGTATGAGGTATTGCCGAGCATGATTTGCAAAAGGTGATTTGGAGACTTGTTATCCAGATATTATGGATCCAGATCAGTCGAGTAGTTCCCGCAGGACCACTTCTGGTGTACAGAGGAGAGTTTCTGAAGTCCCTCGACCCCGTTCTGTTAGACAACCTCATTATTTGGTGGAGGCAGTGATACGTCCTATCCGAGTTGAAGTGCCAGATGTAGAGGACAAGGAGGAGGATGTAACAGTTGAGATTCCTGCTTCAGCTGCACGTGTTCCCCGTAGGGATTTATCAGGTATTTAAGTGGCGAACCTAAAGCTTCTGGACGACTTGAGTCGACATCCTTCAGTCTACCTGCATGCAAATGAGGTATAAAGTTAGATCTTAATCTTCCTTATTTCCTATTGATGAGGAGTAAAGGGTTCTGATGTTGATCTATATTTGATGTAGGTTCCCGACTTAACACAGTCTCGAGGGAATTGATTTAGCATCCACTCTATGTATCAGGCTTTGCATGATGACTATAGAGCGATTGTACATGGCTGGGGATTCGAGATGTTCTTTTCCATTCCTCCCCATCATTGTCCCTGGGGTTATCTCAGGGCATTGTCTGAGCGCTGGTTTCACCAGACTCAGTCACTCCATTTGCTGGACTGTGAGGTGATGATGACGCCGATGGATTGGCGATTTATTATAGGTATGGATTTTAGAGGGGATCCAGTGCCTTGTACGACGTATATCACCCCTACTACCGTCAGATCCTTGCTAGAAGCTCCGGCGGAGGCGCTCAAGGGTTGAACTATACGTATAGGTCCTTTGAGCGTAGATGCTATGAGCGGGCTGTTGAGTGAGCCCATACCCGATGATGTGAGAGTTAGGAATCACATTCTTTGGCGATTGTTCCTGATGATCATTAGGGGCTGCTTCATAAAAGATAACTCTTCTACGGTGTCATTCGCTTTGATCAACGCCACTCGACATGTGGACCATATAGGAGATTATGATTGGGGTTTCTACACCTTCGCCTACTTCCTTAGGGGAATGCACATGGATTGAAGGGCTTGATCAAGGCTTGGTTAGGATTCTACCAGTTTCTGCTGGTGAGTATTTCTTTTGTCTTTTCCCATGTATAGGTTAAGAGCGTTGACTGACTGTAGATGTTTGCCTTTGTGTTGGCAGTTTTGGGCCTATGAGAGTCTTCCATGTTTATGCCCTGTGAGCGTGTTAGGTTGAGACACCTATCCATGAGGACAGAGATGGCATCATTCCATACTGGCGGAGGTCCCTGTTGCTGAGGGTTTCACTCATTGTCGCCTACAGCTAGAGTTGTTGACAGCGGATGTCATTACATGGGTTCCCTACTCTGGGGAGCATTTGAGCATTGGATTTGAGGATGGGTACCCTACTAGTGTCGAGCACATGATTTCTACCCATAGGATTCCTCTCTTCATAGATGGAGTATGGAAGCTCTACTTAGGAGAACGTGCTATTAGGAGCACTACAAGAGAGATTCGCATGCTGATCTTGCCTCCTACCAAACATTATTGGCATGTTTTGCAGTCACTCGTCATTGATATACCATTGTTGGCGATTGACGATTTCACTTTATCAGAGGGTCCCTATATTCAGGAGATGTT
This sequence comes from Panax japonicus, assembly GCA_020205505.1. Classification (NCBI taxonomy): domain Eukaryota; kingdom Viridiplantae; phylum Streptophyta; class Magnoliopsida; order Apiales; family Araliaceae; genus Panax; species Panax japonicus. The sequence goes on along the minus strand of CM035112.1, from coordinate 18,124,343 downwards.
CCAGCATTGGCGGTTCTCTCTTACCATTCGAGCCCAGACCCGCGCCACTCAGTTCATGGGGGATATGGTTCCAGGATCCGTGAGGATGACGGATTGGCTAGCCCATGTCAGAGATTTGACTCATGTGACACAGATTGATAGTTTGACCCGGTAGTTGGATCGGGCGTATTTCTTTATCCGGCACTTGGGCAGAGATCCTTCAGAGGCAGACACTTTTGATCCTTCCAGCTCTGGCGCTGGCCCCTCAGGTGACCTATATGGCTTTGGTGGTGCAGATCCTCCCTTATATAAGCCTGACATCCCTGTAGATAGAGATCCAGTGACTCAGGAGGAGTTACATCAGGTGGACAGGATTGACGATGTAGACATCTATACTATTGACTTCTTCTGATGTATATTCTCATTATCTCTTTTGATAGGCCTCTGTCAGATATTGGGTAGCTTCGCCCCATTCTCTCTATATCTTTTGATAGGCCTCTATTAGATGTAGGGCAGTTTTGTCCCATTTCCCTGTATTTTTGCTGTACAGAGATGTATTTAGATGATGATATACTTAAGAATGTATGTGCAGTTTTCCATTCCCTATATCATATTACCATCTATTGTATCATGAATGTTATTATGTTATGCATATATATGTATGTCCAGAGATATTCAGCATTGACCCCTGGATGGTCTTATGACACGGCCCGTACAGATGTCTTCTTCGACAGTTAACCGTATTGATCATACCCCACAATTTTTGGTGGCATCTGGTATGCGATCGTGGTGTGATAGCATGTCACCATCAGACAGGGTGACTGTAGATCATTTGTTGCAGCATACTATGACCCTGTTGATGTTTCAGGTTCCCATAAGATTCATGGAGGGCATGCTGAAGCACTAGGTATTGGAGAGACAGGTTTTTCGATTTGGGACCCAGGAGTTAACTCCTACTTTGGAGGAGTACGCATGTTTAACAATCCTTCCATTGGACAGACCTTGCATGCATATGGCGATTGGAGACATGAGTAGGCAGTTCATAACCCTCACTAGCTTTAGGCATAGAGTGGTTCAGGATGAGATCACATTTGGCCACGTTATATCCCAGCATTTTCTGTTTGACAAATTTGGCTTAGAGGATAGTTATGGACGACATTCCAGGGATTTCATCACACCAGAGGATCATTAGCATTTTGCTAGAGTATATGTACTGCTATTGTGCGTACTGTCATATGTCTACATGCCATGATACATAGATAAGTTGGACATTGGCGTCATTATGGCAGTGAGAGTTCTCAGGGAGGGTCACACCATCATACCGATGATCATCGGAGAGACTCTGAGGTTAGCTACATACTGCTGTACTTATCCAGCAGGAGTGTTTACAGGCAGCGTAGTCATGCTGTATGTGTAGTTTATGTTACACTTGAGACCGATCGACACTTTTAGACAGCATGGGTATTGTTTTACCCATGATATAGCCATGTCATAATCCTTTCAGCCCGCAAAGTGTATAGACGCTGCATCTTGGTCAGCTTTCCTGGCAGGGATCGGAGATTCGTTTGCTATATTACCGTGTATAGGGCTTAGTTCACCCTACAGCTTCATCACTCATGCTCCGGGCATGGATTATCTTCCTCTGGCTGGTTTGAGAGGCATGATCACTTACCACCCATTGGCTGTGATGTGTCAGTTTGACTAGTTTCATGACTTCCTATCCTTTTGAGGGGGCATCGAGTCAGCGCTTTGCTTCTCTCCATTTATCAGCAGAGGACAGATCCAGGTTGTATGCCTATTGGGATAAGCGAGAGCTAGTATCATTTTCTGTCAGTCATCCATGTTTTTCTGCAGAGTATTCCGCATGGATGGAGACAGAGACTGCATCGGCTGCGGTAGTATCCACAATACAGAGGACTAATTCCAACGATGAGGAGCCTATGGAGGAGGCTGATATTCCCATCGAGGAGGATTTGATTGCTGGGTTGCCAATATTTGTGATGGATTCTCCCACTACGAGTGCTACTGTCATTCAACATTCAACATAGTATTTAGAGCAGAGTTTACATCTGATGACCTATGAGAGAGATCAGGCTAGAGCCTTGATGTTGACAGCTTTTGATGGGAGAGACGCAACTCTATTAGAGAGAGACGAGGCTAGATCAGCTAGAGATACATTGATTATGGAGTGGGATGCTGCCCTATCTGCTCGGGATGTGGCCGTCACAGACAATACTTTAGTGAGATCCCATACTACTGGCATCCTTGCTAATATGAGTGCATACATTAATGTCGGATCTGCTAGCTCGTGTAGATACCATTGGGCAGGAGCTTGCAGCGTTACCGTCCTTCTTCAAAGAGGGATGCTATGTTAGATCTGATAGTCCACAAACACACAAATCCATAGATCGACATGTATTTTTCCTGTACGGACTAGCTTAGCCATTTTGTCATGTACAACATATATGTATATATCAAACAGTATTATATATGGCAGAGAAATATATTTTGATTTACTTCCCTTTCAGTTGTGCCTTGATACTTGGTTGATATTTGCCTGTTTCTTCAGTGCTTGTGATCTTGATGCATTCTGAACTCATCCTTGATGTGTGGACATTGAGACGTCATAGGATCTCCAGAATAGATCATTGATCTGTGTGTATCCCTACCATCTTTGGTGTCTTGGGACTAGTTTTTGTATGGAAATATGGAGAGGAGTGTGGCTTTTCCTCTCTGAGATTAACCACACCACAGATGGTCGCCAATACTTCTATTTGTGAGAAGCATAGTTAATTCCATCTCTTATGGATTGGTGTTGCTCTTTGAGGCACAACCGTATCTTAGATGGTCACCGAATCTCCTATTGGTGAGGAGAGGTTGGGTAATTCCATCCCTTTGGTCTGAAGCCGATGAAATGTGGTGGATTGAAATTTGATCCCAGTACCGTGTAACAAGCATATTTGTTCTGGTAGGGGGTTAGACCAAACCATAAATGGCTACCTACGTACTCCTATTAGAGGGGAGATCAGGTCTGCGTAGTTCGAACCTGGTGTAAGAGGTTTAACACTGAATGGTGAAAGACAGATGGGTGTAGAAGCTTTATTGATGAAGAAGGGTGTAGAAGTGTTTTTGTGATTTTTGTTTTTGTAGAGAAAGGGTAGAAATGTTTTTGTTGCTTTTTTTATTGTGACCGGGCCATATATAATATGGTTGCCTACGTACTCCCGTTTATTAGGGAGATTAGGTCGACATAGTTTGCCCCTCAGGATGAATTGCAGCCGAAGAGAAGTATGAATCCCATGTGCAGGCTATACTACGGGGAGAAGAAAGTTTGATCCCTTGATTGGGACAAACTGTAGGTGTGGAAAAAGTTTGATCCCGTCTTCAGAACAAACTGCAAGCGTAGAAAAGTTTAATCCGGTCTTCAGGATAAACTACAGGTGTGAAAGGTTCAATCCCTTGGGGGATAACCAAAATTGTGTGAAAGGGTTGAAATGAGGTGAAACCAGGCTGCTGGTTTGAAGTGTATGTTTCCTTGAGGGGCAGAAGAGTATGTAAAAAGGGTTAGAAAACTGGAATGACTTGTGATCTGATGATCCAAAACCAGGATGTTTGCTTGATGATATCCTTAGACATAGTACCGTTTCACGGTGTCCAAGTTGATAAGTTATGGAAATTCATCGCCATCCATTTCCTGTAGTCTGAGAGGGTCCTCCTGTCAATACCTCCTTGACAACAAACGGGCCTTCCTAGTTAGGAGTAAATTTTCCCTTAGATTGATCTTGGTTGTCAATGATCTTCTTTAAAACCAAGTCGTGTTGTTTGAACTGCCGTATTCGGACTTTCTTGTTGTAGGATTTGGCGATCCTTTTCTGATATAACTGACCATGGAAGATAGCCGCGGTTTGCCTTTTGTCTATTACAGACAATTGGTGATACCTGTCTTGTACCCATTGGTCTTCATCCAACTGAGCATCAATCAACACTCTAAGGGATTCCATTTCCACCTCTATGGGGAGTACTGCTTCCATCCCATAGGCTAATGAGTAGGGTGTTGCCCCAGTGGAAGTACGCATGGAAGTTCTGTAGGCTAATAAAGTAAGAGGCAAGAGGTCAGGCCATCCTTTGTGATTGGCGGACATTTTCTGCATGATCTTCTTTATATTTTTATTAGCCGTATCAACAGCACCATTCATCTTTGGACGGTAGATGACGAAGTTAAGGTGTTTGATGTGGAATTTACTGCATAACTCCTCCATCATTTTGTTGTTGAGGTTCGTAGAATTGTCTGACACAATGACCTCTGGTTGTCCATATCGACAGACGATATTGTTTCTGATGAAAGCAATGATGACTTCTTTGGTAACCCTGGGGAAGGAGGCTGCTTCTGCCCATTTGGTGAAGTAGTCGATCATGGGGAATATGAATCGATGTCCTATTACTGGCTTTGGGTTCAATGGGCCCGATCACGTCCATTCCCCACATTGGGAAGGGCCATGGTGAACTCATATTGTGGAGTTCCCTTGGAGGGGCGTGGATAACATTCCCATGAATTTGGCATTTATAGCACCTCTTGACGTGATCATCACAGTCAGCTTTGAGCCTAAGCCAATAATGCCTTGGTCTGAGGATCTTCTTAACAAGTAGGGGTCCGCTCATGTGTGGGCCACATACTCCACCATGGATTTCATCCATAAACCTTTGAGCTTGGTCTTTGTCTAGACATATGAGGAGACCTAATCCTACATCTCTTTTGTAGAGTGCATCTTCGCTCAGGTAGAATTTCATAGCAAGTCGATGGATCCGCCTCTTTTCAGTCAGGCTCGCCTCGACGGGTGTAGATCCATTTCGTAGATACTCATTGATATGTTGATACCAAGGGTTTTGGATGGGAGGTAGCTCATCCGATACTTCTCCAACATAGTTCCCATAACATGGAGCCTTTTCCATGGCAAATGTGATGTTTGACATGTTTTCCTTGTAAGGTATGTAAATCAAGGAGGCCAGCGTTGCTAGTGCATCTGCAAAGTCATTCCTATTACGAGGAATGTGTGAAAAAGGAGATTTCTTTGAACTCCAAAATCATCTGTAAAACATGCCAATGGTAAGGAAGCAAAATGTAGTTCCTTGGTTTGATAGATTCTTATGGATTGTTTGATTACCAATTCGAAATCACCAAAGACAGTTAACCGCCTGATGCCCATTGAACGGGCAAGTTTTAGGCCCATTATACAGCCTTTATACTCAGCTGTGTTGTTGGTGCTGACAAACTACAATTTGACGACGACGGGATACCGCTCCCCTGTACCGGATACTAGAACTGCTCTAGCTCCAGAGCCTTCTATGTTAACAGCTCCATCAAAATACATTTTCCACATACGTCCTTTTGCCCCCAAAATAGGTTCCATACAACTCATTCTGAGTCGCCAAATACATAATACAGAAATCAAATACAAACTTAATTTACACAATTATTAATTATCATGCAAAATACGACAAAACATAAGCTAAGAATTTTAACATGAATATTGTCTCGTAGACAATATCCAAACTCAAATGGAGTCCTCATTACAGTTATTATCACACTATTTTATAGAAAAGTGATGACTACTATAGCCACCATCTTGGACCATAACTCGATTTCCCGACTAGTCCCATCTATTTCTCATTTCCTGAAGAGAACAATGAAATAAAACGGTGAAATCAACTAGCCCAATAAAGAATATTATGACAAAGATAATGTAGAATAAATTATCCTTAGTTTTCAACAATATAAAAACTGATAGAATACAACAGACAACAAGTTTAACTGCAGCGGAACAAGTAATCCATTAGAAGAGTCAAGTAGAGTATGATGTCTACTATCTTCCATGATTTAAAAGTTCATCATCAATGTTTTATCTCTGTAACACAACCCAATAAATAATCCACATCATCGAATTATCCATGCACTACAAGCCAATGATATTCGTTAGTATCACCAATGGTCATGCTCATGCCAAACAACTGTCCAATAATGCACTACGGGCCAATGAGAACTTTCACTGCATCATTTGTCAGTAACATTACAGGTCATGATTATATCGATACATAATTTCTGGTCATAATCATACAAATAAACAGTACATCTATGCACTACGGGCCAAAGATGACTTTCACCACAATATAAGTCTGAGGATGATGACAATGATATAAGAAATCAATCAAGTGAGATCAAGGATAAATATTAAAGATTTATAATTAAATTTATCCAGAGTTTAAGAATGTCCAAATTGTCAACACGATAATTAATTGTGGAGTAAAATTCAAGAATGATATTCATCTATCAAAAATAATTTGGACAGAAAAGAAACTAATTTTTTGTCGCGGATAGTACCCCGGGTGAATAGTACTTGAGTGAATAGGACCCGTGAATAGTACTTTGTGAATAGTAATTCGTGAATAGTACCCGATGAATAGTACTTCATCAATAGTATCCCCGTGAATAGTACCCCGACATTAAAAAATTAAAATTTAACAAAAATTGTTCAGAAAAATATTTCAGTGAAACGATACTAGATGAAACGCAAATTTCAAGGACATTCTACTAATTGCAAGGAGTATAAAAGCAATACTTATCAAAATAAGTGTAGATTTAAGAATATGAAATGAAATAATATTACTTATATACTACAGAGTACAGAAGAAAATATTATTTCTTACGAATATTGAATAGAAAAAATATCTGTTACGAATGTCGACGTTGGAATTTTTATTTGTCCCTTTTCGTTACTTGTTCTTTGGTGTTCTCATGTTGTGTGAGATTTGTTTGAAAAAATAAGTGAAAAAGAATTGACATGTGTAATGTCGACGATTTGACTTTAAGAGTCTCCAGTTGTTATTTTTAACTGGTTGCACCAACGTAACCGAGAAAAGGTTTGTACATTGACCCAGTGATGTAACACTGCTAAATGGGTCTGTGAAACCGAGATTCATTTGGGTTCGGGGGATTGATTATGCGGGAGGAACGTGTTAGGCACCCCCCGACATCCGTGTTGCCATGGAGACCGCCACTTTTTAAGAAACTATTATACGAATATGTGTGTGTGTGTGGATCAATGTGCAATTTATTTGGAAATAGTGCGAGGCCTCGTTCGCATCTATATACAAAGGGTTTGAATTTGTGTAAAATTCAGTTTTAGCAAGATATAACAATGATGTTTTGTAAAAAGAGGTTTTTCAAACCTTGTGCTCAATAGTAATCGAGATCTTTTCATACTTTCATTTTATTATTAAATGTTCGGCTTGTTTGCTTTTATTTTTGAGATGCGAGGCATCTTCGAGAAAATAATATACATCAGTTTTGAACTCCTCATGGGCATGACATCCATCCAAGGAAATTTAGACACTGTAAATAATGTACAAGCTACTTACAATTGAAAATGTCCATCACGGGAACCGAATCTAGATTCAGTAGACTGAATCTGTGATCACATGATTCCTAGGCTCACATGATACCGCAGTTTATATGAAAAGAAGTAAGCAGTTATATATATAAAAGTTGTAAATATATATACAGACACGATCAACCACCACCAAACAACTCCATGGGGGATCGAAAATGTAAATATATAAAAGCGGTATATATATATATATAAAGACATGATCAACCACCACGAAGCACCTCCATGGGGGATCATGAATGTAAATAAAGGAGTAAATGCGATCAACCGCCACGAAGTAAACTTTAGGCGGGACTGAATGTAAATAAAGCAGTAAAGACAATCAACCGCCATAAAGTAAACTCCAGACGAGACGAAATGTAAATAAAGCAGTAAAAGGCCATGAAGTAAACTCCAGGCCTGATAGAAATATAAATAAATAAATATATATATATATATATATATATATATATATATATATATAAAGTAGTAAACACCCCAGATATAAAACCTAGGCTCATCGAACAGAGTTCGACAACAGTTCGTATATATAAGTATATATATATATGCTCATCGAACAGAGTTCGACAACAGTTCGTATATATAAGTATATATATATATGCTCATCGAACAGAGTTCGACAACAGTTCATATATATAAGTATATATATATATATATATATAAAAGCAAGTAAACACTCCAGATGTAAAATCCAGGCTCATCAGACAAAGTCTAACAACAGTTTATATATATATATATATATATAAAAGCAATTAAACGCTCCAGACATAAGTCTAGGCTCAATCGAGGCATAACTCGATAATGTTAGTCCATATATAAATATATACATATATAAGTATATATATAAATAGAAATTAAAACTATGAACCGAAGTCCGGGCATACACACACAACATGACTCTTAATGTGAAGAATACTGTGTGCAAATATGAAGAGAAAGGCTTTATAGAGTGTGAGAAGGCTTACAGTGAGCTGCCAAGGCAGACTTCTATGACTCTAGATGGATAAACACTCAGCTCCTGTCGGTAAAATATAGCTATATGTGAGTTAACAGATGTTTAAAATGAGAAAGCACTAAATATGGGGTGTGTACAGAGAAAATTAGACAGGGCTTCCTCACCTTTTTTCTCTTGAATATGGCCACCCCAAGCCCTGTATTTATAGATGGGGGAGCTGCAGGTGTACCTATGGCAGCCGCAGATGCACCTGCGGCTGTTTAGGGTGCCCTAGGCTCTGTGGGTCCTGCCATCTTGAAGTATGTGCACTCGTGCACTGTGATGTCCGCTCGAACTTGCAGAACTTCAATCCGAGCATCTGAATGAGGTGTACAAGACCTTCTTCGGACTGCTTTTGTCGAGAGTTACGCAATGGCATTGGATTAGAGGTTGTACGAATTCAGGAAGAGGGGACCATGCCCATGGTCTTCAAGCTTCAAATTCTATCCGGAGTGCCGCCTATGCATAATAATCACTCGAGATTGGAACTCCTTGGCTCTTGTGGGACATTTTTTATATAGAAATATGTGTATGAAATGTTGAGACGGTGCGCTGGGGTTGAGGTGGCAAGATGATGATTTGACTCCTCATCGGGGTTATCTCCGGTTTGGGCTGATAGCAGACGTTGCTCATGGTTACATCTGAGATTAGACTGCTATAAGTGTTTGAATTCCTCAAGGTTATCTGTAAGTGTGCCTGTCTTCCTGGTGTTATCTCTGAGTCTTTGTAATGAGTGCCTCGGCAGGAGGTCTGAGATTGAAGCTGATCGCATGCATTTGAAACAAGCATTTCCGGAGTTATCAGCGAAACTGCAGCAACATTCCTTGGGGTTATCTCCAAGGACGAAACTCGGGGTTATCTCCGAGGTTGGAATTGATACTCCCAGTGTGTGTTCCGGGGTTGAGACTGAACTTCCGGTAGTATCAGGAATGTATGTGAGTTGTCTTCAAGGATTATCTCCGAAAGACGAATCTGCTCTCCTGCAATGTTAGTAACAGGTGTGTAGAAAATTTTGAGTGTCTACAACGAATATTGAACGAAAATAATATTCCTTACGAATATTGAACGAAAATAATATTCCTTATGAATACGAAAAATAATATCTCTTATGAATATGAAATAAATAATACCACTTACCTTAAAAGGAGAGTAATTTTGGCGGGTATAACGAAGATATTCTTAAAGAAAACTTATACTATTTGCTACACTCAAAGTTTCCTTAAACTCAAAAGAAATACGCTCCATATTATAGAAGAAGAATTCTCTGATTTTGGTGTGATTTTCATTTCTTAACTAAGCATCCTATTTATAGGAGAATGACAGGGTACTATTTCAAAAAATATTCACGGGTGAACAAAAGTTTTTCCACGGGCGCGAATTCGTTGGATTTTCTGATTTTCACTATTCATTACTATGCAATAAAATATTCTAATAAAATAAAAACTTTATATAAAATATAATATATTCTATTTATAATTTAATAAAATGAATAACTTTATATATAATATAAAAGTATTTTGTTTTATATAAAACTTTTTTTGTTTTATTACTATTATAATAATATAAAAACAAAAGTTGAGATAACTTTCTACCGATAATTTTAAAAAATGAGTAAGTTGGGGTCCATGTAATAAGCCAAACTTACAATAAATACTTCTTAAAAAACCCCTCTATTTATCACTAATCACTTGTCTTCAATAAACACATTTTTAATATTCAACAATTATTCATCATTAATATTATAACTAACAATATTAACAACCAGATCATTCCCAGGAAAGAGGGGCCTTTCGGATAAGGTCTTCTCCTTATTGGTGCGCAATTAGATAACCTAACCCCTTTCCTCGATAGAACTTTCTAGAAATTATCAATAATACAAATAATAATATGAATAATTGTGTCATCTCATTTATTGATTTAATAATATAAAATATTGTGCAAATGATGTGAGATCCCGAATTTTATGAAATGAAAGTATTCAATTTTCTTATAATTATTATTCTATTTAGTAAATGGTTAAATTGATAAAAGGTTAAAGTTAAGGGTGATATTTGAAAATTTTTCAAAGTAAGAAAGTTTTCATAAAATAATCGGTGATAAAAGTACAATAATACTCTTGGTTGCATAGTAGCGCACGGTATTGATTATTGATGCTAACATGAGAAGTCACTCATTTATACTCAATTATTGCTACAGTAATTGCTGCATAATATCTCTCATATTATTGATTCAATTATTGTTACAGTATCATATATATAATATTTATTATTATTAAATCAATAATTGAGACGACAAACTTATTCATATAATTAATTACAATATTGACGATGTCTAGAAAGTTCAGTCGAGAAAAGGGGTTTGGTCATCTAATTGCGCGCCAATAGGGAGAAATCCTTATCGGAAAGCCCCCTCTTTCCTAGGAATGATCTGATTGTTAAATATTGTGATTTATAATATTTATGATGAATAAGTTCGTGTTGATTAAAGATGAAATTGATATTTCTATTGTGTTGGGATTATTAATATTAGTGGTAATCGACATCTATTTCGATAATAATTGATGTCTAGATATAAGCATGAGAATGATGACAGTGATATAACAATTCAATTAAAAGAAAACAAAGAATAAATTTTTAAAGATTTATAATTTAATTTATCCATAATTCAATAATGTCCAAATTGTCAACATGATACTTCTTTGTGGAGTAAAATTCAAGAATAATATCCATGTATCAAAAATAATTTGGACAGAAAAGAAATAATTTTTAGTGAATAGTACCCAATGAATAGTATCCTATGAATAGTACTTTGGAAATAGTACTCCGTGTATAGTACCCCGACATGAAAAGTGCCCCGAATACCCGAGTGAATAATATTCTAGTGAATATTAACTAGGTGAGTAGTAACCCATGAATAGTACCCAGGTGAAAATATTGATACTCCCTCCGTCTCAGGATAAAAGTCCCGGTGGACTTTTTACGCATATTAAGAAGATGAATGAAATGACAAAATTACCCATAATAATGTCATTAAATATGGAGAGAGAATTAGAATAAGAAAAGTATGAGATATTTAATGTTACAGGTATAATAGGAAAATATGTGTAAAAGTTTGGTTATTAAAGAAAAATGGACGTTTAACATGGTACTACCCAAAATAGTAATAAGGACTTTTATCATGGGACGGAGGAAGTATTTAATAAGAAAGTTCATATCAATATTCCAATGAAATGATACAGGATAAAGTGCAAAACTCAAGGACATTCCACAAATTTCAAGGATTATAGAAGCAATACTTACCATAGTAAGTTTAGATTTAAGAATATGAAAAGAAATAACATACGAAACTGCAAATGTGTTTTCACCTGTCATACGGTACATAATCCGCGTAGACAGATTATTAGTTCTTAGAGCCACAATAGTTATCTAGAAGGGGGGGGGGGGGAGGTTGAATAGATATTTTTAAATTCTTTCGTTTCAAAATTCTTGTTAATTTTGATAATGATCTAAGCACAGCGAAATTAAGATTTGTTTGTTTTCCCTTGAAGATATAATGAATAAATACGAGTAAAATAGTTATGACTGTTATAACAGTTATGGAAAGAATATAAGGGACACAGTGATTTTAAGTGGTTTCGAGCATTCAAAGCTTCTAGTCCACTCTTCTACTCCCCGAGTAGGAAGTCCACTAAGGATATCTTTACAACTTCTGAATCTCACAGATTCTTTCAAGACCAGCAATCTTGGAACTTCTTAGTTCATTTTGAACTCTTTTAAGTCCAGCAAACTTGGTACTTCTCAGTTCACCTAGAACTCTTCAAGTCCTTCTGACTTAGAACTTCTTCCTTCACTAGATAATAGTTGAGTTCTTGAATGATGCTACTCAGTTGTCGTTAAGCTTGTGTTCGAAAGAACTGAGTAGCTGAGCAAGCTTTCCTTTTTCAGATTGCAGAGTTTGATCGTTGAGTGTTCTTCACTTTTTTGTTAGGTACTTGCTTATTTCTTTCATCTACTGATGTTTGGTATATATGATGCCCTTGAAATGTATCCGTTGAAGCATTAAATGCATTTGACATTTCTGAGCTTTGATGGAGACTTTCTGCATAACTTTTAATTAGTAGATTGGCCTACTAATACAAAAGACTGCTATCTCACCTAACACCTGAAAAGGTATTTTCTGCTGACCCATAGTACTCTCCTTAGCTTCTTCAATACGTTTCTTTGTTATATACTAAGGATGGCTATTGTGTCATTGGGACTCCTGAGGTTTTCAATGTCTATAGCTCATTCCATATTTGTTGTGATTAATCTTTTAACAAGTGGACGAGGCTCGATGCTTCTGACACAGACAGATGAAGCTGAACAATTCTGATCACGGTGTCATGCCACCTTGGTACTTGGTTTGTTGCTGATAGATAAGAACACTTCGATTTCTCTTAAGTATCCCAACAACTATTATCAGGATTGGGGGTATCACCCAAATTTTTCATGGAGCCATACTCATCAAGATCAATTTTATGCTCCAAGTCCAATATACTCACCGGATTTCTCGTGTCCACCTCCACTACAACAGGAGGAACATTCACATTTGGAGGAAATTTTTTCCAAGTTCATAGCTTCAAGTGAGGAGAGGAGGATTAATCAAGAGATATCAAGTCAAAAAATTTTGAACCAAATGGAACAACTAATCAATGCCTCGAACAATTGCCCTCAATACACTTGGCCCTATGACATGGATTCCGAGACTGATGGAAAGCCCGAACAAAATCTGTAACTAGATGAGCCACTAAACTCAAAAGATGAAACTAGCTCCCAACTAATTAAAATGTTCAGACTAGTGATGAACGAGAAAGGGGAGAAAATCAAGGCTATAAGAAGTGATGGATCAGTTCTGCACAGACAATGGCATCAGTCACAACTTCTCAGCTCCACGAACCCCTCAGCAAAACAGAGATGAGAGAAAGAATAGGACGTTATTAGAGGCTGGAAGAACTCTACTAGCAGTAGCCCATCTGCCTGAATACTTTTGGGTAGAAGCTGTCAACACTACATGTTACCCTCAGAACAAATTTCTTGTACACTCTACGTTAAAGAAGACTCCCTACGAACTGTGGAGAGGATGAAAGCCAAGTGTCAGCTACTTTCATGTGTTTGGTGGTGCATGTTATATACTCAACAATGGAAAACAGTACTTGACAAAGTTCCAACCCAAGTCTAACGAAGGAATCTTTCTAGGATATGCCACAGACAGTAAAGCTTATAGAGTGTTCAACAAGAAGACACAAAGTGTTGAAGTCTCAATTCACATCATCTTTGATGAAACAGAATTGGACAAAACAAAGTCTCAAGACACTACGAACGATAACTCAGACACTACGAATGAGGTCATCGAGCTCAACACTATAATCGCAGTTCTAGAAAATGAAATCGTCGAGCAAGAAGAGGAGATCGTAGAGAGAACTACACAAGATAATGAACCTCCACATCAAGAAGCTGAAATTGATCTTAAAGGTCTCAGACAAGAAGGCATCAGGATAGACGTTCCAACAAGAAATTGATGGGCAAGAGACCACACTCAAGACTTAATAATTAGAGACCCAAATACAAGAGTCAAAATGAGAGGCGCCACCCAAAATGAGTGATTTTATCTGAGCTTTCTATCACAAATGGAACCCAAGAAGATAGAAGAGGCTATGGAAGGCTCCAGCTGGATAGAAGCCATGCAGGAAGAACTAAATCAGTTTGAAAAAGTAAATGATGGAGATTAGTTCCAAGACCAAAGAGTCATCATGTCATTGGCACCAAGTGGGTCTTCAAAAACAAGATGGATGAAGATGGAGTAATAACAAGGAACAAGCAAAGACTAGTGGCTAAAGGTTACTCTCAAGAAGAAGGCATTAACTACGATAAGACATTTGCACCTGTTGCCAGATTGGAAGCCATCAAAATATTTATTACCCTTGTTGCTCATATGAAATTCAAAGTCTTTCAGATGGATGTCAAAAGTGCATTCTTGAATGGTGAACTTCAAGAATAATTATATGTGGAATAATCTCCAGGTTTCATCAATCCAACTCTCTCTAATTATGTCTATAGATTAGATAAGGCCTTATATGGTCTTAAACAATCATCTAGAGCATGGTATGAAACATTAACTAACTTTCTTATTGAAAATAGGTTCACTAGAGGTAGAGTAGACACCACATTATTTCATAGAAAGCATAGAGACAAAATTTTATTAGTTCAAATATATATTGATGACATTATCTTTGGCTTTACTAATAAAAAACTATGTAAGAGATTTGCCAAGCTTATGCAGAGCAAGTTTGAAATAAGCATGATGGGTGAGCTGAACTTCTTCCTTGGACTGCATGTATAGCAAACTAATGAAGGAATCTTCATAAATCAAGCCAAGTACATTAAAGACTTACTTAAAAAGTATGGCATGGAATCAGCCTCTCCCATGAAAACCCGAATTGCTCCAGCAACCAAGCTTGACAAAGATGAAAAAGATAAACGTATTGATAAAACTCATTACAGAGGTATGATAGGATCTCTTCTATATCTAACTGCCAGTAGACCAGACATAATGTTTGTAACATGTATATGTGCTAGATTTCAAGCTAATCCTAAGGAATCACACTTAACTGGTGTAAAAAAGATTTTCAGGTACCTAAAAGGCATCCCTCACTTGGGGCTTTGGTATCCTAAGGAGTCCTCTTTTGAACTGACGGGATATACAGATGCTGATTTTGTAAACTGCAAAATAGACAGAAAAAGTACTAGTAGAACCTGCCAGCCTATTGGGAAACAGACTTGTGTCCTGGTTTAGCAAGAAACAAAACTCAGTATCTACATCAACAGCAGAAGCTGAATATATTGATGTTGGCAGTTGTTGTGCTCAAATCTTATGGATGAAAAATCAACTGGCAGATTATGAGTTTGATTTCAAATCTATACCTGTTCATTGTGATAACACAAGTGCCATAGCTATAACACACAATCCTGTCACGCATTCTAGGACTAAGCATATAGAGATAAGATATCATTTTATTAGGGATCATGTTCAAAATGGAACCATATCTTTACAATATATTCCTACTAAAAATCAACTTGATGATGTCTTTACAAAGCCTCTAGATGAATCAAGATTTAATAAATTAATAAGCGAGCTAGGCATGCTAAATCTACTACCATAAAATCTATGCTCTAGTATGTGCTAACCATGCAGATATAAAGGCTATGTTCAAAATCGTAGAAATAACCAAAGAAAGTCCACGATCGTAGAGTTGCAATGACATGAAAGACCAAAATCATAGAGTCTCATCAACATGACCAAGAAGCATCCTTTGATGACAAAAGATCCAACAAATCCAAGCAATCTCTCTATCAAGCGCCTCAGGGACAAACCTAATCCTTAGTTCACTCTAAGAGGTTAGCCCTTCTTGAGCTAATTTAACTTGAAAGAAATGCTAAGTCAAAAGATCATCACAAGGACCGGAGCAGATAATGTTCATAGAACAGATTCAACAGTTGACTCATCGATCACAGTGACAACCTCAACGACCGTAGTGCTACCTCGACGATTGTAGTCCTCCCAAAGACTACACTAGCTCAGGAGGAGCTAAGGGCAAATCAGTATTTTTCCACAAAAGTTAAAATCGCGGAGTCAAGCAAAATTAAACACATGACCCACTACGCAGATCGAGTGGAGGGAAGTTACAAATATAGTTTAAAGAGGCCTTTTTGAAAACTCAAAAGTTCAAAAAGATTATATTTCTCTCTCTACCAGCAAAAACCCTAGCTTTCAAAAGAGCTAAATCATCCTCAGTACAAAGAAATAAATGGCGGCTTCAAATGTCATCTCTGGTTACCGACTCTTTTTCGATGAGTTCAAGATAGCTGACCCCAAATTTCACAAAACATTATCTCTGATAAAGAAAGCTGGTTATGAAGAAGCTCTGGGTACTAATACATGGATCTACCCAAAGCTGATAAAAGAGTTCTACATGAATGGAACTTTTGAGAACGGTGTCATCACCACAAGGGTCAAAGGCATGGAAATTAAACTCAAAGCTGAAGATATAAACCTAGCCCTAGGTTTCAAATTGAAAGGATTTCCATTCATTCAAGGCATCGACTTTTATGAAGGATTAAAGAAGATGCACCACAAAAAGCTTTCGACTGTCAGATGGTACAAAAAGAAAGAGTTCCCCCAAAGGTATGAATTTTTGGTTGACATTAGTGGGAAATGCATGTGCTGCAAGAGCTTTGGCCATGACTCTGAACGAAGTGTAGCTTAAGCTCATGACAGAAATCAGTTGTGGGATTCAACTCAACTATGGAGCCCTACTATGCTACTGGATTAGGAAATTAAAACTCAGTTCGAAGAAGTCAAAGAGCTCTGCAAAGATGCTCTAAAGGAGATTTATAAGCATCATCCTACAGTCAGCATTAGGAGATAAGATTGGGGATGATGAAGGAGAATCAATCAATCCAAACAGAAGAATGACCCAATAGCTGTTTGAGAACTGGAAAAGAAATCCAGCAAAAAATTTAAGGATGATATCTGAGTCCGGTGGAAAAACTAGTGATGCAAAGGAGTTCGAAATTCCAAGAAACATGTCAGTTGTAAAGGAGACTGAAGAAGAAGCAGAAGAAATCAACAAGGAAAGAACCCATTGCTTTAATAAAAAAAAGCAAGGGTAAAAGAAAAATGAAGGCTCAAATGGAAGAAGAGCCTCAAGGTTCAACTACTGATCTACCTCAAGATTGTTCTGGTACTGAAACTTTGAGGAATTTGAAAAGGAAAGAACAGTTGTCTGATGAAGATGAAGACAGAGCTACCATCTCTGAGCTGCTAAAGAAGAGAAAACACAGCTCACCCAGTCACAAGTCAAAGAAGTCATATGTCTCCTCGATCGTAGAGTCTTTACCAATTGTAGAAACCAGACTAGACATCACTCCCGAAGGTGATGCTGCAATAGCTTCTCAAGCTGATCAACCATTCAGAGTTGAAGCTGAAGAAAGTGTTGAGGCTGTGGCTCAGCCTATGAAGTCAAAAAGAAAACTTGTTAAGAAATACATTCTTGTCAATGAAAAAGCTTTAAAGGAGGAAAATAAAAGGATAGTTGCAGAAAAGGGGCTATCCGAAGAAAGTCAAAAGAACACAGCTCAAATTGAGGGGGAGCTGCCTGAAGTTCCTACTCTAGAGAATGCTCCAGCTGAGGGGGAGTTGTTTGAAATGCAAATGAATGATCTAGTTGAGGGGAGCATCAAAAAGTCCTTATATCAGAAGAAGTTACTCCTGAAGAGGAACTGCCAAGAGATCATCATGAATCTCCCTCAGTTCCTCAAGAAATTCTAACTTCAAAAACTGCAGAAATGGAGAAAAATGAAGTTGTGGAGGGTGAAAGAGAAGAAAAGCAAGGAAGTGCAGTGGAGGTAATTGTTGAAGTGGAATCTTCACAAGAAGAAAGAGAAGAAAAAGAGGATTACGAGGTTGAGATTATAGCTGTAGGCTGTAATGGTTATAGGAGAGCCAATTACAATCAATTGTTCTCCTATCTACCTATGATGCCCTTTCACAGAACCCAAATTCTCAACTCCTGGGATCACATGTTCTGGACTTTCAAAGCTTATCCAGCAATTTCGATGCTAGCTCATGGATTTCCAGGCAAACTCAACTTTGCCCGAAAGATGATCACCAACAGCCCCTCTTCAGGATATGGGCATGAGGTACAAACTATTCCCATCACTTTTAGAATAAATCACTATCCACCATCATTTTTTAATCAATTCTATGAATTACCAAACTGGTTATAAGTGATACTTCATCCACTCAATCAATTTCTAGTTATAGAATCCCAATATTATGTAACTGATGAAACAAATATACCAAACTTTGTGTTGATTCAATCTCTTATCATCCCTCCCTCTATGATTATTAAGATGTATCAAATCATAGAGTCACTTGCACAGGTCATCGAGTCACCTGGCAAGATCGTAGACTCAATCCATTTTGAAGCTCAACCTCACACACATGCCCCTCCATCGAACATACCATCTTCCTCAACAAACAACTATTTCAGTCTTGATCTTGCTCTCTACCAAATGCAAGGTCAATATTCACGAGCCTCTCCTCTAAATAATCCACAACTCCTTGAGCTTATATCTGATCTCCCCACCAAAACGGAGTTATCAGAAGTAACTAAAAAAGTGACCAAGGACATACAAGAAGATCTTGAGGTCCACTCTGAACTTGTTCATATGAGGCTGGCTCAATTGATTGATGCTGCCAATACTCTCCCAAGCACCCTAACTTCTGAACTAACAAAGAAGCTTAGGGAGATAATAAAAGAGATGATCCAGAGTATAAATGAAAGGGATCAAATCCACTTTTAGGCTGCCAAAAAGCATAGAGATGTTGTTCATATTTTACAAAATATCCAGGAATCCCAAAATCAACTTATGATGGAAAATCTCACGAGTCTAAAGACCCAAATGAAAGAATTCCAAGCCTTCTCCATGGGTCAAATGAAACAAACAGAAACTATCTTCGACATTCTGCAACGGAGGGAAGCTCGTACTGACTCTCTGATTGAGGAAAATTATGCAGATATAATTCAATCCCAGACTCAGTTCAGTGAACTTGTACAAGGCATGACTCGCCTTTCTGAAGATATTTGAACCCTTGATGCTGACATAAAGGGGGGAATAAAGGGGAAGGAGACAAAGGAAGGGGCAAAGGAGTCAAAGGCAAAATTACTACTTTCTCAAGAAGTTCTCCTATAAGTCAGTCTCGCCATCAGACTCCATGACCTGAACAGCAGCAAATTCTCATGGCACAACCAATAATGAGTCAAAGGCCTTCTCCTAGCTCACAAGAGGTGACCACCACAGGCCTAAGAATGCCAATTGGTGATCCTACATTCATGAATAGACATGATCATCATGAAAGACTAAGTCAAAGTGAGCTGGAAGATATAGCATAGAGAGACGAAGCGAGCAGGAGAAGAAGAGCTCAAGAGTATGCAAATCCTCCAAGGAACAAAAGGCAAAAGAAATAGAGATAAGTTGAAACTCATTTCTTATTGATGTAGCTAAGCTTAATTGTAATATTTATCCTTACAAACATCAATAAATTCATGTTTATTCTCTAGAGGTTTCAACTGCTCACTGAAACACTAAGTCATATTTACTTTCTAGCAACTGCATCTAGAAATTAATAATCATGATATAAATCTCCTTGGTTATGTCAACATCAAATAGGGGGAGATTATTGGGAGATTGCATATTTAAAATTTGATGCTAAAATAGTCATGATTATATGAAAAGTCCTTTAAAGGAACACATGTACAAGGACTTAGTGATAGATCAAATTTGTTAGGTTGATCTGAACTTTAATGTTTATCATTCTGTAAATGAATGTATAGAAGAAGAGATCAAAGTTGTTAGGTTGATCTATATCTTAAAATGTAATAGATAGGCTTCAACTAAATCGTAGTCTATCAAGATAATCAAGAGATTGTAGAAGACAAGGCAGAAACATAGAGCGTTGAGGATCATAGTGTATCTGCTTTGAAGGGCCTCTCCAAAATCATAGAGTAGTCCTAACGCTTGCCGAGCCAAGTTAGAGTTTATAGAGTGCTCTCGGAAGTGCAGAGTCTTCAAGTCAAGCAAGTGAAGCGACATAATTGTTAGGGTAATCACCACCATACGGTACCGGCAAGAAACTGATGGTGCATTTATGACTCATATGATTTCTAGCATAATAATCACAAGTAACTGCCACACTTTAACGACGTTGTGCTGCAAAAGCGTCTAACCTCAAAAGTGTCTCAATTTGTGCTGATAATACAGAAAGTACTGTCTCGAGCCCATCAATCTTCGCTCCCCTTGGCTGAGTCATTCTCGTATACGACCATTGATAATTAAATTCCGCCATGGTACCTAAAAAGAAAGAAAAAAATACAATGAGAATTAAAGAAAATAATAAAAAAAAAAGTTTAAATTAAAACTAATTTGATAAAAATTAATATTGGCAAAATTATTAAAGTAATTCCCTGGCAACGGCGCCAAAAACTTGTTGATCGATTTCACAATCAAAACATACATGCAAGTATACACGGTCAACAAGTAATAAAGTGAAAATAAAGTATCGTTCCCACGATGAATTATTTAATAAAATTCACCAAGTACTAGTTCTTAACAAAACTAATTTTATTTAAACAGCTGCAATTTATGATTTTTAAAATTAAGCAAACTAAATTAACTAATTAAACTGAACTACTTTATAAATGAATTCAAATAAATAGAGATTAAGACTACAATATCCCTAATTATGAACCATAAACCAATTATCCAATTAACCCAATTATTACGCCACCTGAATTGTTAACAGGAATTCTAAGTGTTAAAAGCCCTTTACCAAGTGATTAGTTAACTTTTATTCAATTCAATCAATCTTGCGATATTCCTATGCAAAATAATTAAATTAAACCCATTAAGTTCCAATTCCAAATTTGTTACATGCAGTGAACATATATTTCTATTCAATTCATGACCCTAAGTATTCGTCTCATACAAATAATCAAGCATACATGTTATCATGTCCAGTTCTAACCCTAAATTTCATCTTTCGAATCCTTCTAGAGTAACACGGTAATTACTGGCCAAATAATTAATCAATACGCACAAGGAATAATAAACAATTCACCTTGACATAAATAATTGGACTAAAATAAATAATTAATTCATAGACATAAAAGTTTTATTTTGTAGTCTTAATAAAAGAGTTAGTTCATAACGAAAAATAAAATCAACAATCTCATGAAAATTAAAACTTGTTGATCGATTTCACAATCAAAACATACGTTCAAGTATACACAGTCAACAAGTAATAAAGTGAAAGTAGAGTATCGTTCCCACGATGAATTATTTAATAAAATAGTACTAGTTCTTAACCAAATTAATTTTATTTAAACAGCTGCAATTTATGATTTTTAAATTTAAGCAAACTAAATTATCTAATTAAACTGAATTACTTTATAAATGGATTCAAATAAATAGAGGTTAAGACTACAATATCCCTAATTATGAACTATAAACCAATTATCCAATTAACCTAATTATTATGCCACTTGAAGTGTTAATAGGAATTCTAAGTGTTAAAAGCCCTTTCCCAAGTGATCAGTTAACTTTTATGCAATTCAATCAATCTTGCGATATTGCTATGCAAAATAATTAAATTAAACCCATTAAGTTCTAATTCCCAATTTGTTACATGCAGTGAACAGATATTCCTATTCAATTCATGGCCCTAATTATTCGTCTCATGAAAATAATCAAGCATACATGTTATCATGTCCAGTTCTAACCCTAAATTTCATCTTTCGAATCCTTCTAGAGTAACACGGTAATTACTGGCCAAATAATTAATCAATACGCACAAGACATAATAAACAATTCACATTGACATAAATAATTGGACTAAGATAAATAATTAATTCATGGACATAAAAGGTTCAATTTGTAGTCTTAATAAAAGAGTTAGTTCATAACGAAAAATAAAATCATCAATCTCATGAAAATCATCTTGAAAGAATTACACAATTAAAAATAAGATGAAGAAGAAACTCTTAAAATAAATCTCTCAAGCTTCAATCTTCAATTGGAATTCTTCTCCACAAAATCTCTCTTGATTCCTGATTAGACTTCAGTTATGAATGAATATCCTAATCTAAAGGAGTGTATCTCAAATCTAATCTATGTAATCTCCCTTATTCTATGCCTCCCATCATGTATTTATAGGTTACAAGTCCAATTTTTAGCTTAGGAGGAAACCCATTCCAATTTGGAGTAAAAAAAAGTGTTAAAATTCACCCAAAAATGCGTCCAAGCTTGACCAGGCCCTTCCCCAGCACCACAACACTGTTCATGGCGCTGCAACACTGCATTCTAGTGCCCCGGCGCTGAAAATGAACTAAAAATGGGCGCCCCCGCACTGGGACTTTTTTGAGAATTTTATGCTCTGACGTCCTTTGGAAAAATGACCATAACATCTTTGTTTGAACTTTAATTTTGATGATTCATGATTTTTCAGAAAGAGGAGACGTAGATCTACAACTTTCATTCTTTGAGTTTTTTGGAATAAGGTCCGAAGCAATGCTGAAATTGGCCCTGAAATGACTGCTATGTAAATGGCAAGCCGAAAATGCGAACCTAGCAACCCCAAACGTCGATCCAAGTAAATTTTATCCCAAATCCTACAAAACAACGTAAAACATGCATGAATAGACACAAACACTTAAAAACTTCCAAAAGATTAAGCTCAAATGCACTCAATTAATGAGTATAAAACTCACTCATCAAATACCCTCAAACTTTAACCTTTGCTTGTCCTCAAGCAAAAACACAAAAATATTATGCAATGCAATGTAATGCAACTAATCTATATGCCTACGAATCCAATAGTAATGACAAAAACAAGTCTATTCAGTTGGCCTTAGAGAAATCAAGTAAACATGATAATACATCATATTAAAACAAATCAGTAATTTCTCAATCAATCATCAAATCTTAGACTGTTATCACTGATATAGTGCGTGTGTGCTCCACAATAATGCTAACTAATATAAAATTAAATTTAACACATAATAGATATCTTCGAAGGCATCATACAGTGTAAACTCAAGAAATCTACAAATGAGCCAGATCCTACTAAAATCAAACAATTACCAATATCGAGGGTCAACATGGGATACTTAGGGGGTGTTTGATAAAAATTGAATGAATCTGAATCTGAATTGGAATGAGTTGAATCTGAATCTGAATGAGCTGAATCTGAATCTGAATTAAAAAAACTGTTTGATAATTGACATGTCTAAAACATCTGAATGACAAAAATATATTATTTTATCCCTCTTAAAAAATTCAAAATTGTTGTAAATTTATTTAATATAACTTAATATAATTGTTAATATTTTTTTAAAAATTTCTTAACTTTATAATTTTTTTTACTTCATTCAGCAAAAAAAATCTGACTTAATTATTCAGCTCGTTCATCTTACTGATTTAGCCATTCAGACCAAAACAACGCACTGACCGATTCAGCCATTCAGATTCACCTCCATTCAGCTCTAAATAAACACCCCCTTATGCTTTATTTTTCAATTGTGGGGTTTTTTTTTTGCTTTTTTTCCTGTTTTATTCACTTTTTTTTAATTCCCATGACTGTGCAATGTCTCATTCCATTAGGCTAACAGTGCTACCCCTTAGCGTAATTTTGACCAATGACTCCCAGACCATAAAGACATAGGGCACTAGGTGTAAAGACACTCCCTCGGGCGTACTTTCTCAAGTAACAAAGGCCCCGAAACAAGACTAGTCACAGTGTTTATTCATCATCATTCATTTTTTTCTTTTTCTTTTTTCTTCTTTTTTATAAAGCTTATATAACCCAAAATTTTCCCCCAAACTTAGATTCTTATCTAACTTTAGCCATCACCGCCTATTCACGAGTTCCTTTCATTTAAACTAGAAATTATCCTTTAGAATTTCATTATGTATCAATTTAGACTCAATCAATCAACAAGTTATTTTTACTGTGCTAACCTTATTATATCAGTTTCAAACAAAAAATGATTCAATTTATAACAAGAAATCACATCAAATCCTTAATATTCAATACTATACTTATCTACTAAATTCCAATCTCATCATTGGCGAAAATAGACTTTTACTATCTAACAGCTGGAATCATGCAAATATAAACTAAATGCAACAAACATAGTAAACTAACTACTATTTTTGCGATTTTCAAAAAAATTTTAACAAGAAATTGAATGCAAAAACTAAATGTAAATAACCTGAAAATATAACAAACTATAATGTAAATAACTAACTATATGCAATACGAGACTAAAATGCCCCCAAACTTAAACTAGACATTGTCCTCAATGGCTGAAATAGAAAAAAGTAAAGTAGAGGACTTCCCTGAAAATATAGCAATCTTCCTCCTTGTCCGCTAAGTTTGGAGAATAGGCTAGGCACATGGAATAAATTGGGCACCACACTTGAATTTGACTTGAATAACCTGTAAACCATGATAAAAACAATTTTATTAAATTCTAAATAAATGCAAATTCAAAACTAATAATATAAAACCTAATAAAAACTAAAAATAAAAACTAAACTTGGGTTGCCTCTCAATAAACGCTTGTTTTATAGTCTCATCCTGACTTCTTCAATTCTTTATCAAATTCCCCTACGAAAATTGAGGAACCCTCCATCCATCAGTAACAATGTCTCTTTTGGGAGGTTCCCAATAGTAATGACCCTTGAATGAAAGTCACCTAGCATGCTCTTTGTAGATATGTTCCCCATTAAGAACGTCCAAAAACTAGGTGTTTTCTCCATTATGTCGATGATCAGATTAGGGCATTGAAGCTTAATAAACATAATGAGATCTTCCTCTATCTTCTCCTTTTTATCCCACCATGACTCCACAACTGTACTGGCTCTTATGTCACAAAGAGCTTTGCCGACAACATGACTGCTAATTGGGCATGGTTTTGCAAAACTGCTCGAATTCTTGAACCTTGGTGGAGAAGGCACATGGGATACTAATGAAACTGGCTCATCTTCATTGAATCATACATTTAAATCTTTGTTGATCTCCTTTTCTTGGTTCCCAATTGTTTCCTCTCTTTTAACATCCCGTGGCTCATCTAGTTGCAGATTTTGTTCCGGCTCTCCATCAGTCTCGGAATCCATGTCATAGGGCCAAGTGTATTGAGGGCAACTGTTCGAGGCATTGATTAGTTGGTCCATTTGGTTCGAAATTTTTTGACTCGATATCTCTTGATTAATCCTACTCTCCTCACTTGAAGCTATAAACTTGGACAAAATTTTCTCCAAATTTGAATGTTCCTTCTGTTGTAGTGAAAGTGGACACGAGAAATCCGGTGAGTATATTGGACTTGGAGCATAAAATTGATCTTGATGAGTATAGCTCCATGAAAAATTTGGGTGATACCCCCAATCCTGATAATAGTTGTTGGGATAAACATAATTGTTGGGGTAATCACCACTATACGGTACCGGCTCGAAACTGGTGGTGAATTGATGACTCATATGATTTCCAGCACAATAATCACAAGTAACGGCCACACTTTGACGACGTTGTGCTGCAAAAGCGTCTAACCTCCTCGAAAGTGTCTCAATTTGTGTTGATAATACAAAAAGTAATATCAAGAGTCCATCAATCTCTGCTCTCCTTAGCTGAGTCTTTCTCGTATACGGCCATTGATAATTAAATTCTGCTATGGTACCTAAAAAGAAATAAAAAAAATAGAAAGGGAATTAAAGAAAATAATAAAAAAAACGTTTAAATTAAAACTAATTTGATAAAAAATAATATTGGTAAAATTATTAAACTAATTCCCCGGCAACGACGCCAAAAACTTGTTGATCGATTTCACAATCAAAACATATGTGCAACTATACACGGTCAACAAGTAATAAAGTGAAAGTATAGTATCGTTCCCACGATGAATTATTTAATAAAATTCACTAAGTACTAGTTCTTAACCAAACTAATTTTATTTAAACAGCTGCAATTTATGATTTTTAAAATTAAGCAAACTAAATTAACTAATTAAACTGAATTACTTTATAAATGAATTCAAATAAATAGAGGTTACGACTACAATATCCCCAATTATGAATTATAAACCAATTATCCAATTAACCCAATTATTACTCCACCTGAAGTATTAACAGGAATTCTAAGTGTTAAAAGCCCTTTCCCAAGTGATCAGTTAACTTTTATTCAATTCAATCAATCTTGCGATATTCCTATGCAAAATAATTAAATTAAACCCATTAAGGTCCAATTCCCAATTTGTTACATGCAGTGAACATATATTCCTATTTAATTCACGACCCTAATTATTCGTCTTATGCAAATAATCAAGCATACATGTTATCATGTCCAGTTCTACCCCTAAATTTCATCTTCTGAATCCTTCTAGAGTAACACGGTAATTACTGGCCAAATATTTAATCAACACGCATAAGACATAATAAACAATTTACCTTGACATAAATAATTGGACTAAAATAAATAATTAATTCATAGACAAAAAAGGTTCAATTTGTAGTCTTACTAAAAGAGTTATTTCACAACGAAAAATAAAATCAACAATCTCATGAAAATCAAAACTTGTTGATCGATTTCATAATCAAAACATACATGCAAGTATACACGGTCAACAAGTAATAAAGTGAAAGTAGAGTATCGTTCCTACGATGAATTATTTACTAAAATTCACCAAGTACTAGTTCTTAACTAAACTAATTTTCTTTAAACAACTGCAATTTATGATTTTTAAAATTAAGCAAACTAAATTAACTAATTAAACAGAATTACTTTATAAATGAATTCAAATAAATAGAGATTAAGGCTACAATATCCTTAATCATGAACTATAATCCAATTATCCAATTAACCCAATTATTACGCCATCTGAATTGTTAACATGAATTCTAAGTGTTAAAAGCCCTTTCCCAAGTGATCAGTTAACTTTTATTCAATTCAATCAATCTGGCGATATTCCTATGCAAAATAATTAAATTAAACCCATTAAGTTCTAATTCCCAATTTGTTACATGTAGTGAACAGATATTCCTATTGAATTCACGACCCTAATTATTCGTCTCATGCAAATAATCAAGCATATATGTTATCATGTCTAGTTCTAACCCTAAATTTCATCTTCCAAATCCTTCTAGAGTAACACGGTAATTATTGGCCAAATAATTAATCAATACGCACAAGACATAATAAACAATTCACCTTGACATAAATAATTGGACTAAAATAAATAATTAATTCATAGACATAAAAGGTTTTATTTGTAGTCTTAATAAAAGAGTTAGTTCATAACGAAAAATAAAATCAACAATCTCATGAAAATCATCTTGAAAGAATTACACAATTAAAAATAATAAGAAGAAGAAACTCTTAAAGAAAATCTCTTAAGCTTCAATCTTAAATTGGAATTCTTCTCCACAAAATCTCTCTTGATTCCTGATTAGACTCCAGTTATGAATGAATATTCTAATCAAAAGGAGTGTATCTCTAATCTAATCTATGTAATCTCCCTTATTCTATGCCTCCCATCATGTATTTATAGGTTACAAGTCTAATTTTTAGCTTAGGAGGAAACCAAATCCAATTTAGAGTCAAAAAAGTGTCAAAATTCGCCCCAAAATGCGTCCAAGCTTGACCAGGCCCTTCCCTAATGCCCCAACACTGTTCACGGAACTGCAACACTGCATTTGGAAATGACCTTTTTCGAGAATTTTCTACTCTGACGTCCTTTGGAAAAATGACCATAACTTCTTCGTCCGAACTCTGATGTTGATGATTCAAGATGTTCTGAAAAGAGGAGACGTAGATCTACAACTTTTGTTCTTGTGGTTTTTAAAATAAGGTCCCAAGAAATACTAAAATTGCCCCTCAAGTAGCTGCTATGTAAATATTAAGCTAAAATGCGAATCTAGTAACCTCAAACGTCGATCCAAGTAACTTGTGTCCCAAATCCTACAAAACAACGTAAAAATGCATGATTAGACACAAAAACATAAAAACTTCCAAAAGTTTAAGCTCAAATGCACTCAATTAATGGGTATAAACTCACTCATTAGCATGTTTGGCTATCAGACAAAGATTTGCCATTTAAGGATCTTCATCATCTCCAGATTTGGGAGTTGAGTCGTTGTCTGAGTCACTCCACAATCCTCTGGCCACAAGACCTTTTTCTTTCTTCTGAAGCCTCTTGTTGCCTTTGAATTTGATCTTTTCTTGAGTTCTTCTCTGTGAGGCTTGTTACAATTTGTAATTAAATGGCCAGGATTTTTGCAGTTGTAGCATAAGTCATTTATTTGTTACTGGCTGTTGTAGTTGTTGAACTTCTTAGGTTTGCTGCTTTTTCCTTGACGCATGAACCTTCCGAGTCTTTTTACTAACATTGCAAAGTCCTCCTCATCATCTTCATCATAGTCTGAGTCATTCTTAGTGTTAGCTTTAGAAGTGTTGTCTGTTTCTTTTAGAGAAACTCTTTTGTCTTTCTTTCTTCCTTCGGATAGAGTTTCTGCTCGTTGAGTCAGCTCCAGTTCATATGTGAGAAGGTTTCCATATAACTGTTGAACAATCATTTCATGGAGATTCTTTGACTCTCTGATGACAGTGGTTTTGGCATCCCACTTGCTAGGTAGATCTCTCATGAACTTTAGGATTAGATCTTTATTTGGATAGATCTTTCCATAGGCCCAAAGAGAGTTGAGCAGTACATTGAATCTTTCGTAGGTGGAAGTGACATTTTCTTCTTGAACGTGTGCAAACATTTCATATTACTGAGTCAGAAGAGATTGCTTATTTTCTCTGACTTCTTCTGTTCATTCATGCATGATGAGTAATGCATCCCACACTTCCTTTGATGTTTTGTTGTTTACCACATTTTCAAACAAATCATCTTCTAACGATTGAAATAAGATGTTCTTGGCCTTTTTGTCGAGTTGGATAGCTTTCTTGTCGTTGCAAGTCCATTCTTCTTTGACCTTGATCTGGATTCTATTTAGATCGTCTACATTAGGAGCAATCTTGGTAGGAATGTAGGGTCCATTTTGAATAGTTTCAAATAGATCTTCATCTATTGAGTTCATGTAGGCTTGCATACGAACTTTTCAGTTGGCAAATTTATCTTTGTTGAACATAGGTGGCTTACTGCCTGCTCCAGTCTTTGATTCCCTTATCAAATGTGCCATTGGATCTACTTAATCTTTGTATCCTGTTTGGTAGAACCTGTTTTGATACCAATTGTTATTTCCTAGAGGCACAATAATTATCTAGAAGGGGGGGGGGGGTTGAATAGATATTTTTAAATTTTTTCATTTCAAAATTCTTGTTAGTTTTGATAATGATCTAAGCATAGCGGAATTAAGATTTGTTTGGTTTCTCTTCAAGATATAATGAATAAATACGAGTAAAACAGTTATGACAGTTATAACAGTTATGACAAGAATATAAGGGACACAGTGATTTTTAGTGGTTTAGAGCATTCAAAGCTACTAGTCCACTCTTCTACTCCTCGAGTAGGAAATCCACTAAGGATATCTTTACAACTTCTGAATCTCAAAGATTCCTTCAAGACCAGCAGTCTTAGAACTTCTTAGTTCACTTTTGAACTCTTCAAGTCATGCAGACTTGGTACTTCTCAGTTCACTTAGAACTCTTTAAGTTCTTCTGACTTGGAACTTCTTCCTTCACTAGATAATAGTTAAGTTCTTGAATGGTTCTACTTAGTTGCCGTTAAGCTTGTGTTCGAAAGAACTGAGTAGCTGAGCAAGCTTTCCTTTTTTAGATCGTTGAGTGTTCTTCAGTTTTTTGTTTAGTGCTTGCTTATTTCTTTCATCTGCTGATGTTTTGTAAATATGATGCCTTTGAAATGTATCCGTTGAAGCATTAAATGCATTTGACATTTCTGTGCTTTGATGGAGACTTTCTGCATAACTTCTGATTAGCAGACTGGCCCACTGACACAACAGACTGCTATCTCACCTAACACATGAAAAGGTGTTTTTTGCTGACCTATAGTACTTTCCTTAGCTTTTTCAATATGTCTCTTTGTTATATACTAAGAATGACTGTTGTGTCATTGGGACTCTTGAGGTTTTCAATGTCTATTGATCATTCCATATTTGTTGTGATTAATCTTTAAAAAAGTGGACGAGGCTGGATGCTTCTGACACAGACAGATGAAGCTCTACGATTCTAATCGTGGTGTCATGCCACCTTGGTACGTGGTTTGGTGCTGATAGATAAGAGCACTATGATTTCTCATAAGTATTGGTACACTACGATCTTCACTTGCTTGACTTTAAGACTCTACGCTTCCGAGAGCACTCTACGAACTCTGACTTGGCTCGGCAAGCATTAGGACTACTCTACGATTTTGGAGAGGCCCTTCAAAGCAGATACACTACGATCCTCTGTGACAAATCGAGAATTTAGAAAAATTTTAAAATCTTAAATGATGGAATTAATATAAGACCCCAACTTTTTATAAATAAAATCAAATTTCCTCTAATGATTATTCTTGATTAATAAGGTGGTAATTTGATATAATACTTTGGTTATGGGTGAAATGTGCAAAGTTTACAAAATAAGCAAGTGGTTATAAAATATTTATTATTGTCGGGGAATATTCGTTTGGTCGTGGAATATTCTTTTTGTCGGGAATCTCCGTACGACGGCGCAGTCATTTGTGGGCCCATAATGAAAAACGGTTGGATGAAAGAAAATGACAAAGATTGAGTTTTATAATTAACCGCGTAAATTGTTACCGTTAACACTGTTGGGTTACCTGGTGATTAAAATACAGTAATATGCGTGGTTGCACAGTAGCACAAGGTATTGCACAGTATTGTTGAATTATTGATTCGTACGTAAGAAGGAACTACTCAATAATTGTTACAGTAATTACTGTTCATTATTTTATTTTATTGATTCAATAATTGTTGCGTTGATATTTATATTATTATTGTTTTAATAATTGTCACTGCACAGTATTTTCCATTATCAGATCAATAATTCATATTATTTGAATAATATTATCAGATAACATTATTGGCAATGTCTAGAAAGTTCTGTCTAAGGAGACGTTTGGTCACCTAATTGCGCGCCAGTAAGGAGAAATCCTTATTGGAAAGCCCCCTCTTTCCTGGGAACGGCCTGGTTGTCAGTACTATGATTCTGTATTATTATTTTTAAATAATTAATTATTGATTATTATAATAAAGAAAATATTCATTTTATGTGGATATAGATGGAGAAAATTTTTAATGTGATAATTGTTGAAAATTAATATTTTATATTTTTCTGATAAAATAATTCATTTAAATATATTATTTTAATAATATATTAACGGTGATATTTTTACAATGAATGTGGGATATATGAGAGTATTTTTGTGGCATTAAATGTTTAACACATATTTTGTGTGTCGGTGGACACAATTCTTGACCGAAAATTGATTATAGACTGTAAAATCGCCCGTTTGTAGATTTTGGATTATTTCTGTTTGGAATTTAGAAAAACTTCCTTCTGCAAAGTTGTAGATAATGGAATTTCCTATGAAAAACGCGAGTTTTGAATTTTTCTGATAAAAGGGCTATTTATTGTGAATTATTGAAGTTCCGGAGTTCTGAAATAATTGATTTTTGGAAGTTTTAATTATTATTTTTAAGAAAAACATTTTTTAAAGGTTGGTGGGCATCTTTAACATGTGTTGTGGCTGATTTCTTTGGTCAAAATGGCGGGCTAAGGAAAATTATATAAATAAATTAATATTTTATTAATTTAGTCTCCTTTGGCGTTCTAGCATTTTCCTATAAATAGAGGGTTAAGTTAGAATTGAAAATCACACCAGAAACAAAGTTTTCTCTCTTTCTCTCTCTATATTATCGAGCTTATTCTTGTGAGTATACTTTGAGTGTTGCTATACGGTGCGAGTTTCTGTCAGCACTATACCCGAAATTCACTCAGAAGTACTGTTATTTTGAGGTAAGGGGTGTTGTTTCTTCTTAAATGATATTATCTTATTCAATATCATTATGCCAAAATATTTTTCTGAACTTTTTATCAATTTGGAACTTTTTCATGTCGGAGTTACTATTCACGAGTGCTATTCACGAAACGTGATGCTATTTTTGTGAAATTAATATCTTTTGGTGTCAGAGTTACTATTCACGTATACGGCACTATTCACGTATACGGCACTATTTACGAATACGACACTATTCATCGAAAAATAAAATTTCTTCTTTTTATTCAAAATATCTATTTTGGCTACTATCTTTGATTGTATCCATGTTTTGATCGTTATTTTTTGAGTTCTGCTTTAAAATCAGTTGTTATGAAGTATTATTGATCTTGGACAAACTGTTGTACGAATCCCTAATATTTTTCCTTCTATCTCACTGGATTCGTTCTTAAAAATGTTTTTCGTCATCCTCAGTCCTTAATGGTGATAATTATTGAATATCTTTGGCCTGTAGTGCAAAGATAAATGATTACTGATGAATATCTTTGGTAGTAGTGCAAAGATGAACATGTGTTGAGATGAAAATGACCAACTAGTGATACAAATGAATATCTTTGGCCTGTAGTGCAAAGATGATTAAAGATGTATATTGATTGTTGTTACAGGGATAAAATATTGATGATGAACTCTTAAATATTAGAAGATAGTAGAATTCATTCTCTACGTGACTCTTCTAATGGATTGATGTTTTCGCTGCATTTGTTGATTTAAAACTTGTTGTCTATTACATTTTATTAGATTTTTCCCTATTGAAGACTAACGATAATTTGTTGTATATTATCTTAGTCATAATATTCTTTACTAGGCTAGTTGAGCTCACCCTTTCCTTTTTGTTCCATTTTTCTTCTCAGGAGGTGAGAACATAGTAGGATCGAGTCGGGGTATGGAGTGATGGTTCTAGTGAGAATTGTTTAGTAGTCCTCACCATTTTTGTAAAATAATATATTAATAATTGTGATGAGGATTTAGTTGAGTATGTATATTGTCTAGGTGACAATATTTGTATTTAAACTCACAGTTTATGTGTTGTCGTATTTTGTACGACAAATGTATTAATAAAATTGTAGTTGTTTTTGTACCATATATTTGGCGACTCAGAATGGGTTGGATGGAATGGACCTATTTTGGGGGCGTCACAGTTGGTATCAAAGCTTAGGGATATGGTCTTTAGCGGAGATCGGGGAATAGAACTAGGAGTGGAGAGATGAGTAAATCCTTCGCTAGTGTGTCCTATCTAAGCTTATGTGTTGGTCAGTCATAATATAGGGATATTATGTGATATGTTAAATTGTTTAATTAACCCTTTTTTTATGGAAGTATTTAAGAATGGCCGCTGAGAACGTTAACAATGGAGTGTATGAGACTATGGAACAACCTTTATTCTCAAACTAGGAGATCGTACAATAGGAAGACAATATTCCTCCTGTAAACAACGTTACCGAGCGAACGATGAATGATGAAATGTTTAAGAACTTTTTACAATTCATGAAAAATCAGACGAGGGAGACGCGTGTGCAAAATACGGGTGGAAATGATGGCAACGCGCGGTCTGTCACAGCTAAGCAGTTCAAGGAATTGGGACCACCAGATTTCCATGGAAAGCCGGATCCGATCAAGGCAGAAACGTGGGTCAAGCAAATTACCAAGATATTCGATGTCTTGGGGTGCACAGAGGAACAGAAGGTTCCATTTTCCACCTTTATGTTTCGTGGTGAAGCAGATTACTGGTGGGAATCTGTGAAGCGTACCCAGCCAGATGCACTCAATATGTCTTGGGAAAGATTTCAGAAATTTTTCAATGACAAGTACTTTCCTGAAAGTATTCGTCATATGAAAGAGGTAGAGTTTATTAGACTTGAACAGAACAACATGACGGTGTCTCAGTACGAGGCGAAGTTCTCAGAGTTATCCAGGTTTGCACCTCATTTGGTGGAGAATGAGGAACGTATGATGCGGATGTTTTTGAGAGGTCTAAAATCCGAGATTCGTCAATACCTTATATGTCATAAATTTTCTATGTATTCAGATGTTGTAAACATGGCTCAGTTATTAGAGCGAGATAGTGAGTATACTCAATCGAGGGACCACAACCAGGGTCATATCGGTGACAGCAGTCATCAGAACGATGATAACCAGCGTGGATGAAAGAATACGGACAAAGGCGGTAACCACTCAGGTGGTAATCGTGGACATGATAATAGGAGAGGTGAGTCAAGTGAAAATTTTAGAAAGAGGAGATTCAACAATGACGGGAAGACATCAGCACCAGCACCAGCACCAGCACCAACAACAAATTCTAGGGGAGGAGAACGACCGCCGGTTAGATGTTACAAATGCGGGAAGGAGGGACATATCAGCCGAAACTGTCCACAACAATCCAAGGTATGTTACAACTGTGGCAAGGAAGGCCACATCGCTCGAAATTGAACTATAGCGAAACCTAGTCCAGCGGGAATGGTGACTCAAAAGGATGTCCCAGAAAAGTCAAAGTCAACGGTTCCTGGAAGTGCGTTTGTCGTGACCGATCGAAATACGAGGAAGCCGAACGAAGTTTAGCACGGGTTAGTTAATTATAATTGTTGCGAAGTTTATACCTTACTAGATACCGGTTCTACCCATTCTTTTATCTCTCTTGCTTGCGCTCAACGTTTGAACTTGACTCCGGAGAAATTAGACTTCGATTTATCTGTTGAAACTCCGTTAGGAGAAACTTTCGTTACATCCACTGTTTATAAATCTTGTTTGATTCAAGTTGGAACCATCACATTACTTGTTGATCTTATCTATTTAAAGATACTTACTTTTGATGTGATTTTAGGGATTGATTGGTTAACTACTCATCATGCCAAATTGATTGCTTTTGTAAGGTTGTTAGTTTTCATATTCCTAAGCAACCTGTTATTCAAATTTAAGCAACCAAACCATTGAAGTCAAACTCTTTCATATCAAGCCGTAAAGTCATTCGTTTATTGAAAAACGAATGTCAATCTTTCTTAGTCATATTATGGACTTGAACAAAAATACGTCAGATCTGAATGATATTTCTGTTGTTAGTAAATTTCCTGACGTATTTCCTGAAAAATTTCTTGGCCTACTCCCAGAGCGTGATATTGAATTTTGTAACGAATTTGAACCTGATACAAAACCCATTTCTAAAATCTCATATTGAATGGCTCCTATTGAACTTCAGGAGTTAAAAATCCAACTATAGAAGTTGATAACCAAGCCTCTATCTGGTGACTTCTTTTGTGGAATGGACCGAAGCCAAACTCTCCATAGGGGACGCCATATTCGTGCGGTAGTAAACTGATAGGTGCTATTGTGATGTTATATCCAAGATTGGGATATGAGTCACAGTTGAGAGCAACCTAAGTCAGTAATCGAAATATGTAGCTTTCTAGGCTCAGTTGGTTATTATCGAAGATTCGTGGAAATATTTTCTCAAATCGCTACTTCATTAACTCAGCTGACTCGTAGAGATACAAAATTCGAATGAAGCGAGGAATGTGGGAAGAGCTTTGAAGAACTCAAGAGGAGACTCATTTCGGCACATGTTCTGACCATACCATCCTAGAAAAGCGAACGTTGTAGCTAACGTGTTGAGTAAAAGATCGTATACGAGTACGAGTACGATATTGTCAAAGACTCATTTCGTATAATTTACAAATAATAGAGATGAAGATGAAAAACTCTAGGTACCCACGTGATGATATACGAGTATAATCGACTTTAATCGATAAAGTTAAAGTTGTTCAAGCTATACACCGGAGCTGATGAATTTGAAGAAGGTGGTGCAAGAAGTTGTTATTTCAAAAGCGAGAATCGGTGAGGTGAGGAAATCTCAAACCTTCGATTTATTAATCCATTTGAAATTCTCGATCAAATAGGAACTGTGGCCTATAGACTCATTTTACCACCAAGTATGACGCGTGTTCATAACATTTTTCACGTATCAATGTTACGTAAATATGTGGACGACCCGAATCATGTTATTGAGTTAGAACTGGACGAGATAGCCAAAAACTTAACGTATGAAGAGGTACCTGTCAAGATTTTGGATAGGAAGGAGCATGTCTTACGCTCGAAGATTATACCACAAGTTAAGGTTTTGTGAAAAACCATGCTATTGAGGAAATGACATGGGAGTTGGAGTCAGAAATGAAAGTGAGGTACTCTCACCTTTTCGATACACCAGGTACGTACGTCAATTTCGAGGACGAAATTTCATAAGGAGGGGAGGTTGTAAGACCCCAACTTTTTATAAATAAAATCAAATTTCCTCTAATGATTATTCTTGATTAATAAGGTGGTAATTTGATATAATACTTTGGTTATGGGTGAAATGTGCAAAGTTTACAAAATAAGCAAGTGGTTATAAAATATTCATTATTGTCGGGGAATATTCGTTTGGTCGTGGAATATTCTTTTTGTCGGGAATCTCCGTACGACGGCGCAGTCATTTGTGGGCCCATAACGAAAAATGGTTGGATGAAAGAAAACGACAAAGATTGAGTTTTATAAATAACGGCGTAAATTATTACCGTTAACACTGTTGGGTTACCTGGTGGTTAAAATACAGTAATATGCGTGGTTGCACAGTAGCACACGGTATTGCACAGTATTGTTAAATTATTGATTCAAACGTAAGAAAGAACTACTCAATAATTGTTACAGTAATTACTGTTCATTATTTTATTTTAATGATTCAATAATTGTTGCGTTGATATTTATATTATTATTGTTTCAATAATTGTCACTGCACAGTATTTTCTATTATCAGATTAATAATTCATATTATTTGAATAATATTATCAGATAACATTATTGGCAATGTCTAGAAAGTTCTGTCTAAGGAGAGGTTGGACACCTAATTGCGCGCCAGTAAGGAAAAATCCTTATTGGAAAGCCCCCTCTTTCCTGGGAACGACCTGATTGTCAGTACTGTGATTCTGTAATATTATTTTTAAATAATTAAATATTGATTTTTATGATAAAGAAAATATTCATTTTATGTGGATATAGATGGAGAAAATTTTTAATGTGACAATTGTTGAAAATTAATATTTTATCTTTTTTTGATAAAATAATTAATTCAAATATATTATTTTAATAATATATTAACGGTGATATTTTTACAATGAATGTGGGATATATGAGAGTATTTTTGTGGCATTAAATGTTTAACACATATTTTGTGTGTCGGTGGACACAATTCTTGACCGAAAATTGATTATAGACTGTAAAATCGTCCGTTTGTAGATTTTGGATTATTTCTGTTTGGAATTTGGAAAAACTTCCTTCTGTAAAGTTGTAGATAATGGAATTTCCTATGAAAAGTCACGAGTTTTGATTTTTTTTGATAAAAGGGCTATTTATTGTGAATTATTGAAGTTCCGGAGTTCTGAAATAATTGATTTTTGGAAGTTTTAATTATTATTTTTAAGAAAAACGTTTTTCAAAGGTTGGTGGGCATCTTTAACATGTGTTGTGGCTGATTTCTTTGGTCAAAATGGCGGGCTAAGGAAAATTATATAAATAAATTAATATTTTATTAATTTAGTCTCCTTTGGCGTTCTAGCATTTTCCTATAAATAGAGGGCTAAGTTAGAATTGAAAATCACACTAGAAACAAAGTTTTCTCTCTTTCTCTCTCTATATTATCGAGCTTATTCTTGTGAGTATACTTTGAGTGTTGCTATACGGTGCGAGTTTCTGTCAGCACTATACCCGAAATTCACTCGGAAGTACTGTTATTTTGAGGTAAGAGGTGTTGTTTCTTCTTAAATGATATTATCTTATTCAATATCATTATGCCAAAATATTGTTCTGAACTTTTTATCAATTTAAAACTTTTTCATGTCGGAGTTACTATTCACGAGTTACTATTCACGAGTACTATTCACGAGTACTATTCACGAAGCGTGATGATGTTTTTTTGAAATTTCTATCTTTTGGTGTCAAAGTTACTATTCACGTATACGACAATATTCACATATACAGCACTATTCACGAATACGGCACTATTCATCGAAAAATGAAATTTCTTCTTTTTATTCAAAATATCTATTTTGGCTACTATCTTTGATTGTATCCATGTTTTGATCGTTATTTTTCAGTTCTGCTTTAAAATCAGTTGTTATGAAGTATTATTGATCTTGGACAAACTGTTGTACGAATCCCTAATATTTGTCCTTCTATCTCACTGGATTCGTTCTTAAAAATGTTTTTCATCATCCTCAGTCCTTAATGGTGATACTTATTGAATATCTTTGGCCTGTAGTGCAAAGATAAATGATTACTGATGAATATCTTTGGCTGTAGTGCAAAGATGAACAGGTGTTGAGATGAACATGACCAACTGGTGATACAAATGAATATCTTTGGCCTGTAGTGCAAAGATGATTAAAGATGTATATTGATTGTTGTTACATGGATAAAATATTGATGATGAACTCTTAAATATTAGAAGATAGTAGAATTCATTCTCTACGTGACTCTTCTAATGGATTGCTGTTTCCGCTGAATTTGTTGATCTAAAACTTGTTGTCTATTATATTTAATCAGATTTTTCCCTGTTGAAGACTAACGATAATTTGTTGTATATTATCTTAGTCATAATATATTCTTTACTAGGCTAGTTGAGCTCACCCTTTCCTTTTTGTTCTATTTTTCTTCTCAGGAGGTGAGAACATAGCAAGATCGAGTCGGGGTATGGAGTGATGGTTCTAGTGAGAATTGTTTAGTAGTCCTCACCATTTTTATAAAATAATATATTAATAATTGTGATGAGGATTTAGTTGGGTATGTATATTGTCTAGGTGACAATATTTGTATTTAAACTCACAGTTTATGTGTTGTCGTATTTTGTACGACAAATGTATTAATAAAGTTGTAGTTGTTTCTGTACCATGTATTTGGCGACCCAGAATGGGTTGGATGGAATGGACCTATTTTGGGGGCGTCACAATTAAGGTCAAATAATAGACTTAGACAGAAAATAAGTGTATGCGTTTGATATTTTTGGGGAGAAATTTTGAGGATTTCAAAATTCTGTGAAGGATTTTGGTGAATTATTCAGGATTAAGGGTATATGTGAATATGTTATGTGTATATGGTATTATATGTGGACAATATGTGGTTAAGGGTCAAGGGTTGACCATAGAAATTTTATCAGTGTCAAACCCTTGTATTATTTTAAGAACGTCAACGTTATGTTAGAAAACCCTAACGTCTGATAAGAAACCATAGAATTCGGTTCTGAAACCCTAATTCGGAAATTTAAAACCCTAGATTGAGAATGCAAATGCTGGTAAATTGTTTAAAGGTTATTAATTATAACTTAATTAGAGAAAACCCCTAATGAATTACTTTAAACCCTAATTGATTATTAGAAAATCCTAATACAAAATCTGAAAAACCCTAATTTCAAATTCTGAGAATTTGAAACCCTAGTCTGGGAACTTAACGGAGAATTTTAATGCTTAAGTGTTATTAATTATTATATTAATTAGGGTAAAGCTTAATTAATTAGCAAACCCTAATTTTAAAATTTTAAACCCTAATTATTCTGTAAGAAACCCTAATGCACAATTGTGATTTTAATTGCTAAATTAGCAATATTAATTAGGTTATAATAATCCTAATTAGCAAGCTTGGATTATGATTAGGAGATTTTAATATAGTTATAGAGTCCTAATCATAATTTAGAAATATTAATTTTCTATTTTGAAAACCTAAATTTAGAAATCATAGAATTTATTTTAAAACCTAAGGGTTTGGACCTTAGGGTTAAACCCTAAGGTTTTCTTCAATTGTCAAGAATAACTTTAAAATAATTTTAAAATAACAAAAATGCCCTTTTTACTTTTTTTATTTGGTAGCTTGTAAAATTGGCTTTATCTTTAGTTGTTCAACAACTATATTGACTTTATGAGTACAAATCTCCAGCAATATCATTCCATAACATCAGATCTAGCAACATTTCACATTATATAAGAGAATTAAAGAGAGAAAATTCATTAAACTTGGTCATTTTCCAACCTAGCTCTCTCCAACTCTCTCTCTTTAACCCTCCGAAATTAGCAAGTATTTCAGTCCCAAAATAAACCATAGAAACACCAAAATCAGTTGGAGAAGGCAATATCATTGCATCTTCAAGAAAAATGTATAAAGCCCCAAGCCTTTTTAATCTTGTATGCTTAGAAAAAAAATCGTGTTTAAGTGTTTATAGTTGTGTTAAAAATGTTTTTAGTTGATCTATGTTGATCCATGATGGATCCATAGCATCAGGTGGCTCTAAAATGATATTTTTCAAAAAACTACCAAGAACATGGTTTGTGGTCTGACAAGCTAATGTCAGGAGCCACAGATTCATGCCTGTTTATATTCTTCTTATTCTATGTGTTAGATCTATAGTTGGATATGTTATCTTTGATGTGGGACATGAATTATAGTCTTTAGATGTCTAGAGTTGAAGTTATTAATGGTCAAAACCCGTTGACCGTGCATGACCATGAGAAATCCTGGTAACCCAAAAAGTTTAAAGTAACGTGTGACGAGATTTTTAAAACTCGATTTATGTCAGGTGTTATGTTGTTTGTTGTTGTTGTTATTGTTGTTGTTGTAATAAACGTGTAGCCTGTTGTCTTGACTATATATAAATGACTATAGATTCCTTAAAACATTAACATACTAGACAGAGCAAGTGGTCAAAGTAGGCTACTCGCTCAGTTTTGACATTTCTGGAAAAACCCAGAAATTTGATGAACAGAATTTCTGACAATGTTTGACTGAGTTTTATCTTGAGAATCTGTTGTTGTTGGGCTGATCTATTGTTATATATATACTCTATGACATTCCAACTACACGATTGGACCATGAGAACACATAAATCATGATAGGAACCTATATTAAATCGAGCTACAAACTAACCACTCCGACTGCTGGATTTCTGGGAAAACCCAGGAACGCCCTGACAAGAAGTTTAGGAGATCAGATCTTCTTGATGGATTGTTGGATGGCTTAGTTGATGATTGAAAACGGTAGTGTTACATAAACACTACACGATTAAAGTTTAAACTAGCCCAGAACATGACTATTTTGAGAATCAAAGTCGGTCAAACGTGCACACTTGTTAACTGTCAGACAGTGTTCTTGAAGCTCAAGAACACCTAAGACGACAAATAAGTGTCGCTATAGGCTTTAGCGATGGTTGTTATTTATTTTATTTTCTTATTTTCCAGAAATTAATAAAAAATAGAAATACATTATAAAAATTATTAAAAATACATAAAAATTATTTTAAAGCCTGAAAAATAGTTTTTAATTATGTTAAGTATATTTCAAAAATATTTAATATTTTTGGAATATAAAAGGTATTTATTTATTTAATTATAATATTAAATAAATTATTTAAAAATGTTTTTAATTCATGAAAAATCATGAAAAATTATATTATGATATTAAAAAATATTTGAAGTTATTTTTGGTGACTTTTAATATTTTGTGATGAATTTCATTAATAATTTATTATTAATGGTAATTAATTTATTTCATAAATATATTAAATAAATTATAGAAAAATAAAATTAATGATTTAAAAATTATATAAGAATGATTTATGTGTTATAAAAATATTTTAAGTTATAAAATATAACTTTTGATATTTTGACATGAAAATATTAATATCAATTATCGAATAATAGATTTAAGTGTTTAAAAATCATATAAATATGATTTTAAGGTATTAAAAATACTTTGATATATTATAATATTATGTTTTAATTTTTATTAA
Organism: Panax japonicus; assembly: GCA_020205505.1. Classification (NCBI taxonomy): domain Eukaryota; kingdom Viridiplantae; phylum Streptophyta; class Magnoliopsida; order Apiales; family Araliaceae; genus Panax; species Panax japonicus. Next base: position 18,082,467 of record CM035112.1, on the reverse strand, counting down.
TATTTAATATTAAATAAATATTAATGATAAAGGAATATTGTGGTATTTAATTCATTTAAATACAAGTTTAATGATTGAAAAATTATGATAAATGATAATAATTATCCGAAAATTATTCTGAGCTTATGAAAAATATTTTGACTGATAATAAAATTATCTAAGATAATTGTTAAGTGTTTAGTCAGAGTTTAATTGAACTTAAACTCGTGAATTGTCCGACTAGACCGTCAGGATGTCAGATTTGTGACGGTTTCAAGTCAGACTGAAATAGTTTGACCTTATGTTAAGTCTTATGTGTATTATAGATTGATAGAGTTATGTGTTATGTGTTTAGATTATTCTGTGTATATATATAATAGTATTATATTGTGATGATATTATTCTAATATTGGAGATCTATATTACTAATATTAGGTCTTCGAATAAAGCAATATAAATTGCGTAGCGGTAATCAACGGTTCAGGCAAGTTTTTCTTAACTCTACTAAGAGTTGTTTCATTCGGATATGTTTATGGTTAATCATTGTTGATTGCCATATAGACTTGTACTCTGTATATCTTGCGTGTATAAGTCAGGTATGAAAGGCTGATCACCTTCATTACCGTTGGTCCATATATATTTGTTCATGTTTAATACTTGTTTAGTCAAAAGTTTGTTCGTGCTAATTCACAATTATATTGTTGAATTATAGCCAGCCTATTATTTAGACTCTTTCAATCATGATATATCTTTAAATTGTATTTAAACTTGCTGAGCAACTTTCATGCTCACCCTTACCATATCATGATAAACATTGCAGATATGCCGAATACGTTCGGATTCAGGAAAAAAGATAAAGCCAAGTTCAGCTTGGGATAAAATGTGCGGCTAATTTGTAATAGTATAGTTTGATAATAATGTTATGTGTTAGATAGTTTATGAATTGTGTATAAGTTAAGGTTTCTCAATTTTGGGGAAATGTGTGTAAAGTTTATTGTATAAACAATTTATGTTTATATCTTCCGCATTAATTATAGAATGATTGTACTAGATCCGTGGTGATTTGGGACCCAGATTTGGGGCTGCTACAGTTGGTATCAAAGTTGTTGGTTATGAATCTTAGGTAGGAATACCTGAGACCAATAACCGCAGTGATTAGGATATGATCTAAATCATATAGAGTTAGTTGGTCGGTAAGATTCAAAGACGAATCTCGGCGAGTTATAAAGATATTGAGTTCCCTAACTCTGATAATAAAGTTGAACAGTAGTGGTGAATATATTGAGTCTAAAAGGCTAAAAGTACAGGGCTAGGCGATCGTAAAATAAAATGATCAAGATATAGAAATGAATCGTAATATATACGATGAGATCACCCCGTGATCGGATAAGGTTATGACAGTCAGAAAGAATCAATCTAATGATTGGAAAGTTTACAGAAAAGATTGTTGTGTGACAGTTGTACTATGAAATTCTACTATGAAAACTCATGAAAGAGTTATGAATTATAAATACGGATTAAATGAAATTCGTATGGAGTAAGTGCGGAGTTAGAATTATGTGGGATTTCAATTGAGGACTCAAGTCAGCAGCTGAGTTGTATGTTCGTATGGGAGTTGAATTGTACTTGGTGTAAAAACTACTTAGTTTTTGGCATTGATAATCATTGAAATGTTTATGTCGCGCTATTTGCTATATGCATGTTAAGAGGGTGATTCCTTTCTCATGTGTATAACAGATAGATAGGTCATAGGTAGAGAATATAGGGTTAAGAATGAGTTCTTAAAACTTATACTTATGTGACATTCTTGACTCATAGTTATATGAAATGTTTATGAACCCCTCATCGAATGGACGCCAAAGGTCTGACTAGAGTAAGTTCTTAAACTCATATAATTGTGGCAAGTTTATGAACTCATAAGTGTGGTTTGACGAACTGGGTATAGTTGTGTGTGAATGGAGTATTGAGGATTATAGAAACAGATAGATTGTAAGCAAATGATTATTAGTGGAGACATAAGTTTTCCAAAACTCCTAGCTATGCTAGACTTCGAAATTTTGACATCAATCTAAATACGCACTTTGTGCTTTTAAAAAAAATGTAGACTCGTAACAATTTTTGAAACGGTTTAAAGTACAGTCTATGCTACTTATTTCGGCTAGACGCAAATGATTTTAAATATCAAAATATATTTTATTTATCACTTATGTACTATGTAACTTGGTGCAGAGATGATAAAAAGGTGATGGAGTTGTAAATACAGGAATACTTAGTGTAAATTTGATCTAAAATTGTTATTCCACTATTGTATGATGTGTTATGACAAAGTCATACAATGACGGTATCCTCAAATGGACTGTTGATACAGTACGATATCATGACGTCATTCTCAAAAATGTTTTCAAAATTTTAATTTGCCAACGGAGTTTGGCTACACCTAAATATCTCAATTGAATTGGATTATTGATATGAGTCTACGCTATTCGATTCATCTAGACTAATGCTTATGAAAACTCGAAGTGTTCATTGAAATAAATTTTCCGAACCAAATCATTTTGGTGCGGAATCCTATGATAAGACTAAGGTGAACTATGTGTTTGGATAAATAATCCAATCAAGTAGCGTAAATGTTCGCTAGACATGATTAATACGTTATGCATGACGTCAGAGTACGATATGATAATCACCTAAAGTACTAGCAACGGTAGTTTACCTTCATTGTGATTGTAAACATACAAAGTAATGTATAGTTTTGCAATATGGATACTGTTAAAACTATGTGTTCATGGTCTATATGACCCCTCAGCACAATTTGAAAACTTTTACTCTTGTGAGTGGTGTATTGGGTAGCATGTGATGATGTGTGAATGGTGTAAGTTGCACGGTGTATGGTGTAAGGTGAATTTCGGGGACGAAATTCTTAGAAGAAAGGGTGAATATGACAACCCGAGAATTTAGAAAAATTTTAAAATCTTAAATGATGGAATTAAGGTCAAATATTAGACCTAGACAAAAAATAAGTGTATGTGTTTGATATTTTTGGGAAGGAATTTTGAGGATTTCAAAATTCTGTGAAGGATTTTGGTGAATTATTCAAGATTAAGGGTATATGTGAATATGTTCTGTGTATATTATATTATGTGTACAGTATGTGGTTAAGGGTCAAGGGTTGACCAGATAAATTTTATCAGTGTCAAATCCTTTTATTATTTTAAGAACATCAACTTTCTGTTAGAAAATCTTAACGTCTGATAAGAAACCCTAGAAATCAGTTCTGAAATCCTGATTTTAGTTCTGGGAGTCCGAAACCCTAATTTAAAATTTTAAAACCCTTGATTGGGAATGCAAATGCTGGTATAAGGTTTAAACGTTATTAATTATAACTTAATTAGGGAAAACCCCTAATGAATTACTTTAAACCCTAATTGATTATTAGAAAAATCTAATACCAGATCTCAAAACCTTAATTTCAGATTCTGAGAATTTGAAACCCTAATCTGGGAATTTAACGGAGAATTTTAATACTTAAGTGCTATTAATTATTATATTAATTAGGGTAAAGCTTAATTAATTAGTAAATCCTATTTTCAAAATTTTAAACCCTAATTGTTCTGTCAGAAACCCTAATGCATAATTGTGGGTTTTAATTGCTAAATTAGCAATATTAATTAGGGAACAATAATCCTAATTAGCAAGCTTGGATTATGATTAGGAGATTTTAATATAATTATAGAATCCTAATCATAATTTAGAAATATTAATTTTCTATTTTGAAAACCTAAATTTGGAAATCTTAGAATTTATTTTAAAACCTAAGGGTTAGGACCTTAGGGTTAAACCCTAAGGGTTTGTGCAATTGTAAAGAATACCATTAAAATAATTTTACAAATGACAAAAATGCCCTTTTTACTTTCTTTATTTGGTAGCTTGTAAAATTGGCTATATCTTTAGTTGTTCAACAACTATATTGACTTTGTGAGTACAAATCTCCAGTAATATCATTCCATAACATCAGATCTAGCAACATTTCACATTATATAAGAGAATTAGAGAGAGAAAGTTCATTAAACTTGGTCATTTTTAAACCTAGCTCTCACCAACTCTCTCTCTCTCTCTAACCCTCTGCAATTAGCAAGTATTTCAGTCCCAAATTAAACCCTAGAAACAACAAAATCAGTAGGAGATGGCAAGATCATTGTATCTTCAAGAGAAAGGTATAAAGCCCCAAGCCTTTTTAATCTTGTATGCTTAGAAAAAAAATCGTGTTTAAGTGTTTATAGTTATGTTAAAAAATGTTTTTAGTTGATCTATGTTGATCCATGATGGATTCATAGCATCAAGTGGTTCTAAAATGATATTTTTCAAAAAACTGCCAAGAACATGGTTTGTGGTCTGACAAGCTAATGTCAGGAGCCACAAATTCATGCATGTTTATGATTCTTGTTGTTCTATGTGTTAGATCTATAGTTGGATATGTTATCTTGGATCTGGGACATGAATTATAGTCATTAGATGTCTGGAGTTGAAGTTATTAACGGTCAAAACCCGTTGACCGAGCATGACCATGAGAAATCCTGGTAACCCAAAAAGTTTAAAGTAACGTCTGACAAGATTTTTGAAACACGATTTATGTAAGGTGTTATGTTGTTTGTTGTTATTGTTGTAATAAACGTGTAGCCTGTTATCTGGACTATATATAAATGACAATAGATGCCTTAAAACCTTAACATATTGGTCAGAGCAAGTGGTCAAAGTAGGCTACTCGCTCAGTTTTGACATTTCTAGAAAAACCCAGAAATTTGATGAACAGAATTTCTGACAATGTTTGACTGAGTTTTATCTTGAGAATCTGTTGTTGTTGTTGGGCTGATCTATTGTTATATATATACTCTATGACATTCCAACTACACGATTGGACCATGAGAACACATAAATCATGATAGGAACCTATATTAAATTGAGCTACAAATTAACCACTCGGACTGCTGGGTTTCTGGGAAAACCCAGGAACGCCCTGACAAGAAGTTTGGGAGATCAGATCTTCTTGATGGATGGCTTAGTTGATGATTGAAAATGGTAGTGTTACATAAACACTACACGATTAAAGTTTAAACTAGCCCAGAACATGATTATGTTGAGAATCAAAGTCGGTCAAACGTGCACACTTGTTAACAGTCTGACAGTGTTCTTGAAGCTCAAGAACATCTAAGACGACAGATAAGTGTCGCTATAGGCTTTAGCGCCAGTTGTTATTTATTTTATTTTCTAATTTTCTTGAAATTAATAAAAAATAAAAATAAATTATAAAAATTATTAAAAATAAATAATAAATTATAAAAAATTATTTTAAAGCCTGAAAAATAGTTTTTAATTATTTTAAGTATATTTCTAAAATATTTAATATTTTTGGAATATAAAAGGTATTTATTTATTTAATTATAATATTAAATAAATTATTTAAAAATGGTTTTAATTCATGAAAAATCATGAAAAATTATATTATGATATTAAAAAATATTTTAAGTTATTTTTGATGACTTTTAATATTTTGTGATGAATTTCATTAATAATTTATTATTATTGGTAATTAATTTATTTAATAAATATATTAAATAAATTATGGAAAAATAGAATTAATGATTTAAAAATCATATAAAAATAATTTATGTGTTATAAAAATATTTTAAGTTATAAAATATAACTTTTGATATTTTGACATGAAAATATTAATATTTTAATATTAATATCAATTATTGGTTAATGGATTTAAGTGTTTAAAAATCATATAAATATGATTTTAAGGTATTAAAAATACTTTGATATATTGTAAATATATTATAATATTATGTTATAATTTTCATTAATATTTAATATTAAATAAATATTAATGATAAAGGAATATTGTGGTATTTAATTCTTTTAAATACGAGTTTAATGATTGAAAAATCATGATAAATGGTAATAATTATTCAAAAATTATTACGAGCTTATGAAAAATATTTTGACTGATAAAATAATTATTTAAGATAATTGTTAAGTGTTTAATCAAAGTTTAATTGAACTTAAACTCGTGAATTGTCCGACTAGACCGTCGGGTTGTCAAATTTGTGTCGGTTTGAAGTCAGACTGAAATAGTTTGACCTGATGCTAAGTCTTATGTGTATTGTAGACTGATAGGGTTATGTGTTATGTATTTAGGTTATTCTGTGTATATATATAATAGTATTATATTGTGATGATATTATTCTAATATTAGAGATCTATATTACTAATATTAAGTCTTCAGATAAAGCAATATAAATTGCGTAGCGGTAATCAACGATTCAGACAAGTTTTTCTTAACTTTACTAAGAGTTGGTTTATTCGGATATGCTTATGGTTAATTATTGTTGATTGCCATGTAGATTTGTACTCTGTACATCTTGCATGTATAAGTCAGGTATGAAAGGCTGATCACCTTCATTACCGTTGGTCCAGATATATTTGTTCATGTTTAATACTTGTTCAGTCAAAAGTTTGTTCGTGCTAATTAACAATTATATTGTTGAATTATAGCCAGCCTATTATTTATACTCTTTCAATCATGATATATCTTTAAATTGTATTTAAACTTGCTGGGCAACTTTCATGTTCACCCTTGCTATATCATGATAAACATTGCAGATAAGGCGAATACGTCCGGATTCAGGAAAAAGGATAAAGCCAAGTTCAGCTTGGGATAAAATATGTGGCTAGTTTGTAATAGTATAGTTTGATAATAATGTTATGTGTTAGATAGTTTATGAATTGTGAATAAGTTAAGGTTACTTGATTTTGGGGAAATATGTGTAAAGTATATTGTATAAACAATTTATGTTTATATTTTCTGCATTAGTTATAGAATGATTGTACTAGATCCGTTGTGATTTGGGACCCAGATTTGGGGCTGCTACATCCTCAATGCTCTATGTTTCTGCATTGTCTTCTGTAATCTATTGATCATCTTGATAGACTACAATTCACTTGAAGCCTATCTATTACATTTTTAAGATATAGATCAACCTAACAGCTTTGATCTCTTCTTCTATACATTCATTTATAGAATGATAAACATTAAAGTTCAGATCAACCTAAAAAATTGATCTATCACTAAGTCCTTATACATGTGTTCCTTTGAAGGACTTTTCATATAATCATGACTATTTTAGCAAAAATTTTTAAATATGCAATCTCTCAACATATGTTATTCCGACATATTAAGGAATGAATACGAAAAATAGTATTCCTTATGAATACAAAAGAAATAATACCCCTTACCTTAGTAGTGTCTCTTGTGAATCTCAATGAATTGGTGAGAATGAAAGAAGAATTAAGCTTCTATTTATAAGAGAATGAACTAAATAGTAACTAAATTATGAACGATCCAGATTGATTTACTTTTAAAATCACCACTGACGGTCCAGATTGATTTACTATTAAAACCACCATCAATGGTCTAGATTGATTTACTATTACAACCACCATCAATGGTCCATATTGATTAACTATTAAAACCACCATCAATGGTCCATATAAGTTATCTATTAAAACCACCATCGACGGTCCATAAATTAGTAAATCTTCCCATAGAATACTAAGTCAAACTTACAACAAACGCCTCATAACAATCCCTATATTTATATCAAAAATTGAATAAATATTTACTACAAATCATTTATCTTAATAAACACATTTTTTCAATCTATTAACAATTATTCATTATTTATAACTCACAATATTTAACAACCAGATTATTCCTAGAAAAGAGGGGGTTTTCCGATCCTATTGGCGCACAATTAGGTGACCAAACCTCTCCTCGACAGAACTTTCTAGACATCGTCAATATTGAAAATAATAAATTAAATAACTTTTTCGTCTCAATTATTGATTTAATAATATAAAATATTGATACTGAGACAATAACTGAATCAATAATATGAGAGATACTATGCAGCAATTACTGTAGCAATAATTGAGTATAATTGAGTGACTTCTCACGTAAGCATCAATAATCAATACCGTGTGCTACTATGCAACAACGCGTATTACTGTACTTTTACCATCGGGTAGTTCAACAGTTTAACAGTAAAACTTTCGCTGTTATTTTTATAAAAAGATAATTATGTCGTTTTCTAACTACGACAATAGTTCTGTTGTGGGGTCCACCAATGATTATGTCGTCGTATGAATATTCCCTGTTAAAACGAATATTCCCCAACCAATCGAATATTTTATAATAACTTGCTTACTTTGTAAAATTTATAAATATTACCCATAACTATAACATTATATCATATCCACACCGTAATATTCAAAAATATATTTCGAGAAAAATTATTCTTTATTCATAAAAGTTAGGGTCTTACAACCTCCACTTCTTATGAAATTTCATCCTCAAAATTAGGGTACGTACCCGATATGTCGAAGAGGTGAGGATACATTGACTTCATTTCATATTCTAACTCCAAGGTCATTTCCTCCACATCGTGGTTTCTCCACAAAACTTTGACTTGAGGTATAACCTTGGAGCGTAGAATATGATCCTTCTTAACTAAGATTTTAACAGGTACCTCTTCATACCTTAAATCTCCAGTTATCTCGTCCAGTTCTAATTCAATAAAGTGGTATGTATCTTTCACATATTTATGTAACATAGATATGTGAAAAACGTTATGAACACGAGACAAACTTGGCGGTAAGGCGAGTATATAGGCCATAGTTCCTACTCGATCGAGGATTACAAATGGTCAAATGAATCGAGGATTGAGATTTCCTCTCTTTCCAAATCTCGTAACTCTTTTCCATAGAGCAACACGTAACAACACATGATCTCCAATATTGAATTCCATGTCCTTTCGATTAAGATCAACATAACTTTTTGTCGATCTTGTGAGGTTTATATACGTTGTCGGATTGTTTGAATCTTTTCCGTTATCATACGTATCAACTCTGGTCCCAAAAAAATTCCTTCACCCACCTCATCCCAGCATACAGGAGAATGACACTTTCTTCCATATAACGCCTCAAATGGAGCCATGACAATACTTTCTTGATAACTGTTGTTGTAGGAAAACTGCACCAATGGTAAGAATTTGTCCCAACTTCCTTTGAAGTTAAGGACACAAAGTCTTAATAGATCTTCAAGAGTTTGAATAATCATCTCCGACTACCCGTCCGTTTGAGGATGATATGCCAAACTGAATCATAAATCTGTGCCCATAGCTTCTTGTAAACTAACCTAAAATCTTGAAGTGAATCTTGGGTCTCGATCAGAAACTATGGATACTGGTATACCATATAATCTTATAATCTCATTTATGTACATACGAGTAACATATTCAAGTGTATAAGTTTCTCGTATCGATAAGAAATGAGCAGACTTGGTCAATCTATCAACAATGACCCAAATTACATCTATGCCTTAAGAAACCTTGGTAAGACAAGTAACGAAATCCATGGTAACGTAATCCCACTTCCATTCTGGAATTTTAAGTGGTTACAATGGACCTTTTGGCACTTGATGCTCTGTCTTGACTCATTGACAAGTTAGACTCCTTGAGATAAACTCCACTATCACTCTCTTCATATTGCTCCACCAAAATGTATGTCGAAGATCACGATACATTTTGGTACTCCCAAGATGGATTGCAAATGGTGTGTTGTGCGCCTCCCTCATGATTTTATACTTCAAGTCAGAATCGTTAGGAACACAAAGTCTGGAGTTGACTCGAAGTATTCCTTCTTCATCGATTCTTGCTTCTGGAATAACACCTTCTTGCACTTTCTTCTTCATACACATTAGCTGCAGGTCTGTAGCTTGAACAACTTTAACTTTATTGATTAAAGTCGGTTCTACGCGTATATTCACCATCACCACATGGGTCCGTGGAGTCTTTAACTCTATCTCCATCCTTTGTAAGTCATACAAAATGGGCCTTTGCATTGACAATATCGCACTCGTACCCGCATATAATCTTCTACTCAATACGTCAGCTACTACGTTCGCTTTTTCAAGATGGTATTGAATGGTATGATCATAATCTTTCAACAGCTCAAGCCATCGTCGTTGCCGCATGTTGAGTTCCATTTGAGTGAAGAAATATTTGAGGCTTTTATGATCTGTATAGATCTCCAACTTCTCTCCATACAGGTAATGGCTCCAAATCTTAAGCGTAAAAATGACAGCTGCCAACTCTAGATCATGAGTAGGATAATTCCTCTCATATTCTTTGAATTGTCGTGAGGCTTAGGCTATGACTTTTCCATGTTGCATGAGAACACATCCTAAACCTTTTCCTGAAGCATCACTGTAGATGATAAATCCCTCCGAACCAGATGGTATTGTTAGAATAGGTGCTGAAATGAGTCTCCTCTTGAGTTCTTGAAAACCCTTCTCACATTCCTCACTCTAACTGAATTTTGTATCTTTCCGAGGCAGCTAAGTTAATGGAGTAGCGATTTGAGAAAACTCTTCTACGAATCTCCGATAATAACTAGCTAAGCTGTGAAAGCTACGTACCTCGGTCACTAACTTAGGTTGCTCCCAACTTTGAATTGCTTCAATCTTTGTTGGGTCAACAGATATTCCATGATTTGATATCACGTGCCGAAGGAATGCTACTTTCTCAAGCCAAAACTTGCATTTCTTCAACTTGGCATATAGCTTGTTTTCATGAAGCTTTCGGAGTATCAGCGTTAAGTGCTATTCATGATCTTAATGGCTTTTGGAGTAAATGAAGATGTCATCAATAAAGACAACCATAAAATGATCCAAATATTCCTTGAATACTCGGTTCATCATGTCCATGAAGGCAACAGGAGCAATAGTCAATCCAAAAGACATGACTAAGAATTTGTAATGCCTATACGAGTTCTGAAAGTAGTCTTTGGGATGACATCGGTTTTAATCTTTAACTGATGATATTCGAAACGAAGATCGATCTATGAAAAGAATTTGGCGCCTTACAACTGGTCAAACATGTCATTAATACGAGGTAACGGGTACCTATTTTTGATGGTGACATGATTCAACTCTCGATAATCAATACAAAGTCGCACACTTCCATCTTTCTTTTTCATGAATAGAACAGGAGCACCCCAAGGAGACATACTAGGACGAATGAAACTTATGTCTGAAAATTCCTGTAGTTAGGTTTTTAACTCCTGAAGTTCAGTAGGAGCCATTCGATATAGGGCTTTGGAAATGGGTTTTGTACTGGATTCAAGGTCGATACAAAATTTAATTTCACACTCTGGGGGTAGGCCAGGAAGTTCTTCAGGGAATACATCAGGAAATTTATTAACAATAGAAATATCATTCAAGACTAAAGTATTTTTGTTTAAATCCGTGACATGAGCTAAGAAAGTTTGACATCTATTTTTTAATAAACAAATAGCTTTATGGCTTGAGATGACATTGATTGACTTTAATGGTTTGGTTGCTTGAATTCGCATAATAGGTTGGTTAGGAATATGAAAGCTAACAACCTTACGAAAATAATCAATTTTAGCATGATGAGTAGTCAACCAATCATTTCCTAAAATCACATCGAATGCAAGTATTCTTAAAGAGATAATTTTGACAGGTAACGTGCGATTACCGATTTTAATCAAACAAGACTTATAAATAGTGGATGTAATGAAGGTTTCTCCCAACGGAGATTCAACAGATCTCAATTGCTCCAGAGGATCAGGAGAAAACTACTTTCATGTGCCCATATGGGATGTTTGCATTTCACAAAATGTCTTTCGGGTTGTGCAATGCTCCTGCTACATTTTAGTGATGCATGATGTCTATTTTCTCTGACATGGTTGAAAAGACCCTGGATGTCTTTGTGGACGACTTCTCAGTATTCAGGAGCTCATTTGATAATTGCCTGAGAAATTTGACTTCCATTCTCCACAGATGTGTTGAGACTAACCAAATCTTAAATTGGGAAAAGTGACACTTCACGGTTGAGGATGGCATTATTCTAGGCCATCAGGTTTCTGTTGGCATCATTGAGGTTGATAAGGCAAAAATTGATGTTATTAATAACCTTCCACCGTCCGACATCAGTAAAAGAGATAAGGAGTTTCCTTGGGCACGCCAGATTTTACATGAGGTTTGTCCAGGACTTCTCATGGATAACTAAACCGCTATATATACTATTAGAAAATGACATGCCTTTCCAATTTGATGAAGCCTGCCTGAGTGCGTTTGAGTTATTAAAGGAAAGACTTGTCTCGGCTCCTATTATTGTAGCCCATGACTGGACCTTCCCCTTTAAGCTAATGTGTGATGTAAGCGATTTTTCTATAGGGGCGGTTCTAGGCCAGAGAAGGGATAAGGTATTCCACACAATATACTATGCTAGCAAAACTTTAACTGATGCTCAACTGAATTATACTACCACTGAGAAGGAGCTGCTGGCAGTTGTCTATGCATTTGATAAGTTCCGTTCTTACCTCATAGGAACGAAGGTGATCGTCTACACTGAACACTCAGCAATCAAATACTTGATTAAAAAGAAAGATGCAAAGTCGAGATTGATAAGATGGGTCTTGTTTCTCCAAGAGTTTGATTTAGAGATCTGAGATAAGAAGGGGACATAAATTAAGGTAGCTGATCACTTATCAAGGTTGGAAAACACCTGCATTTGGGAGATGCTGAAGAAGCCATCAATGATTTCTTCCAGGACTAACAACTTTTTGTGGTCCATAGCAAAGCCCCGTGGTATGCGGACTTTGCCAATTTTGTCGCTTACCAAGTGCTTCCTTCAAACCTAAGCTATCAACAGAGGAAGAAATTCATAAAAGATGCCAAACAATATTTGTGGGATGAGCCCTTCCTGTTCAAGCAGTGTTCTGATCAAATTATGTGAAGATGCTTGCTGGATAAGGAAATTAAAGGTGTGCTACATCACTGCCATTCTTCAAATTATGGAGGTCACTTTGGGGGTCAAAGAAATGCAACAAAGGTGCTTCAATCTGGATTTTATTGGCCCACCCTATTCAAAGATGCACACACATATTTGTTGCACTGTGATAGATGCCAAAGGGTGGGAACTATTTCGAGAAGGCATGAATTGCCCTTGCAGAATATCCTCAAAGTTGAACTATTTGATGTATGGGATATTGACTTCATGGGTCCAATCCCGTCCTCATACAACAATCTCTATATTCGTGCGGTGGTGGATTATGTCTCCAATGGGTTGAAGCAGTTGCCTTGCCGACTAATGATGCGAAGGTAGTGCTTCAATTCCTTAAGAAAAACATTTTCACTCGTTTTGGCATGCCTCAGGCTATTATCAGTTATGAAGGGTCGCATTTTTGTCACAAATTCTTTGAAGCCCTTCTAGCTAAGTATAGGGTAACCCATAAGATAGCCACTGCGTATCATCTACATACTAGTGGCTAAGCCGAGATTTCTAATCGAGAAGTGAAACAAATCTTGGAGAAGATTGCTAACCCCAATCCCAAGGACTGGTCAAAGAAGCTCGACGATGCCTTGTGGGCATACCGCACAACTTACAAAATACCTATAGGAATGTCTCCGTATAGGCTTATCTATGGTAATGCATGTCATCTTCCAGTAGAGTTGGAGCACAATGCTTATTGGGCTATTCAGAAGCTTAACTTTGATTTAGAAGTAGCTGGTGAGAAACGACTCTTGCAACTCAATGAATTAGACGAGTTTTGTTTGTAAGCATACGAAAACGCTAAGTTATATAAGGAGAAAACAAAGAGGTGGCACGAAAAAAAATCTTCGAAAGAAATTTTGAGCCAGGTCAAAAGGTTCTTCTCTTTAACTCTAGGTTGAAGTTATTCCCAGGGAGATTAAAGTCCAGATGGTTGGGGCCATTCACGGTTGCCAAGGTATATCCGTATGGGGAAATAGAAGTTGAGGACCCCAATTCTGATAAAACCGTCAAGGTTAATGGTCAGCACTTGAAACATTATGGTGGTGACGAGGTAGACCGGCAGAACACCTCCATCACATTGGGAGTGTAAGACGGGATAATAGTCAAGTCGACGACTCTAAATCAAGCGCTTGATGGGAGGCATCCCCATCTCATTATCAAATAAATTGCTTTTATTTTTATTAGCTTTAGCCATATTTTGGTTGTCATTAGTTAGTGTTTGTAGTTCTTTGTATAACCTGTAGTATGTAGAGTACCTAGTATGTTAGTATATGTTTAAGGGATTTCAGTAGTTAAAACTTGTGAATACTGTGTTTGTTTTGTTTGTTTTGGGTTAATTGCTGATATGAGATTTTGGCTTGTGCAGGACTTTATTCCATAGATTCAAAATTTCAGAAGTCACGCCGCGGCGCCGGTGTTATACACTAGTCTCGCGCCGCAGCGCTAACTTTCATGCTGCAGCCTCAAAATTCGCACTGTAACGCCGAACCAAGGGAGAACTTACTATAAATCTGCGTCGCGACGCCAATTCTCAAGTAACTCTTTGCGCCGCTGCATCATATCAAAGAGGTACACACTGTAAACTTGTGCCTCAATGCCATACTTGGCACCGCAGTGCCAAGGCCTATTCGACACACACTTCAAATTCACGCAGTGGCACCGTCCAGCCTTGTATTACTTGCGTCGCAGCGCCACAAAGGGGGATTGCATACTGTAAATTCATGTCGTAGCACCGAGTGCCATACTGAGATTCGCGCCGCAACACCATTAGCGTGTTTTTTTTATTTAAATGAGGCATTTCACTTAGATTGAAAAGTTAATTCTTCTCTCTCCTCTCATATCAGTTGCACCTTGCCCATTTTCCTCTCCAAGCGATGCCGTCTCCTCTCCCCAGAGATGTTAGGCAACCAATCGTCGGCCATTTCTTACTATTTGGGCGCCCAACCGTCCTTTCCGCTGCATTGCTGACCGTTGCCTCCGTTCACACCTTCATCTTTATAAGCCAAGCAAGCAAGAGGTAAATTCTCAGTTGCGTATTAGGCTGAAAAATTATTTAACAAAGCTTGCCTTTAGATTATTCTTGCAAATCAACTATGGCTTCTAAGCGTCCTAGAACTAGTATTGGTCTCCCTCCTCCATCCTCTTCATGAACCCCTGTTACGACTTGGGATGCCATCAAATTTCCATTTGAAGAGGCTTGTAAGCACTATACTCAAATATTTTTGATGCGTAGTCTGGTGCCTGAGCGAGGATTATTCCTCATGATAAATTGGATGGCCACATGAATGCTATGATTATCACCATGAAATGGGTGCAATTTACTAAGTCGCCAGAATCCGCCGTGGTCTCGGTGGTGAAAGAGTTCTACGCCAATGCCATTGCTGATGGCCCACCGGCTGTTCTAGTGAGGGGAAAGCTAATCCAATTCGATAGTCGTGCGATTAATGTAGTCTATGAAACTCCCAATTATGATGGTTACGATTATCGGGAAGTTGGGTTCGGAGTTACAATACTGACAAAATTATTAGTAAACTCTGTAAGCCCGGGACTGCTTGGAAAACTAATGAATATCATGGTGAAAGGACATCATTCCCACAGCAGGCCTTAAGCAGGTATGGTAAGGCGTGGTACTCATTTATCGTTTCCAATATCATGTCTACACATCATTTGAGTGATGTAACTTGGGAAAGGGCAATTCTGCTCTATGACATTGTTACGGGCTTAAAGGTCGATGTAGGGGTATTGATCAATGAGTCCATCAAGAAGGCTATAAAGATCAATGTTATGTCTGGCCTCCCACACCCATCTCTTAATCTTGTCTATGCAAAAGGGGCGGGTGTTCAGTGGGACATGGAAGATGTCACCCTACCGCCAATGTCTGTCATTGATCATCCTCTCATAAGTCGCTATGCAGTCTGGGAAGGGGCGCCGCCGCATCCTTGAGGAGAGGGCTATTTGCCATCACCTCCACCGCTTCCATCCAATGATCCCATGCCATCCAATGAAGTGGGTACCTCCACTCAAGTTTTTGAGCCTCCGTCATCTGAGACGATTCCTCTTGTTGCCCTCACAAAAATCCTGAACAGC
Organism: Panax japonicus; assembly: GCA_020205505.1. NCBI lineage: Eukaryota > Viridiplantae > Streptophyta > Magnoliopsida > Apiales > Araliaceae > Panax > Panax japonicus. The sequence continues at coordinate 18,066,481 of CM035112.1, read as the reverse complement.
CTGAATTTTTTACACTTCAAGGTAGACACTGTCGCCCAGTGGAAGAGCCAATTCCACCATTACCACGCAAACACAGTCGCCAATATTCATGCTGCTCAGGGGGGTGAGGATGCTGATTTCATGCCTTTCCCATTTCCCGCACCTCCAATGTATGCTCCTTATCCGCCATAATTTCTGCCTGCTGAGGGAGCCCGCACTGATGAGCTAGTGAACGTGGAGGATAATGAAGATCTTGAGGTGGTCAGAGATGATGATGATCTTGATCTTGATGGTGATGAAGGCAGGGATGCTCTTGATGTTTGATGATGAAGTCCAGAGGCCAGTGAGGACACTGGCCAAATTGCATGTTTGGGGGGAGAATTCCTTTTATTTATATTATATATGAATTGTGTTAGTTTATTAATATTTGAACTGCTATGTTTATGGTGTGAGGATTTAAGAGTGAATCATTTGGGTTGAATAGCTCCAGACTGCTATTTAACTATGTTTTAATTATGTTTAAATATTATTGTGATTATTGCTTTTTATGTTGTGATTGGGTTATTTTGGATGCATGCTTTGCATAGTAATTTTTAAATTTATATATGAATGCATGTTTTTGGTGATATATCTTATGTTTATAATTATTATCATTTTGGGATTGCATATTTGGGGATATTTTACACTGATCATTGGTATAGTTAAAGCAATTTATTATGGCTTTGCCCTATTTTGACATTGGTACTTTATTGTTATAGTTTTTGCCTACAACATTTTGATTAACTCTAACCCCCAGTCTTTAACTGTTTGTATGCTGAGTTAGGGTAGTTTAGCGCTTAAATTTTGATTGTGGCTGATGACAAGTGCCAGATTATCATATTGTTTTCTTAGAGTAATGTCAAATTTATGTAAACTTGGGGCGTGTTAATTAGATAAATCGAGACTGTTTTGGATCCATCCTTTTACCAAGCACTGACCAATTGTCCTTTCTAGTTATGTGTCCAGATTTAGGTTATCTATTTATTGTGTTGAAAATTTGTATGTTGTTAAAACTCTGTTGATTTCAAGGTAATAAAAGACTTAGCTGTTTTTACACTTTCAGGTCTATAGTTCTATAAAAAAATATATTTAATAATAACAGTCCTACGGTGGGTCGAGATGGAGCGTGGAAATGCACCCGCCCACAAACACTTATGTTGATTGCGTGGCCTTTGTTGCTTGAGTTATTAGATTCATAGGGGTGTTTTACACCTAGTGCCCTAAAGTCTTCTGGATTGGGAGTCATTGATCGAAAGCTCGCTAATGAGTGCTCTATTTAGCCTAAAAGTAATCAAGAACTATCTGAGTCTGGATTTACTTCATTTTGTAGAACCTTTCGATCCTTTCTTGTTCTTGCGTCTTGTTCTTAATGCTTGTTATTTATGTGGGTTGCATAGTAAGCTTATTGGTTATCATAATCGACTGTGTGATCTTGATTTGGGTCATAGCTATTTATGATATTTGGTCTGCACACACACATAATGGATCGCTTACAGTCTCATGTTTATTAGTAGAAATTAAGCCCTCATTTGTATGCGTTTTGACCTATTCTCAGAGGATGTTTATGATTGGACTTAGAGGCTATAATATTAGTCTATAGGATTAGTTTTCATTCGTATCTTGTAGTAATGGGGTATGGATGTCTGATAGTTTGCTTGAGGAAAAGCAAAAGCTTAAGTTTTGGGATATTTAATGAGTGAGATTTATACATGCGAATCAGATCCTTTGTGACTTAAGTTGTTACCTATTTTCAGTCATTTAGTTAGCTTTTATTTATATTTTATTGTTATTTTATCTAAGTTCTATCATGCAGGGCTTTACAGAGCTTTTTGGTCATATTTGCTGTAGTGGCGCCGCATCGCCAAAGTTAGTCTTACAGCACGCGCTGCAGCGCCATAGTATGTTAGGACATACTGGAAATCGACGCCGCAGCACCAGGGATACATTAAGGCTCCGCGCCGCAGCGACATAGCAAGTGGGGACATACTAGAAATCGGTGCCGCAGCGCCAGAGATATGCTACAAGGCCGTGCCCCAGCATCATGTCCCTGACACCCTCGCGCTGCAGCGCCGAGGCCTCTTCAATTCAGTCGCACCGTAGCGCAATCTCCAGTCTTTTTAACCCTATGTGACGCCGCAACGCCACTTGCTACTCTAATGCTCGCGCCACAACATGAGCTCCGGTGTCCAGACAGTAAAGGGCTTTAAATGACCTAAAGAGAGAGAAAAGAAAGATATACTTAATATTAGCCGCCTGCGATAGAAATCTCAGATAGAGCGTAGCTTAGAAATATTTATTAGAGTCTTTGTGACAACCCGAGAATTTGGACAATTTATTAAAATCTTAAATGATTGATTTAAGGTCAAATATTTGATCTAGACAGAAAATAAGTGTATGCGTTTGATATTATTAGGGTGAAAGTTTGATGATTTCAAAATTCTATGAAGGATATAGGTTAATTATTCAGGAATAAGGATTTATGTGATTAAATTCTGTGTTTATGGTTATGTATGTGTTCTGAATGTGGTTAAGGGTCAAGGGTTGACCAGATAAACGATATCTGTAACAAACCCTAATTATATATTAAGAACGCCAACGTTCAGTTAGAAAACCCTAATGTCTGATAAAAAACCCTAGAAATCGATTCTGGAAACCCTAGTGATGAGTAGGTTTTATACATATGAATCCGATATTATTAAACTTAATTATTATTATCTTTAATTGTTTTTAGTATTTGTTTATGTGTTTTGTGTTTATTTGTTGTAGGTTGGAGCTGGAGGGACAAATTGGTCATTTCGGATAAGAAAAAGGTCAAAAATTATGAAAATTAGAGCTGAGTGGCATTTTTGTAATTACGTGGTCCTGGTCAAGCGCCTAGGCGCTTGGAAATGGCTTGTGTTGAGCGCCTAGGCGCTCATGTGCTGCAAAAAGGAGGATTTTCTACTGCCAAGGGTATTTTTGAAGCCAAATAGGAGTCTGAATGAGGGCTGAGACCAATACAAATAGGAGAAGACTTTAGAAAAGACGTTTCACTTAATTATTCAAGATTTTTGCAGAGAAACCAACGAAGAAAAACATGAAGGAGAATTGCAAAGGCTGAAGATCTAAGAGAGAGTATTGGAGCAAATTCAGAGTTTCTTCTTCTCTTCTCTAGTTTTAATTTTTTTGTAATTATCTGGGATGTTTGGATTATTAATTTGGATGATATTTTTCTTTATTATTATTATGAACTAAATTTTCATTAAGATCGCAACAGAACTTGGTATGTAGTTTAAATTGCAAGCTTCCCATTGAATGAAAGTTGATTTTTATTGTATTGTTTATTATATCTTATGTTTATTGATTAATTTTTTGGCCAACAATTACTGTGATAATCTATATGAAATTGGAAGATGGAGTATAGATTGAGATCTGGATATGATAACATCTGTTCATATAATCTGAATAGGGTTAATATGATTAGCATGTAGGATAGGAATATACCTATGTGTCTTTTGTATCCATTGAAAGAATTTGTGCGTAAAACCCTGATTAACTTGATTCACATAGGAATATAGTGAGTTGATTAATTGGGGTGTTCCTTGTAATTCCGCATCTTAAAGAATGGATTTAGGAGGATTTGTTCACGTGTCTTTGGAAGAAGTGCGTGAATATTCATAAAGTATTCTTGGATAACGATTCATATTAATTGATTTATTTTAAATGGGAAGTAAGTTAGTTTAAATGAAATACCAAGGGAAGTTGTAATCTTAACCTATTAAATCTACAATTATTCTTGTGAAATTCTGATTTTAATTATTAGTTTGTTAAGTTTAATTTTCAAATCACAAACAAAATTTTCGTAGTTTAAAATAGGATTAATTGTAGTAGATTTAGTAATTGATAAATATTAGTCTGTTTCCTCGTGGGAACGATATTCTTGCTTGCTGAATATTACAATTGAACGCGTATACTTGCGTGGTAAAGTGCTATTAAAAACTAGGCAATAAGTTTTTGGCGCCGTTGCCGGGGAAATTAGTTTAATATTTGGTCATTATTGATTTTTATAGCGTTAATCTTAATTTAAACTTTTTCTTTTCTGTTCTATTCAGGTGTTCTTGACTAGTGTATGCAAACGCGATCGAAGAAGCCAGATTTATTGCCTCACGAGGATGACATCGAGAAAAAATTTCAGCGGTTCCGTAAGTGGGTTAAAGAAACCAAAGAGGCACTTGATAAGAAAGATACTATGGCTGAAGAAGATCAAAAAGCACTGCTGGATTATGCTACGTCGCGAGTTACTGAAATTCAGTCGAGTATTATGAGGCCTGCCATTACTGCTACAAGTTTTGAGATAAAATCGGGGACAATACAGATGATTCAAAATTCATGTCAGTTTGGAGGGTTACCAAATGATGATCCGAACGATCACATAGTCAGCTTTATAGAAATCTACGATACTTTCAAGTACAATAATGTGTTAGAGGATGCAATAAGGCTAAGGCTGTTTCCATTTACTCTCAGAGATAAGGCTAAGAGTTGGCTCCATTCACTACCACCAGGCTCGATTACTACATGGAACGACCTAGCCCAGAAATTTCTTGCAAAGTTTTTCCCGCCTGCAAAAACAGCAAAGTTACGGAACGATATCTTCTCTTTCATTCACCACGATTCAGAATCACTATATGAAGCATGGGAGAGATTTAAAGACTCATTGCGAAAATGTCCACACCATGGGATTCCTAAATGGCTTCAAGTGCAGACTTTTTATAACGGTTTATTCAGCACAGTGAGATCGAGTATAGATGCTGCAGCGGGAGGAGCTATTATGGCCAAGAATTGTGATGAGGGATATCAGTTGCTTGAAACCATAGCAGCTAATAATTACCAATGGCCAACAGCAAGAACGACTCAGCCAAGGACAGTCGGGGTGTATGAAGTGCATGCGATGACAGCATTGTCAGCTCAAATGACAGCTCAGATTTCCGCTCTTACAAAGAAGATAGATGCACTTGGGGTACAACCAGTTCAGAAAATGGAAACGATTTGTGAAATATGTGAGGGTAGCCACTCAAGTGATCAATGTGCAATAAATCCTGAGTCAGTCCAGTTTGTTTCCAATTATAACAGGCAACAGGGCAGTTATCCAAACAGTTACAATCCAGGAGTGAGAAACAACTCAAATTTTTCTTGGAGTAATAATCAGTCACATGCTCAAGCCCAAGCTCCAAGGCAATCATATCCGCATGGATTTCAGCCACATCAACAATCTCAACAACACCCACAACCTCATCAACCTGATAAGCTATCACAAATGGAAGAATTGTTGGCAAGATTGGCAACTCAATTTGAAGCCACAACGAAAAACCAATCAGCTGCAATAAAGAATCTTGAGAACCAAATTGGGAAGATAGCTAGTGCTTCGAATACTAGAACTCCAGGTTCTTTACCTAGTGATACGGAGAAAAATCCAAGGAATGATGGAAATGAACATTGTAAGGAAGTTACACTCAGAAGTGGGAAGGAGTTGACTACAGATTTAGACGGACAAAAGAAAATAATTTCTGCCGAGGATGGTGAAAAAGAGAGTAGAAATTCAGAAAATAAATCTGGGGAAAATGTTGTGAAAAAACAACAAGAAGACAAGCAAACAACAGTCGTTCCACCTGTACCGTTTCCTCAAAGATTTCAAAAGCAGAAATTAGATAGACAATTTTCAAAATTTTTAGAAGTGTTCAAAAAGCTGCAAATCAACATTCCATTCGCAGATGCTTTAGAACAAATGCCTAGCTATGCAAAATTCATGAAAGATATTTTAGCAAGAAAGAGGAAGCTAGGGGAGTTCGAAACTGTAGCGTTGACAGAAGAATGTAGCGCAATTCTGCAAAGAAAGTTACCACCAAAGTTGAAGGATCCGGGTAGCTTCACCATACCGTGCACGATTGGGCCCCAGTTCTTTAACAGATGTTTGTGTGATTTGGGTGCGAGTATTAACTTGATGCCACTTTTGATCTACACTCAGTTGGGATTACCAGCACCAAAGCCAACAAATATCTCTTTACAGCTCGCAGATAGACCAGTGACATACCCTAGGGGCATTGTGGAAGACATATTAGTGAAGGTGGATAAATTCATATTTCCAGCCGACTTCATTGTATTGGATTACGAAGAGGATAAAGACATACCCATTATCCTTGGAAGACCATTTTTAGACACTGGAAGGACATTAATTAATGTAAAAAAGGGAGAGTTAACGATGAGAGTCCAAGATGAAGAAGTAACTTTTAATGTTTTCAAGGCTATGAAATTCTCGAAGGGAGATGAAGAGTGCTTTAGAGTTGATCTGATTGAAAAAGCAACTAGAGAGGTATTTAGTGAATTTGTGAATGAAGACCCTCTTGAAACTACATTGGTTAGTGAAAATTTATTTGATGACTCAACTGTGCTAGAATGGGTTCAAATGTTAGATTCAGCACCGAAGTTCACAGGATGTTTGCAAAAATTTAAAACTCTGGATTTTTGGGGAAAGCTGGATGAAAAGGTGAAATCATCTTTAAAAGAACCACCCACCTTGGAACTTAATCCATTGCCTAACCATCTACGGTATTCTTACCTTGGTTCATCTTCTACCTTTCCAGTTATTATTTCTGCATCACTTGATAAGGTTTAAGAAGAAAAGCTACTAAGGGTACTTCGGCAATTCAAGACTGCTCTTGGGTGGACTCTTGCGGATATCAAGGGAATAAGCCCATCAATTTGCATGCATAAGATTCTATTGGAAGATGAAGCGAAACCAATTATTGAACAACAAAGAAGACTCAATCCCATCATGAAGGAAGTTGTAAAAAAGGAAATCATTAAATGGTTGGATGCGGGAATTATCTACCCTATCTCAGATAGCTCATGGGTAAGTCCAGTTCATTGTGTGCTAAAGAAAGGGGGAATGACAGTAGTTGCAAATGGGCATAATGAATTGATCCCGACTCGAATAGTTACAAGTTGGCGGGTGTGTATGGATTATAGAAAGTTGAACAATGCCACTCGTAAGGACCATTTTCCTCTACTATTCATAGATCAGATGTTGGACAGGCTTGTAGGTCATGAGTATTATTGTCTTTTGGATGGATACTTAGGTTATAACCAGATTACCATTGCACCTGAGGATCAGGAGAAGACGACATTCACATGCCCATATGATACCTTTGCTTTTCGCAGAATGTCTTTTGGATTATGTAATGCGCCGACGACATTTCAACGGTGTATGGTGGCTATTTTCTCTGATATGGTCGAACAAAATCTCGAGGTATTTATGGATGATTTTTCAGTTTTTGGGGATTCATTTGATTATTGTTTGGAAAATCTCACTCTCGTGCTCAAACGGTGTATGGAAACGAATTTGGTTTTAAACTGGGAGAAATGTCATTTTATGGTGCAAGAGGGAATAATCTTGGGTCATCGAGTGTCATCAAAAGGAATTGAAGTTGATAGAGCTAAGATTGAAACCATCGAGAGCCTGCCACCACCTATTTCAGTAAAGGGTATTCAAAGTTTTTTGGGACACGTTGGTTTCTATAGACGATTTATAAAAGACTTCTCCAAAATCACGAAACCACTTTGCAATCTTTTGGAGAAGGATGTCCCATTCAACTTTGATCAAGCATGCCTAGAAGCTTTTGATATGTTGAAGAAGAAACTTGTTACCTCACCTGTAATCATAGCGCCAGATTGGAGTATCCCGTTCGAATTAATGTGTGATGCTAGCGACTTTGCGATTGGCGCAGTTCTTGGCCAACGAAAGGATAAAATTTTTCATGCTATATACTATACAAGTAAGACATTAACGGATGCCCAACTGAATTATACCACTACCGAGAAGGAGCTATTAGCAGTTGTTTATGCATTTGATAAATTCCGATCGTATTTGATTGGGACAAAAGTGATCGTGTTTACAGATCATTCGACAATTAAGTACTTAATAGCAAAGAAGGATGTGAAGCCAAGATTAATTAGATGGGTATTATTGCTACAAGAGTTTGACTTGGAGATTCGGGACCGAAAAGGAACAGACAATCAGGTTGCTGATCATTTATCACGATTAGAGAATGTAGAACTAAAAGAAGATGACACAACAGTGATCAATGAATTTTTCCCAGATGAATAACTGTTTGCGGTAAGGATGGATACACCATGGTATGCAGATTATGTAAATTTCATCGTGAGTAAGGTGTTTCCGCCAGATTTGACAAGTCAGCAGAAGAAGAAATTTCTCCATGATATGAAATAGTATTTATGGGATGAGCCTTTTTTATTTAAACAATGTGGCGATCAAGTAATAAGAAGGTGCGTCCCAGAAGATGAAATGGAGAATATTCTATACCAATGTCATGCATCTGACTATGGTGGACATTTTGGGGGAGAAAAAACGGTAGCCAAGGTGCTTCAATGTGGATTCTTCTGGCCAACACTCTTTAAAGATGCTCGTGTGTTTTCATTGAAATGTGACAGATGCCAAAGAGTTGGTAATATATCAAAGCGACACGAGATGCCACTTAATATGATCCTAGAAGTCGAATTGTTTGATGTTTGGGGCATTGACTTCATGGGACCATTTCTATCATCTTTCTGTAACTCCTATATACTTCTAGCGGTGGACTACGTTTCGAAGTGGGTAGAAGCTATAGCATCGCCCACCAATGATGCTAAGGTTGTGGTTAAGTTCATTCAGAAGAACATTTTCTCTAGATTCGGCACTCCTCGCGCAATTATTAGTGATAAAGGCACGCACTTCTATAATAAGCAGTTCTCAGCTATTCTCGCTAAGTACGAAGTCACTCATAAGATAGCTACTGCTTATCATCCACAAACAAGTGGTCAAGCCGAGGTCTCTCACCGAGAAGTGAAATGAATCCTCGAGAAGATAGTGAACCCTAGTCGGAAAGATTGGGCTAGCAAGTTGGATGATGCTTTATGGGCATATCGTACAGCTTACAAAACTCCGGTAGGGATGTCTCCATATAGGTTAGTATATGGAAAGGCATGCCATCTTCCAGTTGAACTAGAACACAGTGCTTATTGGGCAATTCGGAAGTTAAACTTTGATATGTCTACTGCGGGAGAGAAGCGCCTCTTACAATTGAACCAAATGGATGAATTCAGACTCCAATCGTACGAGAACGCGAAGTTATATAAAGAAAAGATTAAGAGGTGGCATGATGAGAAAATTCTGGAAAGAAAGTTTGAAGCAGGGCAAACAGTGTTATTATACAATTCGAGGCTTAAACTGTTTCCAGGAAAGTTGAAATCTCGTTGGTCAGGGCCATTTATTATTACCAAAGTTTATCCCCACGGAGCAGTGGAGGTGGAAGACCCGGATGCTAAACGTAATTTCAAAGTCAACGGTCAGAGATTAAAACACTACTATGGGGGTTGTGTTGATGATTAGAACAGAGGAGAAAGTCAGGCTAAAGACTATAAACCAAGCGCTGACTGGGAGGCAACCCAGGAATTTTTATTGTTATTTTCTATTTTTACTTTTATTTTGTTTAATTTGCTTTATTGTTAGTTTCTTTAGTGGTAAAACTTTTATAGTTTAGGATTTGTTACACCCCTGATGTTCTCTAACACGGTATTTAATTGGTTTTAGGATAGGAAACAAGATTTCTTATTTGGCGGGTTTGACTAATGACCACTACGAATACCCAGTAGGGGGTCTCGCTCCCTGGTGAGCGAGCGACTGCCCAGCTGGCGGGGGTTGCAAGGGGGCAGCGCCCCCTGGAAGCCAATCACTTATGAGCTCAATAGAAGAATATCCTTTTGTTAAATTCTCATATTTCTAATCATTTCCCTCATTTTTAGTGTTATTGAATTGCTAAGTGGTGTAGGGTATTTATTTAATTATTTATTTTTTTAGGCGAATCTTTAATGTTGGTTAGTTTTTTTTTATTTTAGAATGTAGTTTATCTTAGTTATGGTTTTAGAATAAGTCTTAATTTAAGTTATGGTATGCAGGTTGGGAGCATAAATAAACTAACAGTAAACCAAGAGGCCCAAGACATGCCCAAGCGCCTAGGCGCCCAAGCCAGGCACAAGCCAAGCGCCTAGGCGCCCACCTGCAGTAGCCCAGACGAGCACCAAGCGCCTAGGCGCCCATACCTAGGCCAAATCAAGCGCCTAGGCGCTCTACATTCCCAACAGATTCTGCAGCCAACCGCCTAGGCGGTCAAACCTAGGCAATGTCAAGCGCCTAGGCATTTATGCTGTAACTTTAAAAAAAAATATAAGCCCTAATCGGGCAATACTCCTACAAACCCAAATTAAAGACATTCTTGCTCTCCTACTCCAACTCAAACTCACTTAACTCACATCCCTCCTCTAATCTAGCCACAATAATCATATTTTTCTTGTAAAAGCCTAATTAAACACTAAATCTCCTACCCAAACTAAGGCACTTAAGCTCCATCTTGTCATCCTTCTTCACCAATTCGGGCACCAACTTACATTCAAGCCACATTTATCTGAAGTAAGGGTTCAAAGATCAAATTTCTCATGCAACTTTGATTGAAACATCATATTTGGCTATAACCAAGTAAGTGCACAAGATTTTATTGCAAATTATTTGGATTAACTTGGATAATAGCTATGTTAGTACTTTGAAGCTAGTTTCTGTCATTGTGTTGGCTCAAGTGGGTGTCGGTACTCTTAATTATTGCTTGTATTGCCTTGGAAGTATAGTGTGCTTAGTAATTGACAAATTCGGTGAAAATTAAGTTTGGGTGAGTGCCTACCAATAGTGTTCAAAATCTGTGCACACCAAGTGTTCGATAAATTGTCACAAAGAGGATTTAGCCATCCTAAGCCACTTAATATCATTTGGTTTGGGAAGAACATATCACACAAGACTCATGGCTACTAAGAGGCATAGAGGAGAAACTTCGGACACTTCGACTTAGTATGACAAAAAGAGATTTGTAAGTGCTAGTGCGTCTGAAAGATATTGCAATGTGCTTTCTAGTAAAATGCTAATTCCTGAGCGTGGATTATTGCCAGAGGCAGAAGATGTGACACCCCCAAATTCGGGTTACCTGACCCCCGAGTTTGGTGTTCACGATCCACAATATAAATAACATTTAACTACCCATAATATATATAGATAGTAACTTTCATAATTTTTTTATTAGAGTTTAATAATACATCACCCAGGTTTTCTAACCTTAACTTTACAAACATACCCTTTAGATATACAAAAAAGGGTTTACAATACAACATAATAAATACGTTAATTATAACTAGTTAATAACTATGCTTTTGATTTTATCCTTCGTAGCACCTCCTGCAACTTCGTCCCTAGCTGAAAAGTTTTATTTAGCAAGGGTGAGCAACTAATTTGCCCTGCAAGTTAAGACATACAATAAATGTATAAGAATTCAAAACAACAGATTATCTATTTTGATAGAATGAAACCAGAGTTTGGGGAACTTTGAAATAGCTGAACAATTCGTTATTCAATAACAAGTCTTCTCGTATTCTATACAACACAATAATTCAATAATGAAATAGTACAACGCTTTCAAAGTTTCTACGATATTCTAATGAATAATCAAGAATCAATTCTACGAAATAGCAAAGTGGAATGTTTTCCAGATTTATACTGAGCGATCCCACAAGATCTTTGAACTTATTTTCTCGGGTATCTATCAAAGATTTACTTTGATATATACTCAGGTGTATCAGATAACCATAAAGATTAAATCATACCCCTCTGCAAGTACTCAGAGCCGGCCAACTCTTTGTACCATATATTATGCATAATACTCAAAACGCGCGCAAAGGTCGAATTCACGACCCAAAATGTTCCCTTTATATAAAAGGTTGTTCTTCTCAGTCTTAGAATCAAGATTTTAATTTTTCAACGAAATACTGTGATTTCAAATTCTATTTACTTATCGATCTTGCCGAAATAATTGGCATCGATCTACCAATAACAATTGAATTCTTTTCTTGAATTTATCAAGTTCTAACAAATGTTCGTCTAGCCAGAATAATTAGCTAAGACATTTCTTGGTGTAATTTGACAATAAACAGGAATTATCTGTACTGTCAATTCTAACTTCTATAGATATGAATATCCAACAACAGTAATTCTACGAATATATATTTTCCAAATTAATAATTCAATTCGAACTATTAAGCATGCACTAACTGCGAATTATCAATAATAAATCCCTGGACGTGGTTTAATCAACAATAATTAACCACCATAATAATTGAATGAATATAACTCAAGGTTGAGTTAGGGAACTTGCCTTTTCCGCTGACTACAGCTACACAATATAATTAACTGCGTTCGTAAGACCTATAATCAACAATGTCGGCCTCACAATTAGCACAACTATTTATAACACATAACACACAACACTTGTAATTCATAGTCAAACTTCTCCTAGACACATTACCACATAGCCACATTAGTGTTTATAACCTATATAAACAATTAACAAGTCAAACTAGTTCAGTCTGGTTGGACTTCGGCCCATTCTCGGTGTTCTGGTCACCCTATCAGACAATTAATACATTGATTGTCAATTAAACTTGGTCTATAAGCTTCAATATTATTTTAGATAAGTCAAATATCGTTTATAATATTTTTCAGAAGCTTTTACTAATTTATAAACAATTATTATAATTCATAATAATTTTTCAAACACTCAAAATCATTTTTAAATGATTTTATTATCAAATAATCTTATCATTATTAATATTTAATAATATCAAAATAGTAATAACATACATTCCAAAATATTAAAGTTATCATCAATAACTTAAAATATTTTTAAATCATCAATATTCTACTTAAATGATTTTTAAAATAATTAAAATCATTTTTAAATCATCACCATTAATATATAAATATTAATAAAATTATTATCAAAATATTAAAAGTCATTAATTATAACTTAAAATATTTTTAAACCATTTTTCTCATTTTTAAATGATTTTAAATCAATAAAATCATTTTTAATTCATTTATTTAATATAATAATTAAATAAATCAAATATCATTAATATTAATTTATTAATGAGAATTCTCCAAAAATATAAAAATTTATATTTTATAATTTAAAATATCTTCTAATACTTTATTCTCAATTAAAATAATTTTTAAATCATTAAAATCATTTTTATCTTATTTATTTAATTTAATAATCAAATAAATCTAGTATCATTAATATTAAATTATTAATAAAAATTCTCCAAAAATATTAAAAGTTACTTTTTATAACTCAAAATATTTTTAATACATTATTCTTATTTAAAATGATTTTTATAATATTAAATCATTTTTCTCTAATTTATTTAATACACTAATTAAATAAATTAAATACCTTTAATATTAAAATAATTATAAATATTAAAGAAAAATATTCCAATTGGTCAAAAATTATTTTTCATAATTTAAAATAATTTTTAAAACCATTTTTGGTAATTTTTAGAATTTATTTCTATTTTTAAATTATTTCCGGAATATTCAGAAAATAAAATAAATAAAACCGTCGCTAAAGGGTTTTAGCAAGACAAAGCGTCGCTGTTGGTGTTCTTGAGCTCAAGAACACTGACAGCTTCGTTAACAAACTGTCATGTTTGACCATAGATTAAACGCGGTTCTTGTATGTTCTGCTCAATCTAAAAGTCGGTTATTGTAGTGTTTATTTCACTCTATAAGTTACAATACTTATCCTGGTCAAACAACATCACCACAAGGAGATCAAAGCCTCCAAATGTGATGTCAGACGGTTTCTGGGTCCCGGCAGACTTAAGTGGTCACTTTCAAGCTTAAATTAATCTATGTTCTGTTTATGGTTCATGTGGTTTGATGGCTCAAACTGGTAGTACTAGTGTAAAGGTACATTTACATCACAACAGATCAGTTTAACAACATCTAAAACGCTAAATAAATCTCAGTCAAACGTTGTCAGAAAACTTGTTTCAAACATTTTCTGGAATTTCCAGAAAATGCAAAAATAGTCTAGGATAGCTGGTTTGACCATCTTTCACTATCGATCTAAAGCAGTTATAAGAGATATAAGGACCCGGATCTGTAGTACACATAACCAGCTACAAGATGTACTAATCAACAACATCAAACACTAAACATACTGATAGATCCGATCGTTACAAAATCTTGTCAGACACTGATTTCAGTTTCTGGGCTTGCCCAGATTTTTGCTCAGTCAATCCCGGTCAACGGGTTTTGACCGTTAATAACTCCCGATCCAGACATCTAATTACACTAATTCAACTTGCAGAGTAAAGATCACATACAAGGCTACATATAACAACGTTTAAACAATAAAAATAGTAAACTAACAAGAATCTGTGGCCCCTTACATTACCTTGTCAGACCACAGATTTTGTTCTTGGACAAATTTTGAAAAACACCTTTTTAAGGCACTTTGATGCTATAGATATATGTTTGATCATCATAGATCAACATAAAACATCCTCTAGCAAGAATCTAAACATAAAAACACAAAATTTTTCAAAGCATACAAGATCAAAAATAAAAATTAGGTTATACCTTTCTAGCTTCGATTCTTGATCTTAATCCTCAAATCTGTTATTGGTTGATCTATGGACTGATATTGTGACTGGTTCACTCATGATTTTCGTGGGTTTAGGAGAGAGAGAGAGAGTTGGTGAGAGCAAAATAGAAAAATGGCAAGTTTTAGGATTTTTCTCTCTCCCAAATTTATATATATTACTTAGATACATAGATGTTGCTTAGATTTCAGCTGAGTTAGGCTGATTTACTGAGATTCCTGTGTCACATAGTCAATAGTTGGTGAACCACTAAAGGCATTGGCCATTTTTGCAAGTTAACTTATAAAATATAATAAAAAGGGTATTATGGTCATTTGATAAATATTTTTAATGGCATTCTTGTCCAATACACAAACCCTTATGGTTTAGGGTTTAAACCCTTTAGGTTTTAAAATACCAACTACTAAAATTTCCAATTAAGGTTATAATTATAAAAATCAAATTCCTAAATTACAATTAGGGTTTGTAAAATAGAAATTAGTATAACTAAAATATAATTAGGGTTTTCTAATCATATTAAAGTTTAATACACTTTAGACATGCTAATAAAAATTAGAGTTGCCTAATTAGGGTTTAAGAAATCCCAGATTTTAAATTAGGGTTCTTTAACGTACAATTAGGGTTTTTTAACTGTACAATTTATTTTCTAAATTTAATATTAGGGTTTTAAATCCCTTATTAAGGTTTATTAATTATAAACCCCATCCAGTCAACCATTGGTCAACATTTCTATACAGTCCAAACACATCATCAACAATACAATTATTTTAATTGTATTTTCTATCGAATCCCTATCCGAAAATTAGGGTTATGGTTTTCTAAAGTTGTTAAGCACAACTATACTCTATTTTCTTAGTCAAATCACATATTAACTAATTCTCGAGACTTGTCTCATAAATTCTCAGTACAATATTAAATAAAAAAATTATTCGTAAAATTTTGATTATTCGATATCTCGGGTTATCACAGAAGATGGGGAGTTACTACAAATGATCGGAAGTAGAAGATGGGGGAACTTTACATCCCAACCGGATTCCTCGGACATTAAAATTGTTAAGGAATTCTATGCCAATGCAAGAGATGTTGTTGGTAACATAATTTGGGTTCGCGGAAAATCAATGGAGATCAGTTTTAGGACAATAAATGCCTACTACGGTTTGAACATAATACCCAATACTTGCTACATGCAATATTTAGAGCACGAGCTAGACTACAGTTTAATAATTCAAGCTTTGTGTGTACCTGGAACAACATGGAAATTAACAGATCAACAAGAAGCTGTTTTGTTCCCTGCATCTGCACTAAGCAGTTACGGGAAAGCATGGCATGCCTTTATTTGTGCTAAGTTGATGCCGTGTAGGCATATAGTGATGTTATAAATCAACGGGCAGCGTTGCTTTTCTGCATTGCATAAGGAAAAACTATAGATGTGGGTCATGTTATACATGATTCAATTGACAAAGCAATTCGAGGAGGGACCTCAGGTGGATTACCTCACCCATCTTTGATCACTAGACTATGTCAACAAGCTGGAGTCAAATGGGATGCCGAAGAAGCTAGACAACCTCCCTTAGCTGTGATTGACCACTCGCTTATAAAGAAGTAAAAGGTATGGGGTGGGGTTACACCACACCCGAGAGGGTTAGGGTTCATTATTGTTCCTCCCGAGCCTGCAGACGAGCCCAATCAAAAGTCACATGATAATCCTCCTGCAGCTAGAAGTTCTGGGCCACCATAAAATTTTTTTGAAGATATTCGTCTAGATTTAAGCAATCAAACTAGAAGGATTGACATGGTGGCTACTCGAGTTCAGCAGGGTTTTGACCGAATAGAAAGAAATCCGGATAGCCTAGCTCAGCGACAAACGGAGGTGTATCCGAATTTTAGTGCAGCATTCCTAGAGATGTTTGCCCGCATGAATCCAGCTGCCGCTCCCTACCAATTTCCACCATTGTCTGCATACCCCCCGGCTGATGAAGAAGAATCAGAAGAAGAGGATACTGACGAGGAATAAAGCTTCTATCTTTCATGGAAGTCCTCAGTGCTTAATTTCTTAAATTTTGTTTGTTATATACAATGAGGACATTGCATAGGTTAAGTTTGGGGGTGCAATCTTCCAGCTCCAGTTCATTCATGTAGTATTCATCTAGTTGCATTCATATAGTATTCAGTTAATAGTTTTTCATGTAGTTTTCATTCATGTAGTTTTCATTTTAATTTAAAAAAAAGTATTTGCATGTTTCCAGCTGTTAGATAGTTTAAGTCTGTTTTGTCCAGTGATGAGATTGGAATTAAGTAGACAAGTATAGTATTGACTGTTAAGACTGTGATGTGATTTCTTGTCATAATTTGAATCTTTACCTGTTTGAATCTGATATAATATGGATATCACAGTAAAACAACTATGTTGACTGATTGAGTTTAAATTGACACATAATGGACTTCTAGAGTATAATGCTAGTTTGAATGAATGAAAACATGAATAGGCGAAAATGACTGAATTTAGACAAAAACTTAAGTTTGGGGGAAAATTTGGGATATATAAGCTTGAAAAAAAATTGAAAAAAAAAATACCATGGCTAGTTTTGTTTCGGGGCCTTTGTAACTTGAGCAAGTACGCCCGAAGGGGTATCTTAAAACCTAGAGCCCTAAGGTCTTATATGGTCTGGGAGTCGTTGGTCGAAAGCTCGCTAAGGGGTAGCAATGTTAGCCTAATGGAATGATACATTGCACAGTCATGGTAAAAAAAAATTATGAAAAAAAAAACAAAAAAAAACAATAAACGGGAAAAGAGCAAAAAGCCCCCGTAAAGCACAGTAAAGCATAAGTATCCCGGAATGAACTCTTAAATTTGGTGGATGTTTGTCTTTAGTTGGATCTAGCTTGTTCGTGAATTTTGTGAGTTTACACTGTATGATTCCTTTAAAGAGATCTATTATGTGTTGTATTTAGTATTATATCAGTTAGCATGGAAGTTGAGCACACACATACTATATCAATAATAATAGGATAAGATTTGATGATTAACAAGTAAATTATTAATCTGTCTTGATATGATGTACTAGCATGTTTATTGTGATTTCTTTGAGGCTTGATGAATAGATTTTGTTCTGTTTGACTGCTGGAATTTAGGCATTTAGATAGCTGCATTTGCATTGCATATTTAGTTATTGCATTCTGTTGTGTTGCTTGGGGACAAGCAATTGATTAAGTTTGGGGGTATTTGATGAGTAGGTTTTATACATATGAATCCGATATTATTAAACTTAATTATTGTTATCTTTAATTGTTTTTTAGTATTTTTTTTATGTGTTTTGTGTTTATTTGTTGTAGGTTGGACCTGGAGGGACAAATTGGTCATTTCGGAGAAGAAAAAAGGTCAAAAATCATGAAAATTAGAGCTGAGTGACATTTTTATAATTACGTGGTCATGGTCAAGCGCCTAGGCGCTTGGAAATGACTTGTGTTGAGCGCCTAGGCGCTCATGTGCTGCAAAAAGGAGGATTTTCTACTGCCAAGGGTGTTTTTGAAGCCAAATTGGAGTCTGAATGAGGGCTGAGACCAATACAAATAGGAGAAGACTTTAAAAAAGACGTATCACTTAATTTTTCAAGATTTTTGTAGAGAGACCAACGAAGAAAAACATGAAGGAGAATTGCAAAGGCTGAAAATCTAAGAGAGAGTATTGGAGCAAATTCAGAGTTTCTTCTTCTCTTCTCTAGTTTTAATTTTTTTGTAATTATCTGGGATGTTTGGATTATTAATTTGGATGATGTTTTTCTTTATTATTATTATGAACTAAATTTTCATTAAGATTGCAACAGAACTTGGTATGTAGTTTAAATTGCAAGCTTCCCATTGAATGAAAGTTGATTTTTATTGTATTGTTTATTATATCTTATGTTTATTGATTAATTGTTTGACCAATAATTACTGTGATAATCTATATGAAATTGGAAGATGGAGTATAGATTGAGATCAGGATATGATAACATCTGTTCATATAATCTGAATAGGGTTAATATGATTAGCATGTAGGATAGGAATATACTTATGTGTCTTTTGTATCCATTGAAAGAATTTGTGCGTAAAACCCTAATTAACTTGATTCACATAGGAATATAGTGAGTTGATTAATTGGGGTGTTCCTTGTAATTCCGCATCTTAAAGAATGGATTTAGGAGGATTTGTTCACGTGTCTTTGGAAGAAGTGCGTGAATATTCATAAAGTATTCTTGGATAACGATTCATATTAATTGATTTATTTTAAATTGGAAGTAAGTTAGTTTAAATGAAATACCAAGGGAAGTTATAATCTTAACCTATTAAATCTGCAATTATTCTTGTGAAATTCTGATTTTAATTATTAGTTTGTTAAGTTTAGTTTTCAAATCACAAACAAAATTTTAGTAGCTTAAAATAGGATTAATTGCAGTAGATTTAGTAATTGATAAATATTAGTCTGTTTCCTCGTGGGAACGATATCCTTGCTTGCTGAATATTACAATTTAACGCGTATACTTGCGTGGTAAAGTGCTATTAAAAATTAGGCAACACCTAGTTTCAGTTCCGGGGGTCCGAAACCCTAATTCGGATATTAAAAACCCTAGATTGGGAAAGTAATGCTATGTAAAAGGTTAAACGTCATTAATTTTAATTAATTAGGAAAAACCCTAATGAATTTCTGGAAATCCTAATTGATTATTAGAAAATCATAATACCATATCTGAAAACCCTAGTTTCAGATTCTGATAAATTGAAGCTCTAATCTGGGATTAGAAAGGATAATTATAATGCTTATGTGGTATTAATTATACTACTAAATACGGCAAAGCTTAATTAATTAGAAAACCCTAATTTCAAATTTAGAAAACCCTAATTTCGGGATTTGAAACCCTAATTTTATAGTTAGGGAAAACAAAAGTGTTAATTTAATACTTTTAATGTTAATAAGGATATATTAATTCTAATTTTCAAGATTAAGTAATTAGAAAACTCTAATCTAAATACGAATATTTAATTTCTATTTTAGAAAATTATTTTCTATTAGAAACCCTAAATTGTGGGATTGAAAACCCTAATTTCCAATTTATGAACCCTAATTGTACAGTGGTGGATTTAATTGCTAAACTATCAATCGTAATTAGGAAGTATTAATCCTAATTGGTTTAATTCCTAATGAGATTAGGAAATTATTATATAATTAGAAGCTCTAATCTAATTACGAAAATTTAAGTTCTAATTTAGAAAATTTATTTTTCTATTAGAAACCTTAATTAATGGTTTATAAACTCTAATGACCATTTTGACCCTAATTGCTAAATTAGCAATTTTAATTAGGAAATATTAATCCTAATTACCAATATTTAAGTATGATTAAGGAATTTTAATGTAATTAGAAAATTCTAATTTAGAAATGCAAATTTTCTAATTTTGAAAACCTAAATTGGAAATTTTTGAAATTTAATTGTCAAAACCTAAAGGGTTCAAACCCTAAACCCTAAAAGTTTTTCAAACCCTAAGCCCTAACCAAACCCTAAATCCTAAGGGTTTGGCAAATTGACAAGAATGCCATTAATTTAGTATGTGAAATGACATTTATGCCCTTTGTTGAAATAATTGAAGGTTACTTGTAAGGATTGCCCTAGTATGAGTTGTTGACCAACTAAGGCCATTACATGTGCCTATTATCCAGCCATATCAGCCATCTAGCCATCCACATACATTGCATAATTACATAATATAAATAGATTAAGAAAGAGAAAAGTCTCACTTTATTTTCATTTTGTCCAAGCCACTCTCTCTCTATATTTCGGGTTTTGAGTGAGAAGGGGGTGATAAACAAAGCTAGGATCAATTCATAGCAAGCAAGTTCAGATCACAAGGATCAGATTTAAGAATCAAAGTTCAAAAGGTATAAAAACCCTAAATTTCGAAAACTCTTGATCTTATGTTATATGTTGAAATCGTTTGGTTAAGGTTGTGTATTAGGGTGTCAATTGATGATCTGGGTTGATAAATCCCAGATCCATAACATCAAAGTGCACGAAATTTCATTTTTTTCAAAATCTGGAAAAATTCCAAAAAGTTGTCTGACAGTCTTATGTCAGACCTCGTAGATCTTTGTGTGTTAGATGTTTAGTGTGTTTGATGTTATAGATCTATTCTATGCCAGGAGATCTTTCATTTTCAACTTGAATTAAGTCCAGATCTTGTCTAGATCTTAGGTTATATGCATTCAAACTGCGTTGACCGACGTTGACTGGCCAAGAATCTGGGTAAACCTAGAAACCCAAATTTCTGACAACGTTTTTGCAGGCCTTGATCTTGCTTTTGTTTTATGTTTTTGGTCGTGTTGTTTGTCGGGTGTTATAGACTGGTATCTGATCTATATATCCTAGTCCTTAGAACAACCAGATCTGTATCATGATCGTAGCAAATCACGGTCAAAACCACGTTGACCAAACTACCTGATGAACGATATGGGAAACCAAGAATTCGTTCAAGAACAGTACTTGACTCATAGTTTGATCGGCTTGAATCTTGTGCACTTGTTGTTGTTATGATGATCGGTTGTTATAGAATTGTAAAATGACATATATACTACATACTTAAACCTTCATATCATATAAACCAAGCCTGTAAAGCAACGATTTAGGGGCTCAAATATAGTACCTCGACTGTTCTTCAATTTCTAGAAAACCCAGAAATTGAAGAACATGTCTGACAATGTTTTCTATCAATTAGATCTCACAGATCTGTTGTTGTTTGGTTATGGAATTGGTGTATAGTTGTAGTACTACATTAGTACTACAGCATCAAAGTTTTTACAAGCCCAGAACACATTCAGAACACTATTTAAATCTTGGTCAAAATAGCTACCTCGACCACTGACTCTATTTTCTGGGTTGGGCTCAAGAACACCTATAGCGACGGTTCTGTCGCTATAGGGCCCTTTAGTGACACTTAATTTCGAAAATTGAATTAATTAATTAAATAAATAAATAAAATGGTTTTTAATTATTAAAAATACATAATAAATTCTGAAAAATTATTTTAAATTCTGAAAAATAGTTTTTAATTATTTTGGGTTAATTTCAAAAATATTTAATATTTTTGGAATGTAAAAGGTATTTATTTATTTAATTATAATATTTAATAAATTATTTAAAAATAATTTTAATTCATGAAAAATAATATTATGGTACAAGAAAATATTTTAAGTTATTTTTGATGACTTTTAATATTTTGTGATGAAATTCATTAATTAATCAATATTAATTATAATTAGTTTATTTAATAACTATATTAAATAAATTAAGGAAAAATGGAATTAATGCTTTATAAATTATATAAAAATGATTTAAGTGATCTAAAAATATTTTAAGTTATAAATTATAACTTTTGATATTTATTCATGAAAATATTAATATTTTAATATTAATATTAATTATCGGATAATGGATTTAAGTGTTTAAAAATCATATAATTATGATTTTAAGGTATTAAAAATACTTTGATATCTTATAATTATATTATAATATTATGTTAAGATTTTCATTAATATTTTATATTAAATGAATATTAATGATTAAGGAATTATGTGGTATTTAATTCATTTAAATACGGTTTTAATGATTAAAAATATTGATAAATGATATTCATTTTCTAAAAATTTTTATAAGTCTTTAAAAATTATTTTTACTAATAAGATAATTATCTGGGATAATTGTTAAGCGTTTAAGCAGAGTTTAATTGAACTTAAACTCGAGTATTGTCCGACTAGACTGTCGGGATGATAGAATTGTGTCGGTTTCAACTCAGACTTAAATAGTTTGACTTGATACTAGTCTTATGTATGTTATAGACTGATAGGGTTATGTGCTATGTGTTTAGGTTATTTTATGTATATATATAACAGTATTATACTGTGATGATATTATTCTAATATTGGAGATCTATATTACTAGTATTAGGTCTTCGGGTAAAGCGTTATAAATTGCGTAGCGGTAATCAACGGTTCAGGCAAGTTTCTTTCTACTTAACTCTAATAAGAGTGTTTTATTCAAGCTTATGGTTAATCATTGCTGATTCCCACGAAAATTGTACTTTGTACATCTTGCATGTATAAGTCAGGTATGAAAGGCTGATCACCTTCATTACCAGTTGGTTCAAAAATGTTTGTTCATGTTTAAAATTTGTTCAGTCAAAAGTTTGTTCGTGATAATTCTCAACTATATTGATGAATTTTAGCCAGCTTATTAGTCATACTCTTCAATCATGATATATCGTTATATTGTTGTGTTTAAACTTGCTGGGCAACTTTCATGCTCACCCTTGCTATATTATGATAAAATATTGCAGATAGGGCGAATGCGTTCGGATACAGGAAAAGATAATGCCAAGTCCGGCTTGGGATAAAATGTGAGGCTAGTTTGTAATAGTATATTTTGATAAATATTGTTGTGTGATAAATAGTTTATGAATTGTGTATAAGTTAAGGTTACTCAACCTTCGGGATTAGTGTGTAATGTATTATATAAATAATTTATGTTTATATCTTCCGCAATTAGTGAAAGAATTAGTGTACTGAATCTGCGGCGATTTGGGGCCCGGATTCGGGTCTATTACAGTTGGTATCAAAGCTGTTGGTTATGAAACTTAGGTAGTAATACCTGAGACCAATAACCGCAGTGATTAGGATAAGATCTAACTCATATAGAGTTAGTTAGTCGGTAAGATTCAAAGACGAATCTTGGCGAGAGTAAAGACACAGAGTTCCCTAACTCTAATAATAAAGTTGAACAGTAACGATAAATAGATCGAGTCTAAAAGACTGAAAGTGCGAGGATAGGAGATCGTAAAACAAAACGATCATAGTGCATGGAATTGAATCGTAATATATACGATAAGATCACCCCCTGATCTGATAAGGTTATGACAACCGGAAAGAATCAATCTACTGATTGAAAAGTTTACAACAAGATGCTGTGTGTAAGTTGTACTATGAAATGGTACTATGAAAACTCATAAAAGAGTTATGGATTATGAATACGGATTAAATGAAATTCGTGTTGAAAAAGGGGGTTAAGATTAGGTGGGGATTTCAATGAGGACTCGTGTTAGCAACTGAGTTGTATGATTTCTTGTATGGGCGGGGAATTGTACTTGGTGTAAAAACTACTTAGTTGGTGGCATGGGTAATCATTGAAATATTGTGTCACGTTAGTTATTATATACAGATAAATAGGTCATAGGTAGAGAATATAGGATTAAGTATGAGTTCTTAGAACTCATATTTATGTGACATTCTTGACTCATAGTTATATGAAATATTTATGAGCCCCTCAGCGAACGGATGCCAAAGGTCAGACCAGGGTAAGTTCGTAAACTCATATAATTGTGGCCAGGTTATGAACTCATAAGTGTGGTTTAATGAACTGGGTATAGTTGTGTGTGAATGGAGTGTTAAGGATTATAGGAACAGATAGATTGTTAAGCAAATGATCATTAGTAGAGACTTAGGTTTTCCTAAACTCCTAGCTATGCTAAACTTTAAATTTTTGACATCAAGCTAAATACGCACTATGTGCCTTTTAAAAAATGTAGACTTGTAATCATTTTTGAAACGATTTAAAGTACAGTCTATGCTACTTATTTCGGCTAGAAACAAATGATTTGAAATATCAAAATGTATTTTAATTATCACTCATGTACCATGTAACCTGGTGCAGAGATGATAAAAATGTGATGGAGTTGTAAATACAGGAATACTTAGTGTGAATTTGACCTAAAGTCGTTGTTCCACTATTGTATGATGTGTTATGACAAAGTCATACAATGATGGCATCCTCAAACGGACTGTTAATACAGTACGACATCATGACATCATTCTCGAAAATATTTTCAAAAAAAATTTTAATTTGCCAACGGGGTTTGGCTACACCTAAATAATTCGATTGAATTGAATTATTGATATGAGTCTATGCTATTTGATTCAGCTAGACTAATGTTATGAAAACTCTAAGTGTTCATTGAAAGAATTTTCCCGAACCAAATTGTTTTGGTGCGGAATCCAATAAGACTGACGTAGAATTTTTGTGCCTTCGGCAGTGACGGGAAAACAGATAAAATCAGTACTTGGCCAGTACAGGGAATATCGGGCTAATCACCCTTTGTGTCCGTAAGTAATGACAGTTTGCGGATGAATTTCCATAAAACCTTTTGTGAAAATGACAGACAAACAGTCTATACGACTCCTCAGCACAATTTTGAAAACTTTTGCTCTTGTGAGTGGTGTATTGGGTAGCATGTGATATATGTGAATGGTGTAAGGTGCACGGTGTAAGGTTTAAGGTGAATTTCGGAGACGAAATTCTTGTAAGGAGGGGTGAATGTGACAACCCGAGAATTTGGACAATTTATTAAAATCTTAAATGATTGATTTAAGGTCAAATATTAGATCTAGACAGAAAATAAGTGTATGCGTTTGATATTATTAAGGTGAAAGTTTGATGATTTCAAAATTTTATGAAGGATATAGGTTAATTATTCAGGATTAAGGATTTATGTGATTAAATTCTGTGTTTATAGTTATGTATGTGTTCTGAATGTGGTTAAGGGTCAAGGGTTGACCAGATAAACGATATCTGTAACAAACCCTAATTATATATTAAGAACGCCAACGTTCAGTTAAAAAACCCTAACGTCTGATAAAAAACCCTAGAAATCGGTTCTAGAAACCCTAGTTTCAGTTTCGGGAGTCTGAAACCCTAATTCAGATATTAAAAACCCTAGATTGGGAAAGTAATGATATGTATAAGGTTAAACATCAATAATTTTAATTATTTAGGGAAAACCCTAATGAATTTCTGGAAATCCTAATTGATTATTAGAAAACCCTAATACCAGATCTGAAAACCCTAGTTTCAGATTCTGATAAATTGAATCTCTAATCTGGGAATAGAAAGGATAATTATAATGCTTATGTGGTATTAATTATACTACTAAATACGGCAAAGCTTAATTAATTAGAAAACCCTAATTTCAAATTTAGAAAACCCTAATTTCGGGATTTGAAACCCTAATTTTATAGTTAGGGAAAACAAAAGTGTTAATTTAATACTTTTAATGTTAATAAGGATATATTAATTCTAATTTTCAAGATTAAGTAATTAGAAAACTCTAATCTAAATACGAATATTTAATTTCTATTTTAGAAAATTATTTTCTATTAGAAACCCTAAATTGTGGGATTGAAAACCCTAATTTCCAATTTATGAACCCTAATTGTACAGTGGTGGATTTAATTGCTAAACTATCAATCGTAATTAGGAAGTATTAATCCTAATTGGTTTAATTCCTAATGAGATTAGGAAATTATTATATAATTAGAAGCTCTAATCTAATTACGAAAATTTAAGTTCTAATTTAGAAAATTTATTTTTCTATTAGAAACCTTAATTAATGGTTTATAAACTCTAATGACCATTTTGACCCTAATTGCTAAATTAACAATTTTAATTAGGAAATATTAATCCTAATTACCAATATTTAAGTATGATTAAGGAATTTTAATGTAATTAGAAAATTCTAATTTAGAAATGCAAATTTTCTAATTTTGAAAACCTAAATTGGAAATTTTTGAAATTTAATTGTCAAAACCTAAAGGGTTCAAACTCTAAATCCTAAAAGTTTTTCTAACCCTAAACCCTAACCAAACCCTAAACCCTAAGGGTTTGGCAAATTGACAAGAATGCCATTAATTTAGTATGTGAAATGACATTTATGCCCTTTGTTGAAATAATTGAAGATTACTTGTAAGGATTGCCCTAGTATGAGTTGTTGACCAACTAAGGCTATTACATGCGCCTATTATCCAGCCATATCAGCCATCTAGCCATCCACATACATTGCATAATTACATAATATAAATAGATTAAGAAAGAGAAAAGTCTCACTTTATTTTCATTTTGTCCAAGCTACTCTCTCTCTATATTTCGGGTTTTTAGTGAGAAGGGGGTGATAAACAAAGCTAGGATCAGTTCATAGCAAGCCAAGATCAGATCACAAGGATCAGATTTAAGAATCAAAGTTCAAAAGGTATAAAAACCCTAAATTTCGAAAACTCTTGATCTTATGTTATATGTTGAAATTGTTTGGTTAAGGTTGTGTATTAGGGTGTCAATTGATGATCTGGGTTGATAAATCCCAGATCCATAACATCAAAGTGCACGAAATTTCATTTTTTTCAAAATCTGGAAAAATTCCAAAAAGTTGTCTGACAGTCTTATGTCAGACCTCGTAGATCTTTGTGTGTTAGATGTTTAGTGTGTTTGATGTTATAGATCTATTATATGCCATGAGATCTTTCATTTTCAACTTGAATAAAGTCCAGATCTTGTCTAGATCTTAGGTTATATGCAGTCAAACTGCGTTGACCGACGTTGACTGGCCAAGAATCTGGGTAAACCTAGAAACCCAAATTTCTGACAACGTTTTTGCAGGCCTTGATCTTGCTTTTGTTTTATGTTTTTGGTCGTGTTGTTTGTTGGGTGTTATAGACTGGTATCTGATCTATATATCCTAGTCCATAGAACAACCAGATCTGTATCATGATCGTAGCAAATCACGGTCAAAACCACGTTGACCGAACTGCCTGATGAACGATCTGGGAAACCCAAAATTCGTTCAAGAACAGTACTTGACTCAAAGTTTGACCGGCTTGAATCTTGTGCACTTGTTGTTGTTATGATGATCGGTTGTTATAGAATTGTATAATGACATATATACTACATACTTGAACCTTCATATCATATAAACCAAGCCTGTAAAGCAACGATTTAGGGGCTCAAATATATTACCTCGACTGTTCTTCAATTTCTGGAAAACCCAGAAATTGAAGAACATGTCTGACAAGGTGTTCTATCAATTAGATCTCACAGATCTGTTGTTGTTTGGTTATGGAATTGGTGTATAGTTGTATTACTACATTAGTACTACAACATCAAAGTTTTTACAAGCCTAGAACACATTCAGAACACTGTTTAAATCTTGGTCAAACTAGCTACCTCGACCACTGACTCGATTTTCTGGGTTGGGCTCAAGAACACCTATAGCGACGGTTCTGTCGCTATAGGGCCCTTTAGTGACACTTAATTTCAGAAATTGAATTAATTAATTAATTAAATAAAAAATGGTTTTTAATTATTAAAAATACATAATAAATTCTGAAAAATTATTTTAAATTCTGAAAAATAGTTTTTAATTATTTTCGGTATATTTCAAACATATTTAATAATTTTGGAATATAAAAGGTATTTATTTATTTAATTATAATATTAAACAAATTATTTAAAAATAAATTTAATTCATAAAAAATCATGAAAAATAATATTATGGTATAAGAAAATATTTTAAGTTATTTTTGATGACTTTTAATATTTTGTGATGAAATTCATTAATTAATCAATATTAATTATAATTAGTTTATTTAATAACTATATTAAATAAATTAAGGAAAAATGGAATTAATGCTTTATAAATTATATAAAAATGATTTAAGTGATCTAAAAATATTTTAAGTTATAAATTATAACTTTTGATATTTAGTCATAAAAATATTAATATTTTAATATTAATATTAATTATCGGATAATGGATTTAAGTTTTTAAAAATCATATAATTATGATTTTAAGTTATTAAAAATACTTTGATATCTTATAATTATATTATAATATTATTTTATGATTTTCATTAATATTTTATATTAAATGAATATTAATGATTAAGGAATTATGTGGTATTTAATTTATTTAAATACGGTTTTAATGATTAAAAATGTTGATAAATGATATTCATTATCTAAAAATTATTATAAGTCTTTAAAAATTATTTTTACTGATAAGATAATTATCTGGGATAATTGCTAAGCGTTTAAGCAGAGTTTAATTAAACTTAAACTCGAGTATTATCCGACTAGACCGTCGGGATGATATAATTGTGTCGGTTTCAACTCAGACTTAAATAGTTTGACTTGATACCTAGTCTTATGTGTGTTATCTGATAGGGTTATGTGCTATGTGTTTAGGTTATTTTATGTATATATATAACAGTATTATACTGTGATGATATTATTCTAATATTGGAGATCTATATTACTAATATTAGGTCTTCGGGTAAAGCGTTATAAATTGCGTAGCGGTAATCAACGGTTCTGACAAGAGTTCTTTCTACTTAACTCTAATAAGAGTGTTTTATTCAAGCTTATGGTTAATCATTGCTGATTACCACAAAAATTGTACTCTATACATCTTACATGTATAAGTCAGTTATGAAAGGCTGATCACGTTCATTACCAGTTGGTTCAGAAATGTTTGTTCATGTTTAAAATTTGTTCAGTCAAAAGTTTATTCGTGATAATTCTCAACTATATTGATGAATTATAGCCAGCTTATTAGTCATACTCTTTAATCATAATATATC
The DNA here is from genome assembly GCA_020205505.1 of Panax japonicus. Classification (NCBI taxonomy): domain Eukaryota; kingdom Viridiplantae; phylum Streptophyta; class Magnoliopsida; order Apiales; family Araliaceae; genus Panax; species Panax japonicus. The sequence continues at coordinate 18,037,401 of CM035112.1, read as the reverse complement.
GTTATATTGTTGTATTTAAACTTGTTGGGCAACTTTCATGCTCACCCTTGCTATATCATGATAAAATATTGCAGATAAGGCGAATGCGTTCGGATACAGGAAAAGATAATGCCAAGTCCGGTTTGGGATAAAATGTGCGGCTAGTTTGTAATAGTATACTTTGATAAATATTGTTGTGTGATAAATAGTTTATGAATTGTGTATAAGTTAAGGTTACTCGACCTTGGGGAATAGTGTGTAATGTATTGTATAAATAATTTATGTTTATATCTTCCGCAATTAGTGAAAGAAGTAGTGTACCGAATCCGCGGCGATTTGGGGCCCGGATTCGGGGCTATTACAGTCTTAAATTCTTAGAGGAGAAAGAAGCTGTGCTTCTAAGGAAGAAGAGTTATTGCATTCGACACAAGTTCAGTAGCTACACAGTGAAGAGAAGATTTGGAGGAAGAACACTTCAAAACAGGGGTTTTCTTATTCCAAATCTCTCATTTATTTGTGTATTGCTGATAATGTGTAATGTATTGAAAATGTGTGTTAATACCATAGATATGAACTAACTCAATTTTTAGGATTGCAATGTAACCGTTTGTCTAGCTTAATTAACTTTTTTTCCTATTTTATATAATGAATTATTTTGGAATGAGTTTTTGTATTTCTTACTTAATGACTAATTCCTTGATAGAGAAATTGGTATTGATAATAATGGAAATTGACAAATGGAAGTTATTATCTATCTTTAAATACAAAAACACCTGTTATGACCATGCCAATGGAATTTGTGCATAAACTGCTAATAGGATAGACATATCTCTATTTGCCTTGTGTGATCTAGAGACTTAGCTTTATGACCTTGGCCTAGCTATTTTCACCAATATACATATTATGATTTATCTTGCTAGGGATGTGCATTTGACCTTCGACAGAAGCTTATGCGTATTTATTGTTCTCGGTTGACCATTCCTTGATTCATTAGTAATTTGGAGAGTTAGGAGATTAGGCAATGCATTATGGGAGTTGTAATCGTGTCTTGACTTCCTAACACAACTATTTCTCTTATTCTTATAGTTTTAAACACATAGCTTACCCAACCATCTTGTGTTACTTGTTTAGATAAGATAAGTAACAAATTTACCTTAGTAATCGTTTTCTCATAAGACTATGTCCTCGTGGGTTCGACACTCATTTTATCATTATATTACTTGTGGACCGTGTATACTTGCACGTGATTTGGTAATAGCTAAATCGACCAGCACCCGCCCCGGCGGGGGGTCCTAAAGTATAAATGCCCGCCTCGGGGGGGGGGGGGGGTGTTGTAGTAACTTAAAATTTTGTTTTTGATTGTTGCTACAAGAAGGCTTAAACTAACTTAACTTAAAGAGCATACATAATCCTTAAACACGTGTCAATGCATGTTGCAAGATGCTTTAGTAGGTTTGGAGTTTGAATTATAACCTTTTTAAAAGAGAAGATTAATAGACGAAAATAATGTTTACAAAACCTTATGCCTCTTTGAATCTAACCTTTTGAGCATATGTTTATAGCTTAGTTAGTCTTATAAATACACATGAAATGTGGACTCAACGTATTTTGCAAGTATAGATTGTTAGTCATGACATTTTAATAATTGAAAACCAATTTAGTTGAAAACTCTATGACTTGTATTGTGAACTTTTGAACAACTATGATAGGATGTTTTATGCCTCTAGAGATAATCGACATGTTCACACATCTAGTTAGACATTTTATAAACTATGCAAGCATGTATAGAAAGAATTGTTTGGCGATGTTATGTGTTTAATGAATACTATAGTTAGTAATTGATATAATGAGCTCTTTTAACTTTGTAAAATAGAAATTTAGGAGTAAATATAACCAAGGACCAAACTTAGCCTAAAGGTTCTTCAACATGTATGCGTAACTTAGGTAATGTTTCACACATGATGTGAGTATAAGAGAACTAAAAATGTTCTAAAGATTTTAAAGGTAAAATCAAGGTGAGTTACGCATCTATGAGTTGTGAAGCAAAAGGGTGAGCACAACTTGCTCAGTAAAGAATGTCATGACTAATGATAAATAAATTATCAATAGCCTTCAACAGTAATAAATCAGAGATTTAGAACATATGGTATATGATAAAAAAATTTAACCATAGTTGCAGCGGAACGAGCAATCCATTAGAAGAGTCAAATAGACTATAAAGTCTATTATCTTCTCAATGTTAAAAGTCCACCAACAATGTTTTATCCCTATAACATCAATCAACAATTCCTGTCCACAATCACATGTATAACTCATAATCGTAATTGTTGTTCTAAATTCCTTTTCTCATCCAGGACAAAGATAATTTTTATCACCTGAAACATCAAAGATCATGGTTATACCAAATCACAGTTCATGTTCATAATCATACTAATAAATTCATCTTTGCACTATGGCCAAAGATATACATCAACAAGTCATCTTTGCACTACAGGCCAAAGATATTCATCAACAAGTCATCTTTGCACTACAGGCCAAAGATATACATCAAACAGTCATCGTTGCACAACAGGCCAAAGATATTCAGCAGTTGGTCATGTTCATCTAAACACATGTTCATCTTTGCACTACGGGCCAAAGATATTCATTAGAAATCATTCATCTTTGCACTACAGGCCAAAGATATTCAGTTATATCATCATTTAGGACTGAGGATGATGAAAAATATTTCTAAAGAAACAAATCCAGTGAAACAAAATGACAAGGATTAAGGATTAAGGATTCGTACTTTGTTTTATCCATGTCCAAAAATACCTCAAAAATAATCATAGTGGTGTAAAATTCAAGAATGATCAAAACATAGATACAATCAAAGCTAGTATCCACAATAGATATTTTAGACAAAAAGAAGAAATTTCATTTTTTGGTGAATAGTGCCATATTCGTGAATAGTGTCGTATACGTGAATAGTGCCGTATACGTGAATAGTAACTCCGACACCAGAAGATAAAAATTTCACAAAAAATATCATCACGCTTCGTGAATAGTACTAGTGAATAGTAACTCATGAATAGTAACTCGTGTATAGTAACTCATGAATAGTAACTCATGAATAGTAACCCCGACATGAAAAAGTTCCAAATTTGATAAAAATTTCCAACCAACATTCTGGCATAATGATATTGAAGAAATAATATCATTTTAGAAGAAAATAACCTCCCTTACAATCCCCTAAAATCACTTACTATCCCTTACCTCAAAAGAGCAGTACTTCTGACTGGAATAACGCTGAACGAACTTGCACCGTATAGAAACACTCAAGATATCAAAATACTCACATGAATACACTCGATAATATAGAGAGAGAAATAGAGAGAAAACTTCAGTTTCTGGTGTGATTTTCAATTTTAACCTAAGCATCTATTTATAGGAAATTGCTTAAAACACCAAAGTAGAAAATTGAATAAATATATATATATATATATATATATATATATATATATATAATCGTCAGGCACACCTTGGACAATCTGAATTCAGCCGCCTAATCACATGTTTAATGAGTTTCAAAAATGAAAAAAACATTTTTTTAATTAAAAATATTTTAAACTTCCAAAAATCAATTATTTCGGAACATCAGAACTTCAATAATTCATAATAAATAGCCCTTTTGTCCGAAAATTTGAATCTTGCGTATTTTTATAGGAAATTCAATTCTCTACAACTTTGCAGAAGAAAGTTTTTCCAAATTCTAAACAAAAATTGACCGAAATCCATAAACGGGTGATTTTACAGGCTATAATCAAAATTCAGTCAAAAAAATGGGGTCCACCGACACATAAAACATGCTTTAAATATTTTTGATAACAAAAATACTCCTCCTCCACATATACTCATATATCCCACATTCATCGTAAAAATATCATCATTATTATATTATTAAATGAATTATTTTATCAGAAAAAGATAAAATTTCAATTTTCAACAATTGTCATATTAAAAATTTTCTCTATCTATATCCACATAAAATAACTATTTTTCTTATCATATAAATCAATAATTAATTATTCACAAATAATATTACAGAATCACAATACTGACAACTAGGCAGTTCCCAGGAAAGAGAGGGTTTTCCAATAAGGATTTCTCCTTACTGGCGCGCAATTAGGTGACCAAACCTCTCCTTAGACAGAACTTTCTAGACATTGCCAATAATATTATCTAATAATATTATTCAGATAATATGAATTATTTCTTCGATAATGGAAAATAGTGTGTAGTGACAATTATTAAAATAACAGTAATATAAAATATCAACGCAGCAATTATTGAATCAATAAAATATAATACTGAACAGTAATTACTGTAACAATTATTGAGTAGTGTCTTCTTACGTAAGAATCAATAATTCAAAAATACTGCGCAATACCGTGTGCTACTGTGCAACAACGCGTATTACTTTACTTTACCCACCGGGTATTCCAACAGTGTTAACAGTAACGATTACGCCGTTATTTATAAAAAACTTTAATTTGTCGTTTTCTTCATCCGACAGTTATTCTGTTACGGGGCCCACAAAAGGCTGCGCCGTCGTACGAAAATTCCCCAACAGAAAGAATATTCCACGACCAAACGAATATTCCCCGACAACAATGAGTATTTTATAACCACTTGCTTATTTTGAAAAAAAAATCATATATCACCCTTAACTTTAACCTTTTATCAATTTAACCATTTACTGAATTGTAATTATAAGAAGAATTGAATACTTTTATTTTATAAAATTCGGGGTCTTACAATCTCCCCTCCTTATGAAATTTCGTCCCCGAAATTTACGTACATAGTATTTCGAAAAGTTGAGAATACCTTGCTTTCATTTCAGATTCTATCTCCCGGGTCATCATGATTTCTTCATTGCTCATCTCCCGTGATAACTTCATTTGTGTTCCTCATTTGTTGGGAATTCATGACAACAACTATCCCTCGAACTACTCGGCTTTGACTTGTTTGGGGCAGCATTTGGCGTCATCACTACCGTTGGAACATACTTTTCTATAGGGCATATTCCTCCCTCAACTGCCTTTTCGTACTCCTGATTCATGATCTGAATCATCAATCTTCGAGCCATATCAAATTCAGGTTGACCGCTCTGTACAGGGTAATTCAAAACTCAATATTGAGTTCTCCCAATTACTTTCCAAAAAGAGAAATTCATATCATCTATTTTAGCCTTCTTAGATCGGACATCTCTTTCCACAATATCCACGTGTCGTGTGGCTTTTACCCATGCATCACACATTCTTACTCGTTCAGTTTTTTCTTCTTTCAGCTCAGATTCCATCTTTATCATCTTACACTCTGCCAAAGAATGTTTCTGTTCAAGCATTACATATCGGGTAACACAAGCTTGAATTGTTGCATCCTTTTGCTCCACGACCGCCTGTCGTTCTTCAGCCTGCTCTTCTAACTCATGAATACGATTTTGAAATTCTACATTTTGATCATATAATACCTCTAATAAACTCTCCTCAGGTACCTCTTCTACCTCTTCTGCCTCATTCTCAGCTGTTACCTTTGCGACTATCTCGGGTGCAACTATCAATTCTTCACTCACCACATGGATATCTCTAATTCCTTCTTCGTCTGACATCACATTATTATGGTTAGTGATTAGAGATATCCCCATAGTCTCATTCACTCCATTGTTAGCATTCTCAGCTGCCATTCTCAAATACTGCCATAAAACAAGGGTTAATTAAGCAAATTAACATATTACATAATATTCATATATGATGACCAACCAATAATTAAGCTTAGGTAGGAAATAATAGTGAAGGATTTACTCATCTCTCCCCTCCTAGTTCTAATCTCGATCTCCGCCAGAGATCATATCCCTAAGCTCTGATACCAAATGTGATCCTCATGGTGCTTCAACCATAGCACCTCACAATGGTACATATCAGTTTGCCACTACAGAACGGCGTCCCCTACGGAGAGTCTGGCTTCGGTGCATCCCCCATCAACAGGAAGTCACCAGCGAGAGGCTCAGGGCTCTTTACTTATAGCTCTGATACCAAATGTAACGACCCCAAAATAGGTTCATTCCATCCAACCCATTCTGAGTCGCCAAATACATGGTACAGAAAATAACTACAACTTTATTACAACAATTGTCGTGCAAAATACAACAACACATAAGTTGTGAGTTTGGATATAAATATATATCAACTGTGACTCATGTCCCAACCGTGGACAGCACACCTCATAATGACACCTTACATAAAGGTATAGTCGAAAACTGTTTTAGAAATTAGAATATTTGGGAAGTGCTCAAGGAAACCTTCGTACATGGGAGGCCATACGTCTAGGTTATTATATATATCATATGGCCACAGAATTATCCTTAGTTGACCCAATAGACCCCAAAGAAAAATAAGAAGATTACTATTATATTCTTCCCAATGGAAAGTCTTCTCCTAACATATCATTATCTCCACTGTCTCTAATTGAGAGTTATATTTCAAATAGACTCCAAGATTATATAGATAGTTCTGGTAGATATACTCAGCAAGTGGATGAGCACATCCATGTCTTATGATGACACGAGGTGGTATGTCATTAGACATCTTATATGACAGTGACAAAACACCCTTCCAACGTTGGGTTCACTTCACCCTAGTTGATTCGCCAAATATAACTACTAAACGATGACCACCGTTCTATTCCCCTGTTATCCCCCGCTCGACCCAGCTACACTCGTATTACCTGAAAGGAATTGTGAAGCAAAAGGGTGAGCACAACTTGCTCAGTAAAGAATGTCATGACTAATGATAAATAAATTATCAATAGCCTTCAACAGAAATAAATCAGAGATTTAGAACATATGGTATATGATAAAAAAATTTAACCATAGTTGCAGCGGAACGAGCAATCCATTAGAAGAGTCAAATAGACTATAAAGTCTATTATCTTCTCCATGTTAAAAGTCCACCAACAATGTTTTATCCCTATAACATCAATCAACAATTCTTGTCCACAATCACATGTATAACTCATAATCGTAATTGTTGTTCTAAATTCCTTTTCTCATCCAGGACAAAGATAATTTTTATCACCTGAAACATCAAAGATCATGGTTATACCAAATCACAGTTCATGTTCATAATCATACTAATACATTCATCTTTGCACTATGGCCAAAGATATACATCAACAAGTCATCTTTGCACTACAGGCCAAAGATATTCATCAACAAGTCATCTTTGCACTACAAGCCAAAGATATACATCAAACAGTCATCTTTGCACAACAGGCCAAAGATATTCATCAGTTGGTCATGTTAATCTAAACACATGTTCATCTTTGCACTATGGGCCAAAGATATTCATCAGAAATCATTCATCTTTACACTACAGGCCAAAGATATTCAGTTATATCATCATTTAGGACTGAGGATGATGAAAAATATTTCTAAAGAAACAAATCCAGTGAAACAAAATGACAAGGATTAAGGATTAAGGATTCGTACTTTGTTTTATCCATGTCCAAAAATACCTCAAAAATAATCATAGTGGTGTAAAATTCAAGAATGATCAAAACATAGATACAATCAAAGCTAGTATCCACAATAGATATTTTAGACAAAAAGAAGAAATTTTATTTTTTGGTGAATAGTGCCATATTCGTGAATAGTGTCGTATACGTGAATAGTGCCGTATACGTGAATAGTAACTCCAACACCAGAAGATAGAAATTTCACAAAAAATATCATCACGCTTCGTGAATAGTACTCGTGAATAGTAACTCATGAATAGTAACTCGTGTATAGTAACTCATGAATAGTAACTCATGAATAGTAACCCCGACATGAAAAAGTTCCAAATTTGAAAAAAATTTCCAACCAACATTCTGGCATAATGATATTGAAGAAATAATATCATTTTAGAAGAAAATAACCTCCCTTACAATCCCCTAAAATCACTTACTATCCCTTACCTCAAAAGAGCAGTACTTCTGACTGGAATAACGCTGAACGAACTTGTACCGTATAGAAACACTCAAGATATCAAAATACTCACATGAATACACTCGATAATATAGAGAGAGAAATAGAGAGAAAACTTCAGTTTCTAGTGTGATTTTCAATTTTAACCTAAGCACCTATTTATAGGAAATTGCTTAGAACACCAAAGCAGAAAATTGAATAATATATATATATATATATATATATATATATATATATATATATATATATATATAATCATGCACACCTTGGACAATCTGAATTCAGCCTCCTAATCACATGTTTAATGAGTTTCAAAAATGAAAAAAAACATTTTTGTAATTAAAAATATTTTAAACTTGTAAAAATTAATTATTTCAGAACTTCAATAATTCATAATAAATTGTCCTTTTGTCCTAAAATTCAAATCTCACAAATTTTTATAGGAAATTCAATTCTCTACAACTTTGCAGAAGAAAGTTTTTCCAAATTCCAAACAGAAATTGACCGAAATCCACAAACGGGTGATTTTATAGGCCACTACAAAAAAAAGGGTCAGTGGCGATGGGGTTATGGGCGACGGCGGTTTTATCGTCGATAATGATGTCCATGCCGACGATTATGCCGTCGTTAATGTGTACCGTCGGTAATGACAATTTCCCAGGAGAAAATTTGGAGCGAAAAGTTGGCGGTGGAGGGAAAACTCATTGGCGACGGACGTAATGTTCAAGGCGACGGCCAGGCCGTCGAGAATGACTTACTAGCGACGGGGATATATCGATGGACGTGCCGTCGATAATGAGTCTTATATTTTCAGTCCAGGCTCGCGACGGCAACGACTCCTTTTGTTCCCTCTTTCTGATTTTTTTTCTCCCAATTCGAATTTCGCTCCCAATTCGCCCATTTCGCTCAATTGATTCTCTATTTTGCTCAATTGATTTCTCCTATTTTGCCCAGTTCACCCATTTCTCTCAAACCCCTACTGCTCGTCCCTTTTCCGGCCCTCTCTCGTTCATCCCTCCTGTTCACCAGCCGGTTACTTCTCCCTCTTCATTTTCCCTCTTCCTCGCTACTGTTCTTCTTTCTCTTCACTGGAATTTACACGCCACACACACAACATACATCAGGAGCTAGGGTTTTGACAGTAAAAGGGCTTCGTTTCTCTTCAGGTAATGATATAACACAACTCTTGGACTAAGCCCAAAAAGGTATGTATTAATTTGTGTGCAGTGTAAATTGTTAGCTTATCAAATGTTCTTCATTTTTCGGTGCAATGTAAATTGTTATTGTTCTTCATTTTTGGTGCAGTGTAAATTGTAAATTATTAACAGTCTTGAGCTACTATTCTTCATTTTCGGTGCTATGTAAATTATTAGATTATCAAATGTGTTTGATTCAGTTTTAATTAATGAAAAATTTGTATCAAATGCATCAATTGACTGGAAATTTGTAATGTGTAAATATATATATTTCGGTGCAATGTAAATTGATAGCATATTTTTGTCTCTGATTTGAGGAGTACACTCACATTGGTGAATCTCTTTAACAACCTTTTTTCTTTTGTTTTACTGTATTATATTCTCTTTTCTTTTACACATGTTTGGGTTTATAATATTTTGAGACATGATTCTAAATGAACTCTGTTTATTGACTGTCTCTTGTTATATGCATCAACATTATCACCTAAAAATTCTTTGTTGATCAAAAGTACTTAAAGTCATTAGTGTATATGTATATTATTGGAAATAGATACCCACACCATATTCTTTTCAAGTATATATGTACCAAGTAACAAATGTTGAATTAATTTCTATTTTGTGATAGTAGTTGAAATCTTTTCTTAATGTTTTTATAACTGGATTCTTGTATATTCTAGATTTTCCAAATTCATTTAGCAACTGTACTTCTTGAAGGTAGTTCAAAATCTTATACGTAATTATAACTCTTGTTCTAGCTCAACTATTAGATGTTAAAACTTCTGGTCTGGTTTCTCCGAGCTGTTGAAGGGGAAAAACTCAAACATTCGAACCTCTATAGTTATAAACCTAGGTTCAGTCGAGGCTGTAGACCTGGGATCAATGTATAGAGGCTGCATTATATAATTATGTCCTTGAGCTCTATATTTGTCTCGACCAATAGTTTGGGGCTTAGTTTGTATATATATGGGGGAGATTTGGGGGAAATTAAAGGGTCGTTTGGAATTTGGATAGCCTTTTTAAATCTGTTTTCAAAAACTAGTTGGCATTAAAAACATCAAAACAAACTAACATTGAAAACACAATGCATTGAAAAACTGTAAAACATTTGTTTATAGTTGTCAATGTTTTTGAGTATGTTGCTAATTAAATATGAGTAAGAGTAAAATATGTAGGAACACATTCGTTTATAGTTGACATTGTCAATTTTTTTACAATTATAAAATGACATGACACATGCATATTTTTATATAGTTTAGGAAGCTTAGAAACCCGTTTGAGATTCACTTAGTAGGAGTGAATCTCAAATAGTCCCCGTTTTGGGACTGTTCTTGTATGTTTCGATCTCACTTAGGTCGGTGTTAACGACTTGAGCACGTCTTTATATTTTTTGAATTTTCGGTCAGTATATATCTCTTGATGTTCTTCGGGTGCATATTTAGACTACGATGTGTTAGTCTATTTCGTGTACTTGAAGACCATGGGGAGGTGCTGCCGAAAATTCAGAAAAATGTAAAGATGTGTTCAAGTTGTTGGCATCAGTGAGGCGACACATCCGGGAATGGGATAGAAGCCTGACCCGTTAGAGTGGGAGATGAAGTTAGGAAACTTATAAGCTTGCATATACATTAACTTGGAGACTTGATTGTGTTTGTCTAACTTTCCATATATATAGCAGACAGTTGTCCGAGATGTCTGTTGATCGAAGTTGGATGGAACGTAGGGTAGCCACTGATAGGAGTGGGCTTAGCTCTGAGTATCGTAGTGGGGTTGAACAGTTTCTCAACTTCGCGTTTGAGCAAGTCAGCGGCGATGAGATCAGATGTCCTTGTAAGAGGTGTGTGAATGAAGTGTGGAAGGAAAGGAGTGATGTCATGTGCGACTTATTTGCGTATGGGTTCAAGCAGGGTTATACGACATGGATCTATCATGGGGAAACCTGGTTGGATGAACATGAATCAGAACCGGAATCCAGAGGTGACGAAAACTTTGACTATACTAACATGATAGTCGAAGCTGCTGGTTCGTACTTTCAGTGGAATACAGACAGGGATGGCAGTAGCGTCGAGCAAGAGCCGAATGATGGGGCTAAGGGTTTCTATGAGTTATTGCATGAAGCAGCGACACCACTGTATGACGGGCACGAAAAACACACCGTCTTATCTCCTGTGACTAAGTTTTTACACTTCAAGAATGAGCATGACTGTAGCGAGAGAGGTTTTAATGAACTGTTAAGCATTGTGAAGGAGTGTTTACCTGCAGGCAATAAGTTACCGGAGTCATACTATGATGTGAAGAAAATGGTCAAAAGGCTCAATCTAGGGTATGAGAAGATTGATGCTTGTGAGAATGACTGTATGTTGTATTAAGGTGATGTCAATAAAGATAAGAGGTCGTGTGATATTTGTGGTACAAGTAGATACTGTGAGCAGCGCAAGAAAAAGGGAAAAGACGTGCCGAGAAAGATCTTACGTTACTTTCCCATTGCCCCGAGGCTTCAGCGGTTGTTCATGTCAATACATACCGCCGAGGATATGAGGTGGCACTCTACACGGGACATAGTCGAAGGTCAACTGACGCACCCGGCAGATGGGCTTGAGTGGAAAAATTTTGATAACAAGCACCCCTCGTTTGCTGAAGAGGTTCGCAATGTTAGGCTTGGACTTGCTACGGATGGGTTTAATCCGTTTAACGGGTCTTACACAAAGCCCTACTCAACTTAGCCGGTGATTATTGTGGTGTATAACCTCCCGCCTTCGATGTGCATGAAAGATCCCTACATGTTCATGCCTTTACTGATTCCGGGTGATAAGAGTCCAAGTAAAGACATCAATGTATACCTCAGGCCGTTAGTTGATGAGTTGAAGATGTTGTGGGAAAAAGGGGTTCAAACTTATGATGTATCTCTTAAGCAGAACTTTGACATGAGGGCAGCTTTACTGTGGACAATAAATGACTTCCCGGCGTTAGGAATGATCAGTGGATGGTCGACTCATGGGGGCTTATCATGTCCCGTGTGCATGGGGTCAGTTAAAGCTGTGCGGCTCAAACATGGGGGGAAAATGAGTTTCTTCGCAACATCCAGACAGTTTTTGCCGATTGAACATCGTTATCGACGGATGAGTAGACAATTCAATCGAAAAACAGAGAAACGTCAAGTACCTGGCCGTCTTTCTGGGTCAACAGTGTTGAGTTGGATTAGTCATTTGAAGTTTCCACCTCCAGGGAAGAATCACAGATTAGAGCGAGCTTATGGTTACGGTAAGGTTCACAACTGGACACACAGATCCATGTTCTTTGACCTGCCTTATTGGGCTACACTCTGCATCCGTCATTGTTTAGATCCGATGCATACTGAGAAGAACGTATTTGATAATATTTTTTATACAGTCATAGATGCCACTGGTAGAACAAAGGACAACAACAAGTCGAGGCTTGATTTGGTAGAAATGAACATTAGGGAAGATTTGTGGCTGTATCAGGAGGGTAGTAAGACGGTAACGCCTAAAGCTGAATATACTTGACCAGGGAACAGTTGATATTGATATGTAATTGGATTAGTGGACTGAAGCTCCCAGATGGATATTCTTCGAATATAGCAAGGTGTTATAAAGTTGAAGAGCTGAAGTTTTGGGGTCTCAAAAGTCATGATTGTCACGTATTCATGCAGAAGCTGATCCCTGTGGCATTTATCGACTTGTTACCGAAACGTGTGGTTGAAGCACTGACAGAGCTTTCTAATTTCTTCAGAGATCTATGCTTGACGGAGCTTCAGGTCAAAGACATAGATAAAATGGAGATACAGATAGTGGAAATAATGTGCAAGTTAGAAATGATCTTCCCTCCATCGTTTTTTAATTCAATGGAGCATTTACCTATTCACTTGCCATACGAAGCTAAGTTTGGCGGACCCGTACAATATAGATGGATGTATCCATTTGAGAGGTAATGACATTAATGTTTTTAATACGGTAAAATGTTCATTATTTTTTTGTTAATCTATATATCACATAGGTATATGCGACGTCTAAAGAAAAAGGTGAAGAATAGAGCCCGTGTAGAGGGGTCGATTGCTGAAAGTTATGTTATGGAGGAACTTGTTAATTTCTGCTCGTTGTACTTTGAGCCGAATGTTCATACGAAGCACAATCGCTTACGTCGGAATCAGGCTGTTGCGCACGAGGAAAATGGAGAATTAACTGCCTTTAGTCATCCTGTACGCCCATTCGGCGGTAAAAAAAGGCGATTCTTGACCGATAGTGAGTATGCAGCTGCCACATTGTATGCACTTGTCAACATGAATGAAGTAGCGCCATACATTAAGTAAGTAGTCATAACTATATATGTCTGGTGTAATTGTGTCAAGTTCCTTTCCAAACACATTGAGTATATAACTATTGTGCAGTCAATATGATGTTGAAGTACGTGAAGCGAATCCGAGTATATCGGACGAGGATTTGCAAAATTTGAGAAATGGAGAATTTGTGCAATGGTTTAAGGATCATGTAAGTCTAACCTTTAAACGTTTAATGAATCTACCATCATAGACTTATTCTTATGGCGTAATTAACTTTAGAATATGTTGTGTTAATGTACATTAGGTCCTCGCTGATGAGTTAGCTGACAATCGACTAAAGCTTATAGCCGACGACCCCGAAAGATCTGTAGATACTTATACATGTTGCATTGTCAACGGTTACAGATTTAAGTGTTGCGATATTGGGGAAGTCGCTTCTGCTGATTCTGGTGTTGTGGTGAAAGGTAGCTGCTACGATAACATTTGGGATGACTGGTATGGACGATTGCTAGAAGTTGTCGTTCTCAAATATTGGGGTCATAAAGAATTAGTTTGCTTCAAATGTCATTGGTTTGATGTTCAGAATGGAGTTAAAGTAGATAAAAAATCAGGACGGGTGATTGTTAATGTTAAGTCAAAACTAAGACTGATGAGTGGTATGGACGAGCCTTTTATTTTAGCAAGTCAAGCGACACAGGTGTACTACGCGCGGAGTGTTAAGACTCCTTCAAGCCCATGGCATGCTGTTATAACCACCAAAGCCCGTGGTTTTCAAGGCACAACTCCTCGTCCAGACGATGAACCTTTACAAGTCGAGTCTACTAGTGTCACACCTGCTGTTGTGACAATTATTAGTGAGTCTAGTGAAGAAGAGGATGATGTTATCACTGTCGAAAGTGAAGATGATGTTGTTGAGGAGGTAAATATAATTGAAGAAATCGTTGAAGACGACGAAGATGGTAATGACAACGATAGTGAAGATCTACTGCTCGAAGATGACGATTCTGATATTGATGGCTTTGACGATATAAATGATTAGGAGTATGTACTATTTGTGTCAGTTTAGTTGTATTCAAATGTAATAGTTTGTAGTAGTGCAATCATTATCTTCAACTTATATTAATCTACTAAATAAGGCGTTGAGTTGTTTTATGAGTATGTACTATTTATGTTGCATTCTTTTAATTGTATTTGTATGTAGGTTACTATTTATGTTGCATTCTTTTAATTGTATTTGTATGTAGGTTACTATTTATGCTGCATTCTTTTAATTGTATCTGTATGTTATCCTTTATGTTATCCCTCTTTTACTGTATGTTGCATTCTTTTAGTTGACAGTATACATACATATGGCGCGCACACCACACGGCGATCGTGGTGGGCGTGCAGGTCGTGGGGGCCGTGGAGATTCTACGCGTGATGATCAGACGGGATCGTCAGGTATAATTATATATGTTATTGGGATACACCTTATTATTTTTTATTTTATATTATATTGACATTATATTCGTTTATATAAATATTGATGTATTTCAATACATAGGTGATCGACGTAGGCCTCCGCGTGGACTAGCACGTGGCTTGCTAGGGAATCCCCCCCAGGCGCCTCTTATATGTCGTGTTGGGACTCATAAGTAATTTCATAATCCTATATAATATTACTATAATATATCGTATTTAGTTCTTATATATTTTTTGTAATTTTCAATTTCAACTGTAGTATCCTTGACGCCACGCCAAGGAACACGTTGCTTGGGATCGTCCGCAACCGATTTTCAAGCCCGTGGATGAGGTGGGCAGATGTGGATGATCGTACACGTCAGTTGATTATTGCTGAATTTAAGGTAGGATGTCAATCATTCATATGATGTTACCTCTTTGATTTATGTAATCTCTTTGATTTATGTTGTCTACTAAACTTCTTAATGTGTAATGTGCAGAGATATTATCGTTTTGAGGACGGGCAGGAAGACCATGGCATGACTGTTCTGCACAGATACCTAGAGATGAATTGGCACAAGTGGGTCTACGATTAGAAGAAAAATGCCCAGACGAAGATGGCTAATGGACAGACACTTAAGGATGTCCGGCCAGATTTCATATCTGCTGCAGTGTGGGACCAGATGTGCAGCATTTGGGACGGCGAGGCCTTCAAGAAGATATCGGCACAGCGTTCAGCTGCCCGACAGCAGAGTCGTCTCCCACACTGCACTGGGTCTCAGTCGTACGACCTATACCGGGAGAGACTTGAGGTGAGTTTAAAGCATGCACCCTCCCGCTTGGAGTTTTGGTGGCACGCCCACCAAAAGAAAGGTGACGGTGGTTATATCTCACCTGAGGCAGAACGCATTGCTGTAAGTTATTTAATTCTCTTATTTAATATGTATTTAAAATTCGGATATTCTTTTATATTATTTCATTTTATACTTTGCGTAACATCCCATTTATTATACATGTTTTTTGTCAGCGACGGTTCAAAGATCTTGTAGTGGCCCGGAGCAGCCAGAGAGGTGACACTCCAGTAGACGAGTCTACGCGTACAGACGAGGAGATAGAGGACTGGCTGCAGGCTACAGGGGGACCGAAGAAGGGTAGAGTTGTGGGCATTCCCCATGTCCCAGCTTATACCCTAGTCCCTGCTGCGAGATCTCGACGACGCCCTCCCACTGGAGGTAGTGGTGCGAGTGGATCGGGCGCCGGCCCTTCATTATCCGATGACTTCTTCCGGCGGATCATAGAGGGGTGCATGTCAAGCGGTGTAGTGCAGTCAGGCGCACCATCACGCGAGCGGATCTATCAGCTGGCTCAGGAGGTTGTCCACGGCTCTATCGATCCTACAGCTACCGTTGACGATCTCATTGGTGTAGTACGGGAGGAGGCCATACGCGTGTGTGCAGTTGTCTTGGCCAACATCTTCCCACCACATATTCGACAGGTAAAAATAATTAAATTATGTATTTCCTTATTTAATTTATGTAATTTGTAATTGTATTGCTTAGATAAACATAAGATAAAACCCTAACGCCACGCAAACACACACACAGCACCGCGTAGGTATTAGACACGCGTTACAACTGACGGTACTCGATTCCGACATACGGAGACCGAGTTATCGCCTAGTTTGCGAAACTGAACCACACTTAGCCAAAAAGCCGAAAAAGACCCCGAAACCCGCATCGTCTGTCCGAACGCCATGCAAACACACACACAGCACCGCGTAGGTATTAGACACGCGTTACAACTGACGGTACTCGATTCCGACATACGGAGACCGAGTTATCGCCTAGTTTGCGAAACTGAACCACACTTAGCAAAAAAGCCGAAAAAGAGCCCGAAACCCGCATCGTCCGTCCGAACGCCACGCAAACACACACACAGCACCGCGTAGGTATTAGACACGCGTTACAACTGACGGTACTCGATTCCGACATACGGAGACCGAGTTATCGCCTAGTTTGCGAAACTGAACCACACTTAGCCAAAAAGCCGAAAAAGAGCCCGAAACCCGCATCGTCCGTCCAAACGCCACGCAAACACACACACAGCACCGCGTAGGTATTAGACACGCGTTACAACTGACGGTACTCGATTCCGACATACGGAGACCGAGTTATCGCCTAGTTTGCGAAACTGAACCACACTTAGCCAAAAAGCCAAAAAAGAGCCCGAAACCCGCATCGTCCGTCCGAACGCCACGCAAACACACACACGGCACCGCGTAGGTATTAGACACGCGTTATAACTGACGGTACTCGATTCCGATATACGGAGACCGAGTTATCGCCTAGTTTGCGAAACTGAACCACACTTAGCCAAAAAGCCGAAAAAGAGCCCGAAACCCGCATCGTCCGTCCAAACGCCACGCAAACACACACACAGCACCGCGTAGGTATTAGACACGCGTTACAACTGACGGTACTCGATTCCGACATACGGAGACCGAGTTATCGCCTAGTTTGCGAAACTGAACCACACTTAGCCAAAAAGCCGAAAAAGACCCCGAAACCCGCATCGTCTGTCCGAACGCCATGCAAACACACACACAGCACCGCGTAGGTATTAGACACGCGTTACAACTGATGGTACTCGATTCCGACATACGGAGACCGAGTTATTGCCTAGTTTGCGAAACTGAACCACATTTAGCCAAAAAGCCGAAAAAGAGCCCGAAACCCGCATCGTCCGTCCGAACGCTACGCAAACACACACACAGTACCGCGTAGGTATTAGACACGCGTTACAACTGACGGTACTCGATTCCGACATACGGAGACCGAGTTATCGCCTAGTTTGCGAAACTGAATCACGCTTAGCCAAAAAGCCGAAAAAGAGCCTGAAACCTGCATCGTCCGTCCGAATGCCATGCAAACAACACACAGCACCGCGTAGGTATTAGACACGCGTTACAACTGACGGTACTCGATTCCGACATACGGAGACCGAGTTATTGCCTAGTTTGCGAAACTGAACCACATTTAGCCAAAAAGCCGAAAAAGAGCCTGAAACCCGCATCGTCCGTCCGAACGCCACGCAAACACACCCACAGTACCGCGTAGGTATTAGACACGCGTTACAACTGACGGTACTCGATTCCGACATACGGAGACCGAGTTATCGCCTAGTTTGCGAAACTGAACCACAATTAGCCAAAAAGCCGAAAAAGAGCCCGAAACCCGCATCGTCCGTCCAAACACCACGCAAACACACACACAGCACCGCGTAGGTATTAGACACGCGTTACAACTGACGGTACTCGATTCCGACATACGAGGACCGAGTTATCGCCTAGTTTGCAAAACTGAACCACACTTAGCCAAAAAGCCGAAAAAGAGCCCGAAACCCGCATCGTCCGTCCGAACGCCACGCAAACACACACACACAGCATCGCGTAGGTATTAGACACGCGTTACAACTGACGGTACTCGATTCCGACATACGAGGACCGAGTTATCGCCTAGTTTGCGAAACTGAACCACACTTAGCCAAAAAGCCGAAAAAGAGCCCGAAACCCGCATCGTCCGTCCGAACGCCACGCAAACACACACACAGCACCGTGTAGGTATTAGACACGCGTTACAACTGACGGTACTCGATTTCGACATACGAGGTCCGAGTTATCGCCTAGTTTGCGAAACTGAACCACACTTAGCCAAAAAGCCGAAAAAGAGCCTGAAACCCGTATCGTCCGTCTGAACGCCACGCAAACACACACACAGCACCGCGTAGGTATTAGACACGCGTTACAACTGCCGGTACTCGATTCCGACATACGAGGACCGAGTTATCGCCTAGTTTGCGAAACTGAACCACACTTAGCCAAAAAGCCGAAAAAGAGCCCGAAACCCGCATCGTCCGTCTGAACGCAACGTAAACACACTTGCGAAACTGAACCACACTTGTAGAACACAAACTAAAATAATATAAATATGATCTATTTTGGGGACTCCGTTATTAATATTTTAATTTTGTAGGGTCTTGTTGATGAGACTCGTGGAGGTGGAGATGGCGGCACAGGTGATGCTCGTGGAGGAGATGGTGATGATTTCCGAGCTGATGCGGATGAGACTATGGAGGATGGAACTGGCGATGGAACAGAGATTCCTGATCTTGAGCAGTAGTTGTTTATATTTATATTTTGACTTTCATGTATGTATTTAGCTTTTGAGTTGTATAGATTTGAGTTTGGTATCTAATTATATTAATTGTTGATAGTAAAAGATATGATTGTTATTGATATGCGTATATTGTCATTATTTATTTTTCTTAGTTTATAACAGGTACAATGTATATGTAAATGAACAGGGGAATTTTGCAATTTTATTATTTTTTTTAAAGTGGGTCATTGGCGACGGGACCATTGGTGACGGCCATGCCGTCGGCAATGACTCATAGGCGACGGCACGCCGTCGGTAATGACCCCGTCGCCAATGACCCACTTGCCGACGGCGAACGACGGGAGACCGGGGCGACGACCCATACGGCGACGGTACGGGCGACGGACATTGCCGTCGCCAATGACCTCATTGTCGACTGCAATAGGGTCATTGGCGACGGCACCTGCCGTCGGCAATGACCTTATTTTTTGTAGTGGGCTATAATCAAATTTCAGTCAAAAAATGGGGTCCACCGACACATAAAACATGCTTTAAATATTTTTGATAACAAAAATACTCCTCCACATATACTCATATATCTTACATTCATTGTAAAAATATCATCATTATTATATTATTAAATGAATTATTTTATCAGAAAAAGATAAAATTTCAATTTTCAACAATTGTCATATTAAAAATTTTCTCTATCTATATCCATATAAAATCACTAATTTCCTTATCATATAAATCAATAATTAATTATTCACAAATAATATTACAGAAACACAATACTGACAACCAGGCAGTTTCCAGGAAAGAGAAGGCTTTCACAATACTCACCCTTAACTTTAACCTTTTATCAATTTAACCATTTACTGAATTGTAATTATAAGAAAAATTGAATACTTTTATTTCATAAAATTCGGGGTCTTACAATAGCGACACTAAGAGTCGTTGTTGGTGTTCTTGGTGCTCAAAAACACTCACATTCAGTGTTCAAGGGGTTAACTTTGACCGCCTTTGATTCCCAGTATATTCATGTTCTGGGCTAGCTAAAACCTTTAATCGTGTAGTGTTTATGTAACACTACAGTTATCAGTCATCATTTAGGTCATGCAACAAACCATCAAGAAGATCTGATCTCCCAAACTTGCTGTCAGACAACTCCTGGGCTTTCTGGGTATCCCAGAAACCCAGGCAGCTTCAGGGTACCATTTTCCAAGCAAAATTAATCTAGGTTCCAGTCATGATATATGTGATATTATGGTTCGTACATGTAGTATACATAACAAGGAACAACGACATATCAATATTGCAGTCCAACAATAACACAATCACAATTTATCAAGCGGTCAAACTATGTCAGAAATTACGACACCCCCAAATCCGGGTTACTTGACTCCCGAGTTTGGTGCTCACGATCCACAATATAAATAACATCTAACTACCCAATTAATTATAAATAGACCTATAAACCACATTAACTGATATAGTTGATACATTCGTCCCAGGTTATCTAACCTTTATAATACAAACATATCCTTTAGATATACAAAAGTGGTTTACAAATACAACATAATATATATGTTAAACACAACTATCACAGTATAGCACCTTTGCCTTTTATCTTCATAGCTCCTCTGGCTTCTTCGTTCCTAGCTAAAATGTTTTATTTAGCAAGGGTGAGCAACAAATTTGCCCCGTAAGTTAAGATATACAATAAATGTATCAGAATCAAGACAACAAACTATCTAATTCGATAGAATAACTACAAAGTTCGGGGAACTTTGAAATAACTGAACAATTTGTTCTTCTCTGAATAATCTTCTCACAACCTAGGCAACAAGTTAACGAAAGTATACAATGCTTTCAAAGTTTATACGATATTCTAATGAATAATCAAGAATCAATTCTACACAATAACAAAGTGGAATATTTTTCAGATTTATGCTGAGTGGTCACACAAGACCTTGAACTTTTCCTCTAGAATAGATATCAAAGATTTACTTTGATTTATACACAGGTGTGTCAGATAACCATAAAGATTAAATCATACTCCTCTGCAAGTATAATAACTGATCAGCTTTATTATACCCAATATTATGCATAATATTCAAATATAGCGCGCAATAGTCGAATTTACGACAAATAAAATGTTCCCTTTGTATAAAAGGTTGTTCTTCTCAGTCACGGAATCAAAATTTGATTTAACAACAAAATACTATGATTTCAATATCTAATCATTTTTCTTCTCCTCTCGAACCTATTAGGTTTTAACAAATGTTCGTCTTGCCAAAAAAATTGGCTAAGACATTTCTCAACACAATTTAACAATAGACGGAAATTATCTGTACTATTTACAATCAATAATAACTTCTACGGATATGAATTGCCAATAGTAGTTATTCTACAAGTATATTCTCAGAATCAATAATTCAATTTGAATTAATAATCATGCACTAACTGCGAATAATCAACAATAAATCATTGGATGTGGTCTAATTAACAATAATTAACCACCATAATAATTTCACAATATTAACTTAAGGTTGAGTTAAGGAAACTTGTCTCTTCCGCTGATTACAGCTACACAATAAACTTATCTGCTTTCGTAAGACCTATAACCAATAATATCGGTCTAACAATTAGCACAATATTTCATAACATGCAACACTGTAATTCACAGTCAAACTCCTCCTAAACACATTACCACATAGTCACATCAGTGTTTATAACCTATATAAACACTTAACATGTCTAACTATTTTGGTCTGGTTGGACTTCGGTCCATTCTCGGTGTTCTGGTCACCTTATCCGACAAATAACACGGTTATTGTCAAGTAAATTCATTTCCTAAGCTTCAATATTATTTTAGATAAGTCAAATATCATTAATAATATTTTTCGTAAGCTTTTAATAATTTATAAGCAAATATTATAATTTATAATAATTTTTTAAACACTGAAATCATTTTTAAATGATTTAAATATCAAATAAATTCATCATCATTAATATTTAATAATATTAAAATATTAATGACATACTTGTCAAAATATTAAAAGTTATTATTAATAACTTAAAATATTTTTAAATCCTCAATATTCTACTTAAATGATTTTTAAAGTAATTAAAATAATTTTTAAATCATCATCGTTAATATCTAAATATTAATGAAATTATTTTCCAAATATTAAAAGCCATTAATTATAACTTAAAATATTTTTAAATCATTTTTTCTCATTTTTAAATGATTTTTAAATTAATATAATCATTTTTAATCTATTTATTTAATATAATAATTAAATAAATCTAACATCATTAATATTAATTTATTAATGAGAATTCTCCAAAAATATTAAAAATTATATGTTATAATTCAAAATATTTTCTAACACTTTATTCTCATTTAAAATAATTTTTCAATCATTAAAATAATTTTATCTTATTTATTTAATTTAATAATTAAATAAATCTAATATCATTAATATTAAATTATTAATTAAAATTCTCTAAAATATTAAAAGTTACTTTTTATAACTCAAAATATTTTTAAATACTTTATTCATATTTAAAATGATTTTTAATAATATTAAATCATTTTTTTGTATTTTATTTAATACACTAATTAAATAAATTAAATACCTTTAATATTTAAATAATTATAAATATTAAAGAAAAATATTCCAATTGGTCAAAAATTATTTATCATAATTTAAAATAATTTTTAAAACCATTTTTAATAATTTTTATAATTTATTTTTAAATAATTTTCAAACAATTAGAAATTAGAAAATAATAATACTGTCTCTAAAGATCTTTAGCGACACTAAGCGTCGCTGTTGGTGTTCTTGAGCTCAAGAAAACTGACAGCTTCGTTATCAACATACCAAGTTTGACCAGCTTTAGATTTTATTCCATGCATGATCTAGGCCAACTTAAACCTCGATTGTGTAACTGAAATGTAACACTACAATTCAGTCTTTGAATTAGAATTTTATTTAACAACGAAATACGATGATTTCAATATTTAATCTCTTCTCTTCTCTTCTCAAACTTATCAAGTTTTCATTTTCGATCTAGTCGAAACAATTGGCATCGATTTATCAATAATAATTGAATTCTCTTATCTTCTCTTCTTGAACCTATCAAGTTCTAAAAAAATATTCGTCCAGACATTTCTCAACACGATTCAACAATAGACAAGAATTATCTGTACTATTTGCATTCACTAATAAATTATACGGATGTGAATATCCAATAACAATTATTTGACAAATATATATTCTCGGAATCAATAATTCAATTTGAATTAACAAACATACACTAACTGCGAATAATCAACAATAAATTCTTGGACGTGGTCTAATCAATAATAATTAACCACCATATTAATTTAAACAAATGCAACTCAAGGTTGAGTTAAAGAAACTTGCCTTCCGCGTTGATTAATACTACACAATAAACTTATCTGTGTTTGAAAGACCTATAATAATAATATCGGTCTTACGATTAGCACAATAATTCACAACACACAATACTATAATTTACAGTCAATACTGCTCTTAGATACATTACCACATAGTCACATCAGTGTTTATAACTTATATAAACACTTATCAAGTCTAACTAGTTCGGTCTGGTTGGACCTCGGTCTATTCTCGATGTACTGGTCACCCTATCCGACAATTAACACTTTTATTGTCAATTCAACTTGGTCTCTAAGCTTCAATATTATTTTAGATAAGTCAATTATCCTTTATAATATTTTTCGGAGGCTTTTAATAATTTAGAAATAATTATTAAAATTTATAATAATTTTTCAAACACTTCAATCATTTTTAAATGATTTAATTGTCAAATAATCTTATCATTATTAATATTTAATAATATAAAAATATTAATTTTATACTTGTCAAAATATTAAAGTTATTATTAATAACTTCAAATATTTTTAAATCATCAATATTCTTACTTAAATAATTTTTAAAATAATTAAAATCATTTTTAAACCATCACCATTAATATTTAACTATAATAAATTTATCATAAAAATTGTAAAAGTCATTAATTATAGCTTAAAATATTTTTATATCATTTTTCTCATCTTTAAATTATTTTTTAATCAATAAAATCATTTTACCATCATTTATTTAATTTAATAATTAAATAAACCTAATCTCATTAATATTAATTTATTAATGAGAAATCTCTGAAAATATTGAAAATTATATTTTATAATTCAAAATATTTTCTAACACTTTATTCTCATTTAAAATGATTTTTAATTCAATAAAACCATTTTTAACTCATTTATTTAATATGATAATTAAATAAATCTAGTATCATTAATATTAAATTATTAATGAAAATTCTCAAAAACTATTAAAAGTTAAATTGTATAACTCAAAAATTTTTTAAACACTTTATTCTTATTTAAAATAATTTTGATAATATTAAAATCATTTTTCTCTAATTTATTTAATATATTAATTAAATAAATTAAATACCATTAATATTCAAATAATTATAAATATTAATGAAAAATATCCCAAATAATTAAAAGTTATTTTTCATAATTTAAAATAAATTTTAAAATTATTTTTGTAATTTTTAGAATTTATTTTCTATTTTTAATTAATTTCTAAAAAATCAGAAATTAAAAATATTAGAAACCATCGCTATAGCCTATAGCGACACTAAGCGTCGTTGTTGGTGTTCTTGGTGCTCAAGAACACTGACATTCAGTGTTCAAGGGGTTAATTTTGATTGCCTTTGATTTTCAGTATATTCATGTTCCGAGCTAGCTAAAACCTTAATCGTGTAATGTTTATGTAACACTACAGTTATTAGTAATCATTTAGGTTATGCAACAAACCATCAGAAATATAAGCATTGAGGATGATGACAATTATATCTATGCACATAAATCAAAGATGACTTTCATCACAATATAAGCATGAGGATAGTGACAATGATATAAGAATTCAATTAAAAGAAAGAAAATGATAAATTTTTAAAGATTTATAATTTAATTTATCCAAAATTCAATAATATCCAAATTGTCAACATGATACTGCTTTCTGGAGTAAAAATCAAGAATAATATCCATGTATCAAAAATAATTTGGACAGAAAAGAAATAAATTTTTTGGTGAATAATACCCCGTGAATAGTGCCATGTGAATAGTACTTCAAGAATAGTACCTCGTGAATAGTACCCCGACATGAAAAGTACCCCGAATACCCGAGTGAATAATATTTGAGTGAATATTAATCGGGTAAATAGTAACCCGTAAATAGTAACTCGTGAATAGTACCCCAACATGAAAAGTCCCCCGACATGAATAATCAAGTGAATAGTACCCGTGAATATTTGAGTGAATAGTACCCCGGCATGAATACCCGAGTGAATAATATTTTAGTAAATAGTAATCGGGTGAATAGTACCTCGTGAATAGTACCTCGGGTGAAAATATTGATATTTAATTAGAAAGTTCATGTGAGACCCCGAATTTTATGAAATAAAAGTATTCAATTTTTTTTATTTTGGTGAATAGTTAAATTGATAAAAGTTTAAAGTTAAGGGTGACATTTGAAAATTTTTCAAAGTAAGCAAGTTGTCATAAAATAATCGGTGGTAAAATACGTGTGGTTGCATAGTAGCACACATTATTGATTATTAATGCTTATGCGAGAAGTCACTCAGTTTGATTTAATTATTGTCAATATTTTATATATTGTTAAATCAATAATTGAGATGACAGAATTATTAATATTATTATTTGCAATATTAACGATGTCTAGAAGTTCTGCCAATGAGAGGTTTGGTCACCTAATTGCTCGTCAATAGGGAGAAATCCTTATTAGAAAGCCCCCTCTTTCCTGGGAACGACCTGGTCGATTAATAGTGTGAATTATGATATTAATGATGAGTTTTATTTTATTAGTATTATTAATGTAATAAAACAGAAAAGCTTTTTATATAAAACAGAATACTTTTATAAAATTATTTGTTTTATTAAGTAATAATTAGAATATATTATATTTTATTATGCATAGTATTTTGCATAGTAAAATCTTTTTATATAAAATAGAATACTTTTATAAAATTATTTGTTTTATTAGGCAATAATTAGAATATATTATATTTTATTATGCATAGTATTTGCATAGTGCCTGCATAGTGTTTACATAGTAAAATCCTTTTATATAAAATAGAATACTTTTATAAAGTTATTCGTTTTATTAGATTATAAATAGAATATATTATATTTTATTGTAAATCAATCTAGACTGTCCGTTTAAAAGTGAATCAATTTAGACCATTCATGAATTAGTTACTATTCAATCCATTCTTCTATAAATAGAAGCTCATTCCTTCATTATTTCTTACGAATTCACTGAAACTCTAGAGAGAGAAACTGTAGAGAATTCTTTTTCTATAATCTTGAGCGTATTTTCTGTTTAAGAAAGCTTTGAGCGTAGTGTAAGTTTCTTCAAGTATATCTCCGCCCTACTCGTCGGAGTATTATTCTTTATAAGGTAAGGAATATTATTTGTTGTACTTGTAATGGGTATTATTTCTTTCGTATTCATGAAGAGAACTTCTGTTATTCCATTCTTTATTATTCTGTTGGAATAACTTGTTTATGCGAAGTACCACATACATGGTGAAATTCTGTTGTTATTCCATTCTTTATTATTCTGTTGGAATATTCTGTCGGTGGGGATTACACCTGACCTAGTTCTGTTCTTTATTATTCTGTTGGAATAATCTGTTATTGTGAAGTACCGCATATATAGTGATATTCTGTTGTTATTCCATTCTTTATTATTCTGTTGGAATATCCTGTTGGTGCGTTTACGCATGACCTGGTTCCATTATTTATTATTCTGTTGAAATAACCTGTCTGTGCGGTCTATCATATGCATGGTGAATTCTGTTGTTACTTCATTCTTTATTATCCTGTCGGAATATCCTGTCTGTGCGTTTACGCATGACCTGGTTCCATTCTTTATTATTCTGTTGGGAACAACATGTCTGTGCAGTCTATCGCACGCATGGTGAATCCTTCTGTTATTCCATTCTTTATTATTCTGTTGGAATAATCTGTTAATGTGGATTACCACATGCATGGTGAATGATCCTTTATATTCATTCCTTATTAAATTGTGAAAATGATCTATTTACGTTGATTATGATGAGAGTCATAATAAAAGCATTAGACTGATGAAATAATTGGTATATGTAGTATTAATAACTGTTGTAATGAGTTATGTTGGTTTTTATGTGAAAACATGAAAATTTCTTAAGAAATCACAATGGGTTAAAAATCAGATTTTGGTGAAAATGGAACATGAAATTCAATTGACCGTATCTCCTATTATATTTCGAATTTTTGAGTGTGGTCAAGTTTTAGAGTTAGATCTATGAGTTTTCTAACTTATCCAAGTGGAATCACTGGAAAAGATGTTGTAGATTTATTTGGACTGAGTTTAGCAAAGGAGTCAGAAATTGAAAATATCAAAAAGGCTACTGCCCAAAATTTTGTAAGGGCTGTTTCGGCCACTTAATTTGTGAGAAAAATTCCGGCCTTTTGGGACATGAAAATATATGGTATAAAGTACCTCCTGTCCAAAAATGAGCTCATTCCGACTTAAAATGAGCAAGTTATAACCATTTTAATATTTATGTTTTTTCGACGAAAAACGCTATAATCGGAGTTCTATAGCTCCGATGACCATGAAATTTAAACTAGAAGATCACGTTAACATGTGTAAGATCTTACCAAGATTTGGGAATTTTTGGAGTTAAACTTGAGGTAGCTAATTTCTTAAAGAATTAATTAGAAATTAATTTTTGAAAAATAGTAAATGAATTTCAAAAATTCCAAGAAATATATATGTTTAATATGAGACTATATTCTACTAAATCCCAGAAAAGAAATATTTTTATGACTGATTTGGTATTTTCATGAAAATACACTAATTATGAGTATATGAGTTAAATATGTTATGCGAAGTTAAAAATTAGTAAATAGGATTTTATGGCTTGGGAATCCTATATAGGGTATATGCAGATTTTTGATAAGGGATTTGATCATTGGTGATGAAATCTTATGAGTATGGCATTTTTGAATGATTGAATGCATTATTAGGTAAAGTGTATAAAATTAAAATAAATTGTTTATAATTTTAAGAAATAATTAAAATATTGTTATAATATTAATGATATTAGATTATGAGATTATTAAGTGATGGATAACATTTGGTTATTATTGAATGCTGGATAAACTATATTATAAATGTTTAGTATTTATCCTTTATCTCATTTGATTTAATCTTTATATCATTGTCATTATCCTCATGTTTATATTATGTTGAAAGTCATCTGTGGCCTGTAGTACATAGATGGATTTGGTATGATTATGACCAGGGATTATTCGGTATAATCATTACCGTAATGTTACAAATGATGTGGAAAAAGTCCTCATTGGCCCATAATGCATTGATGGACATTTTTTGGTATGATTATGGCTATGAATTCTCTTCGGCCAAGGGTGCAAAGATGAATTATTTTATGGCATAATCATGACCGTAATTTTACAAATGATGTGATAAAAGTCATCTTTGGCCCGTAGTGCATAGATGGACTTGGTATGATTATGATCAGGAATTATTCGGTATAATCATGACCATAATTGAAAACACGAATATCCTTGGCCCGTAGTGCATGGATAATTCGTGGTCGTGATACTATTAAGTTGAGTCTCAGCATTATTGGTTTTACAGTTGTATATCTTTGGCATGTAGTGCAAAGATGAACTGTTGGTTATTGGTTATACAGTTGTATATCTTTGGCTGTAGTGCAAAGATGAATTTATTAGTATAATTATGAGCAGGAATTGTGATTTGGTATAACCATAATTTTTGATGTTTCAGGTGAAGATAGGTGATGAAAATTATCTTCGTCCTGGGTGCGAAAAGGAATTCAGAATCACAATAATGATTATAAGTTATTCATATGATTGTGGACATGAATTGTTGATTAATGTTACAGGGATAAAACATTATTAGTGGAATTTTAACATAGAGAAAATAATAGACCTGATGGTCTATTTGACTCTTCTAATGGATTACTCGTTCCATTGCAACTATGGTTGAAAAGTTTTATCATCTACCATATGTTCTAAATCTCTGATATATTACTTACGAAGGCTATTGATAATTTAATTATCTTTAGTTATGAAGTTTGTAATTAATTTTTATAGTGTGATATCTGGCGACTCAGAACGGGTGATGTTTACCTATTTTGGGGGCGTCACAGTTCATATACATATTCCAATGAAACGATACTGGATGAAGCGCAAAACTCAAGGATATTCCACTAATTTCAAGGATTATAGAAGCAATACTTACCATAGTATGTTTAGATTTAAGAATATTAAAAGAAATAACATACAAAACTGTAAATGTATTTCACCTGTCATATGGTACGTAATCCGCGTAGTTAGGTTATTCCGACATATTAAAGAATGAATATAAAAAATAGTATTCCTTATGTATACGAAAGAAATAATACCCTTACCTTAGTAGAAGACTGGATACTGCAATAGTGAAGTAGCAGAATACTCTTCTTCTTACTCTCTATAGTTTCTCTCTCTATAGTGTCTCTTGTGAATATCAGTGAATTGGTGAGAATGAAGGAAGAATTAAGCTTCTATTTATAGGAGAATGGACTAAATAGTAATTGATTCATGAATGGTCCAGATCAATTTACTATTAGAACAGACGGTTCATATTGATTACTATTAAAACCACAACCGATTGTCCAGATTGATTTACTTTTAAAACCACCACCGACGGTCCAGATTGATTTACTTTTAAAACCACCACCAACGGTCCGGATTGATTTACTATTAAAACCACCACCGATGGTCTAGATTGATTTACTATTAAAACCACCATCAATGGTCCAGATTGATTTACTATTACAACCACCATCAATGGTCCAGATTGATTAACTATTAAAACCACCATCAATGGTCCAGATTGGTTATCTATTAAAACCACCATCGACGGTCCATAAAATTATTAAATCTTTCCATGGAATACTAAGTCAAACTTACAACAAACACCTCATAACAATCCCTATATTTATATCAAAAATTGAATAAATATTTACCACAAATCATTTATCTTTAATAAACACATTTTTTTAATCTATTAACAATTATTCATTATTATAACTCACAATATTTAACAACCAGATCGGCTTTCTGATAAGGACTTCTCCTTATTGGCGCACAATTAGGTGAATAAACCTCTCCTCGACAGAACTTTGTACACATCGTCAATATTGAAAATAATATTATAAATAACTTTGTCGTCTCAATTATTGATTTTATAATATAAAATATTGATAGTGTGACAATAATTGAATCAATAATATGAGAGATATTATGCAGCAATTACTATAGCAATAATTGAGTATAACTGATTGACTTCTCAAGTAAGCATTAATAATTAATACTGTGTGCTACTATGCAACCACGCGTATTATTGTACTTTTACCACCGGGTAGTTCAATAGTTTAACGATAAAACTTTCGTCGTTATTTTTATAAAAAGATAATTATGTCATTTTCTAACTACGATAATCCTTCCGCTGTGGGGTCCACCAATGATTGTGTCATCGTACGAATGTTTCCTGTTAAAATAAATATTCCCCGACCAATCGAATATTTTACAACAACTCACTTACTTTGAAAAATTTATAAATATTACCCACAACTATAACATTATATTATATCTACACCATAATATTCAAAAATATATTTCGAGAAAAATTATTTTTTATTCATAAAAGGTGGGGTCTTACACCTTACCTCTTTTCAATAAAAGAACTTATGATGTTGTTAATGACAGTAATCATGGTTTAGAAGATATTGATGAACCTAGACGTAGTAAACATGCTAGAACATCAAAATTTTATGGTCCGGATTTTCTAACCTATTTGCTAGAAAATGAGCCTCAACCCTATAAAGAAGCAATATCGAGTCCTGAAGCTCCATATTGGAAAGAAGCTATAAATAGTGAAGTATAATCTATTTTGCTTAATCATACATGGGAATTAGTAGATCTCCCACTAGGCTCTAAACCTCTTGGATATAAGTAGATATTCAACAAGAAAATGAAAGCAGATGGATCTATAGACAAATATAAAGCAAGACTTATAATCAAAGGATACAGACAAAAGGAGGGTTTAGATTATATTGATACTTATTCTCCTGTAAGAAGAATATCCTCAATTAGGATGTTAATAACAATTGCAGCTATATATAATTTAGAAATACATCAAATGGATGTAAAAATAGCTTTCTTGAATGGAGAGTTAGAAGAAGAAATCTACATAGAACAACCAGAAGGATTTATTGTTCCAGGACAAGAAAAGAAAGTTTGTGGGCTTGTAAAGTCTCTTTATGGATTAAAAAAAGCACCTAAACAATGACATGAAAAAATTGATAATACAATGTTATCAAATGGTTTCAAAATAAATGAGTGTGACAAATGTTTGTATGTCAAGGACACTAAGAATGGGAATGCTATTATTTGTCTTTATGTAGATGATATGCTCATTATGGGTAATAATAATAAAATCATTAAAACTACTAAAAGAATGATAAATAATATGTTTGACATAAAAGACATGGGTATTGCCGATGTAATATTAGGAATTAAATTTTCTAAAACATCTGATGGATTAGTGTTATCACAATCACACAATATTGAGAAAATACTTAGGAAAATTCAATCAATATGATTATAATCCCGTGGGAACACTAGTAAATATAAATGTACACTTGTCTAAAAATAAAGGAGAGATTATATCACAACCTGAGTATGCACAAAAATTGGAAGCCTTATGCCTTAACGAATTATACACGTCCTGGTATACCACAAGCTGTCAATAAATTGAGTAGATTTACAAGCAATCCAGGAAAAGATCACTGGAAAATGATTATAAGAATTTTAAAGTATTTAAAATATACTCAAAATTTTGGATTGCACTACTCAAGATATCTAGTAGTACTTGAAGGATACTATGATACGAATTGGATATCGGATACGAAACACTCTAAATCCACAAGTGGTTTTGTGTTTACACTAGGTGGAAGAGCAATATTATTGAAATCTTCTAAACAAACATCCATTGCTCGATCAATGATGGAATATGAGTTTATTGAATTGGATAAGGCTGGAGAAGAAGCTGAATGGCTTCGTAATTTTTAGAAGATATTCCTATATGGCCTAAACCTATCGCCTATTTGTATCCATTGTGATAGTTAATCAGCAATTGGAAGGGAACAGAGTCACATGTATAATGGTAAGTCTAGACATATTCGTCGTAGACACAATACCATAAAATAATTGCTCTCTAACGGAATTATGTCTATTGAGTACATAAAGTCAAAACAAAATATAGCGGACTCGTTAACTAAAGGTTTGAATAGAGAACAAGTAAAAATAACTTCGAGGGGAATGCGTTTAAAGCCTATAAACAAGGATCATCATGATGGAAACCCAAACCTAGTTAACTAGAGATCCAAAGATCTAGGTTCAAAGGGACAACTAAATTGTGAATGATTCAACCAAATTAGTATGAAGAAATTAATTTCTTCTTCTCATTCCTATGATACGAGACAGTGATACCTACAGAGGTTACAGGATAAGCTATGATTCTTAAATCTTGATAAACATGTGGAGTATGTCAGGATACTCTTATTAAGAATCATCCATGTGAGTGTGAACTGGGCCAATTCTATGAGAAGGATAAGGCTATACTTCTCTAAAGCTCTCATAAATCTGGGATTATTCGGGGCCAAAATGAACAAAATCATGATAACCAAATAATATCTGGAATTATTATGTGTGAATTACTATTATCTTGATTTACAAAAATGATTGGACAGTTCAAGACATCACGTTCACTTGGCAACCATTAAACCCGATAGTCTTTTACAAGGGATAGTTCAAAGCTAAAAGCTACCTTTCTCGATACAGATGATTTCTAATTCTGTCTATCTCTCTCTCAGAGTCTGCATAACATTTGCATAAGGCTGGCAGTCAATATCATTCATGTGGGGGATTGTTAGAATTTGAGCCTAATTTAATGTGGGTATCATTAATTATTTTTAATGATTCCATATATTAATGTGTTCTACTTCATGAGTAGATTAAATTAAGTATTTGGAAGCTCAAATCCACGAATTAATGAATGAGACATTAACTCCCAAAGATCA
Source organism: Panax japonicus (assembly GCA_020205505.1). Taxonomy (NCBI): domain Eukaryota; kingdom Viridiplantae; phylum Streptophyta; class Magnoliopsida; order Apiales; family Araliaceae; genus Panax; species Panax japonicus. The sequence goes on along the minus strand of CM035112.1, from coordinate 18,004,029 downwards.
CAGTTGGAAATGATAAAAGATAATAAATACATGTGGGAAAAACCAAGTCCCACATAGGTTAGGAATTAAATATTTTATATGTTTATATACAAGGAAAATGCTCTCGGGTTTGGGCCCCAAGGGGCACCCCACTTTTGTGGAAGGGAGAGGACCTAGCCAAGGCTAGGTTCGAACCCACACTTGCGCGCCACTGCCGTCGCCGACTGGCAGGCCAAGCCTGGCTCGGGCTCGGGCTTGGGTTTGGGGCACGAGGCACGAGGGTCTGGGTCCTGTATATAATTTTTTAGACAAAATTTATTAAAATTTTTAATTAAAAGTTATTTAAATTTTATTTATTTAATTCTATTATCAAAACTGTGTCATTTTGAGAAGCAATATTTATTATATTATCAAAACTGTGTTGTTTTGAGGAGCGGTGTTTGCTGAAAGGGTATCAGTCTGAACGGAGAGCCCAAAACTAAACTACATAGTTTTGTTTCTACTAATAGTAAAACTAAGTCATTTTATAGGTCCGAATAGACATGCCCATACTGTATGTGATCAAAACTAATGTCGTTTTCATCAAAAGTTGCCATATATGCCATTTCAGTAGCATCTCATGCCTTTTCAAGGGCTAGGTATCCATCCGAAGGGTCACCAACCCATCTAATAAATAGATAAGAGTGGACAACCTTCAAATTCATTCATTTGCTCAAGCATTTAAGCATATAAAGCAGTTAGTCTTTATTTCTTCATTAGTTTCTTTCACTATAAGGAAAAGACCTAACATCGACCAAGACGATCAGCGACCGTACATGCGGTCGCTGATATTAGTAATAGCGACCGACATATGCGAACGTGATTTACTCCGGTCGCTATATTATATTAGCGATAACATGCGGTCACAAAGCGGTTGCTAGCATAAATTTGCCTCCCAAAAATTGGAGTGAAATATTGGTGCAAAGGTTTTGTGCGACCACTTAAATTCAGCAACTGCATGTAGTCGCTAATAAGTCCATGTCATTAAAAATTAGCGACCGTATGCGATTACTGATGGCAGTCATTGATCAAATTTAATGTAATCAGTATTAGGCATTTGCTCGACACAACAGGTGAATAAAAAAAAGAGGCAGCTCAGAATAGAGAGAAGAGGGAGAAAGGGGGAGAAGAGAAGAAGGAGAAGAAAGAGAAGAGATGCCACCCACCGGTGCCACCATGCACTGATTCCCTTTTTGATCTACTCTACCAACCGTATATTTCTTGGCTTTCTTAGGTTCATAATATGCACTGGTAAATACCCATTTGGTAATCCATCATTTTTTTTTCTTTCTCCCAATATTACATTTCTACTATTTGTAAGTGTTTATATTGATATATAGTCAATCACATATAGTTAATCTGACTTGTGTTTTATATCTTATATTAGATTAGATTACATACTGTTGAATTCTTCAAGTAGTCGTTCGATTTGATTGGGTTTCCTAAACTTTACAATTTCTGGAGCTGGTTTTATAAAAGATCAAGCAAGGTAAGATTCATTATTTCTGTGAAGTTTTATAAATAACTTATTTTTGGGTTAAGTGAAATTATTATCAGTTAGTTGTACACACATAGATATCTTTTACTCCGTATACTATTGAAGTTGTGAATTAGTGTGCATTTGGAAAGTACGTTTTGATTGTAAGGAGTTAACAAGAAAATTTTAAGTTATTTGCATAAATAATTGAATTTCAATATGGCCTCTCTTTAATTCTTATTTATCACAATTGCTTGTGATTTAAAGACCTAATTTTTATTCTTGAATGTGGTGTGTAATTGCTGTAGTTGAACTCAGAAAGAGTTGTAATTGGAAAAGAGGCTTGCTCATGAATTTTAGAATATAGCTTGGAGTTTAGAACGCACTCATTTGGTTATACAGAAAAGGAAATACGAGGATTTTTGGGAAGAATAAACTTCATTAGCAGGTTTATTTCTCAACTCACAACAACCTGTGAGCCCATCTTCAAGCTATTAAGGAAGAACTCTTCCATGAAATGGAACGATGAGTGCCAGAAAGCCTTCTTTACCATTAAAGAGCAATTACTTAACGCTCCTATTTTGGTACCTTCCAGGGATGATGTTCCTCTATTTATGTACCTGTCCATTAATGACAATGCCATGGGCTGCATGCTGGGGCAGAAAGACAATAGAGGCCAAGAATGAGCTATCTATTACCTCAACAAAAGATTTAGCGTTAGTGACCACAAGTACACTCTAATTGAGAAAACTTGTTGTGATTTAGCATGAGCTTCCATGAGGTTACATCATTACCTCCATGGCCACACAACCCATCTCATATCTCGTGTGGATCCTCTCAAGTATGTGTTCAGTAAGCCCATACTAAATTGTCGACTGTCTAGATGGCAATTGATCCTACAACAATTTGACATCGTCTATGTGACGTAAAAGTCTGTCAAAGGTCAAGGAATTACGGATCAACTGGCCACCGCACCTAAAGGGGATTACAAACCCTTAGAAACATACTTCCCCGATGAAGGGGTAATGGTAGTTCAGCAATACCATCAGTACGATGCATGCCACACATGGAAAATGTATTTTGATGGAGCTGTTAACACAGAAGGCTCTAGAGATGGAGCAATGCTAGTATCCAGTACGGGGGAGTAGTATCCCGTCGTCGTCAAATTGCAGTTTGTCAGGACCAACAACATAGCTGAGTATGAAGGTTGTATCATGGGGCTAAAATTGCCCGTTCAATGGGCATCAGGCGGTTAACTGTCTTTGGGGATTCGAATTGGTAATCAAGCAATCCATAAGAATCTATAAAACCAAAGAATTACATTTGCTGCCTTACCATCGTCAAGTTTTACAAATGGTTTTGGAGTTCAAAGAAATCTCCTTTCTACACATTCCTCGCAATAGGAATGATTTTGCGGATTCACTAGCAACGTTGGCCTCCTTGAATCACATACCTGACAAGGAAAACATGCCAAACATCACATTTGCCCTGTAAAAGGCCCCAGCTTATGGGAACTACGTTGGAGAAGTATCAGATGAGCTACCTCCCATCCACCACCCTTGGTATCAGCATATCAAGGAGTATCTGCGAGATGGATCTACACCCGCTGAGGCGAGCCTAACTAAGAAGAGGCGGATCCATCGACTTGCTATGAAATTCTACCTAAGCGGAGATGCACTCTCAAAGAGAGATGCAGGATTAGGTCTCCTCAGATGTCTGGACAAAGATCAAGCTCAGAGGCTCGTGGATGAAATCCATGGTGGAGTATGTGGCCCACACATGAGCGGCCCCTTACTCGTCAAGAAAATCCTCAAAACAGGGCATTATTGGCTCACAGTCAACGCTGATTGTGATGATCACGTCAAGAGTTGCTATCAATGCAAAATTCATGGGAATGCTATCCTCGCCCCTCCGAGGGAGCTCCACAATATGAGTTCGCCATGGCCCTTCTCAATGTGGGAAATGGACGTGATCGGGCCCAAAGCCAGTAATGGACATCGATTCATATTCTCCATGATCGATTACTTCACCAAATGGGTAGAAGCAGCCTCCTTCCCCAAGGTTACCAAAGAAGTCATCATTGTTTTCATCAGAAATAGTGTAGTCTGTCGATATGGACAACCAGAGGTCATTGTGTCAGACGATGCTAAGAACCTCAACAATAAAATGATGGAGGAGTTATGCAGTAAATTCCACATCAAACACCTTAACTCCGTCATCTACCATCCAAAGATTAATGGTGCTATTGAAGCGGCTAATAAAAATATCAAGAAGATTATGTAAAAAATGTCCGCCAATCACAAAGGATGGCCTAACCTCTTGCCTCTGACTTTATTAGCCTACAGAACTTCAATGAATACTTCCACTGGGGCAACACCCTACTCATTAGCCTATGGGATGGAAGCAGTACTCCCCATAGAGGTGGAAATGGAATCCCTCAGAGTGTTGATGGATGCTCAGTTGGATGAAGACTAATGGGTACAAGATAGGTATCACCAATTGTCTCTAATAGATGAAAGGCGAACCGCGACTATCTTCCATGGTCAGTTATATCAGCAAAGGATCGCCAGATCCTACAACAAGAAAGTCCGAATACGGCAGTTCAAACAACACGACTTGATTGAAGAAGATTATTGACAACCAAGATCAATCTAAGGGAAAATTCGCTCCTAACTGGGAAGGCCCATTTGTTGTCAAGGAGGTATTGGCAGGAGGTGCTCTCAGACTACAGGAAATGGATGGCGATGAGTTTCCATAGCTTATCAACTTGGTCACCGTGAAACGGTACTATGTCTGAAGTTACTATCAAGAAAACATCCTGATATTGATAATCCAATTACCAGTCATTCCGATTTTTTAACCCTCTTTTTACAAACTCTTTTACCCCTCAGGGAAACATACATTTCAGAACAGCAGCTTGGTTTCACCTTACTTCAAACCAGCAGCCTGGTTTCACATACACGTCAAACCAGCAGCCTGGTTTCACCTCATTTCAAACCTTTCAAACAATTTCGGTTATCCTGAACACGGGATTGAACCTTTCACAATTGCAGTTTGTCCTATATACGGGATTAAACTTTTCTACACTTGTAGTTTGTCTTGAAAATAGGATCAAACTTTTTCCACACCTGCAGTTTGTCCCCATTATGGGATCAAACTTTCTTCTCCCCGCAGTATAGCCTGTGCACGGGATTCACACTTCTCTTTGGCTGCAATTCGCCTTGAGGGACGAACTACATCGACCTGATCTCTCTGATACACAGGAGTACGTAGGCAACCATATTCTATATGGTCTGGTCGTAATAAACAAAAAATAACAAAAATATTTCTGCCCTTTCTCTATAAAAAAAAGAACAAAAACATTTCTACACCCATCTTCCTTTTACATTCAGCGTTAAACCTCTTACACCAGGTTCGAACTACGCAGACTTGATCTCCTCTTCAATAGGAGTACGTAGGCAGCCATTTATGGTTCAGTCTAACCCCTACCAGAACAAAAATACTTGTCACACGATACGGGGATCAACCTTCAATCCACCACATTTCATCAGCTTCAGACCAAGGGGATGGAATTACCCAACCTCTCCTCACAAATAGGAGATTCAGTGACCATCTAAGTTGCGGTTGTGCCTCAAAGAGCAATACCAATCCATAAAAGATGGAATTAACTAGGCTTCTCGTAAATAGAAGTACTGGAGACCATCTGTGGTGCACTCAATCTCAGAGAGGAAAAGCCACACTCCTCTCCACATTTCCATATAGAAACTAGTCCCAAGACACCAAAGATAATAGGGATACATATAGATCAATGATCCGTTCTGAGAGATCCTATAATGGCTCAATGTCCACATATCAAGGACAGGTTTAGAATGCATCAAGATCACAAGCCCTGAAGAAATAGGCAAATATCAAGTAAATATCATGACACAACTAAAAGGGAAGTAAATTAAAATATATTTCTCTGCCATATATAATACTGTTTGATATATGCAAATATGTTGTACATGACAAAATGGCTAAGCTAGTCTGTGCAGGAAAATACAAGTCTATCTACAGATCTGTGTATATACAGACTATCAGATCTAGCATAGCATCTCTCTCCGAAGGAGGTAAAGATGCAAGCTCCTGCCCAAGGGTATCTACACGAGCTAGTAGATCTGAAGCTGACTGTATGATGGCATGATGCTCATCTATGTATGCACTCATATCGGCAAGAATGGTAGTCGTATGGGATCTCACGGAAGTACTGTCTGCAATGGCCATATCCCTATCATATAGGGTATCATCCCACTCCACAATCAATGCATCTCTGGCTGATCTAGCCTCGTCCCTCTCTAAACGAGTGGCGTCTCTCCCATCAAGAGCTGTCAACATCGCGGCCCTAGCCTGATCTCTCTCATAGGTCATCAGATGTAGGCTCTGCTCCCAATACTGTGTTGAATACTGAGTAACAGTGGCAATCGGGGTGGGAGAATCCATAACATATGCCGGCAGCCCAGCAGTCAAGTCCCCATCGATGGGAATGTTACCCTCCTCTATAGGCTCCTCATTGTCGGTCTTAATATCCTGCACTGTGGATACTACCAGAGTCGATGCAGTCTCTGTCTCCATCCATGCTGAATACTCTATAGAATAACCCGGATGACTGACAGAAAACTTATCTAGCTCTCACTGATCCCAACAGGAATACAACCTAGATCTGTCTGCTTATGATAGGTGCCGAGAAGCAAAGCGCTGACTCACTGGCCCCTCAAATTGATGAAAATCCTGAAACTGGTCAAACTGACACATCACGGCCAGTGGGTGGTAGGTGATCATCCCTCTCAAACCAGCTAGAGGAATATAATCCATGCCCGGAGCATGAGTAATGAAGTTATAGGGTGAGCTTAGCCCTGTAGATGGCAATATAGCGAATGGATCTCCAATCCCTGTATGGAAAGCTGACCACGATACAGCATCTGTACACTCCGCAAGCTAGAAGGAGTATGACATGGCTATATCATGGGTGAAGCAATACCCATTCCGTCTGAATGTGCCAATCAGTCCCAAGTGTGACATAAACCACACGTATAGCATGACCAAGCTACCTATGAACACTTCTGCCGGACAAGTGCAGCAGTATGTAGCTGACCTCAGAGTCTATGCGATAATCATCAGTATGATGGTATGACCCTCCCTAAAGCTCTCCCTTAGAGCTCTCACTGCCATAATGACCCCGATGTCCAACTTATCCATGTACCGTGGCATGTAGACGTGTGACAATACGCACAGTAGCAGTACATCTACCTTGGCCAAACGTCAATGATCCTCCGGCATGATAAAATCCCCGGAATGCTGTACACAACTATCCTCAGAGCCAAATCTGTCAATCAAAAAATGCTGGGATATCACGTGGCCAAATGTAATCTCATTCTGTACCACTCTATGCCTCAAGCCGGTAAGGGTCATGAACTGCCTACTCATGTCCCCAATCGCCATGTACATGCAAAGTCTGTCCAACGGTAGCATCGTCAATCGTGCATACTCCTCCAGATTAGGAGTCAACTCCTGGGTCACAAACTGAAAAACCTATCTATCTGGTACCCAGTGCTCTAGCGTACCCTTTATGAACCTTGTGGGAACCTGAAACATCAATAAGGTCATAGTGTGCTACAACACATGATTTACAGTCACCCTGTCTGGTGGTGACATACTATCATACCATGAGCGCATACCAGATGCCACCAAAAATGGTGGGGTATGATCAATACAGCTAACTGTCGAAGAAGACATCTGTACGAGCCGTGTCATAAGACCATTCAGGGGTCAGTGATGAATATCTCTGGACATACATACATATGCATAACATAATAACATGCATGATACAATAGATGGAAATATGATATAGGTAAAGGAAACTTATACATACATTCCTAAGTATATCATCATCTAATACATCTCTGTACAACTAAAATATAGGGAAATGGGGCGAAGCTACCCAACAACTAACAGAGGCCTATCAAAAGATATAACGAGAATGGGGAAAAGCTACCCAACATCTAACAGAGGCCTATCAAAAGAGATAACAAAATATATACATCAGAAGAAGTCAATGGTATCGATGTCTACAACGTTATTAATACAATTGTCGTGCAAAATCCATAAGTGTAATCTAATTACCAGGGTTATTTTACTTTTCTACCTTTACTCATTTGTCCTTAAATAGGATAAAAAATGACAGTAAAAGGTGTGACGCCCCCAAAATAGATATACATCACTCATTCTGAATTGCCAAATACATGGTATAGAAACAACTACAACTTTATTAATACAATTGTCGTGCAAAATACGATAACACATAAACTGTGAGTTTAAAAATAAATATTGTCTTCTAGACAATATCCAAACTCAAATAAGTACTCATTACAATTATTGATACACTATTTTACAAAATAGTGAGGACTACAAAAACAACTTTCTAGAACTTTCATTCCATATCCCGACTAGTACTCGCTACATTCTCGCCTCCTGAGAAGAAAAATGGAACAAAAAGGAAAAAGTTGAGCTCAACTAGCCTAGTAAAGAATATTATGACTAAGATAATATAGAACAAATTATCGTTAGTCTTTAATAGGAAAAAATCTGATAGGATATAATAGACAACAAATTTCAGATCAATATTCGCAGCGGAAATAATAATTCATTAGAAAAGTTACGTAGAGAATAAAATCTACTATCTTCTGTGATTTTAAAAATCCATCATCAATATTTTGTCTCTGTAACATCAATCAATATACATCTTGAATTAAATAGTCATCTTTGCACTACAGGCCAAAGATATTCATCAGTTGGTCATGTTCATCTCAACACATGTACATCTTTGCACTACGGATCAAAGATATTCATAAGAAAATCATTTATCTTTGCACTACAGGCCAAAGATATTCAGTAATATCATCATTTAGGACCGAGGATGATGAAAAATATTTGAAGGAAATGAATCCAGTGAAACAAAAGAATAAATTTTAAGGATTCGTACTTCAAACAATCCAAGTTCAAAAATACTTCATAAATAATCATAGTGGAGTAAAATTCAAGAATGAAGACCAAAACATGGATACAATCAAAACTATTATCCATAATAGATATCTTGGAAAAAAAACAAAATATTAATTTTTCTGTAAATAGTGTCGTATTCATGAATAGTGTCGTATACGTGAATAGTGTCGTATACGTAAATAGTAATCCCGACACTAAAAGACAAGAATTTTACAAGAAAAATCTTACCAATATTCCAGCATAATGATATTGAAAGAAAAAATATCATTTTTATAAAAAAATAACTTCCCTTACCTCAAAAAGACAGTACTTCTGACTGAAATATTGGATATAGTGCTGAAGGAACTTGCACCGTATAGCAACACTCAAAGTATCAAAATACTCATAATTATATGCTCGATAATACAGAGAGAGAAAACTTTAGTTTCTGATGTGATTTTCAATTCTAACCTAAGCACCCTATTTATAGGAAAATGCTTAGAACACCAAAATAGAAATTTTAATTTAATATTAAAATTTATAAACAAATTCCTACGCACACCTTACCAACTGATTTTAGAAATTTAACACATGCAAGTGGGGCCCACCAAATGAAAAAAAATGTTTTTCTTTTAAAAAATATTTAAAACATTAATACCTCATAATAAATCACCTTTTTATCAGAAAAATTTGAATCTTATGTCCATTCCATAGAAAATTCAATTCTATACAACTTTGTAAGTTTAAGTTTTTCCAAATTCCAAGCAGAAATTGACCGAAATTCACATACGGACGATTTTACAAGCTATAATCAAATTTCAGTCAAAAATGGGGTCCACAAACATGAAAAACATGTTTTAAATATTTTTTGTAACAAAAATACTCTTCCTCATTTATTAATATATCCCAATTCATTGTAAAAATATCACCATTATTATATTATTATTATATAATAATATATTTAAATGAATTATTTTATCAAAAAAGGTAAAATATCAATTTTCAACAATTGTCACATTAAAAATTTTCTCCATCTATATCCACATAAAATGAAATTTTCCTTTTCATATAAATCAATAATTAATTATTCACAAATAATATTACAAAATCGCAATATTAACAACTAGGCCGTTCTCAGGAAAAAGGGAGCTTTCCAATAAGGATTTCTCCTTACTAGCGCACAATTAGGTGACCAAACCTCTACTTAAACAGAACTTTCTAGACATATATTGCCAATAATGCTATCTAAAAATATTATCCAAATAATATGAATTATTGATCTGATAATGAAAAATATTGTGTAATGACAATTATTGAAACAACAATAATATAAAATATCAACGTAGCAATTATTGAATCAATAAAATAAAATATTGAACAGTAATTACTGTAACAATTATTTAGTAGTGCCTTCTCACGTAAGAATCAATAATTAGTATAATACCGTGTGCTATTGTACAACAACGCGTATTACTGTTCTTTAACCACTGGGTATTCCAATAGTATTAACGGTAACAACTACACTGTTATTTATAAACAACTTATACTTGTCGTTTTCATCATCCAATCGCTTTCAGTTATTGGGGCCCACACAAGGTTGCGCCGTCTTACGAATATTACCCGACAGTAAGAATATTCCACGACAACAATGAATATTTTATAACCACTTACTTATTTAAGATATTTGCGCATTTTACTCATAACTAACCACATTAATCAAATCAACCCTTACTGTTTCAAAATAATAAATAGAGGAAATTCAATTTCATTAATAATAAGTTGGGGTCTTACAAAAGGTGCCAATTTGACTGTTTCAAAAGTCAAAAAATTTCATATCATTATGTTCAGCATGGTTTAATACTAGCATTTACTATGTTGAATATTTTTTATCAAATCATATCAGCATGCATATTCACTACTATGTGTCTAAATGCATTTCATGTGATAAGTCATTTTCCAACGAATAGAAACTGGAAAAGAATACATGCATATGTTACCAGGACAATGAAGAACGCTTGTACGGTGGCAGAATATGCAGAAAGTTGCTCGAACTCAACAGGTCTGAAGAAGAGCTCTCAGATTTCCTTCGTCGTGCAGCTTGAAAATGACTTATGAGAGCAACCCGCAGGGAATACATACCCACGGTTGGTCGCAGGTCCACCTGCGGCTACTGCAGGTGTACCTGTGGTAACCCTATATGGTTCCCACACCTCTGGCTCACTCTAGTAAGCTGAAAAGGCCAAATCAGGAGTAAAAATGCTACGCAATTAAGCGAAATAGCATGAAATCCTGGTTTTCATGGGTCAAACTATGGCTCCAAATGTCACACATTGGTATTCGCCTGCATACAAGGTATACTATACCAGTGGCCTCAGCTTTCACAAATCATGCTCGGTAATACCTCACAAAGGTCTAATGTCGTCAGTACAGTGTCAAGCAGCCTTGAAACTATCCCCGGTGGGGGTTACAATGCCGAAGTTATAAATTAAAGATGTATCCCCGGCGGGGGTTACAATGTCGAAGTTACGAGTTGACAATGTATCCCCGGCGGGGGTTACAGCGCTGAAGTTCTAAATTAAAGACGTATCCCCGACGGGGGTTACAACGCCGAAGTCACGAGTTGACAACGTATCCCCGGCAGGGCTTACAATGTCGAAGCTACGAACATCTACGTATCCCCGGCGGGGGTTACAACGTAATTCAACCATTGATACACAAATCAATGAAGGTCAAGTAACCTTGAAGTTATTTCAGTAGGTGGCAAGTAAGCCCATCCAAGGAACGTATCCATGTCTATATATCCCCAACGGGGGTCACAACGCGATGCAACCATTGATATACGCATCAACAAAGGTCAAACAGCCTTGACACATTCCCCAACAAGGGTCACAAAGCAATGCAACCATTGATACACACATCAACGAAGGACAAGCAGCCTTGATAGTTTGCCCAGCAGGGATTTATCCAGTGATACATAAATCAGTGAAGGTCAGGCATCTCTGACAAATACATACTGTTGGCAGTAACTCCGACATGATCGTTGGATATGTTATACACATCCTCAAACAGACAAAGATTTCTCCCCATAGATCTCTTTCACACAAGAGGCACCTCTATGGAGTAGAAATCTGTGTCTAGGATTCATGACTTTGGTGATAGCCCCAACATTAACCTCCTTGAAGACTTGGATCGCACGTCCAAGACATCACTGATTGTCATCCCAATAGGATTAACAAGGAACCGACAATTATCTCATTCATACATTTGCATCATGTTGCTGCACATAGCATCATGCTTATCTGTTGCATTTTAAGTGTCTAGGATTCTTTATCATATCCATGCCTTGCATTGCATGATATGATAAAGAGGGGCATCTGTAAACACTCAAAATTTTCTACACACATGTTACATTGCAAGAGGGAAGAATCATCTTTCGATGATAACCTTGGAAGACTATTCACATCCATTCCGGATACTGCCAGAAGTTCAGTCTCAAACCTGGAACACACACCGGGAGTATCATTTCTAACCCCGAAACACACACCGGGAACATCATTTCCAACCTCGGAGATATCCCCGAGTTTCGTCCTTGGAGATAACCCCAAAGAATGTTGTTGCAGTTCCGGCGATAACCCCGAAAATGCTTTTTTTCAAATGCGACCAACTTCAATCTCAGACCTCCTATCGAGGCACTCATACCTCAAACTTGGAGCTAACAACGGGCAGACAGGCACCCTCACAGATGACATTGAGGCATTCAAAAACTTGCAGCAGTCCAATCTCAGATATAACCCTGAGTAACGTCTGCTTTCAACTTAAATCGGCGATAACCCTGATGATGAGTCAAACATCATCTTGCTACCTCAACATCTGCGTGTCGTCTCAATATTTCATACATACATACATACAACAATGTCCTTTAAGAACCTAGTAGTTCCAATCTCGAGTGACTATTACGCGTGGTAGCACACCAGATAGAATTTGAAGCTTGAAGATCATGGGCATGGTCCCCTCTTCCTAACTTCTTACAACCTCTAATCCCACGTCATTGCGCAACTCTCGACACAAGAAGTCTAAAGAAGGTCTTATATACCTCATTCGGATGCTCAGATTGAAGTTCTGTAAGTTTGAGCGAGCATCACAGTGCACGAGTGCACGTACTTAGAGACGACAGGACCTGCGGAGCCCAAGGCACCCCAGGTAGCCGCAGGTACACCTGCGGCTGCCGTAGGTACACCTGCGGCTCCCCCTCTATAAATAGAGGGCTTGGGGTAGCCATTTTAAAAGGAGAAAAGGCAAGGAAGCCCTATCTAATTTTCTCTGTACACACCTTATATTGAGTGCTTGCTCTTTTTAAACACCTGTTAGCTCACATATAGCTATACATTTTACCAGCGGGAGCTGAGTGTTTATCCATCTAGAGTTATAGAAGCCTGCATTGACAACCCGCTGTAAGCCTTCTCACACTCTATAAAGCCTTTCTCTTCATCTTTGCACACACCATTCTACACATTGAGAGTCGTGTTGTATGCGTATTCCCGGACTTCGGTCCGTGGTTTTCATTTCTATTTGTATATATATACTTATCTATGTATATATTTTATATATGGACTAACATTATCGAGTTATGCTTCAATTGAGCCTAGACTTATGTCTAGAGCGTTTACCTTGCTTTTATATATATATAACTGTTGTTAGACATATCTGATGAGCCTGGATTTTACATTCGGAGCGTTTATTGCTTTTATATATATATATATATATATATATATATATATATATATATATATAAGTGTTGTCGAACATATCCAAGGAGCCTGGATTTTACATCCGGTGCATTTACTGCTTATATATATATATTTACATTTCTGTCAGGCCTGGAGTTTACTTCGAGGCCTTTTACCGCTTTATTTACATTTCCGATCCCCCATGGAGTCCCTTCGTGGTGGTTGATCATGCACACACACACACACACACACACACACACACATATATATATATATATATATATATATATATATATATATATATATATATATTTACAGCTTATATATATATATATATATATATATATTTAACTGCTTACTACTTTTCATACAAACTGCGGTATCATGTGATCACAGATTTAGTCCACTGAATCTAGATTCGGTTCCCATGATGGACCTTTTTCAACTGTAAGTAACTTGTACATTATTTAAAGTGTACGAATTTTCTTAGATGGCTATCATGCCCATGAGGAGTTCGGCACTGCTGTATATTATTTTCTCAAAGATGCATCGCATCTCGAAAATAAAAGCAAACAAGCCGAACATTTAACAATAAAATGAAAGTATGAAAAGGTCTCAATTCCTATTGAGCACGGGGGTTGAAAAACCACTTTTTATAAAACTTCATTGCTATATCTTGCTAAAATTGAATTTTTCTATAAATTCAAACCTTGTGTATATAGGTGCGAACAAGGCCTCGCACTACTTTCAAATAATTGCACATTGATCCACACACACACACACATATTGTGAGACCCCAGATTTTATAAATAAAGATTTAAATTTCTCAAAATATTTTTTTGAATATTATGGTGTAGATTTGATATAATGTTATAGTTGTGGGTAGTATTTATAAATTTTGCAAAGTATGCAAGTTGTTGTATTATATTCGATTGGTCAGGGAATATTCTTTGTGTCGGGGAATATTCGTAAGACGGCATAATCATTGGTGGACCCCACAACGGAATTATTGTCGGATTGAGAAAACGACAAAAATATTTTATTAAAAATAACGGCGGAAGTTTTACCGTTAATACTGTTGAAGGACTCGGTAGTAGAAGTACAGTAATACGCGTGGTTGCATAGTAGCACACGGTATTGATTATTAATGCTTACGTGAGAAGTCACTCAGTTTTGTTCAGTTATTGATATAATAATTGTTGCATAGTATCTCACGTTATTTGATTCAATTATTGTCGATATTTTATATATTATTAAATCAATATTTGAAATGATAGATTTATTAATATTATAAATTGTAATATTAACGATGTCTAGATGTTCTGCCAATGAGAGGTTTGGTGACCTAATTGCATGCCAATAGGGAGAAATCCTTATTGGAAAGCTCCCTCTTTCCTAGGAACAACCTGGTCAATTAATATTGTGAATTGTAATAAATATGATAAATGTTGTTAAAATTATTAAGGTGATTTTTTATGAAGTCTGCTTATTTTATGGATTCCTATTTACCTATTTTTCAAAATAATCGGTAGAAAATTTTTAAATGTGGGGGCCACATGTGGGGCCCATATGTATTGGGAAAATGATTTTGGAAATGGAAGAGTATACGTATGAAAGTATATGTGTATTGAAAATGAGATGTGAAAGTGATGGGTGTGTGAGTGGAAAATGGTGGAAAAGTGGTAGTGTGATAGTGATGTATAAGAGTGTAGTGAATTTGATTATTGGGTGGGTGGGGGATAGATGTTGGTTATGGGGGAGAAAAATTAAGTGGTGTATATATAATATTGATATATATAAGTTGAAAACATGTGTTTATATATATGTATTATATTTTAATTTTTGTTGTGATTTTATTGGTTAGTTGATTGAATTTATTGTATTTGGTTGAAGAAATAATTCTGCAAAAATAATTCGTTCATAAACAGTACACTTCTATTCTCCTATAAATAGAAGCTCATTCCTTTATTATTTCTTACAAATTCACTGAAACTCAGAGAGAGAAATTATAGAGAAACTATAGAAAAGTATTCTGCTACTTCCCTACTCTTATATCTAGTTCTTTTACGGTAAAGAGTGTTATTCTTTCTTATTTATGAAGAGAACTGTTGTTATTCTATTTCTTATTATTCTGTTGGAATAACCTGTATACGCGGTCTACCCTATACTTGGTGACATTCTTCTATTATTCTATCTTTATTATCTTGTTGGAATATCCTGTCTGTGTGTTTTACAGCAGACCTGGTTCCATTATTTATTATTCTGAACTTATTATTTTGTTTGAACATCCCGTCGGTATGAATTTCACCTGACCTGGTTCCGTTATTATTATTCTGTTAGAATAACCTGTCTATACGAAGTACCGCATGCATAGTGATTTCTTTTGTTATTCCATTCGTTATTATACTCAGTTGGATAAACTTCTATACTCCATGAAATTAGTGGAATATCCTTGATATTTGCGCTTCATCCAGTATTTTTCATGGAAATATTCTTCTGAGTATTCTTGAATTTTACTCTACAAAGTAGTATCATGTTGAAATTTGGACGTTATTAGTTCCTGAATAAATTAATTCGTGAACTTGTTTTATTGAATTCTTATATCATTGTCATCATCCTCATGTTTATATTTTTTTTAAAGTCATCTATGGCCCGTAGAGCATGGATGAACTTGGTATGATTATGACCAGGGATTATTCGATGTAATCATGACCGTAATGTAACAAGTGATGTGATAAAAGTCCTCATTGGCCGTAGTGCATTGATGGACAGTTATTTGCATGATCATGACCATTAATGAATACACAAATATCCTTGGCCTGTAGTGCATGGAATTTGTGGTCGTGACCCTAATGAATATCCTTGGCCGTAGTGCATGGATGATGTGGATTAATTATTAAGCTGAGTCTCAGCGATAAAAGTGATGAAAAACTTTTTAAATCATAAAAGATAGTAGATTTTATTCTCTACTTGACTCTTTTAATGGATTGCTTGATCCGCTGTAGTTAAACTTGATGTCTATTGTATTTTATCAGTTTAACATTGTTGAAGGCTAATGATAATTTATTTTGTATTATCTTAGTCATAATATTTCTTACTGGGCTAATTGAGCACACCCTTTCTTTCACTGTTCTCTTCAGGAAATGAGAACGTAGCTGAGACGAGTTGGGGAATGAAGTGATGGTCCGGATGATAGTATTAGCTAGTAGTCCTCACTATTCTGTTAAATAATTTGACAATAAATGTAATGAGGACTTTTTCTGAGAGTGGATATTTTCTAGAAGATAATATTTGTATTAAAACTCAAATCATGTATTTTGTCGTACTATACACGACTGTTGTATAATTTAGTTATATTTGAATTTTGTACCATGTATTTGGCGACTCAAGATGGGTGATGTATACCAATTTTGGGGGCGTCACACACATACACATTCATATAACAGTTTCTTTAGAAAGTGGCGGTCACCATGGCAACACGGATGTCGGGGGGTGCCTAACACCTTCCCTCCGCATAATCAAGTCCCCGGACCCATAATGAATCTCGGTTTCACAGACCCGTTTAGCAATGTCAAATCACTGGGTCAATGTGCAAACCTTTTCGGTTGCGTTGGTGCAACCAGTAACAAACACCAACTGGCGACTCTTAACAGTCCATCGTCGACATTATACATATCGGACATTTTTCACTTGTTTTTTCAAACAAATCTCACATAACAATGAGAACACCAAAGAACAAGTAACGAAAAAGGACAATTAAGAATCCCGACGTCGACAACTGTTGTTTAACCACAGAGAAAACCAAGTAGATTCTATGAAAAACTTACATTTTCTGCAGTTGTATGTTCAAATTGACGTCTTGCTTCCAAGTATTTTGGATTAACATGTATGCCATGCATTAATCGAGGAGATTCAAAAGCTCGCAAGGGAGTTGAACCAGAAGATTGACGATCAACAGCTGGAGAAAATTTTAGTTGAGCCTCAATCTTACGTAAATTTGAAGGAGGAAACACCGTCGACCAGTATTAGACAACAATACTCGAAAATCAAAACTACCACAACAACCTTATCTTAATAGTAGGATTAGATAAGTGTTAAAATGTTATCCATAAGATATATTCAAATGTATAGATTAGATAGATATCTACAATTCAAATTAAGACTATCTAGATGCTATGGGTATATATATGTATGTAGTGCACTCTAATTATAAGATATACAAAAACAGAATCAATTGCAAGTTGAAATAGAGTATTGCTAGTTTATTCCTTATATGGTATCAAAGCCATAAATCAACATTATGTCATCTCTATCTTCTGGGTTATCTTTTTCTCCATCACAGCAACAAGTTTTAACTACTGCCACTCTCATATCACCATTAAACATGACAAATCTAACCCAAATCATTGATGTGAAAGTCCATCCTGAAAATTATTTGTCTTGGAAGGCGCAATTATTGTCTATTCTACATGGAAATAATCTATTAAGGTTCATTGATGGCAAACAAGAACCACCTCCGGAGAAATTACCTGCAACTACTGCTGGAGGCCAACCCATTGATAATCCAGAGTATCAAGTCTAGTATCAACAAGATCAAAACTTATTAAGTTTATTTATTTCCTACTTATGTGAGGATATTGTGCCCCTTATCATTGACATACAATCATCTCGTGAAATTTGGGTTAAGCTGCAAAGAGCATATGCGTCACAATCAACTACGAGGGTCCTAAATTTGCTATTAAGTTTGCAAGATATTAAGCAACATGATGACTCTGTTACATAATTTCTGAACAGGGCAAAATTCATTAGTGATCAACTTGCTGCTGTGGGTCGTCCAATGTCACTCACTGATTTCAATTGTGTCATCTTCAAAGGCTTTCGATCTGACTTTCACAGCATTATTCCTAGTCTTGAAAATAGGCCAGAACCAACAACATTTGCATATTTACTTAGTACCTTGATGAATCATGAATTACTAACTCAAAACTTTTTAGGATCTTCCATATCTTCAGTCCAGCCACATATGAAACCAGATGGAAATGCACAACCTATTCTTTCCTCTCCAACAGCAAATCTTGCTCAAAGGGGCTATGATAATCAACCAAACAATAATAGAACTGGTTATGGCAATTCACAAGGAAATCACAATACCAACTTTAAAGGTAATAATTACAAGCAGCGGCAAAATTTTGGCTCTAACTCTCGCTGAAACAATTCCAATAATCGCTCTTTCCCTCAGTCCACTCTGCAATGCCAAATCTGTTATAGGTACAATCACACTACCAATAAGTGTCGTAAGCGGTACAATCATGCCCATCAGCTAACTATGAATATGGCAACATTTTACTACAATAATTTCACTGATACTTGGTTTCCTGATACTGGGGCTACTCACCATGCCACTCCAGATTTACAATATATTGATCATTCACTATGTTACAATGGGTCGGATACTTTACGTGTCGGTAACGGTACTGGTTTATATATATCTCATACTGAAACTTCAAAATTACAATCTTCTTATAGTTCTTTTATCTTGAATGATGTTCTTCAAGTTCCTGCTCTTACCAAGTCCTTACTTTCAGTAAATAAATTCACTCATGACAATGATGTATTTTTTGAATGTCACCCTGATTTTTTCTGTGTGAAGGATCACAAGTCGAAGAAACTGCTATTATCCGGGCCGAGTAATCAAGGGATGTATTCGCTGCACGGTGCCAATTCTTTCACTAAACCTTCAATAGCCTTTGTTGCCACTAAAGCTTCAATTGATTATTGGCATAGTAGACTAGGACATCCTCATTCCAAAATTCTTCATAAAATCATTTTCAATAATAAATTATTTATTTCTGATTCGAAGTTTAATTTTTGCAATTCATGTCAATTGGGAAAATCTTCTCGAATTCATCTTCCTGTTACTAATCATCGAGTTTCCCATCTTCTTAACATAAAGTATAGACTTTGCTAGAGTTTATGATTAGCTTACCCGTGATCACCTAGTTCGAATTCCTCCCTTTTTGGGAGGTTACGACAAACGCTCTCCCTTGAACTATTGGTTTTGTCTTGTCTGGGACACCCTTGGATGCCTCCATCCTAGCTGGATTTAACTTTGGTGCATGACAAAATCGGGCTAGGTGACCTTCTTTTCGATAATTGTAACATGCTTTGGACTGCATCATGCAGTTTGGACTTATGTGTCCTTCCCCTCCACATTTGTAACATACGACCAGGGGTCATTCTCATTCCTTAACAGCGGGTGCTGGTGCTGACGTCTTTCCATCTTTGTTGAACCTTCTCTTCTTGAACTTTGCACTCCTACTGTCTTGGCCAGGATTACCACCGAAGTGGTTATCATTTCTGGCATGTTGATTCCCTCCACGTTTGTTGTCACCGCTTCGATGACTGCTACCACTGGTATTATCGACTTGTCGGCTGTTCTCTCTTGGTTGGGTTGACTCATTATCGCGCTCCAATAACTGGGTCCTATTCACAACATCTGAATACAAACACAGTTTATGAGAGATAAGGTATTGACATATCTTGGGTTTCAAACCTCTTAGAAACATCCGCTTCATTATGTCCTCATTATCAACTAAGTGGGACGCAAACCGAGATAACTCGGCAAACTTAGCTTCGTATTGTGTCACGGTCATATTATTTTGCTCAAGCTTGATGAACTCTACCTCCTTCATGTGATCAATACTTTCAGAAAAGTACTTGTCGTTGAACAATTCTTGGAACTTCTACCAAGACATCTTCAATGCAGTAGGTTGAGTACGCTTTACAGATTCCCACCAGTAATCTGCCTCTGCACGCAACATGAAGGTGGCAAAGAGAACCTTTTGCTCCTCGGAGCATCCCAAGATATCAAATATCTTGTGGATCTACTTTATCCATGTCTCCGCCTTAAGTGCTTTTAGCTCTCCAAAAAACTCCGGTGGTCCCAGCTCCTTAAACTGCTTAGCGGTGACCGTGTGAGAGTTGTCAGTGTTTCCACCTGCATTTTGGACAGGAGCTGCTTTTGTCTGATGTTGCATGAATTGCATAAAGCCTCTAAATATCCCATCGTTCACCATTTTATCGATGTTATTGTTTTCATGAGGATTATTATCTTCCTGTTGTACATTACACTTGGCATTGATCGTTAGTGACTCAACAGTCTCATGTGCTTCATTGCTTATCTCAACATTTCTGGATGCCATTTTCAAATACTGCCACAAAAAGGGTTAATTAACATATCACATATTATCTCTATACTCTGACCGACCAATTAAATACCAAATAAACTTAGGTAGGTCATACTAGCGAAGGAATTCCCCGTCTCTCCCCTCCTAGTTCTTGTCTCACATCTCAGCCAGGGATTATATCCCTAAGCTTTGATACCAACTGTGACGCCCCAAAAATAGGTATACATCACCCATCTTGAGTCGCCAGAAAATACATGGTACAAAATATAAATACAACTTAATAATACAGCTATCGTGTAACATACGATAAAACATAAACTGAGAGTTTTAATAAGAATATTGTCATTTAGACAATATCCACACTCAATGGAGTCCTCATTACTTTTATTGTCACACTATTTAACAGAATAGTGAGGACTATTAATGCTATCATCTAGACCATCACTCCGTTCCCCGACTCATCCCAACTATATTCTCATTTCCTGAAGAGAAGAGTGAAAGAAAGGGTGAGCTCAACTAGCCCAGTAAGAAGTATTATGACTAAGATAATGCAGAATAAATTATCATTAGTCTTCAACAATGTTAAACTGATAAAATACAATTGACATCAAGTTTAACTGCAGCGAAATAAACAATCCATTAGAAGAGTCAAGTAGAGCATGATATCTAATATCTTCTAGGATTTAAAATGTTTTCATCAATTTTTTATCGCTAAAACTCATCTTAATAAATAAACCAAATCATCTAATCATCCTTGTACTACGGGCCAAGGATATACATTAAATCATCAGTGGTCATGACTATACCGAATAATCTCTGGTCATAATCATACCAAAAACTGTCCATCAATGCATTACAGGCCACTTAGGACTTTTACCATGTCATTTATAACATTACAGGTCATGATTATACCGAATGATCCTTGATCATAATCATACTAATTCCATCTATGCACGTAAGCCAAAGATGACTTTCATTACAATATAAGCATGAGGATGATGACAATGGCATAATAATTCAATAAAACAAGGTCAAGAATAAATGTTAAAGATTTATAAGTTAATTTATCCTAAAATCAATAACGTCCAAATTGTAAACATGATACTTCTTTGTGGAGTAAAATTCAAGAATGCTCATAAGAAGATTTCCATGAAAAGATACTGGATGAAGCGCAAATATCCATGATATTCTACTAATTTCATTGAGTATAGAAGCCAAAACTTTAACCAACTGAGTATAATAAAATATATAAAACTGCAAATGGATTTTCACCCGCCATGCGATAATCCACCTATACAGATCATTTCCACAATTTAATAATGAATGAATACAAAGGATCATTCACCATGCATGTGGTAATCCACATAGATAGGTTATCCCAACAGAATAATAAAGAATGGAATAATAGAAAGATTCACCATGCGTGCGATAGAATGCACAGACAGGTTATTCCCAACAGAATAATAAAGAATGGAACCAGGTCATGCGTAATCCGCACCGACAGGATATTCCAACAGAATAATAAATAATGGAACAAGGTCATGCGTAAATGCACAGACAGGATATTTTGACAGAATAATAAAGAATGGAATAACAACAAAATTCACCATGCATGCGATAGACCGCACAGACATGTTATTCCAACATAATAATAAATAATGGAACCAGGTCATGCGTAATATGCACAGACAGGATATTCCAACAGAATAATAAAGAATGGAATAACAGAAGAATTTAACCATGTATGCTCGCATATACAGGTTATTCCAACAGAATAATAAGGAATGGAATAATAGAAGAATTTTACCATGTATATGGTAGTCCGCGTATACAGGTTATTCCAACACAATAATAAAGAACAGAATAACAGAAGTTCTCTTCATTAATACGAAAAAATAATACTCCTTACCTTATAAAGAAAAGTACTCTGACGGGTAGGGCGGGGATATACTTGAAGAAAACATGCACTACGCTCAAGACTTTCTTAAACTCTAAAGAAATATGCTTGAGATTATAGAAGAAGAATTCTCTGAACTTCTGGTGTGTTTTCAATTCTAACTAAGCATCCTATTTATAGAAAAATAGAAAGGATATTATGCAATAAAATATAATATATTCTATTTATAAAATATATATATATATATATATATTATTTAAAATCTAATAAAACAAATAACTTTATAAAAGTATTCTGTTTTATATAAAAAGATTTTACTATACAAATACCATGCATAATAGAATATAATATATTCTATTTATAGTCTAATAAAATAAATAACTTTATAAAAGTATTATGTTTTATATAAAAAGATTTTACTATGCAAACACTATGCAGACACTATGTAAATACTATGCATAATAGAATATAATATATTCTATTTATTGTCTAATAAAATAAATAACTTTATAAAAGTATTCTGTTTTATTACATTTATAATAATAATAAAACAAACTTCATCATCATTATTATAATTCACACTATTAATCGACCAGGTCGTTCCCAGGAAAGTGGGGGCTTTCCAATAAGGATTTCTCTCTATTAGCGCGCAATTAGGTGACCAAATCTCTCTTTGACAGAACTTCTAGACATCATTAATATTGCAAATAATAATATTAATAACTTTGTTATCTCAATTATTAACTTAATAATATATAAAATATCGACAATAATTGAATCAAATAACGTGAGATACTATGCAACAATTACTGTAGCAATAATTGAACAAAACTGAGTGACTTCTCACGTAAGCATCAATAATCAATACCGTGTGCCACTATGCAACCACGCGTATTACTGTACTTTTAACACCGGATGTTTCAACAGTTAATGGTAAAACTTCCGCCGTTATTTTCATAAAAATATTTTTGTCATTTTCTCAATCCGACAATAATTCTGTTGTGGGGTCCACCAATGATTGTGCCATCGTACGCATATTCCCTGCTAAAACGAATATTCCCCGGCCAATCGAATATTATATAACAACTTGCATACTTTTTAAAATTTCTAAATATTACCCACAACTATAATATTATATCAAATTTACTCCATAATATTCAAAAATGATATTTATAGAAAATTCATCTTTATTCATAAAAGTTGGGGTCTTACATTATGAGTGCATTTTTGACCAACTTCCAGATTATTCATTCATATGCATTTTTGGTTGTCTGTGTTTTCCTTTCCTCCGTCCATATACTACACACAAGACTGATTTTTGTTCCACTAAGTGTGTTTTTCTTGGTTATAGTCCCAATCACATGGGTTATCGGTGTTTAGATTTATGCATAAAATGTACATTGCCTGACATGTCCGTTTCAAAGAAACATGTTTTCCATTGTCATCCTTTTCTAATGTTCTTAAACCTGCTCCGTCTGAACATTCACCATGGGCCATTCTTCCACTCATTCCTCCGCATCAATTCCCCACCAGTATTATTCCTCCTCTTACATCCAATCATGTTTCCTCTCATAATCCTTCTTTAACCCATATATAGTCTTCCCCTTCTTCTTCCACTCCCGTTCCTGCTCTCTAATCCTCCTCACCACCGGCTATTACGAATTCTTCTACCTCACCAAAATTTCGTACACTTAACTCCCTCTACAATGATTCCGCTACTCATCCCAATACCTCATGCTCCCTTCCGTTATCTCCTATCTCCCCTGGTCTAACAATTGTATAGCCTGACATTACTTCACCTTCACCTGCAGCCATATCTCGACCTGTGCTTCCATCTTGGATACTCACTCGTGCGATGGTTCTTCGTCTTAACCAAACTCAACCCAATGCTCTTACTACAGAAGTTTATATAGCAGTTAAGCCCACTTGTTATTTCCAAACAGTTCGATCCAGTCATTGGAGAGATGTCATGGTTTCAGAAATTAATGCACTTATTTCTCAAGGTACCTGATTACTAGAGCAAAGATGGCTGAGTGAAAGCCAGTTAAGACACATGCGGTTGTTCAACATCACAAGCCTCCTAGTGTTTCTCTTTATTCTAGTCCAACTTTCTTTCGACAAATCGTAGGTGCGCTACAATACACAACACTTACTCGGCCAGACCTATTTTTTGCCGTTAATAAAGTCTGTTAATCCATGCATAATCCAACTGAGGAAAATTGGGTAGCCGTAAAGAGGATCATTCGATATTTGCAACACACCATAAACTTTGGGCTTTCAATTTCCAAATCAGATAATCCTTTCACTCTTCAAGCATTCTGTGACTCTGATTGGGCTGGAAACTTTATTGATAGAAAATCTACAGTAGGTTATGCTATTTTCATGGGTAATAATTTGGTCTCTTGGGCATCACGGAAGCAAAGAACAGTTGCACGCTCTTCTACGGAAGCTGGATATAAATCATTGCCAGATACTGCAGCAGAAATAACTTGGTTACAATCTTTATTCTCTGAACTGGGAATTTTTTTGAAGGAGCCCCCTATCTTGTGGTGTGACAATATTGGTGCAACTTATTTAGCTGCAAGTTATTTTCACTTTGTTAAGGAAAAGGTGGCTCGCAAGGATCTCTTGGTTCGCTACATCTCCACCCATGATCAGGTGGCAGACATTTTTACAAAGGCTTTAACCACTCCGAGGTATCAATATCTATGAAGCAAGCTGACTGTGTTCCCAACCATGATCAGCTTGATGGGGGGTATTAGACCACAATACTCGAAAATCAAAACTACCACAACAACCTTATCATAACAGCAGGACTAGATAAGTGTTAACATGTTATCCGTAATATATATTCAAATGTATAGATTAGATAGATATCTATTATTCAAATTAAGACTATCTAGATGTTATGGGTGTATATATGTATGTAGTGCACTGTAATTTTAAGATATACAGAAAGAGAATCAATTGCAAGTTGAAACAGAGTATTGCTAGTCTATTCCTTATAACCAGGCACCAAACAAATGGCACATAGAAGGACACAGACTTGGGTTTACTTACATGTATGCCTCACAGAAAACCTTGACGAAAATTCAAGAAAAATGTGAATATAAGAATCTGTAGGCAAATCAAATCATAGAAGTGAATTTAAAACTAAGATCAAAATTCCAGCTCACTCACCTTAAGTATCCGCACAGAAAAGTATCTTACATATTCCTTACCAATATTCTTGACGATACTGTCCAAAAGATATAAACAAGGTAGTTTATGTTCAGCTACAACCTATAAAGAGATAATTATTAGATGATCAATATCTGCAAAAGGATAACAAGTCAAAATACCAGCACTTAGAGAACCCAACAGATCAATTGTCACAAATAAAAGAGGATCTACAATATACACATGAATGCTTTAACTTGGGAAGAATCACAGTCAAGACATTTTGTTTGCACACACACACACACACACACACACACACACACACACACACACACACACACACACACACACATATATATATATATATATATATATATATATATATATGTTGGTAAGTAACATTTTGTTTGTTTGATGATGAGTACAAAGATACTTCCTGTTGATTATGGAGCAAATGTATATAAACAGTTTGATTCAATTTTTGACATGTATATAAAAGATAATTTATTACCGTTGCCAAAGATTTCTCATGCCATCCATGTTGAAGGAGCCAAGATATGTGATCTTATGCATCCTTAACAATCAGAATCAACTTCAGATCATATTTTCATGTCATAAAAATTAGTAGATTGGGATTCAAATGCTATTATAGAGAAATTAAAATAACAAACCCCGCAACAAGAACTTAGGAAACAAATTCATTTATCATTGAATAATTAGATGCGTACTACTACAACATTAAAATCTAGGCAATCAATTCACCATAAACCAAAGGGTATAGACAAGATTGAAGCAATTCTGCCTTTATTATTTCGTAGCTAGGCTTACGACAGTGTATATTTTTTATTACTCCCGTCATTTTAAAATTAGAGATAATATATATTTTTTAAATTCGTTCCAAAATTAGGTACGTATTTTTTAGTTTAAACTATAAAGAAACGTGAAGTGAAAGTCTTAACAAATTTTTAGTTTTATTCTTAATTAATTGAGTACCGTCACGACACAATAGAAGTAATCTTGTATGGGAAAGTTGGAAATACAAAATGTTTATCATTTTAGTATGCAACGATCATGATAACGGCAGAAGAGGCTAATAAATTTACTAAATTAGCTGATGGTATTTCCACTAAAATGAAATCGAGTGTTCAAGTTAGCCCATCCTAACTCATGAAGTCCAAATTCCTAAGAGCAAGAGCAGAGATGATTGTTTCGTTCACCACTTTGTAAAATTTGAGACCATGCATATGTAATAAAATAAAATATTTGTTTTTTGTTTGGGTAAAAATATATTTTATACATTTGAGTTCCAACTATCCAAACACAACCTAATTAATTTAATGTCAACACTATCCACTCCACTAAATGCTGAAAAGTGAGAACTAAAAGTTGTTAGCTCACCTAGTAAGTACATGATATGCTAACACAAATTTTTTTCTTAAGGAAATACTTACTGTATTAATCAACCACATCATATATAAAAGAAGAAAATTATAGAATTTGTTCAAAATTATCTAAACCAGATGGCAAAGTTATACAAGTATTACTTGTTTAATTTAAAAAGAAAATTAGAACATGCATTGAGACATTATTTTTTATTACTAGGAGGTTGTATGAAAAATGATTAGATTAGATTAGATTAGAGGGTGGTTAGATTAGATTGTGCCTAATGCTAGTGTTGTACTTGATTTAGGTTTTATAGATTACATGCATCTGGATATTAAAATTTTAGCATTGTGCTTTAATATTAGGTTTTATAGAAGTCCAAGTAGTCCCTCAGTCTCAAATGAAAGTCTTTCTATATTTATAATCCCAAAAAGACAGTGTATTTCTAAAGATATGGATAAATTAAAAATTAAAATGGACAGTGGATTTTCATTTGGGACAAAGGGAGTACATAAATCTGAGGAATTAGTTCATACTGGTGGAATTATTTTGTTTTATTTTTCTTTTCTCTCTCCTTTTTCATTTTTCCTTCCTTTACCCTAAGTTTTCTGAATTCCAAAGAAATCCTTTATTGGTGAAATCACCAAGCAATTCTAGATTCTAATCTTCTTCTAATTTTTCAGCTTGTTTACCGTGAAAAATACTCTAGAGATTTCAAGAAATTTTAATAGTCTTCCCCCAATCTCAGGAAATTCAACAAGAAAAAAAGATATTAATAGCAATGCAGAACATAAATTAGAGAAAGAGGAGGTAATAACCTCTTGTAATAGCTGAGCCTGGCGAGAAATATCTTCAACCGAAGAGCTAGTAGAGCTCCCATTATACTCATGATCACTCACATTATCACTCCCACACAACAGATCCCTAATTTTCGCCTTCACAGGCTCGAGAGGTTTAGTCACAGCGGGTGGCGCAACAGGAATAGACGAATCCACTGGGAAAACAGTGGAAGTAGCGGCGGAGGACGAGCAAGTGGACCGATTATAAACGTCGTCATCTGGTGGTGACGACGGTTGTGGAGGGGATAGTACCTATGGCGTTGGTGACGGCGGTGGCAGGGGAGCAATGGACCAAAGATAGCTGTTGAGCCAATCGGGAACTTGCTTTTTCACCATTTCCGATCTCAAAAAAAGGAATTAATTTTTCTTTCTAGAGTGGTGGTGTGGGATAGGGCTCGTTCGCGGAGGATTTCATTTGTAAAAGAGGGGAGGGTTTTTAATTTCAAGTTTTCACTTTCGCGCCATTTATTTTATGCTCTGTGTTTTTGACAAAGATAACATTTTAAAAAAAACGTTATCTATTTAAAATTAAAAATTGCCCTTGTAAATAGATAACGTTTTCTCATATGTATCTACAACATTTTGTTAAAAAATATTGTGGAAAAAAATACCACAATATTTTTTATAAAAATATTATTGTTTAAGTGTTGTCTACTTACTATTTTGTACTAGTGGTAGGTGTACGTTACATAGTTTCAAGAAGTACTACTATACTATAAATATGGCACATAAGATTGGTTAATATAGCACATAAGATTGTTACTTTGAGATAATTTGAGTTAAGTTTTCAAAAGAAAATTAATAAAGTTTTGAAAACCAAGTTTGATTTATGTAAAATAAGACTCCATACTTGTTTACATATCAGTATTGTGTGTTACAGGATATGTATAGGATTATGGCTTATAAACACTATCCCATATACTAAAGACTCAAAAATATTAAATTAAAATGTTAGAAATACAACATTAAAAATTAAAATAACATACTAAAATTTTATAATATAATATAATAAAATTAAAAACAATATGTAAAAAAAAATAGAATGAGAAGAGAAAAATATTTATTGTAATTAGTTAACCAAAAAAAGTACTAAGTTCTATTTACTTAGTTTTTAACTAATAAATAAA
Organism: Panax japonicus; assembly: GCA_020205505.1. Classification (NCBI taxonomy): domain Eukaryota; kingdom Viridiplantae; phylum Streptophyta; class Magnoliopsida; order Apiales; family Araliaceae; genus Panax; species Panax japonicus. Next base: position 17,975,198 of record CM035112.1, on the reverse strand, counting down.
ATAAAATAAAATAAAATAATATGATATAATATAACTATTAAACTAAGTAGCATTTACTTAGTTTCTTATTCTAAATTTAATAACATTTAATATTTGACATATAATATATATTAAATATGATTAAGTATATAATTAAATTAAAATATAATATCATACAAATATAATAAAATATAATATTAAACTTAAATAATATAAAATATATTATAAAAATACAATACAATACAATATAGTAAAATATAGTATAATATAATATAATATTAATATAAATATAATAAATTATAATATTAAACTAAAATATAATTTCATATTAAATATATTAAAATATAATATAATAAACTAAGTAGCATTTGCTTAGTTCCACTACTAAATATAATTAAAATAAAAAATATAATAAATAAACTAAGCAGCATTTAGGAAGTTTTTCATTGCTAAAATAAATTAAGTAACACGTGCTTGGTTTCTCACCGAACCCATAAAGATATTAATGAACAAAAGCAATATCATACTTCTAAGTTAAAGAACTAAGAGATAAGTGCTCTAATCAGAAGTAAGTTAATTATTTAGCTCATGTGTAAAGTAAAGAAAGAAGCTTGCAAAAATGAAAGCGTGAGTTTTTGGAACTCTGAATTTGAAGTATACTCCTGAAATTTTTACTTCTTTAATTTGCATTCATTCGGTATTGTTTTGGTCTTATTATATTGGAAATTTGTATATTTCTCTTGGTTTGTGTCTTGGATGCATAGAAATGACCATATATGCATGTCGTCGTGCATGTGGCTAGTCCATATTATAAGGGAGACTCTGGCAAAAAAAATTTGTTGGTCGGGTAGTTCCAAACATTTATAATATTAACGAGCTCATTATATGCTTACTAGTATGCTCAAGTTATATGCTTACTAGCTATTATGCTCAAGTCATATGCTTACAAGTATGCTTAAATGTTAATCATATGTTGACAGGTATGCTTAAGTCATATGCTTACAAATAAGGTATGTTATATGCTTACAAGTATGTTTAAATGTTAATCATATGCTTACAAATATGCTCAAGTCATATGGTTACAAGTATGATCAAGTCATATGCTTATAATTACGGTATGTTAAATGCTTACAAGTATGCTTAAATGTTAATCATTTGCTCAAGTCATATGGTTACAAGTATGCTTAAGTTATATGCTTACAATCATGTTATACAATAATAAGCTCATGTTGTCTATAATAGGTACCGTGGTATTATGGACCTTTATTTAGACTGTAGTAGGATGGCACGACAAAAGTTAAGTGCCCAGATAGGTGCTACAGCTGAATTTAGAGCTTGTTACCAAGTGTTTTTGGAGTATGTATATAGTCACCCGGAATATGCGAATGGTCAAAACAAGATATGATGTCTATGTTTGAAGTGTAAGAATATAAATTATATGGACAGAGACGTGGTAAACTATCATTTATTTATTTCTAGGTTCATGAAAAATTACGAACAATTAATGCTGGTGGGCATATGGGAAGAGAAGAGATGTCGGCATCACAGAAGTACACAATCCGGGAAGTAGTACTCATCGTATGAATGAAATGGTTCATGATATAGCAGGGCCAAATTTTGATTGGGAACAATGTGATGCCCCCAAATCCAGGTATCTTCCAACCCGGCGTATGGTGTTACATGGTGCTATAGTTCACACAAACATTCAATTAAAAAGCCTCAACAGAATGAATATGTTATATATATATATATATATATATATATATATATATATATATATATATATATATATATATATATATATATATATATATATATTCCAAACAGTATTCCCTTCCCAAGTTCTTTATAACCAATACATAAGTTCTTTGTCATAATATCAATTACATTACAACATTAAACCTATACTATTACATAGACAGTTCAACGGTCTGCCTTAGCCTTCCTTTTATCTTTACCGAATCCTTCGGTCCGTTCGATCTTAGCTGCATTCATATGGTTCAAGCAAGAGTGAGCATAACTAGCTTAGCAAGTACAATAATTCCATTTAAATGACATGCTTAAAACATACAAATTATATATCTTCAATAATTGAACAATAGTTTTGAAGTACTATCGATAATTTAAAATAGCACTTTTCTTTTCTTAAAACGTTTTACAATGAACAATATTCAGTAAAACATCAATTCCAGTCTAATACCTTAAACATTTCATACTTTCTTTGAAAAGGACAACCTGGTACTAAGTTCGCAAGTCCGTCATTACTTACGAGCACGTCTAGGTGATCAGCATATAGTACTCTATGTTAATCAACACTACATTCTTTAAACGTATGTACGTTTAAGTTGTGGCAACCTCACGTGCCTGTCGTTTGATGACAAAAAAATTTGTTTAGCATACTCAGTCTTCATTTGAAAACCACACCAAAATAGTTTGGTAAAACATTGACAATACTTCGATAGATCATAAGAAATCCAACATATCGTAAGTCTAGCCGAAAGAATTGGCTTTAATTTCATCATACATTAATTCATGCGTAAGAATAAATAAATCACAAAACTTGTCCAGATTAAACATAGACAAGGGTTATAACACTTGCCTTCAGCGTCTGCTAATGTTATTACAGGTTCACTTTAAGTCTTTAAGGTTTCTACAATAGATGATCACATAACATAACACATTAGGTCATGAATAAACATATATGGTTCCTAATGAATCTTACCCATTTTCTCAATCTAATCAAGTATTTAATTTTGTTACTATTGGTTCTGGCTTGCCGTTATAGTTTACATCGTTCTTATGTTTACATTCGATTGATTATCTTCAACATTTAGTTATCACTTATGTCTTAAATAATGTTACATTAAGTTGTAGTTCGTTATTAATCAATTAACTTTCTTGTTATCTTCACAATATCCCTTCATTGTGCAAACCCTAAGGTTGGCGCTGTGGCGCCATCTATTTCTCTACAACTTGTGTTGCAGTGTGGGTTTCCAATATGACCTCCTTACTCTTGGAACTGCGGTGCCACTCCTACCTCTTTGTGCTGCGTTGCGGCACCACTCTCCAGTGTATATAGTCTGGACTCGGCGCTGCAGCGCGAGTCCCAGTTCAATCTACTGTGCTGCGGCACCACTTTATAGTGGGTCTTAGTCAAGCCTGGTGCTGCGGTGCCAAGGACAATGCCTTGGGTGGTGCTGCGGCACCGGCTCTGAGGCATAGAAAATTTTGATAGAAAATTTTCTTAAGTGAGATTCCCGGGCTCATAACTTCTTCGTTATAAGTCCGATTTGGCTCGTTCAAAAGCCATTAGCGTTCAAAACCCATTAGCTCACAAATCATATACTCTATGTGTTCATACAAGAATTTTACATTTTTGACTTCATTAACTCAAAATTACCCTATTAGTCTATTTTTAATGAAAACAATAAACGCTCGTGAATGTTCAACGCTCGTTTCTTTGTTCTAAGTCAGAATTCGGTCATTTTTGAGTCCGAAACTCTATAATTCCAAATAAGACTTGTCCCCATCAAAAAATAACGTTTTCGACCTCAATATCAAAATTCGAATTCTAATCCGAGAATTTCACGAATTCGACGATTAACGTATAATCGTGTGAATTCTGGCATAACTTCGTTACTTATAATTTGTTTATCATTTCAAATGGATTCTATCCTTCATACTAACATCTTAACATACACATTTTATTAACTTATTTACCTGATAAGTTATTACTTTTTCTTCATGAGTTTATAACTTATAAAAGTATAAACTACTCTTGATTTCATTTCACGTGACTTATCATGGTTTAAGTCTTGTAACCATAATCTTACATCTTCTTATCATACAAACTTCATTCATGTAGACATGTTACAAGTTCTTACAAGTTCTTCCTTAGTTCATAACTTATATATGAACAAATTGTTTATTCAAGGCTTATAATGACTTAAGTCCTTTGATTAACCATTTTCTTTACTTCTTAGCATACATGTTTATCAATCAACACTTCTCTTTTCAAGCTATATTTGTAGAAATGGAATATTAATGACATAGGATCATTACCTTTAAAGTTCACTTGGTTAATCCTTCTCTTTCCTTCTTGTTCTAGCTTATACTTTTCTTATTTTTTCTCTCTACTCAATAAGCACTTAAGTTGTTGGTGTATTTGAACAAACATCAAATGAAATCCAAGCTCTCTATTTACAGGAATTGCTAGGTTAGGGTATAATAGATAATAGCCAAATCCCACCTCCTTAATCACCTCCTTACTATTCATTACTTAGTTATTAAGTTAACTTGATTATCACATTATTTGCTTTCTTATCGCATTAATTTGCTTGGTCATCACACTTTTTTTCTTGGCCACCAAGATGACCCATGTGATCATGGCCCCACATGGGTTGCCCCATGGATCTTAATCACCCATTGGATCTTAATAGTTTGGGCTTTAGGTTTAATTAACTTATCTTACACTTTGAGTTTGTATTAATAAACGTACTTGGGCTTTACCATTACTTACACTTGAGCTTGTACATTAACTTCTATTAGACTTTACCAATTGCTACACAATCCTACAAGTCCATTTCATTTGGCTTAAAGCCTTATAACGTATTGTTTTACGTATTAATCTCATATTCTAACTCGTATACTTATATAACATACACGACATACCATCATTCATACATACTTGTAAAATACTTCGTATTATACTCGTATTCGTTATCTCGTACAATACCTACGTATTAAACGATCATTGTTTTAATTAGTTAACGCTTTACTTTTTCTAACGTTCTCGAATTAAGTCTGCATGAGAAAAACTACGTTTTTCATACTTGAATTATTATTACATAATCCATCTCACCTCGATATTCTATCATTACATATTTCTCGGAAGTTCAAAAATAATTCCCGAGCAGAAATCGGTGAATAATGTTTTTTTAAAAAAAATTCGGAAACTTTTATTTCCGTCTTGGAAATTCAAACACTTTAATTCCTTCACGTAGTCAAAATACCACTACTTTTCGACGTTTCTAGGCTATAGAACGACATTCATCTTACTAACAAATAATAATAACAATTAATATAATTTTATTCATTATTTAATTAAATAAAATTATTTTACAATGGATCCGATTTTTTGGTCGTTACATTCTTCCCTCCTTATAAAGATTTTGTCCTCAGAATCTCGTCTTACATTACACAAATAACTGAGGATAATCTTTCCTTATCTTTTCCACTAATTCCCACGTTGCTTCTTCGGCATCGTGGTTCTTCCATAACACCTTTACGGAAGGTATAACTTTGTTTCAAAAAACTTGCTCTTTTCTATCGATAATTTGAATTGGCATCTCTTCGTATGTTAAGTCCTTCTCGATATGAATAGGCTCATACTCTGTCACGTGCTTATAATCTGGCTTATAAGGACGTAACTCAGATATGTAAAACACGTTATGTATTCATTCTAGGTCTGGAGGTAATGCTATCATATAAGCTACCTCGCCTAGCCATTTTAACACTTCAAAAGGTCATATAAACCTTGGACTTAACTTTCCCGTCTTTCCAAAGTGTATCCTTCCTTTCTAGGGAGATACCTTTAGAAACACGTAAAAGCCTACTTCAAACTCTCTATTTATTTGATGCGAGTTCGCATACTTCCTCTGTGTGATGCCCCCAAAATAGGTATACATCACCCATCTTGAGTCATCAAATACATGGTACAAAATTCAAATACAACTTAATTATACAATAGTCGTGTAAAATATGACAACACATATGCTGTGAGTTTTAATACAAATATTGTCATCTAGACAATATCCACACTCTATTGAGTCCTCATTACATTTATTATCACTCTATTTAACAGAATAGTGAGGACTACTAATGCTATTATCTGGACCATCACTCCGTTTTCCGACTAGTCCCTGCTACGTTCTCATTTCCTGAAGAGAACAATAGAAGTAAAAGGGTGAGCTCAAATAGCCTAGTAAGAAATATTATGACTAAGATAATGCAGAATAAATTATCATTAGCCTTCAACAATGTTAAACTGATACAATATAACAAACATCAAGTTTAACTGCAGTGGAACAAGCAATCCATTAAAAGAGCCAAGTAGAGAATAAAATATACCATCTTTTATGATTTAAAAGGTTTTTCATCACTTTTATCGCTGGGACTCAGCTTAATAAATAATCGACATCATCCCTGCACTACGGCCAATGATATTCATTAGTATCACAACCACAAATTATCCATGCACTACGGGCCAAGCATATTCGTGTATTCATCAATGGTCATGATCACGCCAACAACTGTCCATCAATGCACTATGGGCCAATGAGGACTTTTACCACATCATTTATAACATTACGGTCATGATTATACCGATAAATCCCTGGTCATAATCATACCAAGTCCATCTATGCACTACAGGCCACAGATGACTTTTAACATAATATAAACATGAGGATGATGAAAATGATATAAGAATTCAATAAAAAAAAGTTCAAGAATTAATTTATCAAGGAACTAATAACATCCGAATTGTCAACATGAAACTTCTTTGTAGAGTAAAATTCAAGAGTGCTCAGAAGAATATTTCCATGAAAAGATACTAGATGAAGCGCAAATATCAAGGATATTCCACTAATTTCAAGGAGTATACAAGTCAAAATTTTAACCAACTGAGTATAATAAAGAATGGAATAACAAAAAAAATCACCAGGCAAGCGATAGACCGCATAGACAGGTTATTTCAACAGAATAATAAATAACAGAACCAGGTCATGCGTAAATGCACAAACAGGATATTCCAATAGAATAACAAATAACGGAACCAGGTCAGGCAAAATTTGCACCGACAGGATGTTCCAACAGAATAATAAATAACGGAACCAGGTCATGCGTAAACGTATAAACAGGATGTTCCAATAGAATAATAAATAACGGAACCAGGTCAGGCAAAATTTGAACCTACAGGATGTTCCAACAGAATAATAAAGAATGGAATAACAGAAGAATTTCACCATATATGCGATACTTCACATAGACAGGTTATTCCAACAAAACAATAAAGAAAGGAATAATAGAAGAATTTCACCATGTATACGGTACTTTGCATTGACAGGTTATTCCAACAGAATAATAAAGAATGAAATAACATAAGAATTTCACCAAGTATAGGGTAGCCCACGTATAATGGTTATTCCAATAGAATAATAAAGAATGGAATAACAGAAGTTCTCTTCATGAATACGAAAGAAATAATACCCCTTACCTTAGAAGAAACTGGATATAGAAGTAGTGAAGTAGTAGAACACTTTTCTTCTTTCTCTCTATAGTTTCTCTCCCTAGAGTTTCATCAAATTCGTAAGAAATAATGAAGGAATGAGCTTCTATTTATAGAAGAATGGACTGAATAGTAACTAATTCCTGAACGGTCCAGATTGATTTACTTTTAAACGGACAGTCTAGATTGGTTTACAATAAAATATAATATATTCTATTTATAATCTACTAAAACGAATAACTTTATAAAAGTATTCTGTTTTATATAAAAAGATTTTACTATGCAAATATTATGCATAATAGAATATAATATATTCTATTTATATTCTAATAAAACGAATAACTTTATAAAAGTATTCTGTTTTATATAAAAAGTTTTTCTATTTTATTACATTAATAATACTAATAAAACAAAACTTCATCATCATTATTATAATTCACACTATTAATCGATCAAGTCATTCCCAGGAAAGAGGGGGGCTTTCTAATAACGATTTCTCCCTATTGGCGCGCAATTAGGTGACCAAACCTCTCCTTGGCAGAACTTCTAGACATCATTAATATTGTAAATAATAATATTAACAACTTTGGTATCTCAATTATTGATTTAATAATATATAAAATAACGACAATAATTGAATCAATTAACGGGAGATACTATTTAACAATTACTGAAGCAATAATTGAACAAAACTGAGTGACTTCTCACGTAAGCATCAATAATCAATACCGTGTGCTACTATGAAACCACGCGTATTCATGTACTTTAACACCGGGTGTTTCAATAGTTAACGATAAAACTACCGTCGTTATTTTCATAAAATATTTTTATCATTTTCTCAATTCGACAATAATTCTGTTGTGGAGTCCACCAATGATTGGGTCGTCGTACGAATATTCCCTGTAAAAACAAATATTCCCCGACCAATCGAATATTATATAACAACTTGCGTACTTTGAAAAATTTATAAATATTACCCACGACTATAACATTATATCAAATTCATTCTATAATATTCAAAAATGATAATTATAGAAAATTTATCTTTATTCATAAAAGTTAGGGTCTTACAATCTCTCCTTTCTTATGAAATTTTCGCCCTCGAAATTAGGGTACGTACCTGGTATGTCGAAGAGGTAAGGATACCTTGATTTCATTTTAGATTCTAACTCCCATGTCATTTCCTCAACATCGTGGTTCCTCCATAAAACTTTGACTTGAGGTATAACCTTGGAGGGTAGAATATGTTCCTTCTTATCCAAGATTTGAACAGGAACCTCTTCATATGTTAAATCTTCTGTTATTTCATCTGGTTCTAACTCAATAATGTGGTTCGGGTCTTTCACATATTTACGTAACATAGATATACGAAAAATGTTATGAACACGAGACATACTTGACGGTAAAGCGAGTCTATAAGCTACAATCCCTACTTGATCGAGGATTAAAAATGGGCCAATGAATCGAGGATTGAACTTTCCTCTCTTTCCAAATCTCGTAACTCCTTTCCATGGAGCAACACGTAACAACACATGATCTCCAATATTGAATTCCATGTCCTTTCGATGAAGAACATCATAACTCTTTTGTCGGTCTTGTGAGGTTTTTATACGTTGTCAGATCGTTTGAATCTTTTTCATAGTCATACGTACCAACTCGGTTCCTAATAACGCTGCTTCACCCACCTCATCCCAGCATACTGGAGAACGACACTTTCTTCCATACAACGCCTCGAATGGAGCCATGCCAATACTTGTTTGATAACTGTTGTTGTATGAAAACTCCACCAATGGTAATAACTTGTCCCAAATTCCCTTGAAGTCAATGACACAGAGTTTTAATAAATCTTCAAGAGTTTCAATAGTCCTCTCTGATTGTCTGTCTGTCTGAGGATGATATGCTGAACCAAATCGTAAATCCGTGCCCATAGCTTTTTGCAAACTAACCCAAAATTGTGAAGTGAATCTTGGGTCTGGATCAGAAACTATGGATACTGGCATACCATGCAATCTTACAATCTTGTTTATATACATACGAGCAAGACGTTCAAGTGTATAAGTTTACAATGACCGTATTGGTAAGAAATGAGCAGTCTTGGTCAATCTATCAACAATGACCCAAATTGCATCTATGCCTTGAGAAACCTTGGGAAGTCCAGCAATGAAACCCACGGTAATGTGCTCCCACTTCCATTCTGGAATTTCAAGTGGTTGCAATGGACCTTTTAGTACTTGATGCTCCGCCTTGACTCGTTGACAAGTTAGACACCTTGAGATAAATAGAGCTATCTCTCTCTTCATATTGCTCCACCAAAATGTATGTCGAAGATCACGATACATTTTGGTACTCCCAGGATGGATTGCAAACGGTGTGTTGTGTGCCTTCAACATGATTTTATACTTTAAATCAGGGTTGTTAGGAACACAAAATCTGCAGTTGACTCGAAGTATTCCTTCTTCATCGATTCTTGCTTCCAGCATAGCACCTTCTTGTATTTTCTTCCTCATTCGCATCAACTCCAGGTCTGTAGCTTGAGAAGCTTTAACTTTATCGATTAACATCGGTTCTACTCGTATATTCGCCATCATTACGTGGGTCCCTGGTGTCTTTATCTCTATCTCCATCATTTGGAATTCATACAAAATGGGCCTTTGCGTAGACAATATCGCACTCGTACCCGCATATGATCTTCTACTGGATGTGTCAGCTACCACGTTTGCTTTTCTAGGATGGTATTGGATGGTATGATCATAATCTTTCAAAAGTTCAAGCCAACGTCGCTGTCGCATGTTAAGTTCCTTTTGAGTGAAGAAATATTTGAGGCTTTTATGATCCTTAAAGATCTCCACTTTCTCCCCATACAAGTAATGCCTCCAAATTTTTAGTGCGAAGACAACAGCTGTCAACTCTAGATCATGAGTAGGATAATTCCTCTCATATTCTTTGAGTTACCGAGAGGCATAGGATATGACTTTCCCATGTTGCATGATAAGACATCTTATTCCTTTACCCGAAGCATCACTGTAGATGACAAATCCCTCCTAACTAGATGGTATTATCAGAACAGGTGCTGAAATGAGTCTCCTCTTGAGTTCTTGAAAACTCTTCTCACATTCCTCGTTCCAACCAAATTTTATATCTTTCTGAATCAGCTGAGTTAAGGGAGTAGCGATTCGAGAAAACCCTTCTACGAATCTCCGATAATAACCAGCTAAGCCGAGAAAGCTACGTACTTCGGTCACTGATTTAGGTTTCTCCCAACTTTGAATAGCTTCAATCTTTGCTGGGTCAATAGATATTCCATGACTTGATACTACATGCCCAAGGAATGCTACTTCCTAAAACCAGAACTCGCATTACTTTAACTTGGCATAAATCTTATATTCACGTAGCTTTTGAAGTATCAGCCTCAAGTGTTGCTCATGATCTTCACGGCTTTTGGAATAAATAAGGATGTCATCAATAAAGACGACCACAAAGTGATCCAAATATTCCTTGAATACTCGGTTCATCATATCCATGAAGGCAGCAGAAGCATTAGTCAATCCAAAAGACATGACTAGGAATTCATAATGCACATGCCGAGTTCTGAAAGCCATCTTTAGAATGTCATCGATTCTAATCTCTAATTGGTGATATCCGGAACGAAGATCAATCTTTAAAAAAAAATTGGCGCCTTGCAACTGGTCAAACATGTCATCAATACGTGGCAATGGGTACCTATTTTTGATGGTGACATGATTCAACTCCCAATAATTAATACAAAGTCTGATACTCCCATCTTTCTTCTTTATGAATAGAGCAAGAGCACCCCAATGAGAAGTACTAGGACGAATAAAGCCAATGTCTAACAATTCCTGCAGTTAGGTCTTTAACTCCTGAAGTTCAATAGGAGCCATTCGATATGGGCTTTGGAAATGGGTTTTATATCGGGTTCAAGGTCGATATAAAATTCAATTTCACGCTCTAGGGGTAGGCCAGGAAGTTCTTCAGGGAATACGTTGGGAAATTTATTAACACAAGAAATATCATTCAAAACTGACGTATTTTTGTTTAGATCCGTGACATGAGCTAAGAAAGCTTGACATCCATTTTTCAATAAACGAATAGCTTTATGGCTTGAGATGACAGTGATTGATTTTAATGGTTTGGTTGCTTGAATTCGCATAATAGGTTGGTTAGGAATATGAAAGCTAACAACCTTACGAAAACAATCAATTTTTGAACGATGAGTAGTTAACCAATCAATCCTTAGAATTACATCAAATGCAAGTATTTTCAATGAAATAAGATCAACAGGTAATGTGAGGGTACAGATTTGAATCAAACAAGACTTATAAACAGTGGATGTAATGAAGGTTTCTCCCAACGGAGTTTCAACAGATAAGTCAAAGTCTAATTTCTCCGGAGTCAAATTTAAACGTTGAGCGCAAGTAGGAGAAATAAAAGAATGGGTAGATGTAAAGTCCCCGAACCCGGATACTTGAAACCCGAACTCGGTACTTCACGATACCATTTCTATGAACGGAAATATTACTAATAATAATAACACTAAAATAAATTATAAACTTATCTTACCTTTATCAGAGTTTAATCCCAAGTACGCAACCTTTACTAAATGACACCATAAACCTAATCTGTTTGCTTTCCTTTTCACTTGTTCTTGACCGATCCTTCTGATTGTTCACACTTATCTGAAAACATTTAAATTAAGCAAGGATGAGCATTTGAGTGCCCAACAAGTATTATATATATATATATAAGTTGAAAGAATTTAAATGTTTTCTTTATAATATCCATCTACAATAAGTCAATAGTTGTGAAATATTCTGAACTGATATTAATAACATAACAACCCTCTTTCAAATTTTTTTAAACTACGTACTGGCTATAAATAGGGTTTAAGTGACATTCTATGAACATTGTTTTTATTTGCGAAAAGGTTTAGCAGAACTTCATTTGCAAACCGTCATAACTTACGGACACGGGGGTGATCAGCCCGTTGTGCCCTGTATTGATTAATACTACATTACAAGAACGATGTTATCATTTACTTGATCCGCCTTGGGCGCATAAAAGTTTTCCCGTGAACAGAATGTTCATATTTGTCAGGATTCCAGACAAAAAGGTTTTATTTTATTCAACAATAATCTATAATTCAACATATATGTATAACAAAGGTGTATCAACATGTGATTAAATACAATGATTATGCAAGTAGGGGACACTTGTATAATCATTTCTAGAAATTAACGAACAGAATATATATCCGAATTATCATATACTAACATGTTGATAATCAAAGGTTGTATATAATATAGGTTTAACAATCTGTACATTAATAATAATAATTATGAACTTCTCACTTCTGTCCATTGCATAAAGAAAATGCAAAGTTAGGATACTTGCCTGATGCGCTGCTTACAATTCTCAACTTAGTTCTATCTTTCTATCTCGACCTATCATTAATCAAATCATCCGTTCGATTAGAACAATATACCGTAACAAATAGTACTGCATTTCGCAGTCAACACATAACCTAATCATCTTATCACACATGTTCAACAATCATGACATCACAAACAAACATCAACACATTCCTAATCACATCGTCACACAACCTTAATAACCATTGAATCACAAATAAACAGTTAACTAATCACATTATCTAAGTTCAGATCAATTTCTAAAATATGTCGGTCTACCGACATCTTTATCGGGTAAAAATCGAGTCTAAGACTCTAAACAGTTGACCAATATCCATTTCGACTAATTAAATAACAGTCATATCATTTTTCATGACCTTATAATAATTATAAAATAATTATTACCATTTACCATAATTTTTAAAATATCAGAATCATTATCAAATGATTTAAATATCAAACAATTCTATTATCATTAATATTTAATTAATATTAAACTATTAATGAAGCCATTACCTAAATTATTAAAGTTATTTATAATAACTCAAAATATTTTTAAAATACTTATATTACTCTTAAATGATTTTTAAAACATATAAAATCATAATTACCATTAATATTTAAATATTAATGAACTATTATCTAAATATTAAAAGTCATTAATTATAACTTAAAATATTTTTAATTCATTTATATCCCTTTTAAATGATTTTTAAATAAATAAAACCATTTTTAAACTATTTATTTAATATAATTATTAAATAATTTTAATATCATTAATAATCATTAATTAATGAAATTAACCATTAAATATTAAAAGTAATATTTTATAACTTAAAATATTCTTAAATACCTTATTATTATTTAAAATAATTTTTAATATAATAAAATCATTTTTAATTTATTTATTTAATTCATTTAATAAATAACTTAACTATCATTAATATTAATTTATTAATGAAAATTATCACAAAATATTAAAAGTTATCAAAAATAACTCAAAATTATTTTCTAACACAATAATATAATTTTTCATGATTTTTCATGAATTAAAACTATTTTTAAATAATTTATCTAATATTGTAATTAAATAAATAAATACCATTTATATTCCAAAAATATTAAATATTTCAAAATATACCCAAAATAGTTAAAAACTATTTTTCAGACTTTAAAATAATTTTTCATAATTTATTATGTATTTTTAATAATTAAAAACCATTTTTATCAATTTTTTTATTAATTTCCAGAAATTATAATTAAAACCGTCGCTAAAGGGCTATAGCGACACTTTCTGTCGCTATAGGTGTTCTTGAGGATTTCCAGAAAATCTTGACAGTGTGCTAGGGGGGTGGTTTGACCGAGTGTACTTTCATGTGTGATGTGTTTCTGGACTTGGTTTTGGTCAGATCATGTAGAGAAACTGTAAAAATACAAGATCCAACAACAAATATGCTTATATCGTGCACCAAATGAAATATCTAAGCCATTAAAATGGCTTGTCAGAGGCTGTTCTTCATTTCTGGAAACCCAGAAATGAAGAACAGATCATGGGGCTTAGTTTGAACCATCACTACATTCGAATCGTGTAACATTTTTGTGATATAAAGGTTCCAGCACTACTACAAAACAGTAAATAGACAACGCGGAAAAAATTATGTGGTTTCAGTCAGAAAAACGTCTTGGTTAAGGGTGTTGTCTATTTGACACCCTTACACAACGTTTTTAAAACGTTGTGGTTAAGCAAAATACACAACGTTTTTTAAGAAAAAACGTTGTAGATTTGTTTTCCAAAAATTAACAGATGCTTAAAAACGTTATAGAAGGTATGATTCCACAACGTTTTCTGAATAAAAACGTTGTAGTTTAATATATCAGACAACGTTTTTAACCAATTTATACAACATTTTTAAAATGTTGTAGATAAAGAAAAAAAAATTGTGGTTCACCTATATTACCAATGCGCCTGCAATATGCTAATAACATGATATATAGCTAAAAGGTCTAAATTCTCATTTAAATTTAAAGCCAAAATGTATCAACCATTCAAAATACATCCCAATAATATCATTCGTTTACATTTTCAAATTACTACATTCATAAAATATACCAAACTATCCATAAAATTAAGTTATGGAGCACTACCTAAACTGTGGTGCACTACCTAAGCTGTTGATCTTGGTCAAGAGCTCAGCAAACTTGACAGAAATGTGAGAGGTGTGGCAATCAAGAACTGGGGCATATCCATTTCCAATCTGTCCAGGGTGGTTCATGATGATGACCTGAGATGTGCAGTACTTGGCAACACCCTTGGTAGCTCCCTTTAACCACCTGCCTGAGTACATACATCTTCATTCCTACATAGTATCTACTAAATAATTACATAACTTAGGAAAGTATTTTAAGAATATCAATTTACCACAATGGGCCACATATATGAACACAAGTGCAAACACAGACACAAAATAAATAAAACTTACCCCAACCAACGCATGGTCAGAAAAGACATCAACAGCTGCAAGGATGGCCCTGAAAGATTAATTGTAAGAGCAAAATATTATTTAAAATATGAAAGTGAAGAATACAGATCTACAAATTAAATAACTTTTTTTTAACATCTCTAGTGAGGAGAACCCCATAATTTCTCAATAGTTTCACGACGTCTTCATCTTTTCTTAGTAAAAGTCCAAAACAAAAAGACCAATCCATAAAACTCTACAACTTATCAAAGTAAAAATCGCCACACACAAGCAGAACCACCACGCAAAAGAGTCAAAAGTGCTAATTTGATACTGCAGATCAAACCAATGAAGGCAGCAACAGCGTGGAGATCTGCAGCACCATATCTGCACATCTCATTGATAAGGTCCTCTGTCAAAGTTGAGGCATTGCAACCCAAGTCGCTGAGTAAGCTAACAGCTGTAGTTTTCAATCGAGATATGTCCTCATCCATCTCACTGAAGAACGAAAATATAGTTTAGGATTTCAGGTCACCAGCAAACTATTGAAGTGAAATTACAGTGGATGATAGTTAAACAAGTGTTACCCCTTAAATTGCCCGGGAAAGCTGTAGTTTTATTGCTATCCTTTCTACGTTTCTCCTTATGCTCTTGAAGTGCCTCGGTAAGTGACATGTTGAGCATCATAGAAAGCATGGTCGTTAGACACACTCATAGTCCCATTCAGTAGAGATGATGAATCGGTTCGATCATGAAATACAACACGGTATTCCAAAACAGCAGCGGTGTAAGGAGTGGCAGCAGCTGTATCCTCCTCGTCCAGAAGCAATTGATCCAACTCAGGCCAAACCAATTCCCGCCTAGAGTGCAACAGTTTATAAATGTAGTTGAGCTTACACTTGGTTAATTTATGAGGAATCCAAATTGCTTATCATACATTTCAGATAATTTTTCTCAAGTCATCATACCAAGAAGTAAAATAATCTTCAATGCATTGATCATCGTCTCCCATGCCCACTAGAACAAGACGTTTGGCACCTGCAAATGTTGTAAAAGATTAGACAGCCGGAAAATAAGTAAATAACATAAACATCGCTGTGAATGATGGAAAAGAGTATACTCACAGACTTTAGCTGACTGAAAATCTGATATTATCCACATTCTATTGCAATAAAATTATAAAAAAGAATGACAGATTTCTCCATCATACAGACATGGAGAGTAAACTCCAAAACAGCATAGCCACTATATTGGGGGCATGCAATGCACTAAGCCTATTCACCATAATAGTAACTAAAAGCATAAGCAAGGGAGAATTGTTTATGAGTCAGAGTAAGCTGTAATTTAACTTCTGTCATTAGCATATTTAAGCTGACATACTTCAATTTGACTGGTAATTCAGTCAAAAGAATAAGATAGATTTCTCAATCATACGACATAGTCACTGAACGCTAACCAACATTATTGACACTAGAGGCATACAATACACTCAACGCATTTAGTAGAATAACAACGAAATGTAAATAATTGAACGCATAAGAGATCACAAGTATCTATGACAATGAATAAGCTAATAGCATTCGGCAATGTGTAGTAAATTTAACAATTTATAGTGTGATCTTTTATATAACACATCTAGAAATCAGTTAAAGATTAAATAAACATGACCTCAGCACATAAAACATAATACGGCAATAATCACAGAATTTCATATATGACAATTCGACAGAATGAAGCAGATACAAATATAAGCTCCAATTAGTGTCCAACTTTTAAATGATAGGTTCTACAAGGGATCAATGGTACACTTAATTTTGATGTCACCAAAATGAGTAGAGAATTGAGTTTAAGCAATGTAAACAAAAAGTAAAATGGGTACCCTGCTCTGCAAGGCCATCATCCACAACCTTCGCGATCTATTTGTGCAAAAGACAAAATAAATCAGACTTTAGTAAACTATAAAACAGACAAAGAAACTTTATAAATAGCAACAAAGTAGTTTCTCAGATGAGAAGATGCATCTATTTCATACCTTATAGTGAATTTGTTTTAGTGATCCAAGTGGCAGATAATTAGACTCACATAGCTAAGAAGAAAAATGCCAAAGATTCTTTCTTCAATTTGGTTTCATAATCATCATCCTCGGGAGCATAATCATCCTATTAATCATCCAATCATTCAATTAATCATTAACATCAAAATTACAATTCACCTGCATCAATCAACTAAACAAAAACATAAAAAATCAACCACTTAAACTCACCAAATCAATTACTTTAAATATAGCCTTTTCATATCTTGCTTTAGCTTCCTCAGTAAGTGCCTACACAAGGTAATTCATTTAATTTATCACCCAAAATCAACAAAATTAAAAAAAATAAGTTATGTGCCTATGCGATAATGACTTTCTACATGAAAATATAGTGAGACAAGTCATACCAAGGTTCAAAGACATAAGTAGCTGAAATATGGGTGACTAGGTTGGACTCAAAATCTCAACCAACCTGTTAAGATGAGTGCAAGGAAAAGTGAGTTCAAAACAAAGCAGGAATCAAAATAAACAAATATCACTCCATATCGAGAGTAATGTTAACCGAATCAAAAATCTCGAGCCGCCGTCGAAGCCGAGCATTAGCAATACTAGCCGCCTGAAGCAACTCTTGGACTGAGGTTGCTATTTTTAGGGCTTCGATTTCTGAAATGATCAGCGACTCTTTCGTCTTGGTATTGCCCTTGATTAAAACATTGTGAACTCGAAGGGGAACATTCTCTGTGGAGATTCGACGGAACAAGATCTCCATTTTGGCTCTTTCGAAAAGCAATGTTGATTCCAAGTTGACTGTCTCTTCTTCTTCTTCGTCTTCGTAATCTTCGCCTGAAGCCTGTTGTTAATGAAAGAAAGAATACATATACTGAATACAGGAATCTAAACAAGCAGTGAGCGAAAGTGTGAGACCCTAAATCGACTAAAGCTCAGTATTTGAGATGGTTTTGAATTTGAGAGGATATATTGGGGGTAGAGTGTTAGGGCAAAAGAGGATATGTTGCCCCGTGTCTTTTTTTTTCTCCGTGTTTCATTTCGCGTCTTTTTTTTAGCTCCGTGTTTTTCTTGGTAGATAACGTTTTTAAAAAAAAACGTTATCTAATTAAAACAAAAAAATACCTTTTTAAATAGATAACATTTTTGTATATATATCTACAATGTTTTTTTAAAAAACGTTGTAAAAAAATATACTACAACGTTTTTATAAAAAATGTTGTCTATTAAGTGTTGTCTATTAGGTACTTTGTACTGGTGTAGGTTGTAAATCATATGTAACTAAATAGATCTAATATAAAACATCAACAAAACATCAACAAATTCAACAGTTAATAGCCGGTCAAACCATGTCAGAATCTTGCTTCTAAAATTTCTGGGTTTTTCCCAGAAAGTGAAATCATGGCCGATCGGCCTACTTTAACCGAAAATCACACTCATCCTGTTGATTATTAACATGATCTAAAGCTATACACTTAAAGTACATATGTCAAGCTATTCATTGATTACAAAAACACCAATAAACAAAATCAAATCAGTCAGATCTGAGCTGTTCAAAAATCTGTCAGACACGATTTTTAGGTTCTGGGCTTACCCAGATTTAGACCGGTCATGCCCGGTCAACGGGTTTTGACCGATCATAACTTCCAATCTATAACTGATCCAACTTTGATTCTTGTACCAGATAAAAGATCACATACAAGACTACAAAATACAACACTTAAACAACAAAAACACAAAACATACTAAGATCTACATGGTCTGACATTTGTTGTCAGACCATAAAATGAAATTTTTCCAGATTCTTGAAATCTTCAAATCCGAGCTTCTAGATGTTATGGATCTAACATCTAGCAACCCAGATTATCATTAGACAACATAAACAACATATTTTAACAACAAAACACAAGATCTAACAACAACTTTTGAACAAAAATTCAAGGTAGGGTTTTATACCTTTTATGCTTAATTTCTTGATTTTGGCTGCTGATCTGTTGTGGGATTTCGTGGGGCTTGATAAAAGAACTGAAATACTTTAGGAAATTCATGGGTTTGAGAGAAAAAGGACTAGGTTGAGTGTTGTACAAAAATTTGGCCAACTAATGTTCATTTCTCTCTCTTTAATCTATTTATATAATGTTGGTGCATATATGGCTGCTGAAAATGGATGATATAAAAAGATTTTTGGCACATGGGATTATCTAGGGTTGGTGAACAACCCAAGATTTGGAAAGATTTGCAAGAAAGCTCAATTAAATAAATCAAAAATGCTATTTTAGTAATTTAACAAAGTAATTAAGGATATTCTTGTCCATGGTACTTGAATCTAGGTTTTAATCACTAGATTTTAATCCTTAAGGTTACCCAAATAATTTCTAGGGCTTGAACAATTAAGACTAAAGCTCAATAAAATTTTAATTATAACTTACTAATTAAAATTTAAGGTTTTAATAGAAAATTAGGGTTTTTAAAATATCTTAGGGTTTTCAAAAAAATAAATTAATTAGGGTTTCTAGATCATATAATTATCATTGACTTTGCTAATTTAGCAATTAGGGTTTAAGATTTTCATAATTAGGGTTACCGATTTATAATTAGGTTTTCTAATTATCAAAATAGAATTCTATGTATTAGGGTTTTAATTTCTATATCACCAGTCGTTAATCACATTATCGTGATTGCATAACGACTTATCAAATTCTCAAAGTCATGAATGACTTTCACATTAGAGTTTCAAATCAATTAGGGTTTCAAGAAATTAATTTAGGGTTCTAGATTTTAGGGTTTTAATTTACTAATTAGATTAACCTTAATTAGTAATTAAAGTTTATCACACGTGTTATTAATCATAATAACACTATTTCTGACTGATCAAACTTCTGGTTTAGGTTTTCGGATTAGGGTTTCTAATTATTAAAAAATCAAATATAATTAGGGTTTACATTTAAAGTTAGGGTTTTCTATAATTAGCAAAATATTAAATAACACATAACATATATCATATAACATCATCATATAACAGTCTTAAACTCACAATTTATTTTCAAATTAGGGTTTTCCATAGAAAAATAGGGTTTAACCAATTAACATTAGGGTTTTAAAATTAAACACCATAATTGACCAATCATCATCAACACGTACATACGACACATATTTATAGCACTGAAAAATCAAAATATAATTAATATTATATTATTATCATCATTCCTCATTCCATAACCAGAAATAGGGTTTATAAAATATTATTAGGGTTTGGTCGTAATATAATAAAACTGTTCCACACATTAACATTACACGCATAACCATACTTATCTACAACACTGAAAAATAACAATATAATATTATTATTCTCATTAATTAATCAAAACCCGAAATTAGGGTTTGGATTCCATATCTGATTTATCTTACATAAATAACCTTTTTAAGTTAAAATAATTAACTTAATAATCTGTACTAAAATTCATATAATAAAATAATTATTATAATTATTCCAAAATCATTTCATATATTATTTAAATAATATAAACATATAATTTCATATAAAATAATTAATAAAAATATTTCTATCTTAAAATTAATTATTATAAGAATATACTTTATAAAAATCAATAATTCTAAAATAAAATTATTTGTAAACATTCATGTAATAAATATATTTTTATTTACCACATAAATACATATACATATTATCTTGTACAAATCCTCATCCTTATAATAATAATAATAAAAAAATTTATACGCAAAATTTCAGTTTTATTTATATAGAAAATATCGGGTTGTCATAGTAGAATTGGTATCAAATAAGGTATATACTTCGCTAGAATTTATGATAAGCTTACTCATGATGACCTCGTTCGGTTTCCTTGCTTTCTGGGAGGTCACGACAAACGCTCTCCCTTTCCCTACTGGCTTTGACTTTTTTGGGACGTCCTTTGGTGCCTCCATCCTAGCTGAATTTGTCTTCGGTGAATGACAAAATCGGGCTAGGTGACCTTCTCTTCCATAATTATAACATGCTTTGGACGACATCGTGCAGTTTGGACTGATGTGTCCCCCCTTCCACATTTGAAGCATATGATAGGTGGTCGTTCTCCTTCCTTAGTAACGGTTGTTGGTACTGATGTCTTTCCATCTTTGTTGAATCTCCTCTTCTTGAAATGTCCATTCTTATTGTTTTGGCCATGATTACCACCGAAGTGGTTACCATTTCTGGCATGTTGATTCCCTCCACGCTTATTGTCACCACTTCGATGACTGCTATCACTAGTATTATCATTTTGTCGACTGCTCTCTTTTGATTGGGTTGACTCATTATCGCGCTCCAATAACTGAGCCCTATTAATAACATCTAAATACAAACACAGTTTATGAGAGATAAAATATTGATGTATCTCGGGTTTCAAACCTCTTAGAAACATTCACGTCATTCTCTCCTCATTATCTACCAAATGGGACGCAAACCGGGACAACTCAGCGAACTTGGCTTCGTACTGCGACACGGTCATGTTGTTTTTCTCCAACTTGATGAACTCTACCTCTTCCATGTGACGAATACTTTTGGGAAAGTACTTGTAGTTGAACAATTCTTGGAACTTCTCCTAAGTCATCTTCAGTGCGGCAGGTTGAGTACATTTTACAGATTCCCACCAGTAATCTGCCTCTGCATGCAACATGAAGGTGGCAAAAGGAACCTTTTGCTCCTCAGAGCATCCCAAGACATCAAATATCTTGCAGATATGCTTTATCCATGTCTCCACCTTAAGTGGTTTTGGCTCTCCAAAAAACTCTGGTGGTCCCAGTTCCTTGAACTACTTAGCGGTGACCGTCCGAGAATTGCAAGTGTTTCCACCTGCATTTTGGACAGGAGCCGCTATTGCCTGATGTTTCATGAATTGCATAAAGCCTCTGAACATTCTAACGTTCATCATCTGGTCAGTGTTGTTATTTGCCTGAGGATTGTCGCCTTCCTGATGCACATTATCCTAATTATTGATCTGTGGAGACTCAACGGTCTCTTGTGCTCCATTGATTGTTCTCAACATTGTTGGATGCCATTTTCAAACACTGCCACAAAACAAGAGTTAATTAACATATCACATATTATCCCTATATTCCGACTGACCAATTAAATACCAAATAAACTTAGGTAGGTCATACTAGTGAAGGAATTCCCCGTCTCTCCCCTTCTAGTTCTTATCTCACATCTCAGCCAGGGATCATATAATCTAGCTTTGATACCAACAGTGACGCCCCCAAAATAGGTATACATCATCCATCTTGAGTCGTCAAATACATGATACAAAATTCAAATACAACATAATTATACAACAGTCGTGTAAAATACGACAAAACATATGCTGTGAGTTTTAATACAAATATTGTCATCTAGACAATATCCACACTCTATTGAGTCTTCATTACATTTATTATCAATCTATTTAACAGAATAATGAGGACTACT
Organism: Panax japonicus; assembly: GCA_020205505.1. Classification (NCBI taxonomy): domain Eukaryota; kingdom Viridiplantae; phylum Streptophyta; class Magnoliopsida; order Apiales; family Araliaceae; genus Panax; species Panax japonicus. The sequence continues at coordinate 17,952,547 of CM035112.1, read as the reverse complement.
AATGCTATTATCTGGACCATCACTCCGTTCCTCGACTAGTCCCTGCTACGTTCCCATTTCCTAAAGAGAACAATGGAAGTAAAAGGGTGAGCTCAACTAGCCCAGTAAGAAATATTATGACTAAGATAATGCAGAATAAATTATCATTAGCCTTCAACAGTGTTAAACTGATACAATATAACAAACATCAAGTTTAACTACAACGGAACAAGCAATCCATTAAAAGGGCCAAGTAGAGAATAAAATCTACTATCTTTTATGATTTAAAAGGTTTTTCATCACTTTTATCGCTGGGACTCAGCTTAATAAATAATCCACATCATCCCTGCACTACGTCCAAGGATATTCATTAGTATCACAATCACAAATTATCCATGCTCTACAGGCCAAGGATATTCGTGTATTCATCAATGGTCATGATCATGCCAACAACTGTCCATCAATGCACTATGGGCCAATGAGGACTTTTACCACATCATTTGTAACATTACAGTCATGATTATACCGACAAATCCCTGGTCATAATTATACCAAGTCTATCTATTCACTACAGGCCACAGATAACTTTCAACATAATATAAACATAAGGATGATGACAATGATATATGATTTCAATAAAACAAGTTCAAGAATTAATTTATCCAGGAACTAATAACGTCCGAATTGTCAACATGAAACTTCTTTGTAGAGTAAAATCCAAGAATGCTCAGAAGAATATTTCCATGAAAAGAAATTGGATGAAGAGCAAATATCAAGGATATTCCACTAATTTCATGGAGTATACAAGTCAAAACTTTAACCAACTGAGTATAATAAAGAATGGAATAACAAAAGAAATTAGCAGGCATGCGATAGACCGCACAGACATGTTATTCCAACAGAATAATAAACAACAGAACCAGGTCATGCGTAAACGCACAGATAGGATATTCCAACAGAATAATAAATAACGGAACCATGTCAGGCAAAATTCGCAACGATAGGATGTTCCAACAGAATAATAAATAACAGAACCAGGTCAGGCAAAATTCGCACCGACAGGATGTTCCAACAGAATAATAAAGAATGGAATAACAGAAGAATTTCACCATGTATGCGGTATTTCGCATAGACAGGTTATTCCAACAGAATAATAAAGAATGGAATAATAGAAGAATTTCACCATGTATGCGGTACTTTGCATAGACAGGTTATTCCAATAGAATAATAAAGAATGGAATAACAGAAGTTCTCTTCATGAATACTAAAGAAATAATACCCCTTATCTTAGAAGAAACTGGATATAGAAGTGGTGAAGTAGCAGAACACTTTTCTTCTTTCTCTATATAGTTTCTCTCTATAGAGTTTCGATGAATTCGTAAGAAATAATGAAGGAATGAACTTCTATTTATAGAAGAATGGACTGAATAGTAACTAATTCTTGAATGGTCTAGATTGATTTACTTTTAAACGGACGGTCCAGATTGGTTTACAATAAAATATAATATATTCTATTTATAATCTAATAAAACGAATAATTTTATAAAAGTATTCTGTTTTATATAAAAAGATTTTACTATGTAAACCTTATGCATAATAGAATATAATATATTCTATTTATAGTCCAATAAAATGAATAACTTTATAAAAGTATTCTGTTTTATATAAAAAACTTTTTTATTTTATTACATTAAGATTACTAATAAAACAAAACTTCATCATCATTATTATAATTCACACTATTAATCGACTAGGTCATTCCCAGGAAAGAGGGCGCTTTCCAATAAGGATTTCTCCCTATTGGCGCACAATTAGGTGACCAAACCTCTCCTTGGCAGAACTTCTAGACATCGTTAATATTGCAAATAATAATATTAACAACTTTGTTATCTCAATTATTGATTTAATAATATATAAAATATCGACAATAATTGAATAATTAACGTGAGATACTATGCAACAATTACTGAAACAACAATTGAACAAAATTTAGTGACTTTTCACGTAAGCATCAATAATCAATATAGTGTGCTACTATGTAACCACGCGTATTCCTGTACTTTTAACACCAAGTGTTTCAACAGTTATTGATAAAACTTCCGCCGTTATTTTTATAAAATATTTTTGTATTTTTCTCAATCCGATAATAATTCCGTTGTGGGGTCCACTAATGATTGGACCGTTGTACGAATATTCCCGGTTAAAATGAATATTCCCCGACCAATCGAATATTATATAACAACTTGAGTACTTTGCAAAATTTATAAATATTACCCACAGCTATAACATTATATCAAATTCATTCCATAATATTCAAAGATAATAATTATAGAAAATTCATCTTTTTTCATAAAAGTTGGGGTCTTACATTCTGTCTGTCTTGAGCTGCTACGAGACGCATTCGTATCAACTTCACTACATCCGTTGTCTACTATACAAATTATGGCCCTAGTATTCGACGTTCTCCCACTTCGTCCCAACACTATGGTGTTCTGCACTTTCTTCCGTACAAAGCTTCGTAAGGCGGCATACCTATGTTTGCATGATAACGATTGTTATACGCAAACTCTACTAATGGTAGACGATCATCCCAACCACCCTTGAAATCAATGACACAAGATCTAATCATATCTTCTAACGTCTGAATTGTTCTCTCGCTCTGGCCATAAGTTTGTGGATGATAAGCCATACTAAACTTCAGATGTGTCCCCAACTGTTCTTGCAGACTCCTCCAAAAGTTTGATGTGAATCATGGATCACGATCTGACACAATCAAAATTGGTACTCCATGTCTGAAACAACTTCTTAAACATAAAGTTTAGCTAACTAATTTAATTTATACTTAACCCTTATTGGCAAAAAGTGAGCCGACTTCGTCAATCGGTCCACTATTACCCAAATCGCATCATACCCTTTCGTTGTAATCGGAAGTCCCGCCACAAAATCCATCGTGATATGCTCCCACTTCCACTCTGGCATCTCCAATAACTGTAATAAGCCACTTGGTTGTTGATGTCCGGCCTTAACTTTCTGATAAGTCAAGCACCTACTCACATACTCGGCTATCTATCTTTTCATGTTTGGCCACCAAAAACTCTGTCGAAGGTCTTGATACATATTAGTACTACCAGGATGAATCGAGAACCTCGAACTATGAGCTTCTTGTAATACTTGTTCCTTTAATTCCGTCTTATTCGGATCCCAAATTCTTCCTTCAAATCTCAATAATCCCTCGTTATTGAGACTATGCTTTAAATCATTTTCATTGGTTAACCACTCCTTTATCCGGTCACACTCATCAGTTTTGAGCTACACCTCCTTGACTCTCTCTACAATGGTAGATTGAATCTCTATCGTAAATAGTTTCTGCCCCGATTCCCTTGGCAACTTCACCTCTATTTCCATCCTAGCCATCTTTGTTATTAACTCAGTTTGAGCCATTAACATAGACAACTTCTCCCGACCCTTTCTACTTAAGGCATCGACAACTACATTGGCTTTTCCAGGTTGATACAAGATTTCACAGTCGTAATCCTTTATCAACTCCAGCCATCTCCTCTGTCTTATATTCATCTCCTTCCATGTGAAGATATATTTTAGACTCTTATTGTGACGCCCCAAAATAGATATACATCGCCCATTTTGAGTCGCCAAATACATGGTACAGAAATAACTACAACTTTATTAATACAATTGTCGTGCAAAATACGACAACACATAAACTGTGAGTTTAAGAACAAATATTGTCTTCTAGAAAATATCTACACTCAAATAAGTTCTCATTACAATTATTGATACACTATTTTACAAAATAGTGAGGACTATAAAAACAACTTTCTAGAACCTTCATTCCATACCCCGACTACTACTCGCTACATTCTCGCCTCCTGAGAAGAAAAATAGAACAAAAAGGAAAAGGGTGAGCTCAACTAGACTAGTAAAGAATATTATGACTAAGATAATATAGAGCAAATTATCGTTAGTCTTCAACAGGGAAAAATTTGATAGAATATAATAGACAACAAATTTCAGATCAATATTCGTATGGAAAATAACAATTCATTAGAAGAGTTGTGTAGAGAATGAAATCTACTATCTTCTATGATTTTAAAAATCCATCATCAATATTTTATCCCTGTAATATCAATCAATATACATCTTGAATTAAATAGTCATCTTTGCACTACAGGCCAAAGATATTCATCAGTTGGTCATGTTCATCTCAACACATGTACATCTTTGCACTACGGACCAAAGATATTCATAATAAAATCTTCCATCTTTGCACTACAGACCAAAGATATTCAGCAATATCATCATTTAGGACTGAGGATGATGAAAAATATTTGAAGAAATGAATCCATTGAAACAAAAGAATAAATTTTAAGGATTCGTACTTCAAACAATCCAAGTTCACAAATACTTCATAAATAATCATAGTGGAAAAAAAATTCAAGAATGAAGACCAAAATATGGATACAATCAAAGCTAGTATCCATAATAGATATCTTGGACAAAAATGAAAATTTAATTTTTTCTGTGAATAGTGTCGTATTCATGAATAGTGATGTATACGTGAATAGTGTCGTATACGTGAATAGTAATCCCGACACTAAAAGACAAGAATTTCACAAGAAAAATCTTACCAATATTCCGGCATAATAATATTGAAAGAAATAATATCATTTTTATAAAAAAAATAACACCCCTTACCTCAAAAAGACAGTACTTCTAACTGGAATACTGGATATAGTGCTGAAGGAACTTGTACCGTATATCAACACTCAAAGTAACAAAATACTCACAATAATACCCTCTATAATATAGAGAGAAAAAACTTTAGTTTCTGGTGTGATTTTCAATTCTAACCTAAGCACCCTATTTATAGGAAAATTCCTAGAACACCAAAGCAGAAAATTTAATATAATATTAATATTTATAAACAAAATTCCTACGTACACCTTACCAACTGATTTTAGAAATTTAACACATGCAAGTGGGGCCACCAAATGAAAAAAATGTTTTTCTTTTAAAAAATATTTAAAACTTAAAAAATCAATTATTCCGAAACTTGAATACATCATAATAAATAGCCCTTTTATAAGAAAAAATTCAAATCTTATGTCCATTCTATAGGAAATTCAATTCTTTACAACTTTGTCAGTTTAAGTTTTTCCAAATTCCAAGCAGAAATTGACCGAAATCCACATACGGACGATTTCATAGGCTATATTCAAATTTTAGTCAAAAAATGGGTTCCACAAACAAGAAAAACATGTTTTAAATATTTTTTTGTAACAAACATACTCTTCCTCCTCATTTATTCATATATTCCACACTCATTGTAAAAATATCACCATTATTATATTATTATAATATAATAATATATTTAAATGAATTATTTTATCAGAAAAGATAAAATATCAATTTTCAACAATTGTCAAATTAAAAATTTTCTCCATCTATATCCACATAAAATGAAAATTTTCTTTTCATATAAATTAATAATTAATTATTCACAAATAATATTACAGAATCATAATACTGACAACCATGTCGTTCCCAGGAAAGAGGGGGCTTTCCAATAAGGATTTCTCCTTACTGGCGCGCAATTAGGTGACCAAACCTCTCTTTAGACAGAACTTTCTAGACATTTCCAGTAATGTTATCTAATAATATTATCCAAATAATATGAATTATTGATCTAATAATAAAAAATACTGTGTAGTGACAATTATTGAAACAACACTAATATAAAATATCAACGTACACCAGTACAAAGTACCTAATAGACAACGCTTAATAGACAACGTTTTTTATAAAAACGTTGTGGGTTTTTTTTACAACGTTTTTAGAAAAAACGTTGTAGATATATATGTAAAAACATTATCTATTTAGAAGGATATTTTTTTATTTTAATTAGATAACGTTTTTTTAAAAAAACGTTATCTATTAAGAAAAACACGGAGCTTAAATGTTTATCTTTCCTCGCTCTATCAGTCCTCGCCTCTCTTCATCCTTTCTAATCCCTCTATCCTGTCTCACAAATCCGTCCAACTTTCCAGATTCAAATGAAAATATGAGATCAACGACAAGATCTAAGACCTTCTTTCTCCCTCTATACACTATTCTTTCATTTTTACATAGGTTGTTTTTGTAAATTTATAGATACGGATGTGTATGTATTGATGTATGCTAGGGCTTTTTTTATTCTGATTCGGCGAGGCGAGGGGAGCATGCAAATGGAGAGAGAATGGAGAAACAATGGAGGAATCGGGGTCAAAAATCATCGATTTCATCCATGTTTGACTCACCATCATCGTCGAAGCTTTTTCCGATTTCTTCTCCGGTGCCCGATTATTCTTCCTCATCTTCGTGTTCGCCTTTATCTGGTGGCGCTAGCGTGTCTGTCGGCGTTGATGTCGGTGGTTCAAATTACATTAAACACCATGTCTCCCAATTTTGTGATAAGATTATTGATTTGTTCTCGAATGAGAAACCCAAGCCAAAGGATTGGAGGTATTACTGCTCTTTGTACGACATCTCTCATTCATCTTTTTGATATTAGTCTTTAATAAGTGCTTTGGGTTTCTTTTTCTAAAATCTTCTGCTTCCAGCCTTGTTAGATGCTAGTAAAATAATTCCATAATTTATTGTCTAAAAGAACAAAATTTGCTGATGATACCGTTTAATCATACAGTTGTTTAGCTGGTTGATCATATTTTTTTTTTGTTACATGTGATGATTTTTTAAGGTACTGTTGAGATTGAAGTTTTGGGGTAAAATTGGTTTGAATTGTTAGAAGTATCCAGTCAATGCTGCTCTTTGACAACATGAATTGAGATGAAGGTTAGATGAAATGGATGGGACATATATATTTTTTTACCAATTTGTTGTAAATTATTCTTGGGCAGTTGACAGCCAGTAATGCCTAAAAATTTCTCCTTTTGGAGTTCTTCAAAAAGCCATGTATTCGATTCTGTTGCACAAGAATTCTACTTTTATCTATTGCTGTTATGGAGATAACAGTGACTATTGCTTTTAGTTGAAAGAGATTCAGAGTTCTAGTATGGAGGTTGAATGTTGTAGTTATTGAAGATATACACCACCAAGGCACTGAAGCTTCTCTCATATGTTCAACTACTAAAAATCATATGGAACCAGAAACAGAATTTTTGGTGTAACAAATATCAACTGGATGAATCATATCTACATGATACTTTGACCTTCATTTATTACCGTATAGTCTTTTTCAGCTTATGTTGGATCAGAAAACAAAAACATTACGCGTAGTTATCTAAATGATGTGTTATTAGCTGACCATTCACATCGTACTGTCACATTTGCAATTGAAAAAGTGGGTTTGTAGACTTACATATTCTTGTCATATTTTTCCTCATGCTCTCTATTTGATTATGTACTCTAATACTGTTCTGGATCTAATTCTCTTGAATGCTCCATAAGAATTTAGTAAAGATAATGCAGCCTTGGATTCAAAGCCTTGTAGCCATTTTCTTCCCCTAGTGCGCTTACATAGCCACATCGTTCATATCAGCTGAACTGAAACTCATGACTTGGTTTGGTGCTTGTGCCAAGTTAGTTGCGAATAGCTAAACTAATGTGAGTCTAAAACACATCTATACTTTGAGCATGAGTACAAGGTCTTGAGATTTCAGAAAATGAACTTCTTCGCAAGTTCATAGAATATTGTGAGAAGCTTTATTGTAGGAACTTAAACAGTCCATGGGGTAAAAATGTTCAAAAAATCGATTAATGTACATATGCCATATTATCTAAAGATTACAAGGCAGTTATCAATATAAATTAGTGTAGTCAAGACTACAGATGGATTGGAGTTGCAATTTCTTTTGTAGGGCTAACAAATATTGATTCTGGTTGCTTTGCTCATTATTTACAGTGTGGAAGTTGAAAAGCTGGCAGCACCTCTTCTACACAATCCCTATATTCTAACTTTACAGGAACAGGGAAAAGACAAGGATGAGATTGTCTCAAAAAATATTTACCAACATATCAATATGGCAATAAGCAGAAAGAGTGCTTGCATTTACTTAGATTCTGTTATAGGTACAAATCTGTCCATCTTATTATAAATATTTGTTTGTATTGTGATTTTGTCCCTCTCTTATCCTCATATTTTATTTCCTTCCAGGATACCTGCAATAGAAAAAGCAACCAACAAAATCTGGGAACCATTTGCAAGTTCAGTCTCATTGTCTTTGAAAGAAATTTAGTTTCACTTGTATTTTTTAATTCATGTTGTTTCATAATCAATGCTTGAGACATTTGAAACTGTAAATGAATGATATTATTGGGATGTATTTTAAATGGTTGATACATTTTGGTTTTAAATTTAAATGATAATTTAGACTTTTTAGCTATATATCATGGCATTATCATATTGCAGATGCATTGGTAATATAGGTGAATTATATTTTTTTTTATTTTTTTTCTTTATCTACAACGTTTTTAAAATGTTGTATAAATTGGTTAAAAACGTTGTCTGATATACTAAACAACAACTTTTTTATCCAAAAAACGTTGTGGAATCATACATTCTACAACGTTTTTAAGCATCTGCTAATTTTTGGAAGACAAATCTACAACGTTTTTTTTTAAAAAACGTTGTGTATTGTGCTTAACTACAACGTTTTAAAAACGTTGTGTAAGAGTGTCAAATAGACAACACCCTTAACCACTACATTTTTCTGACAGAAACCACAACGTTTTTTCCGCGTTGTCTATTTACTGTTTTGTAGTAGTGGTAGAAATTATTGAATTAATAATATAAAATATTGAACTGTAATTACTTGTAACAATTATTGAGTAGTGCCTTCTTACGTAAGAATCAATAATTGTTACAATACCGTGTGTTACTATGCAACAACGCGTATTATTGTGCTTTAACCATCAGGTATTCCAACAGTATGAACGATAACAACTACGTTGTTATTTATTAATAACTTATACTTATCATTTTCGTCATCCAATCTCTTTTCGTTATGGGCCAACACAAGGCTGCGTCGTCGTACGAATATTCCCCGACAATAAGAATATTCCACGACCAAACGAATATTCCCCTACAACAATGAATATTTTATAACCACTTGCTTATTTAAGATATTTGCGCATTTTACACATAATTAACCACATTAATCAAATCAACCCTTACTATTTCAAAATAATAAATAGAGAAAATTCAATTTCATTAATAATAAGGTGGGGTCTTATAATTATGGTCCGTGTATATCACACATTTCTCTCCGTAAAGATAATGTCTCCATTTCTTTAAGGCAAAAACTTTTGCGGCCGGTTCTAGATCATGAGTAGAGTAAACTTTCTCATAATCCTTCAACTGCCTTGATGCATAGCTAATGACCTTGCCATGTTGCATTAGCACGCAACCAAGTCCTCTATGCAAAGCATCGCTATAAACTACGAAATTTCCTGTGTCATCAGGTAATGACAAAATAGGCGCTTCACTTAACCTCTTCTTCAGTTCTTGAAAATTGTCTTCGCATTTCTCAATCCACACGTATTTCACCGTCTTCCTTGTCAAGTTAGTCAATGGAGTAGCTATCTTCAAAAAATCCTGGATGAATCTCTGATAGTATCTCGTTAACCCTAGGAAACTCTGCACCTTAATCAGTGTTTTCGGTTGTTCCCAATTCATCACGGCTTCCAACTTCGCTGGATTTACTGAAATCCCCTCATGGTCAATAACATGACCTAAAAACTGTACCCTTTCTAGCAAAAATTCATACTTAGTGAACTTCGCATATAACATCTCATTTCTTAGTGTCTCCAACACTATTCTTAAGTGTTCAGCATGATCTTTTAGCATCTTAGAATAGACTGGAATATCACGACGAACTTGTCCAAATATTGTTTGACCTCTCTATTCATCATATCCGTAAATGCATCTGGTGCATTAGTCAACCCAAATGACATCACTAGAAACTCGTAATGACCATAATGAGTCCTGAATGTCGTCTTTGGTACATCCGCCTTCCTAACCTTCAACTGGTGATACCATGTCCTCAAATCTATTTTAGAAAAAATACTTTTCCCTTTTCAACTAATAAAAAAGATCATCGATCCTGGGCAATGGGTATTTAATCTTTATTGTTAACTTGTTCAACTCTCGGTAGTCAATACAAAGTCTTAACGATCCATCCTTCATCTTTACAAACAGTACCGGTGCTCCCCACGGTGAAACACTCAGTTGTATATACTTCCTGTCTAACAATTCTTGTAATTGAACCATCAGCTCTTTCATTTTCACTGACGCCATACGATATGGTGCCCTGGAAACTGGTGCCGCTCCTGGCACAATGTCTATTACAAACTCGGTCTCCCTATCCGGTGCAAGACCCAATAATTCACTTGGAAATACATTCGTGAACTCTTTAACTATAAGTATTTGTTCCATGGTCGCTCCCACTCTCTAGGTATCAACAACATGGCACAGATAACCTACACATCCCTTCCTCAATAATTTCCTGGTTTGTGTCATACTAAGACAACACGAACGCCCCGGTGATCTATTACAGTAAAATACTACTTGAGGTTGTCTTAACATTCTAATATTCACACATTTCTTTTGACAATCTATAATTGCCCCACGGTTAAACAACCAATCCATTCTGAGAATTACATCAAATACTCCTAACTTTATCGATATCAAATTTACCGATAATTTATAACCATGTATGTCTATTCAACAACTCCTATGAATATCTTCAACAGAAATTATTTCTTCATTTGCTACCTTAATACTTAAAGGTATAGGCAACTTTTCGGGAAGTAATCCTAATCGTCTAGAAAAATCACATGCTATAAACGAACAAGTAGCACTTGAATCAAATAACACGTAAGCATTTATGTCGTTGATCGGAATAATACCTGCAACTACGTCCCCTGATGCAACTGCATCTTGGACCATCATATTAAAGGTGCGGGCCATTGACCTACCCGACTGCGGTGGACCACCAATAGCTAACTTACCACTATTAGCGCCCTTATTCCCGTCCGCCCCCTTCTTCGCACAGTTCTTTGTTATGTGGTCAGTTGACCCACATACAAAGCATCAACTGATTCTTCTTTGAACTTGGACAATTATGTGAAATATGCCCTTCCTGTCCACAATTATAGCATAAATTCTTTCCCTTGAGACAGACTCTTAAATGAGTCTTTCCAAAGGTTTCGCAGGCTTCCATCCTTCTCTTCTAATCTCTTTCTTTCACTCTAATATTCCCAGAGTTAAACCATTTCCTCTTCTGTCCTTCGTCACTCCCACTGGCTCCTTCTATTTTCACTCCCCCATCAACCTTTCCCGTATTCTTCTCGTCCTTATGGTACTAGCTTAGAGCCTCATTCCCACCTTTGGCAATTATTACCTTCTCTAAAATGGTCCCAAACAAAGTACTTTGGAACACAGATATCTGGTTATAGAGCCAAGGTTTCAAGCCCTGCTTGAACCGTTTAGCTTTCCTAACCTCGGTGTCCACTTGGTGTGGAGCAAACCTCACCAGTTCATTAAACTTTGTAGCGTATTGAGGAACCATCATTTCCTCTTGTTTTAAATCAAGAAACTGCATTTCCATCCTCCCCTGCATACTCGTGGGAAAGTAGTTCTCAAAGAAAATCTCCTTGAACCTTACCCACGTTAGATTCTCAATATCAGTCCTAGCCTGGTTAACCTCCCATCAAAAGTTGGCTTCACCCTTCATCATATAAGTTGCAAAGGCAACCTTCTGACCCTCATCGACATTTGCAATAACAAATGCCTTCTCGATTTCTTTAACCCACAGTTGGGCTTCTATAGGGTCCAGTAATTCCTTTGAACTCCGACGGACCTACACTCTGAAATCCTTAAACGTAGTAGCTCATACTACTTCAGGATTTACGGGGATATTAGCCCCATTTCTATTAAACGTTGCCGTTAACAAGTTAACGAATTCCTACTTTGGGTTTACTGGACTTCCCTCCGGTTGATTTACATTAGCCTTTTGATTACATTGTCTCCTTCTCGATGGCATTTTCCTATTAAAATAAACAACACATCATTATTACTCTTTTCTTATTACTTAGTTATTATTCAAGATTAAATAATAACTTCAACATTCATTACTCAATATGACCATAAAAAGGCTTATATTGATTTGCTTCTTGTAATATAATACTACAACATTTTCATTACACAGCCTAAAGTTGATTACATTACTATCACGCAATTGCTTTCCAAAAATTAAGATTTACAAAAGACTACCCTTTGATATACAAAAGAGGGTTTTACGTCACTACTTGATACACAATATTTACATATCTAAATCTATTCTAGCTACTACTAGATTACATCTGCCGAAAGGCATTATCAAAATCTGTTGTGGCAAGACCGGCGATAACATCACTGCTGATAGTATGCCGAGTATGCCCTGCCTCTATCGGATACCCAGCTACTTTTTGCTAAGAATCCTTATGAGAACTCCTATGAATATAGGACATTCTCCCTATCCTCTATTTCTTGGTCTTTAGCTCCTCCCTGAGCTCAAAGACCTCTTGTTTTAGCTCGTGGACCTTGTCCTTGGCTAAAACTCTTTCATCATGCTCCTGCTCCCACATAGATTCCACATATGTCTTATCTTTCAAGACAACATAGAGTTCTGCCTTTAGCTCATTCACCTCTTGATAGTAATGGAGGTTTCTGTCCAACACTGTCATAAATAGTGACATCATCAACTCCCCCTGTGGTGTCTCTTCAGCAAGTGCTACTAGGTTGAAGGACACTACCTCCACCACTTCTTCCGACATGCCGATAAACACCGACATTAAGTCATGGTTCTCTGAGTCTCCAGACTCAATCACTACTACTTTTGGCTCTTCTGCTAATGGGTTCGGTATAATCTCTTTTTGCTTAACTGATTCTTCACTTTCTACATGTACATCTCTATACATTCCATTTCTTCCTGAAATCTATAACAAAACAATTAATTTTGATTAGTACACATCAGTATTGTGACGCCCCCAAAATAGGTCCAATCCACCCAACCTATTATGAGTCACCAAATACATGGTACAGAAAATAACTACAATTTCATTATTACAATTGTCGTGCAAAATACGACAACACATATATTGTGAGTTTAAATACCAACTGTGACTCTGGACACCAACTTGTGTCAGCACCTCACATTGATACATTACATAAAGGTACAGTCAATAACTATTTTAAAAATTAAAATCTTTGGAAAATGCTCAAAAAAACCTTCGTACATGGGATGCCATGCATCTAAGTTATAATAGATATCATATGACTGGAGAATTATCCTTGGTTGACCTAATAGACCCCAATGAAAAATAAGAAGATTGCTATTATGTTCTTTCCAATGGTGAGTCTTCTCTTGACATATAATTATCTCTACTATCTCCAATTGAGAATTATATCTCAACCAAACTCTAAGATTATATAGGTATTGCTTGTAGATATAATTAGCAAGTGGATGTGCACAACCATGTCTTATGATAACTCGTAAGTCATTAGACATCTTGTATGATAGTGGCAGAACACCCTTCCAAAGTTGGGTTCACATCACCCTATTCGGTTCACCAAAATTAAATATCAAACGACGTATACACTACGACACACTTATCTAAAGTTCTTAATAAAATTATTTTCATACTATTTAGGGAGAACCTCAACAGCTATAGCCCACCGTTCTATTCCCCTGTTACCCTCGCTCGACCCAGCTACACTCTTGTTACCTGAAAGGAATTGTGAAGCAAAAGGGTGAGACCAACTAGCCCAGTAAAGAATATCTTGACTAAGATAAATAATTTATCAATAGCCTTCATCAGTAATGAATCAGAGATTCAGAACATTTGGTAGATGATAAAATTTTTCAACCATAGTTGCAGCGGAACAAGCAATCTATTAGAAGGGTCAAATAGACCATAATGTCTATTATCTTCTCCATGTTAAAAGTCCACAAACAATGTTTTGACATTGTAAATTATTTCATAAAATTCGGTGTCTTACAAGTAGAATAATAAAAATACATATCATATATATAATGCATTTTTAAGGTTACTTTCATCTTTTACTTCTTTGACTTCTCTTAAGGTTATAACTTAAGGTTTTAGTTTCCCTCCTTAAGTTTTATAACCTAAGGCTCTGATACCAACCTATGATGCCCCCAAATCAAGGTATCTTCCAACCCGACATATGGTGCTACACGGTGCTATAGTTCACACAAACATTCAATTGAAAAGCCTTAACATAATGAATATATCTTATATATATATATATATATATATATATATATATATTCCAAAAAATAGTCCCTTCCAAGGTTCTTTATAACTATACATAAGTTCTTTGTCATAATATCAATTAAATTACAATATTAAATATATACTATTACATAGACAGTTCAACGGTCTGCCTTAGCCTTCCCTTTATCTTTACCAGATCCTTCGGTCCGTTCGATCTTAGCTGTATTCATATGGTTCAAGCAAGAGTAAGCATAACTAGCTCAGTAAGTACAAAAATTTCATTTAAACGACATGCTTGAAACATACAAATCATATATCTTTAATAACTGAACAATAGTTATAAATTACCATCGATAATTCAAAATAGCACTTCTCTTTTCTTAAAACGTTTTACAATGAGCAATATTCAGTAAAATATCAATTCCGGTCCAAAACCTTGATCATTTCATTCTTTCTTTGAAAAGGATAACCTGAAACTAAGTTTGCAAGTCCGACATTACTTACGAGCATGTCTAGGTGATCAGCCTATAGTACTCTATGTTGATCAACACTACATTCTTTAAATGTTTGTACGTTTATGTTGTGGCAACCTCACGTGCTTGTCGTTTGACCATAAAACATTTGTTTAGCATACTCAGTCTTCAATTGAAAACCACACCAAAATAGTCTAGTAAAACATTAACAATTCTTCGATAGATTGTAAGAAATCCAACATATCGTAAGTTTAGCCGAAAGAATTGACTTTGACTTCATCATACATCAATTCATGCGTAAGAATAAATGAATCGCAAAACTTGTCCAGATTAAACATAGATAAGGGTTAGAACACTTGCCTTCAGTGTCAGCTACTGTTATTACACGTTCATTTTAAGTCCTTAAGGTCTCTATAATAGATGATCACATAACATAACACATTAGGTCATGAATAAACATACATGGTTCCCAATATATCTTACCCTTCTTCTCAATCTAATCAGGTATTAGATTTGTTACTATTGGTTCCGGCTTGCCGTTATAGTTTACATCGTTCTTATGTTTACGTTCGATTGATTATCTTCAACCTTTACTTATCATACTTAAGGTTTAACAATATCTTAAACAATGTTACATTAAGTTGTAGTTCGTTATTAATCAATTCACTTTCTTGTTATCTTCATAATCTCCCTTTACTGTGCAAACCCTAAGGTTGGCATTACGGCGCCAGCTATTGCTCAACAACTCGTGCTGTGGTATGGGTTTCCAATATGACTTCCTTACTCTTGGCACAACGACGCCACTACTTCCTCTTTGTGCCGCGCTGTGGCGCCACTCTCCAGTGTCAATGGTCCGAACTCGGCGCTGCGGTGCGAGTCCCACTTTAATTTTGTGACAACCTGATATTTTCTATATAAATAAATCATAAATTTTGCGTATAATTTTTTTTATTTATTAAAATAAATATGAATGATATGTGTTAAGGTAATGTGTAATTATAATTATATGTGTGATAAATTAAATTTATTTATTACATTAAGTACTGCAAAGAAATTTATTTTTAGAATTATTGATTATTATCAATTATAATTTTTATACTAATTAATTTCTTATCGGAAATATTTTATTAATTATTTTTCAAGGAAAATATAATCTTATATTATTTAAATAATATATGAAATGATTTTAGAATAATTATCTATTATAAAGGTAAGAATGCGTGAAAGGTATTATGTATGTATTTATGTGATGAATATAAAATATATTTATTACATTAATGGTTATGAATAATTTTATTTTATAATTATTGCTCGTTATAAATTATATTCTAATAATAATTAGTTTATAGTAAAAATGTTTTTAATGTTTATTTTCCATGAAAATATGATAATTATATTAACTGAATAATATATGATATGATTATAGAATTTTTATAATACTTATTTTATTATATGAATTTTGTTCAAGATATTAAGTAAATTATTTCTACTTAATTATAAGGTTAATTATGGCAGATAAAATCAGATATGGAATCCAAACCCTAATTCCGGGTTTTGATCAAGGAATGAAAATAATAATATTATATTATTATTTGTAAGTGTTATAGATATGTATGGTTATGTGTGTAATGTTAATGTGTGGAACAGTTTTAGTGTTAATGATAACCTTAACTTTGGTTATGGGAAAAGGAATAATGATAATAAAATTATAATATTAATTATATTTTGATTTTTCAGTGCTATGAATATGTACTGTATTTCTGTATTGATAATGGTTGGTCAATTACATTGTATTATAATCAAACCTTAGTAATAATGTTAAACCATAATTTGATATCCAAATTAGAGTGCAAGATTGTTTTATAAGTGTGTTATATAATTTATGACATGTATTAAATGTATTAATTAGGTAAACCCTAATTAAAGTTCTAGAAACCTTAATAATTTTTAGAAAAACCTAAATTATTAAGAACCCTAATTTTAAGTGTTAAAACCTTAATTTGAAACTCAGCTGTGAGTTTAAGATTGTTGTTTAACTGTGTTATATGATATATGTTATGTATTATATAATTTTGTTATTAAACCCTATTTAATATTTAGAAACCCTATTTAATAAATAGAAACCCTAGTTTCAAACTGTTAAACCCTAATTGATTTGAAATCCTAATGTAAAAGTCATTCATGACTTTGAGAATTTATTAAGTCGTTAAGTAATCACGATAATGTGATTTTTGATCGGTGTTATATGTATTGACCCTAATTAGGGAGAATCGTAATCATTTAAAATCCTTATTAATTTTTTTGTATTATAAACCCTAATTTCAAAAGTTAGAAACCCTAATTTGCTTATGGTAACCCTAATTATCAGAATTGTAAACACTAATTGTCTAATTGGCAAGGTTAATATGGATAGGGGTACTAAACCCTAATGTTCTTGTATAATTTAATTATTAACCTAATCTAGTTAATTATTTTAATTTTGGAATTTTAGAAACTAAAATAATTTTATTTTCTTTATAAACCCTAGTTGCTAAATCCTAATTTTGGAAATCCTAGATTTTTGTTTGCTTGGATCAAACCCTAAACTCTAAACCCTAAGGGTTTGCAAATGACAAGAATGCCATTTAAATGAATTATCAAATGACCAAAATACCCTTTTTAAATTCTTTAATGAGCTTGCTTGTAAATCTTGTAAAATCTTGAGTGGTTGGCCAACCCTAGCAACTCTTGGTGACTCACAAGTACAACAAATCAGCCCTAGCCAGCCTTATTCATGCACCATGTTGTCTATAAATAGATTTAAGGAGAGAGAAAATCATTTTTTACACTAATTTTGTTCAACTCTCATACTTGACTCTCTCTCACTAGAAACAACGAATTTGTTAAGTTTTATAGACCCATTATCAAGCCCCAAAATCACAAACAACAGATCAGAAACACAAAATCAAGAATTGAGCATAAAAGAGGTATAAACCCTAATTCTAGATTTGTTGTTAAATGTTACAATTGATTGTTGAAAGTTGTGTAATAGGATGTCAATTGATGTTCTGGGTTGTTAAATCCATGACCCATAACATCAAAGTGCACGAATTTGAAGATTTAAGCAAACTGTCAAAACCGAAAATTTTGGTCTGACAGTCATATGTCAGTGGCTATAGATCTTTGCTCGATCATGATTTTTGTTGTTTTTAAGTTGTTATTTGTAGTCTGATATGTGGTATTTAATATGAAAAAAGAATCAGGTTCATATCTGTTATAGATCAGGAGTTATAAACGGTCAAACAACGTTGTACCGAAACTGCCAAGAACATGAACCTAGAAAATATTTGAGCGTTTTCCGTGGTGAACTTTGACCAGCGATTTCCGGTTGGACCTTTTATTGTTAGGATGATGTTAAGTTTTAAAGTTATAGTCCTACACGTTGTCTACACACTGTAATTGATAGATCACATATACGTTACACGGATTTCAAGTTATAGAGGTCCAAAGTGACCCCCACGAACTGTTCTTCATGAAAAACAGCTCTGACAAGCTACTTTGATGGCTAATAACTCCTAGATATGATGTTGTTTAGCCATGATGTTTGTTGATAGTTGTAGTATTACATGAGAACTACAATCTGGAACTTATAGATCTCCCAGAAATATTTTGGACTGAAAGTTATACACGGTCAAACGAGCCACCATGAAACTGGCCATGTCATTGTTCTTGAGCTCAAGAACACCAACAGCGATGGTTGTCTGTCGCTATAGCCTTTAGCGACGGTTTTTAATTAATTTAATTTTTAAATTTCCGGAAATTGATTAAAAATAGAAAAAAATAGTTTTTAATTATGAAAAATACAAAATAAATTCCTAAAAATTATTTTTAAGTCTGAAAATTAGTTTTTAATAATTTTTAATATATTTCATAAATATTTAATATTTTTGGAATATAAAAGGTATTTATTTATTTAATTATAATATTAAAAAAATTATTTAAAAATGGTTTTAATTCATGAAAAATTATATTATTGTGTTAGAACATATTTTAAGTCATTTTTTGATGAATTTTAATATTTTGTGATGAAATTTCATTAAATAATTAATATTAATGATGTTTAAGTTATTTAATAAATATATTAAATAAATTATGGAAAATAAAATTAATGATTTTAAAAATCATTTAAAGTGTTATAAAATATAACTTTTAATATTTAATGGTTAATTTCATTAATTAATGATTAATAATGATATTAAAGTTATTTAGTTATTATATTAAATAATTTGTTTAAAATGATTTTAATATTTTAAAAATCATTTTAAAGTGTTTAATGATATTTTAAGTTATAAAATATAACTTTTAATATTTAAAGGATAATTTCATTAATGATTTTGTATTAATGATATTTATTTAATGATTAATGATATTAAGTTTATTTAATAATTATATTAAATAAATAGTTTAAAAATGGTTTTATTTATTTAAAAATCATTTAAAAAGGATATAAATGAATTAAAAATATTTTAAGTTATAATTAATGACTTTTAATATTTTGATAGATAATGCAGTAATAATTTATTATTAATGGTAAGTATTTAAAGATAATTTTAATTGTCTTAAAAATCATTTAAGGATTATGTAAATGTTTTAAAAATATTTTGAGTTATTATACATAACTTTAATATTTTGGCAATGTTTTGATTAATAGTTTTATATTAATTAAATATTGATGATAATAGAATTATTTGATATTTAAATCATTTAATAATGATTTTGATATTTCAAAAATTATGGTAAATGGTAATAATTATTTTATAATTATTATAAGGTCATGAAAAATGATATGACTGTTATTTAATTAGTCTAAATGGATATTGAAAAACTGTTTAGAGTCTTAGACTCGATAATTACCCGATAAAGATGTCGGTAGACCGACATGGTTCAGAGATTGATCTGGACTTAGAAATTTAGTTAGTTAATTATTTTATTTGTGATTCAATGATGGATAAAGTTGTGTGACAATGTGATTAGGAATGAGTTGATGTTTGTTTGTGATGCCATGATTGTGAAACATGTGTGATAAGGTGATTAGGTTATGTGCTGACTGCGAAATGCAGTACTATGTGTTAAGGTATATTGTTCTAATCGAATAAATGATCTGATTAATGATAGGTCGTGATAGAAAAGATAAATCTAAGTTGCGTCATTGTAAGCAACGCATCAGGCAAGTATCCTACCTTTGCATTTTCTTTATGCATTGGACAAGTGTAAGAATGTTTCAAAGTTATATTATTATTGTACAGATTGTTAAGCCTATATTATATATGCCCATTGATTATCAACATGTTAGTATATGATAATTCAGTTATATATTCTATTCGTTAATTTCTATAAATGATTATACAAGTGTCCCCACTTGGATAATCATTGTATTTAATTACATGCTGATACACCTTTGATATACATATATGTTGAATTATATAAGACCTTTGTTATGAAAACCCGACAGATATGAACATCTCGATAATGGGAAAATTTTTATGCGCTACGGTGGACAAAGGATGAACGATAATATCGTTCTAGCAATGTAGTATTGATCAATACAGGGCCCATAGACTGTACACCCTCAGGCCCGTAAGCAATGCCGATTTACAGATGAATTTTTGTTTAACCTTTTCGAAAATAAAAAACAATGTTCATAGATGTCACAGAAACCCCATGTATAGTCAATACACAGTTTCAAAAATTTGAACGAGGGTTGTTATGTTATTATTATTAGTACAGATTACTTCACAACTATTGACTGGTTGTAAAGAATATTATAAAGAAAACATTTAAATTCTTTCAGCTTATATATATATAATACTTGTTGGGCACTCAAATGCTCACCCTTGCTTAATTTAAATGTTTTCAGCTAAGTGTGAACAGTTAGAAGGCTCAGCCAGGATCAAGTGAAAAGGAAAGCAAACATAATATGTTATTGGTATCATTTGTAATAGATATACTGTATTAAGTTAATGATATGTATTGTATATCATGTAAAGAATGTAGTAAAGGTTGCGTACTTGGGATTAAACTCTGATAAATGTAAGTTAAGTTTAAAATTTATACTATTATTATTATTATTATTAGTAATATTTCCGCTCATAGAAATGCTATCTTGAAGTACCGAGTTCGGGTTTCAAGTATCCGGGTTCGGGGACTTTACAGGATGGTATCAGAGCTATAGGTTAGAAACCTTAGGTGGGTTAGACCTTAGGCTATAACCTTAGAACAGAGGGAAACATTGAAAATATAAATAACTCATATAGAGTTTAAAAAAGAGATGAATTGAATAAATTCATCATCAAACAAAATAAACGATAATTTATAAAACTATTATGTGTTGTGTGTATTTAGTATTTGCTAGTCAGGATAATTTTGTGTGTAGGTGTTAGAAAGGAACAGAATTTGGATACCCTTAAGTCGTAAAGAATAAGTTAACGTCCAGGACTGAGCCAATATCAAAGCTAATAGCTGCAATAGAGGCTAACGTTGAAAGCTACCTCAAAGAGGTGGTTATTTTGGAAAGTATAGTACTGGATCAAGAAACGCTAAATATAACTGATAGGTAAAGTATATGTGGTCAATGTTGAGTTCTTAAACTCGTATATTTATGGTGAGTTCTTAAACTCGTATGTTTATGATGAGTTCTTAAACTCATAGAGTTGTGACAAATTGGATATAGTTATGTGTAAATGGATATGGAGGATAATGGAAATAGATAGGTTATTAAGCAATTGATCGTTAGTGAATGTGTAAGGAATAGGTAGTATTAGTGTTAGTTGGATATATATGATTTTAGGTGGTATCTATGATAGGTATGTTGGTGTAATGTAATATTTTGTATAAGTTATGGCAGCGATTCCCGACTTTCTAGTCACAAAGGGATAGCGGATGTTTAAAGCAGTGTGTGCTAAGGCATGTCAAGTGGTATAAATATGAGTTTATGTTGGATTAATGGGATAAATTGGTATAAAGATAATAGATATTTATTTGGTCACTGGTTATTACAGTAGACCAAGTTTTCAAAATATAATATTTTGAGTACCTGATTATTTGAATAGAAAGTTTTGCGTTATATGTTAAGCGTTTACGATAAGGCTTAGAATTTAAGAATAATTTATGAAAATGCCGTCAAAACGAAAATGAAACCAAAGGATAGAAGGACCTGTCAACAAAGCTTGAAGACAACCAGACCCGACACAGAATTTTGCGAATGCGGACGATCAAGCTATGCTGAATGAAATTTCTGTCGCGGGAAATCAACTAGACAATCGATCGACAAGCTTCAAAGACTTCAAGACAACCGGACCGCCAGGATTTAGAAGATCAACCGACCCTGTTAAAGCGTATGTGATAGCTAGGATAACGGTGGGGCAAAAGACAACTTTTGTCACCTATATGATAAAAGAAGATAATTTCAATAAATAAGCCAATGAAATCAAGGAATGCGAATACGGAACAAGTTAGCAGGACATTGGCGACAACGGGACCAACTTCAACAAACAAACCAACGAAATCAACCGCAAGCGTCTTCAGCGAGACTGTTCGGGATTCGGTAGCAGACGAGAATGCAACTCCAGGTATTAATCTAACCAATTTTTATTTTCTTATTATATTTTTATATATAGTAAAATTAGTTTTATAAATTATTTTGAAGGAAGAATTTGAGTTCTCTTAGAAATCAAATTTCTGTTTAAGGAGATAGATACGCGTTTTGCTGAATAGTTAAAGATCGAATCGATCAACCATGATCGAGATCTACTTGGAATGATTGTGTATGCTACGTACCCTGGTATGTATAAGTTTTAAAAGGTGATTTCGGGGACGGAATCATTATAAGGGAGGGTGAATGTGACAACCCGATATTTTCTATATAAATAAATCATAAATTTTGCGTATAATTTTTTTTTATTTATTAAAATAAATATGAATGATATGTGTCAAGGTAATGTGTAATTATAATTATATGTGTGATAAATTAAATTTATTTATTACATTAAGTATTGTAAATAAATTTATTTTTAGAATTATTGATTATTATCAATTATAATTTTTATACTAATTAATTCCTTATCGGAAATGTTTTATTAATTATTTTTTAAGGAAAATATAATCTTATATTATTTAAATAATATATGAAATGATTTTAGAATAATTATCTTTTATAAAGGTAAGAATGCGTGAAAGGTATTATGTATGTATTTATGTGATGAATATAAAATATATTTATTACATTAATGGTTATGAATAATTTTATTTTAGAATTATTGCTCGTTATAAATTATATTCTAATAATAATTAGTTTATAGTAAAAATGTTTTTAATATTTATTTTCCATGAAAATATGATAATTATATTAACTGAATAATATATGATATGATTATAGAATTTTTATAATACTTATTTTATTATATGAATTTTGTTCAAGATATTAAGTAAATTATTTCTACATAATTATAAGGTTAATTATGGCAGATAAAATTAGATATTGAATCCAAACCCTAATTCCGAGTTTTGATCAAGGAATGAAAATAATAATATTATATTATTATTTATAAGTATTATAGATATGTATAGTTATGTGTGTAATGTTAATGTGTGGAACAGTTTTAGTGTTAATGATAACCTTAACTTTGGTTATGGGAAAAGGAATAATGATAATAAAATTATAATATTAATTATATTTTGATTTTTCAGTGCTATGAATATGTACTGTATTTTTGTATTGATAATGGTTGGTCAATTACGGTGTATTATGATTAAACCTTAGTAATAATGTTAAACCCTAATTTGATATCCAAATTAGAGTGCAAGATTGTTTTATAAGTGTGTTATATAATTTATGACATGTATTAAATGTATTAATTAGGTAAACCCTAATTAAAGTTCTAGAAACCTTAATAATTTTTAGAAAACCCTAAATTATTAAAAACCCTAATTTTAAGTGTTAAAACCCTAATTTGAAACTCAGCTGTGAGTTTAAGATTTTTGTTTAACTGTGTTATATGATATATGTTATGTATTATATAATTTTTTTATTAAACCCTATTTAATATTTAGAAACCCTATTTAATAAATAGAAACCCTAGTTTCAAACTGTTAAACCCTAATTGATTTGAAATCCCAATGTAAAAGTCATTCGTGACTTTGAGAATTTGGTAAGTCGTTAAGTAATCACGATAATGTGATTTTTGATCGGTGTTATATGTATTGACCCTAATTAGGGAGAATCGTAATCATTTAAAATCCTTATTAATTTTTTTGTATTATAAACCCTAATTTCAAAAGTTAGAAACCCTAATTTGCTTATGGTAACCCTAATTATCAGAATTGTAAACACTAATTGCCTAATTGGCAAGGTTAATATGGGTAGGGGTACTAAACCCTAATGTTCTTGTATAATTTAATTATTAACCTAATCTAGTTAATTATTTTAATTTTTAAATTTTAGAAACTAAAATAATTTTATTTTCTTTATAAACCCTAGTTGCTAAATCCTAATTTTGGAAATCCTAGATTTTTGTTTGCTTCGATCAAACCCTAAACCCTAAACCCTAATGGTTTACAAATGACAAGAATGCCATTTAAATGAATTATCAAATGACCAAAATACCCTTTTTAAATTCTTTAATGAGCTTGCTTGTAAATCTTGTAAAATCTTGAGGGGTTGGCCAACCCTACCAACTCTTGGTGACTCACAAGGACAGCAAATCAGCCCTAGCCAGCCTTATTCGTGCACCATATTGTCTATAAATAGATTTAAGGAGAGAGAAAATCATTTTTTATACTAATTTTGTTCAACTCTCATACTTAACTCTCTCTCACTAGAACCAACGAATTTGTTAAGTTTTATAGACCCATTATCAAGCCCCACAATCACAAACAACAGATTAGAAACACAAAATCAAGAATTGAGCATAAAAGAGGTATAAACCCTAATTCTAGAAATCCTTCGATTTGTTGTTAAATGTTGCAATTGATTGTTGAAAGTTTTGTAATAGGATGTCAATTGATGTTCTGGGTTGTTAAATCCATGACCCATAACATCAGAGTGCACGAATTTGAAGATTTAAGCAAACTGTCAAAACCGAAAATTTTGGTCTGACAGTCATATGTCAGTGGCTATAGATCTTTGCTCGATCATGATTTTTGTTATTTTTAAGTTGTTATTTGTAGTCTGATATGTGGTATTTAATATGGAAAAAGAATCAGGTTCATAATCTGTTATAGAATAGGAGTTATAAACGGTCAAACAGCGTTGACCGAAACTGCCAAGAACATGAACCTAGAAAATTTTTGAGCGTTTTCCGTGGTGAACTTTGACCAGCGATTTCCAGTTGGATCTTTTATTGTTATGATGATGTTAAGTTTTAAAGTTGTAGTCCTACACGTTGTCTACACACTGTAATTGATAGATCACATATACGTTGCACGGATTTCAAGTTATAGAGGTCCAAAGTGACCCCCACGAACTGTTCTTCATGAAGAACAGCTCTGACAAGCTACTTTGATGGCTAATAACTCTTAGATATGATGTTTTTTAGCTATGATGTTTGTTGATAGTTGTAGTATTACATGAGAACTACAATCTGGAACTTATAGATCTCCTAGAAACATTTTGGACTGAAAGTTATACACGGTCAAACGAGCCACCATGAAACTGGCCATGTCTGTGTTCTTGAGCTCAAGAACACCAACAGCGACGGTTGTCTGTCGCTATAGCCTTTTGCGAAGGTTTTTAATTAATTTAATTTTTGAATTTCCGGAAATTGATTAAAAATAGAAAAAAATAGTTTTTAATTATGAAAAATACAAATAAATTCCTAAAAATTATTTTTAAGTCTGAAAATTAGTTTTTAATAATTTTTAATATATTTCATAAATATTTAATATTTTTGGAATATAAAAGGTATTTATTTATTTAATTATAATATTAAATAAATTATTTAAAAACGGTTTTAATTCATGAAAAATTATGAAAAATTATATTATTGTGTTAGAAAATATTTTAAGTCAGTTTTTGATGAATTTTAATATTTTGTGATGAAATTTCATTAATTAATTAATATTAATGATGTTTAAGTTATTTAATAAATATATTAAATAAATTATGGAAAATAAAATTAATGATTTTAAAAATCATTTAAAGTGTTATAAAAATATTTTAAGTTATAAAATATAACTTTTAATATTTAATGGTTAATTTCATTAATTAATGATTAATAATGATATTAAAGTTATTTAGTTATTATATTAAATAATTTGTTTAAAAATGATTTTAATATTTTAAAAATCATTTTAAAGTGTTTGATGATATTAGTTAATTATTTTATTTGTGAATCAATGATGGATAAAGTTGTGTGACAATGTGATTAGGAATGAGTTGATGTTTGTTGGTGATGCCATGATTGTGAAACATGTGTGATAAGGTGATTAGGTTATGTGCTGACTGCGAAATGCAGTACTATGTGTTAAGGTATATTGTTCTAATCGAATAAATGATCTGATTAATGATAGGTCGTGATTGAAAAGATAAATCTAAGTTGCGTAATTGTAAGCAGCGCATCAGGCAAGTATCTTACCTTTGCATTTTCTTTATGCATTGGACAAGTGTAAGAATGTTTCAAAGTTATATTATTATTGTACAGATTGTTAAGCCTATATTATATATGCCCATTGATTATCAACATGTTAGTATATGATAATTCAGTTATATATTCTATTCTTTAATTTCTATAAATGATTATACAAGTGTCCCCACTTGGATAATCATTGTATTTAATCACATGTTGATACACCTTTGATATACATATATGTTGAATTATATAAGACCTTTGTTATGAAAACCCGACAGATATGAACATCCCAATAATGGGAAAATTTTTATGCGCTACGGCGGACAAAGGATGAACGATAATATCGTTCTAGCAATGTAGTATTGATCAATATAGGGCCCATGGACTGTACACCCTCAGGCCCGTAAGCAATGCCGGTTTACAGATGAATTTATGTTTAACCTTTTCGAAAATGAAAAACAATGTTCATAGATGTCACAGAAACCCCATGTATAGTCAATACACAGTTTCAAAAATTTGAACTAGGGTTGTTATGTTATTATTATTAGTACAGATTACTTCACAACTATTGATTGGTTGTAGAAGAATATTATAAAGAAAACATTTAAATTCTTTCAGCTTATATATATATAATACTTGCTGGGCACTCAAATGCTCACCCTTGCTTAATTTAAATGTTTTCAGCTAAGTGTGAACGGTTAGAAGGCTCAGCCAGGATCAAGTGAAAAGGAAAGCAAACAGAATATGTTATTGATATCATTTGTAATAGATAGACTGTATTAAGTTAATGATATATATTATATATCATGTAAAGAATGTAGTAAAGGTTGCGTACTTGGGATTAAACTCTGATAAATATAAGTTAAGTTTAAAATTTATATTATTGTTATTATTATTAGTAATATTTCCGCTCATAGAAATGGTATCGTGAAGTACCGAGTTCGGGTTTGAAGTATCCGGGTTTTGGGACTTTACAAATTTACCGCGCTACAGTGCCACTTTACAATGGGTGCTAGTGTAGCCTAGCGCTGGGATGCCAAGGACAATGCCTTGGGTGGCGCTGCGGTGCCGACTCTGGGGCATAGAAAATTTTGACAGAAAATTTTCTTAAGTGAGATTCATGGGCTCATAACTTCTTCGTTATAAGTCCGAATTGGGTCGTTCAAAAGCCATTACATCATAAATCATACACTCTATGTGTTCATGAAAGAATTTTACATTTTTGACTTCATTAACTCAAAATTCACCTATTAGTCCATTTTTTAATGAAAACAATAAACGCTCATGAA
Organism: Panax japonicus; assembly: GCA_020205505.1. Taxonomy (NCBI): domain Eukaryota; kingdom Viridiplantae; phylum Streptophyta; class Magnoliopsida; order Apiales; family Araliaceae; genus Panax; species Panax japonicus. The sequence continues at coordinate 17,924,911 of CM035112.1, read as the reverse complement.
CGTTCAACGCTCGTTTTTTTGTTCTAAGTCAGAATTCGGTCATTTTTGAGTCCGCAACTCTATAATGCCAAATAAGACTTGTCCCCATCGAAAACCAACGTTTCTAACCTCAATATCAAAATTCAACTTTTAATCTGAGAATTTCATGAATTCGACGATTAACGTCTAATCGTGTGACTCATTTCACGTGACTTATCATGGTTTAAGTCTTTTAACCACAATCTTACATCTTCTTATCATACAAACTTCATTCATGTAAACATGTTACAAGTTCTTACAAGTTCTTCCTTAGTTCATAACTTATATATGAACAACTTGCTTATTCAAGGCTTATAATGTCTTAAGTCCTTTGATTTACCATTTTCTTTACTTCTTAGCATACATGTCTATCAATCAACACTTCTCTTATCAACCTACAATTATAGAAATGGAAGATTAATGACATAGGATCATTACCTTTAAAGTTCACTTGGTAAATCCTTCTCTTTCCTTCTTGTTCTAACAAACTAGCGTGTATTTTTCTTGATTTTTCTCTGTACTTAATAAGCACTTAATTTGTTGGTGTATTTGGACAAATAACAAATGAAATTCAAGCTCTCTATTTATAGGAATTGCTAGGTTAGGGTATAATAAATAATAGCCAAATCCCACCTCTTTACTATTCATTACTTAGTTATTAAGTTAACTTGTTTGTTACATTAATTTGCTTGGTCGTCACACTCTTTTCTTGGCCACCAAGGTTACCCATGTGATCATGGCCCCGCATGGATTTCCCCATGGATCTTAATCACCCATTGGATCTTAATAGTTTGGGCTTTAGGTTTAATTAACTTATTTTACACTTTGAGCTTGTATTAACAAACTTGCTTGGGCTTTACCATTACTTACACTTGGGCTTGTACATGAACTTCTATTAGACTTTACCAATTGCTACACAATCCTATAAGTCAATTTCATTTGGCTTAAAGCCTTATAACGTATTGTCTACTTATTAATCTCTTATTATAACTCATATACTTATTCAACATATATGACATACCATCATTCATACAAACTCGTATAATACTTCGTATTATACTCGTATTCGTTACCTCGTACAATACCTACGTATTACACGATCATTGCTTTAATTATATAACGCTTTACTTTTCCTAACGTTCTCAAATTAAGTTCGCATGCAAAAAACTACATTTTCCATACTTGAATTATTATTACATAATTCATCTCACCTCGATATTCTATCGTTACGTATTTCTAGGAAGTTCAAAAATAATTCCCAACAAGAAATCGATGAATAGTATTTTTCAGAATATTTCTCGGAAAACTTTTATTTTCATCTTGGAAATTCAAACACTTTAATTCTTTCAGGTAGTCAAAATACTGCGACTTTCCGACGTTTCTAGGTTATATAATGACATTCATCATACTAACACATAATAATAACAAATAATATAATTTTATTCGTTATTTAATTAAATAAAATTATTTTACAATGGATCCGAATTTCTCGGTCGTTACATTCTAACCCACTTATAAACTCAATACATTTATTAACACCCTATTTTATAAAATAGTGAGGACTACTAATGTTATCCTCTGGACCGTCACTCCGTTCCTCGACTAGTCCCTGCTACGTTCTCATTTCCTGAAGAGAACAATGAAAGTAAAAAGGGTGAGCTCAACTAGCCCAGTAAGAAATATTATGACTAAGATAATGCAGAATAAATTATTGTTAGCCTTCATCAGTTTTAAACTGATACAATATAACAAACATCAAGTTTAACTGCAACGGAACAAGAAATCCATTAAAAGAGTCAAGAAGAGAATAAAATCTACTATCTTTTATGATTTAAAAGGTTTTTCATCACATTTATCGATGAGACTCATCTTAATAAATAATCCACATCAGCCCTGTACTACGGCCAATGCTATTCATTAGTATCACAACCACAAATTATCCATGCACTACGGCCAAGGATATTCGTGTATTCATCAATGGTCATGATCATGTCAACAACTGTCCATCAATGCACTACGGGCCAATGAGGAAAATTACCACATCATTTATAACATTACGATCATGATTATACCGAATAATCCCTGGTCATAATCATACCAAGTCCATCTATGCACTACAGGCCACAAATGACTTTCAACATAATATAAACATGAGGATAATGACAATGATATAAGAATTCAATAAAACAAGTTCAAGAGTTAATTTGTCCAGGAACTAACAACGTCCAAATTGTCAACATGATACTTCTTTGTAGAGTAAAATTCAAGAATACTCAGAAGAATGTTTTCATAAAAAGATACTGGATGAAGCGCAAATACCAAGGATATTCCACTAATTTGATGGAGTATAGAAGCCAAAACTTTAACCAACTGAGTATTATAAAGAATGGAATAACAAAAGAAATCACCAGGCATGCGATAGACCGCACAGACAGGTTATTCCAATAGAATAATAAATAACGGAACCAGGTCATGCGTAAACGCACAGACAGGATATTCCAACAGAAAAATAAATAACGGAACTAGGTCAGGCAAAATTCGCACCGACTGGATGTTCCAACAAAATAATAAATAACGAAACCAGGTCATGAGTAAATGCACAGACAAGATGTTCCAACAAAATAATAAAGAATTGAATAACAGAAGAATTTCACCATATGTATGCGGTACTTCGCATAGACAGTTTATTCCAACATAATAATAAAGAATGGAATAACAGAAGAATTTCACCAAGTATACGGTAGCCCGCGTATACAGGTTATTCCAACAGAATAATAAAGAATGGAATAACAGAAGTTCTCTTCATGAATACGAAAAAAATAATACCCCTTACCTTAGAAAGAAGAGTACTGGATATAGGAGTAGTGAAGTAGCAGAATACTTTTCTTCTTTCTCTCTATAGTTTCTCTCTCTAGAGTTTCAGTGAATTCGTAAGAAATAATGAAGGAATGAGCTTCTATTTAGAGAAGAATGGACTGAATAGTAACTAATTCATGAACGGTCTAAAATAATTTATTTTTTATCAGATGGTCCATATTGATTTAATAAAATATTCTAATAAAACAAAATCTTTTAAATAAAGTATAATATTATATATATATATATATATATATATATATATATATATATATATATATATATATATATATATATATTATAACATTAGTCACGGGTTATAAACCCCGTGACTCTACTCTGCCAACCATCAAAACACACACACACACACACACACACACACATAATAATAATAATAATAATAATAATAATAATAATAATAATAATAATAATAATAATAATAATAATAATCGTAATCGTACCCCCTCCCTTCCACTTTCAAACCATAAATATAGGGATAAATATATTTTTGGTACCTGTACTGGGACCCGACTTATAATTTGGTACCCAAAGTGAAAAAACTTACAAATTGGTTATTGTACTCGAAAATTGTTGCGATCTGGTGCTTGTACTTTCCAATTTTGAAATAATCATTAAAATTGACTAACGGAGTAGATGGAAAATTCTGATGTGGCTTCCTCATCTGACGTGGATAATGATATGTATATGGCCTTAAATTCTCAACATTTTATTTTAACGATATAATAAATTAAATTATTGTAATAACTATGTCAGGTTATTAAAATTAATCTATGTAAAAATATTTAAAGAATAAAAAATAAATAAATGTTTTGTCATGTGGACGTGGAAGTGAGTGACTCAGTTTTCTTTTAACTCGAATCGGAGACTAACTCCATTAAAATTGTGAGAATCTGCACTGTATTGGTCCTCCATTAAAATTCCCAATAAAGGTCAAAATCTTGAAAAAGAAGAAACCGACCTAAGATCTATAATCCTTTTTAAGGTTCTGAAAAGGTGGATAAACAGTGACTGAAACAGTTGAGCAAAGAATTCACGTATCTAAATAGAGAATTCCCAATTTCCCATTTCGCAGATCATAGGAATTGATCGATTAGCGACAGAGAGATGGCCTGTAAATTTATTTAATTTTGTAGTTCATAGAATTGACTCAGATTGTGAATAATTCAATACAGATTTTTCAGGGTGAGCATACACACACACACACACACACACACACACACACACACACACACACACACATATATATATATATATATACAGAAGAGATGTCCCCTTCTTCATCTTCCTCATTCACGAGCAAAGATTCCCAGAATCAAACCCTAACCCTAATTCCTGGCCTCCAAAACGATCTTGCGGGATTAATCCTCTCGGTTCGATCTCTTCGATGATTTTTGGTGAGTGAGAGAAGAACCCTAATTTTTTTTTTCCTAAATATCGAGCTCTTTATTTTTGCACTGTTTTTGTCTTCGATTTTTGCTAATCAGCCTTTATAAATAGGAAATACACATCAATTAAACTTTGTTGCCCAGTCATCTCCATGTCATCCTTTGCATCTGACCTGTCAAATTTTCAAATGGAACATGGATGAAACCCTATTGTTTAACGGATTGCAACAATTTTCGAGTGCAATAACCAGTTTGTAAGTTTTTTCACTTTGAGTACCAAATTGTAAGTCGGGTCCCAGTACAGGTAGCAAAAATGTATTTATCCCCATATATATATATATATATATATATATAACATTAGTCACGGGTTATAAACCCCGTGACTCTACTCTGCCAACCGTCAAAACACAAACACACACACACACACACACACACACACACATATATATATAATAATAATAATCGTACCCCCTCCCTTCCACTTTCAAACCATATATATATATAATAATAATAATAATAATAATAATAATAATAATAATAATAATAATAATAATAATAATAATAATACATATAGTACTCCCTTCCTGTCAGTAAACACAAAATTCCCCCACCTTTCATTTCATTTTCTATATATATAATATATATAATCACATGTTGTACCTTTATATATATATATATAATATATATTCTCCCACCATTTGTAAAATCCTCCCGTGAACCAATTTCAGAACTTTTCCACCCATTCCATTTTTTTTCCTCCAGTTGGCCCAGCATGTGGCCCCACCTTTTTAATATAAAATAATTTTCTACCGATTATTTTGAAAAATTGGTAAATGGGAATCCAAATAATAAGCAAAATTTACAACAACTACTTCATAAAAATCGCCTCAATATTTTTAACAACATTCATCATCATTATTATAATTTACAATATTAATCCACCATGCCGTTTCCAGGAAAGAGGGGGCTTTCCAATAAGAATTTCTCCCTATTGGCGCGTAATTAGGTGACCAAACCTCTCCTTAACAGAACTTCTAGACATCATTAATATTGGAAATAAAAATATTAATAACTTCGTCGTCTCAATTATTAATTTAATAATATATAAAATATCGACAATAATTGAATCAAATAACGTGAGATACTATGCAACAATTACAGAGGTAATAATTGAACAAAACTAAGTGACTTCTCACGTAAGCATCAATAATTAATACCGTGTACTACTATGCAACCACGCGTATTCCTGTACTTTTAACATCGGTTGTTTCAACAGTTAACGGTAAAACTTCCGCCGTTATTTTCATAAAATATTTTGTCATTTTCTCAATCCGACAATAATTCCGTTGTGGGGTCCACTAATGATTGTGCCGTCGTACGACTATTTCCTGCTAAAACGAATATTCTCCGACCAATCGAATATAATATAACAACTTGCGTACTTTGAAAAATTAATAAATATTACCTATAACTATAATATTATTTCAAATTCACACCTTAATATTTAAAAATGATATTTATAAAAAATTCATCTTTATTCATAAAAGCTGGAGTCTTACAAAAGATGACTTTCATCACAATATAAGCATGAGGATGATGACAATGATATAAGCATTAATCAAACAAAATCAAGGATAAATATTAAAGACTTCAAATTTATCCAGAGTTTAAAAATATCTAAATTGTCAACATGATACTGCTTTGTGGAGTAAAATTCAAGAATAATTTTCATGTACCAAAAATAATTTGGATAGAAAAAAATATATTTTTCGGGTAAATAGTATCCCGTGAATAGTAACTCATGAATAGTAACTTATGAATAGTAACTTGTAAATAGTTCTTCATATTCGTACATAGTACTGTATACATAAATAATGTCATATATGCAAATAGTGTCGTATACGTGAATAATAACCCCGACATAAAAAGATAAAGTTTCACAATAAAATCAATATCAATATTTATAACACCTTAATCCAAATGTTATAAATCATTTAATAATCTCATAATCTAATATTATTAATTTTACCACAATATTTTAATCATTTCTTAAACTTATAAAAAATTTATTTTAATTGTTTACACTTTACTAATTAATGCATTTAATCATCCTAAAATGTCAAACTCATAAGATTTCATCACCAATAACCAAAACTCTCATCAAAAATCTGCATATACCTTATATAGGATTCTCAAGCTATAAAATCCTATTTTCCAATTTTCTTACTTCACATAACATATTTAATTCATTTACTCATAACTAGTCCATTTTCATGAAAAATACCAAATCAGTACAAACAAATTTTCTTTTCTGGGATTTAGCAGAATATAGTCCCATATTGAACATATATTTTTCTCAGAATTTTTAAAATTCATATACTATTTTTCATATGACTAAAATTGCCAAATATTTAGACATATATCAAAAATTGTACTTTTGTCCAAAAATTCCGAAATTTACAGGGTATACTGCTATTATATAGATGTACTCCCAATAAACATTTCACTAATTTTGGAGTTAACCACAAGGAGTTTTAAGGGTTTACTTTTAAAATAGTCTTTTCCCATAAAATTCATAATTCCTAATCTATACATCCAAAAATCTCCATTTTTGGACACAATCTAGAAAACCCATCAGATTATCATTTCAAATTTTTTCAGAATTTTTGAGGGTCAGAAAAATTATGAAGGTGCCCCTGGCAGAAACCCATTACTTACAACGGTTGAACGAAAATAAAATTCCTTAAGAATATTGAACGAAAATAATATTCCTTAAAAATATTAAATGAATATAATGAATATTGAACTATAATAATATTCATATGAATACAAAAAAATAATATCACTTCAGAATATAAAAATAATAACCCTTACCCCAGAAGAAGACTAGATACTGGAGTAGTGAAGTAGCAGACTACTCTTCTTCTTTCTCTCTATAGCTTCTCTCTCTATAGCTTCTATCTCTATAATTGCTCTTGTGAGACTTAGTGAATTGGTGAGAAATGAAGAAAGAATGAGCTTCTATTTATAGGAAAATATTATTTCAATAATTGCATATTTTGGGGCTCGAAATATTATAGTATAATACCTTCCTCTTTTTCTTCATTTTTAATTTAGTCTTGTAATTAATATAAAACTTGCACCACCTCCCTTAATAGTAAATCATGTGAATCAATAGTAAATCATGTGACTCAATAGTTCTAAACATGTAAAAAAAATTAATTATAGTATAGTACCTTTATCTATACCTCTATTTTTAATTTAGTTATGCAAGTATTATCAATCTTATACCAACACCCCTAATAGTAAATCATATGAATCAATAGTACACACATGTGAACACATAGTTATAAGCATGTGATTTAATAGCAATTAATTGCTCATTTATCCGGTAAATTACCTGATTAGTCAATATAACCTCCAGACATTAATTATTATCGAAATAAATATATATTTCCACTAAGACTAAGAATTCCTACACAATGGAACTATCAATTTCATCTTTAATCAACACAAACTTATCCATCATTAATATTATAGCTCACAATATTTAACAAGCAGGTCATTCCCAAGAAAGAGGGGGCTTTCTGATAAGGATTTCTCCTTATTGGCGCGCAATTAGGTAACCAAACCTCTCTTTGACAGAACTTCTAGATATTGTCAATAATGCAAATAATAATATTAATAACTTTGTCATCTCAATTACTGATTTAATAATATAAAATATTGTGACAATAATTGAATAAAACTGAGTGAATTATCACGTAAGCATTAATAATCAATACCGTGTGCTACTATGCAACCACGCATATTACTGTTCCTTTATCACCGATTATTTATGATAACTTGCTTACTTTGCAAAATTTTCAAATATCAACTTTAACTTTAACCTTTTATCAATTTAACCATTTACTAAATAGAATAATAATTATAGAAAAATTAAATACTTTCATTTCATAAAATTCGGGGTCTTACAATATATTGTTTGTATTCTTTATGTATTTTAATAAGTTTCCAATCTTGAATTTAACTGATTTTAGGACAGTTTTTAATTTTGATATATTTGCTACTTTTTTCAAAATTTCTGACAGGAATTCTGTCAGAATTATTCATTTGCAAGATCCGTGGGCCATGCATGTATTGTATTAGTAATTAGTTACCCAATATTAAAATATTAACTAAGTAGCATTTACTTAATTTCTTACTACTAAAAAATAAAATAAATTTAATTTAATTTAGTTTATTAAATAAAATAAAATTTAAAAATTAGATAATATAATATAATACAAAAATGAAATAAAATAAAATAAAATAATAAATTAAATTAATTTGAATAAAATAAAAAAATTGAATTAATTTAATAAATAAATTAAATTTAATAAAAAATATTTTTAAAATATAATATAATACAAAAAAATACAATTCAATAAAAAATAAAATAAAATAAAAATAATAAAATAAAATAGAATAAAATAAAATTTTAATTTAATTAAAATAATTTAAATTAAATTAAATTTAAAATAAATCAAAATTAATGAATTTAATTTAATTTAATAAAATAATTTAAAATTTATATAATGTAATACAAGATAAAATAAAATAATAAATTAAATTAAATTAAATTAAATTTGGACTTATATAATATAATACAAAATAAAATAAAAAATAATAATAAATTTAATTTGATTTAATAAAAGAAAAGAAAATGATTAAATTTAATTTAACAAATTAAATTTAATAAATAAATAAACCAATTATACACTATAATATAATATACTAAAAATTAAAATAATTGAAAATATAATAATAAACTAAGTAGGAGTGAATGTCGAACAGTAGTCCCTATAGATTTTAAATAACAATTTTCAAAAACTAAATAGCACTTACTTAGTTTATCATTGACAAAATAAACTAAGTAGGAGTGACTGTCGAACAGTAATCTCTATAGATTCCAAATAATAATTCTCATAAACTAAGTACCACTTATTTAGTTTATCATTGGCAAAATAAACTAAGTAGGAGTGAATGTCGAACAGTAGTCTCTATAGATTCCAAATAACAATTCTCATAAACTAAGTACAACTTACTTAGTTTATCATTGGCAAAATAAACTAAGTAGCATTTGCTTAGTTTGACATAATTTTTAATAAATGCAATAATACTCTCCCTACATATATGTATTATTTCTTGTATGCAAGTTTCGACATAGCAGTTGCAGCTAATAGTACTCCAATCGGTTCCTCGGCAGCAATTACAAAAAAAGGGGGTCGTATTTCCTGTTTGTGTCCTATACTCGAATAATAAAGTTAATTGAATTATTACAAATATTCCTCACTGTTCTATCATAACAGATGGTAACATCTGGAAGGTGTGATTCCCCCAAAATAGGTCTAATCCACACAAGTCATTCTGAGTCGCTAAATATATGGTACATAAAATAACTACAAACTTCATTAATCCAACTGTTGTGACGCCCCTAAATTCAGGTATTTGAAACCCGAACTCGGTGCTTCACGATATCATTTCTATGAGCGAAATAATAATAATATTAACATAAATATCAAACTTAATTTATATATCAGAATTGTCTAAATTCCAAGTATGTGCCCTTTAAAACATTCATTACATGATAGTTAATAAATATTATCATCTTAATTAAGTCTAGCTATTTTATAAGATAACACAAACTTATTCTGTCAGCTTTCCTTTGCCTTTTCTTTGTTAAAACCTTCAAGTCCTTCACGCTTAGCTGAAAACATTTAAATTAAGCAAGGATGAGCATTTGAGTGCCCATCAAGTAATAGAAAACAATAAACGTTGGCTGAAAGAAGTAAATATTTTCTGTGAATAGCACTTCTACAACGAATCAACAGTTGTGAAGGAAGCTGAAGCAACAATAAACAGCATATCCATTTTATTTCAAATTTTTAAAACTACGTACTAACTATTAATGAAGAGTAGTTGACAGACTATGAACATTGTTTTGAATTTTCACAAAGGTTGAATATAACTTCATCTGTAAACCGTCATAGCTTACAAGAACAGGGGGTGATCAGCCCGTTATGCCCTGTATTGATCAATACAACATGCCAGAACGATATTTTCGTTCATCATATCCGCCTTAGGCGCACAAAAGTTCCCCTAGATTCGGGATGTTCATACTTAGTTTAAATCCGAACCAAAATAATTCCGTTGGATATCAATAAGGTTCTATTATGTTCACTGATATTTTTAAATCTGTGTCTAGCTGAGTCAAATAGTTTAGACGACTTTTTAATTAACTTATACATACTGAAAACCAATAAGTATGTATCAACATGTGATTAAATACAATAATTATCCAAGTGAGGTCACTTATATAACCATGCTTAGAAATTAACGAACATAATAAATGTGTGGATTGTACAATAGTATTATGTTGATAAATATTGATTGAATAGAATTCAAGAACTGGCATTACTATAAGGGTATAGATACATGAACAATAATAATAGAGTTAATAAACTGGCACCATAACAATATAGATCTGATATTGGATTACACGTGTCCATTGCATAAAGTAAATGCAAAGGGTAGGATACTTGCCTGATCTGCTGCTTACAGTACACGACTTAGTTCTATCTTTAATACAAAGACCTATTATTCACAAGATTATTCTATTAATTAGAATATTATATCATAACACGTACTACTGCTATTTGCAATTAGCAAATAACTTAATCACATCGTCACATATGTTTAACAATTATTAAATCACAAACAAACACTTATCTAGTCAAACTATCTATGTCCAGATCAATTTCTGAAACATTTCAATGTACCGACAGTTTTATCGGGTAGTTATAGAGTCTAAAACTCTATTCTATAGTTCAATATTACTTTAAGTATCAGTCATATTATCTTTTTAATGACTTATAATAATTTTTAAATAATTATTATAATTTATCATGATTTTTCAAACACTGGAATCATTATTAATTGATTTAAATATTAAATAATTCTATTATCATTAATATTTAAACAATATTAAAATATTAATAAAACCATTGCCAAAATATTAAAGTTATTTATAATAACTTAAAATATTTTTAAAGTATTATTATTACCCTTAAATGATTTTTAAAATATTTAAAATCATTTTTAAATACTTATTATTAATAATTAAATATTACTATATTATTTTCCCAAATATTAAAAGTCATTTATTATAATTAAATTTTTTTTAAATCATTTATATCCATTTCAAATGATTTTTAAATTAATAAAATCATTTTTATACTATTTGTTTAATATAATTATCAAATAAATCTAATATCATTAATATTAAATTATTAATGAAATTTACCTTTAAATATTAAAATTTATATTTTATAACTTCAAATATTTTTAAATTCCTTATTTTCATTTAAAATGATTTTAATAATATTAAATTTTTTTTAATTAATTTATTTAATATAATTATTAAATAAATCTAAATATCATTAATATTAAATAATTATTGAAATTTACTTTAAAATATTAAAATTTATATTTATAACTTAAAAATATTTTTAAATCTTTTATTATCATTTAAAATGATTATTCATAAAATCATTTTAAATTAATTTGTTTAATGCATTTATTAAATAAATTAAATATCAATAATATTCAAATAAATACTAATATTTATGAAAAATATGTCAAATTATTAAAAGTTAATATTTATAACTTAGAATAATTTTTAAAATTATTTTTGTAATTTTTAGAAATTATTTTCTATTTTAAATGATTTTCTAGAAATTAGAAAACTAAAATAATTAAATCCGTCACTAAATGCTTTAGCGACGGTTTCTATCGCGGTTAGTGTTCTTGAGGCTCAAGAACATTCAAACTCAGTTGCTTGGTGCCTACTTTGACTGGTCGTTAATCACTACACAAGATGTTTCCGGGCATGATTTTGTAACGATCATGTAGTATTGATGTAATACTACATGAATCATCTAATAACAGGGTCAATCTACAACATACAAGTAAGATCAGGAGGTCCAAAGTGGCTGTCAGGCCCTTCTTGGCTTTTCTGGGTTACCCAGAAACCCAGGTAGTGCTTGATAGCTACTTTGTGCCTTAATTAAATCATGTTCTCTGTGATGTTATGGTGTTCTAACAATTCAAGCTTGTAGTCTACATGACAGAGTACATATATCATTCATCAGGTTGGCTTAAATACATCAGAATCACTAGATACCATAGGTTCAAACCTTGTCAGAAGGAATGTTCTTAAGTTTTCTGGGTTACCAAAAAAACAGAAACTGTGTTCGAGTAAGCTAGTTTGACCAGTCATTACATCAAATCTATATGTTATTTATGTGATTTAAAGACATATATCTGTAGTCCATATACCATACAAGAATCTAGATACAACAACATGACCAAAACATCAAACCACTGTTAGATCTGAACCCAAGAACATCTTGTCAGACGTTTTTGGGTACGATATGGGTTTCCTAGATTCGCTTGATCATGGTCGGTCAACCGACTTTGACCAATACTAACTTGAAATCAAAACCAGATATGACCCTGATTTGAGTTCCAGATCAAAGACCACATGTCATACTACAAGTACAAACTTTCAAAACACAAAAACTATACCCAGACAAAGATCTATGTGGTCTGACATTTGGTTGTCAGACCATAATTTCTTATTTTTCCAGATTTTGAAAAACATCAAATTCAAGCCTATAGATGTTATAGATCTAACAAATACCAACCCAGATCAACTATATACACTACATACAACATGTTTAAACCTTCAAACATAACTTTTAACATATTTTTAGAGATCAGATTTTTATGGTTAGGCTTATACCTTTCTTGGACAAATCTTAATTCTAGGCTCCTGATCTGATCTGAAGATGGTAGGGACTTGATTTGGGGACTGAAATCCTATTGTATTTCGTAGGGATGGAGAGAGAGATAGAGAGAGAGAGAGTTGGTTAAGAGCTTGTGAGCAAATGAGCTAAATAATGGGCTTTTCTCTCTCTTAATCTATTATAACACTTGAATACAATGTATGTGGCTAGAATATATGGCTGATTGCTGAGATTTTTATCAAATGGAAAGTCAAGAGTGGTTGAACCACTAAAGTGTTGGCAAAATATACAAGTTATCTACTAAATAATGCAAGAAAGGCATTTTGGTCATTATGCTTGTAATTTTAATGGCTAAAATCTAACTTGACAAACCCTTAAGGTTTGACCCTTAGGGTTTAACCCTAAAGTTTCATACATTGAATTTTTTTTGTAGGATTTCTAATTAGGGATAAAATGAAAAATTAAAGTTTCTAAAAATGTAAATTACGGTTCCCAAATTAAATTAGGTTTCCTAATTACTTAGACTTGCATATTAAGTATATAAGATATACTAATTAGCATTAAGCTTTATAATTTTACCGATTAAGATTTATAGCTTAGCAATTAGGGTTTCGAGTTATTAATTAGGGTTTCTAATAATTAGGGTTTTCCCTAATTAGGGTTATATTATATAATATCGGTCATTAATCACATTATCGCAATCTCTTATCGATCTTAAACTCCGGTTTGAGTTTCAAATTAGGTTTTATCTAATTAATACTAGGGTTTCCTAATAATCCACCATAATTAACCAACGATAATCAATATACACATATAGTACATATTTATGACACTGAAATATAATTAATATTATATTATTATTCGCATTCCTTGTTCAAAATTCAGAATTAGGGTTTTGAGCATGTACACCTATCCGACTTAACTTTCATATATACCATTATTAATTAAGTTAAAATAATTAACTCAATTAATATGAAATAAATTCATATAATAAAATAGTTATTATAATAATTCTAATAATTATTTCATAGATTATTTAAATAATATTATAATCCTATTTTCATAGAAATTAAATAATAAAAATATTTCTATTACAAAATTAATTTATTATAAGAATATAATTTATAATGATCAATAATTCCTTAAAAATTATTTGAAATTATTCATGTAATAAATAAATTTTTATTTATCACATATATACATACACTTTACCTTGCACGTATTCCCACCATTATGTTAAATAAAAAAAATTATACGCAATTTTTTTTATTTAATTATATAGAAAATATCGGGTTATTACAACTGTCGTGCAAAATACGACAACATATATACTGTGTAGACCAAGTGTGACTCTCATCCCTTTACTTGGATAGAACCTCACATTGATACCTTACAATGGTACTTTACATAAAGGTACAGTCAATAACTGTTTTAAAAATTAAAATCTTTAGAAAATTCTCAAGGAAACCTTCGTACATGAGATGTCATGCATCTAAATTATAATAGATATCATAAGACTCGAGAATTATCCTTGGTTGACCCAATAGACCCCAAAGAAAAATGAGAAGATTATTATCATGTTCTTTTCAATTGTGAATCTTATCTTGACATATAATTATCTCCATTGTCTCCAATTGAGAATTATATTTCAACCAAACTCCAAGATTATATAGGTAGTGCTCATAGATATAATCAGCAAGTGCATGTGCACAACTGTAAGACCCCGAATTTTATGAAATAAAAGTATTCAATTTTTCTTATAATTACTATTCAGTAAATGGTTAAATTGATAAAAGTTAAGTTAAGGGTGATATATGATTTTTTTTCAAAATACACAAGTGGTTATAAAATATTCATTGTTGTCAGGGAATACTCGTTTGGTCATGGAATATTCTTTCTGTCGGGGAATATTCATACGATCGGCGCAGCCATTTGTGGGCCCCATAACAGAATAACTGTCGGATGAAGAAAATGACAAAATTAAGATTTTATAAATAACGGCGTAATCGTTACCGTTAACACTGTTGGAATACCCGGTTGGTAAAATAAAGTAATACGCGTTGTTGCACAGTAGCACACGGTATTACACAGTATATTTGAATTATTGATTCTTACGTAAGAAGGAACTACTCAATAATTGTTACAGTAATTACTGTTCAATATTTTCTTTTATTGATTCAATAATTGCTGCGTTAATATATTATATTATTGTTGTTTCAATAATTATCACTGCATAATATTTCTCATTATCAGATCAATAATTCTTATTATTTGAATAATATTATTAGATTGCATTATTGGCAATGTCTAGAAAGTTCTGTCAAGAAGAGGTTTGGTCACCTAATTGCGCGTCAGTAAGGAGAAATTCTTATTGGAAAGCCCCCTCTTTCCTGGGAACGGCCTGGTTGTCATAATTACGATTCTGTAATATTATTTGTGAATAATTAATTATTGATTTATATGATAATGAAATATTTATTTGATGTGGATATAGATGATGGATTTATTTATGTGGTTATAAATTAAGGAATTAACGTTGAGGTGTTTTATCAGTATTTTTTCGGATTGGAGGTATTAAAAACTCAAATCGGTGTTCTTAAAGCTTTACTGCGTGAGTTATAATTTTAATCTGATCGTGGGATCGTTGTGATATTTGGATATGTTATATATATATATATATATATATATATATATATATATATATATATATAATATATATATATAAGTTGAGTATATGTTCACAAATTTTGAACCGTTAAAAATTAACGCATGATTTGTTATGAATTTTAAAAGGTGTTGAAACGATGTTTAAAATCACCCGTTTATGAATTTCGGATATTTTAGGTTTGGAATTTGGAAAAACTCAAGCTACAAAGTTGTAGAGAATTCAATTTTAGTCAGAATGGACATAGAATTCGTATTTTTCGGATAACCGGGCTATTTTCTATGAATTGTTGAAGTTTCAAAAAATAAAATGATTTTTATTAAAATTATGGGTGGGACCCACTTGTGTTGAATACACATGGGCTGCTGGAAATTTGTTCAATGATGGCTGGTCTAAATTCTAACTTACCACATGCGTAGAATTTTGAATAAGAAATAATATATTTTATTATTTTAGTCTCATTTGGCGTTCTAGCATTTTCCTATAAATAGGTGCTTAAGTTAGAATTGAAAATCACACCAAAAACAAGTTTTCTTTCTCTCTATATTATCAAGCATATTTTTGAGAGTATTTAGATACTTTGAGAGTTGCTATTTAGTAGAAGTTTCCTCCGATTTTTCATCCGAAGTACTGCTCTCTTGAGTTAAGGGATTTTAAGGGTTATTATGTTTTTCAGTTCGTACTTCTTCCGTCCTTCAAAAAATTTTGGAAAAATTTAAAATGATATTTTGATGAGTTTTATTGATTGTGTCCAAAAATGGCGATTTTTGGATGTATAGATTAAGAGTTATGAATTTTACGGGAAAAGACTATTTTAAAAGTAACTGCTTATAACTCCTTCTGGTTAACTTCAAAATTGATAAAATTTTTATTGGGAGTACATCTATATAATATCAGTGTACTCTGTGAATTTCAAAATTTTTGGATAAAAGTATAATTTATGATAAATGTCTAAATATTCGGTTGTTTTGGCCATATGAAAAATAGTAAATGAATTTTAAAAATTCTAAGAAAAATATATGTTCAATATGGGATTATATTCTGCTAAATCCCAGAAAAGAAATATTTTTGGAACTGATTTGGTATTTTTCATGAAAATGGACTAGTTATGAATAAATGAGTTAAATATGTTATGTGAAGGAAGAAAATTGGAAAATAGGATTTTATGAGTTGAGAATCCTATATGAGGTATATGCAGATTTTTGATGATGATTTTGATTATTGGTGATGAAATCTTATGAGTTTGGCATTTTAGAATGATTAAATGCATGATTTAATAAAGTGTAAACAATTAAAATAAATTTTTTATAAGCTTAAGAAATATTATTCTTTCAATATCATTATACCGAAATGTTAGTATGGATTTTGTTGTGGAATTTTTACATTTTTGTGTCGGGTTTTACTATTCATGAGTTACTATTCACGAGTTACTATTCATGGGTACTATTCACGATAAAATTGGTTTCTTTTTCTAACCAAATTATAGTTGATTTATGAATATTACTCTTGAGATTAAAACTATATGTTGATCAAATTATTTTTATTATCATATATAACATTTCTATAACCCTAATGATGATATTTCTCTTTGACTTGAGTGTAAAGATGGATAGAATTTTGGTATGATCATGACTATGAGTTCTCTTTGGCCAATATTGCAAAGTTGAATTGTTGACTGGTATGATCATGGCCATTGAATTTATAATTGAATATCTTTAGCTTAAGTGAAAAGGTGAATTGATTAACATGGTTATAATTATTGTTTATATAAATTCTAAAATGATTATATATTTCTTTGAGATAATAATATATTTGGCCTGTAGTGCAAATATGAACTGTTGAGGAATATCTTTGGCCTGTAGTGCAAAGATGAATTGTTGATGAATATCTTTGGCCTGTAGTGCAAAGATGACATGTTGTTGAATATCTTTGGCCAGTAAGTGCAAAGATGAACATGTGTTGAGATGATCATGACCAACTGGTGATACAAATGAATATCTTTGGCCATAGTGCAAAGATGAAATTATTAGTATGATTATGAACAGGAAATGTGATTTGGTGTAACCATGATCTTTGATGTTTCAGGTAAAGATAGGTGATGAAAATTATCTTCGTCCTGGATGAGAAGAGGAATTTAGAATTACAATTATGATTATGAGTTATTCATATAATTGTGGACCAGAATTGTAGATTGATGTTACAGGGATAGAACATTGTTGGTGGATTTTTAACATGGAGAAGATAATAGACTTTATAGTCTATTTGACTCTTCTAATGGATTGCTCGTTCCACTGCAACTATGGTTGAAATTTTTATCATCTACCATATGTTCTAAATCTTTGATTTATTATTGATGAAGGCTATTGATAATTTAATTATCTTTAGTCATGATATTCTTTACTGAGCTAGTTGTGCTCACCCTTTTGCTTTACAATTCCTTTCAGGTAATAAGAGTGTAGCTGGGTCGAGCGGGGGTAACAGGGGAATAGAACGGTGGTCTCTATCTGTGGAGTTCTCCCTAAACAGTATAGACAAGTGTGTTGTATATATCTTTTCAGTAGTTATATTTGGTGAGTCATATAGGGAGAGACGAACCCAACGTTAGAAGGGTGTTTTGCCACTTTCATACAAGATGTCTAATGACATACAACCTCGTGTCATCATAAGACAGGGTTGTGCTCATCCACTTGCTGAGTATATTTACGAGCACTACCTATATAATCTTGGTGTTTGTTTGAAGTATAATTCTCAATTTGAGACAGTGGAGATAATGACAAATCAAGAGAAGACTCGCCATTGGGAAGAATATGATAGTAATCTTCTCGTTTTTCTTTAGGGTATATTGGGTCAACCAAGGATAATTCTGTGGCCATATGATATCTATCATAACCTAAAAGCATGGCCTCCCATGTACGAAGGTTTCCTTGAGCACTTCCCAAAGATTTTAGTTTCTAAAACATTTTTTGACTATACCTTTATGTAAGGTGTCACTGTGAGGTGTTGTCCACGGTTGGGACATGTGTCACATTTGGTATATATTTGTATCCATACTCACAGTATATGTGTTGTTGTATTTTGCACGACAATTGTTGTAATAAAGTTGTAGTTGTTTTCTATACCATGTATTTGGCGACTCAAATGGGTAAGACTGAATGGACCTATTTAAGGGTCGTTACAACAACCATATCTAATGATAACACGAAGTCGTCTGTTATTAGAAATCTTGTATGATAGTAGCAAAACATCCTTCTAAAGTTGGGTTCACCTCACACTATTCGGTTCACCAAAATCAACGGTTAAATGACGTATAAAATACGACACACTTATTTAAAATTCTCGAAAAATTATTTCCATACTGTTTTAGGGGAAACCTCAACAACTATAGACCACCGTTCTATTCCCCCGTTACCCTTGCTCGACCCAGCTACACTCTTATAGTCTGAAAGGAATCGTGAAGCAAAAGAGTGAGCAAAACTTGCCCAGTAAAGAATATTTTGACTAAGATAAATAATTTATCAATAGCCTTCATCAGTAATAAATCAGAGATTTAAAACATATGGTAAATGATAAAACTTTTCAACCACAGTTGCAGCGGAACGAGCAATCCATTAGAAGAGTAAAATAGTCCATAAAGTCTATTATCTTCTCCATGTTAAAAGTACACCAACAATATTTTATCCCTATAATATCAATCAACAGTTCTTGTCCATAATCATGTGAATAACTCATAATCATAATTGTGGTTCTAAATTCCTCTTCGCACCCAGGACGTAGATAATTTTTATCACATGTCTTTACCTGAAACATCAAAGATCGTGGTTATACCAAATCACAGTTCCTGTTCATAATCATACTAATAAATTCATTTTTGCACTACGGGCCAAATATATTCATCAACACTTGATCTTTGCACTACAGACCAAAGATCTATGTGATGCATGAAAACTGTTAGATTTTACTGGACTATCGAGCTCAACCTTGCAAATAACCACTTTTACAGGTTAAAGATCCAAGGTAAAGTCATGTGCTACTTGAAAGACATGAATCAGATGTGTTATTTGAAGATTTATACACTTTGGCTGAATTATTATTATTTGAACACTGTTTAAGGTCTTGAATAATGTATAATATTTAATAGATGTTGAGTTATAAAGTTTAAGTTTTGTTTATTGTATGAAAGGGTATTGAACCTGGATGTATGTTTTATTTATTAACTCTGATAAGGTGAGTAATAAGCTAAGTATAATTAAAAGGTAGGTAAAGATAAAGGTTTTGAGAAATGAACTTAATAAGTCACAATGATTATGTAATGATAAATTGTCGAGTTTGAGTTATCTGATATGTAAAGGTTATAGGATTGAAATATAAAATTTTATATAATAACAGTGATGAAGCGGATCATAAAATAAGAGTGATTCAAAGACATGTAGATGATAAAAGTTTTGATTCAAGTAATTAAAGTAAGAAGATAGAAAAGTTTAAATTATTTCGTATTTTATTAAGTTTAACATCGAATAATGATGTAAAATCATAAATTAGACGTGTTATTAACGACCAAAGTCGATAATTGAATTGTATGAATTTTGGGGTCGTTACAGTTGGTATCAAAGCTGATAGGAGAGTACCTTAGGCTATAACCTTAGAGAAGAGAGGTGAAGATAATGAAAGAATAAGCTCAAATATAGTTTAAACAATAGAAGTAATTTAAGAAATTTATAAAGAAGGGATTAAAACATACGTGAGAGGATTCAAATACGAATCTCGCAGATTTATAAGGAATATGAATGTGGGGTTACCCAACTTTAATAATAAGGATGTTAGGTGATAATAAATAGACAACGTCTATAAGAAGAGAATGATAAAAAAGTTAAGAATAAAAAGTTATATTTAAATATGGTATAATCATACTCTTTACTAGTTGATGTATGTTATTTGGGCTAAACGATTCCTTCATAGAGCGGAGGTATATACGAACTAGCAACTCAGAACCTTGTTTGTTGGTTGTTTGTTTGTTATTTGTGGGAAACCACTCAGCGTTCCATATTGAAACTATTAGAGACTCGATGTGTACCAAGTATAGAAAATGGATACGTATGACGAGAACGTGGAACTCGGATGAATTGTTGAGCAATGTAAATGAAGTTAGAAATTCTTAAAGGAAGAATTATTATATAAACAAGAAAAATTCAAAGAAGAATTTTTTAGAGATATAAAGATAAGAAATGAGAGTTACCTAACTCCAATAGCCAAGATAACGAATAATGATGAATAGACAAAGTCTGTAAGATTAAAAGCATAAATGAAATCATAAATGATGAAAAAGGATAGAAAGAGGATCGTAAAACAAAATGATCACGAGTTAAGAAAAGAATTTTAATGGAGATGATTATAGAATAAGATCACGATGTGATCTGTTTAACTTATAAAAGAAAGATGTTATGTAATGTTTGAATAATTATAGCTTGATGCTATGAAGATAACATACTATGAAATAGTACAAGATAAACTCACGAGGAGTTATAGATAATGTGATACGAGGAAATCATATTAATTAAGTTAAGGGCAAGTTAAGAAAAAGTTAAGAGTAAGGTAATGTTAGGTGGGATTTCAATTGAGGACTCATATGGTGACTAAGTTGTACAAACCTTTGCATGGACAGAGATTTTGTGCATTTATTTGGTTTATCACATTGATAATCATTGGAATGCCAATGTCGCGCTATCAATGTATATGTGGTGAAAAGGAGATTCTTTTCTCATGTGTATATTTGATAGTTAGAGGCTTTTAAGATTAGGTTATATGATATTAAAATTAGGTACGGTTCTTAAAACTAATGCATATGGTTAGTTCGTGACTCATAATAATATGGTATGTTTTCAACCCCTCAGCGAATGGAAGCCTATGGTTTGACTAGGATAAGTTCTTAAACTCATATTATTGTGGCAAGTTCCCGAACTTCCAATGTGCAGTAAGTTTGATGAACTATACCAGGGGGTATAGGAAGATTGTAGGTTGAAATACAAGAATATTTAGTATAACAGCGTTGGTGGTGCTAGAAATAAAAAGAATTAGTTAGTAATGAGGTATTGGAGTAAAGATTGAAATTGATGAAGAAAATTAGATATTCCAAATCTTCTAGTTTCGTAAGATTTTCAAAATTTATTAACTTCGTACTGATGTTTGCAGTTCTATTTTTCTTAAAAAACTTTGGATCAAATGATGGAACCAATGAGTTTTAAAAAAAAATACCGTTATTCGTATGTATATAATAATTGTTTCGGCTAGACAAAATGATTTAAAATAAAATCAAAATCTATTTTGTTTTTCTTTTCTTTCCGTAGTCATTAAGGCGTCACTAAATATGATGTTGATTTGGCAAACGAGGAAGTCATCAATGTAATTGAACATGGTGTTGGATGTGATCATAAGATCGTCAGCCCACTATGGTATGATGTAGCATGAAAAAGTCATATAATGACTGAATCCTCAACGTACAATCGAGAAAGTATGGTATCATGTCATCATGAAAGGATTTTTGGTTTTCTTTAAACTAAGAAAGATATGCCATATGAATTGGATAAAACTATTTCGATTGATGTTCGAGTTGTTGTTTAAAGGTATGCTATTTGATTCAGTTAGACAAATATTGAAAGTTATTTATTCAATTCAAGCGTTTCTGGAGAAGTTATGCCAAACCAAATTATTTTGGTGCGAATTTAGATGTTTTAAAGCTGAGATGAACAACCCTTTTATAGGAGAGTACACGGAAGCGTTTAGATGCTTGTGCACAATATGTGGTACAAAGGGCTTAACACCCTAAGTATGGGAGTCCCTATAGTCTAATGATTGTTTAGGTTTAAGTTGGAAGAGTACTTATAACCGTGGACAAAGTGCACAATACATCGTACGAAGGGCTTAACACCCTAAGTACGGGAGTCCATACAGTTAAATGACTGTTAAGGTTTAAGTTGAAAGAAATACTTATAACCGTGGACGTAGTTCAAGGTCTTGTGATCCCTCAACATGATGTGGAATCTTTGAAATTCCTGAGTTATTCATACTACTTCCCACTTATTGCGCAATTGTGGAAGATTCTTGCTATTCTAAAAGATGAATATGGTAAGGTTGATATTCCTTAGAAAGAAGTAAGTCGTAGAATGCGACACTGAATGATGAATATGTTGAATAAGTGAGAAAATAAATTTTGAAATGAGAAGGAAATGAGTTATCAAAGAATAATGTAAAACTTTTAATAGAAAAGTTTAATAATTGTAGAAAGAACTTTGTGGAAAGAAAGTGGTTATAGAAACCAATGAATTAATAAAGTATTAACGTAAATTCTATTTTGATAGATTGAATGAATGAAGAGTAATAAATAAAATTTTGAGGATGAAATTCGTAGAAGAAGGGGGTAAATGTAATGTCCCAAGAGTTTGAGAATCTAGTACATGATAATTATCCTTAGAGAAAGATAATGAAAGGGTCAAAGAATATGTAATAATCAAATATAGCTAAGTCTAAGTAAATTTTATGAGGAACAGAAAATATAAAACCTATATTAAGGTAATATGTGAAGTTATTCAACGATAAATTTTTTTAAAGTTTTTTTTAAAGAGATTTGATGAAAACCTGAGTAAGGTAGGATTTCGGTGATTCCGAGGACAGAATCCTTATAAGGTGGGAAGGATGTAACAATCCAGAATTTTATTTATAATTTCAAATATTTATTGAATTAAATAAATATTTTTAATTGATGTGTTTGTTGTTTAGTAGATATTTGTTGGATTATTTATTACTAAGTAAATAATTCATGAGTTATGCAAATTAACTTAATTAAGATAAAAGAGTGATTAATTAAATTTATGAGATAATATTCTTATTTAACTTAATAACTAAATTAGAGAGTTGTTAAGGATTATATAGTTTGCTAGAATGTTGTTTTAATTTAATTTAGTAATTAAAGTGATATGTTAATTTATTAAGTAAAATTATAATGAAAATTATAATTTTTGTGGTAATTAGTTTTGTTTATTTAAGTAAGATTGGATATGAAAATCCAAGTAAATAATGTGAGACAATAAATTATAGTATAAATGATTTATTGAAGTAAATTAAAGTAGTTTTAAATAGATTTACCAAACAAGGCTTAAAGATATTAAGTCTTTATTTTTAAAAGTGTTTTGCCAAACAAAGCCTTATGGCTTTTGAATTTGAATTTGAAAAAAAAATATTAAATATTTTATAACTAATAATTAATTATAAAATTATTAGAACGTCAGTTTTAGACGATTTGGCTTGGGTTGCGTCTGTTTTATTTTACTTTACGTAAAAGAGTTGACCTAAGCCTGAGAGAAGAGAAGAAAGGGAATTTATAGAGAAAAATTGAGAGAGAGAATCTAAGAAAGAGTCTTGTGATTTCAAGTAATTCTTTGTGTTTTACCAAGAATTATCTCCAAGTAATTGACTGTATAACTTCCAAAACCTTAATTTACGTATATGAATGTTGTGTATTTTGAACTTTGAATTCTCTGTAAATTCAAATTGGATGATTTGTTAATATACCAATTGATTAATGGTTTTTATTAGAAAATTTATTATGTTAGAATTAGCATTTAGACTAGGAATTAGTGTGCTAATTATGTTCAAAAAGAAAGAAAATCGTTTACAGTGTATATAGTTATGTATATGGATTGTGAAAGTACAAACATTAGTAGTTAGTTTGTGAACTAAACTGTAAATTGACTCTAAAATATGTTAATACGATAAGAAACAAAAAGAACGCAACTTGAATGAATCAATTTGGTTAAGAAACGAATCCGTAGTGAATGAATTCGCTAAACATGTTAAAACATGGAAGTTTAGTATGAACATGAGTTTTGGGTCAATATTTAGGCTAGTTAGTGTTTTTGTAAATTTTTATAATTCTAGTATGTTGTAGTTCTATGAATTAAGAATCCATAGAATCGAAAGCGGACTAATTTGAATTTGTATAACTCAAGTTATGAAGATTAGAAGGATAAAAGGTTCAAAAATTGTGAGAACAGTGAACTTCAGAGTCCCGTTTCAGCTAACGGGCGCAGATGCGTTGTGCCCTAAGTCATTTGGGTGGCAGCTGCCCTCTAAGGTGAAGCTGCACTGTGCCCAAGGCTTAATTGGGCGCAGCTGCACCGAAAGTGTGTCAGGTATGACTGTTTTGACCTATTTTAGTAAAATAGGCATAACCTTTTCATACGAACTCCGATTGAGGCAATTTAATATGATCCAGAACGAGGACAAAAAGACATACAACTTTTATTCTTCAAGTGTTTCCATTTTAGGATGGGAAACAGGGGTAAAAATGGCCATATTTGGGACTGTTGTGCTTTCAGAGGAAATCGGAGGGCGTCGGGCATGCACGTATGCAAGTATAGTGCTTCTGACGATAAAAAATATTGTTCTAAGTTAAAAAACATGAATGTTAGTAAACATAATGATTCTTAAAATTAATAAATGATGTATTAGATAAGTTGTATAAGCATACACAAGAGAGACAAATCGGGCGTGTGAAAAATGAACGTCGAAACGCCGTAACAAATGTTAATGAACGTAAAAAGTGTTTTAAGTCAAATGAAATGAATATTACAAGACATGAAATGGGTTTAATATAAAACCAATAATGATTCCTAGTAAGTGTTAAACACTTGAATGAATTTCAAGTATGAAATACAGTGAGATATAAGTCTAAAGTTAACACAATTAAATTGAACATTGTGTATTGATTAATAACAAGGGTTATGGGATGTAGATTAAAGTTTATATTACAACTACTATGCATTGTTATGTTACTAATAGTTAATGTGAATGATTATATAATTATGTAGGGCACAAGTAATGCAGATAGTTGTAAGTTATTAAACTGTTATTGGTAAACAACGATCAAGGCAAGTCTTTCAGTTCCTATTTGTTATGTGAACTTGATGATGAATTATTTTAAATCTTTGTTGCAAAGAGCATGATGTGTTAAAGTCAATTTATGACTATGTTTGTAAGACCCCAACTTTTTATAAATAAAATTGAATGTCCTCTATTCATTATCTTCAAATAATAAGGAGTTAATTTAATATAATGCTTCAGTTGTGGGTGAAATTTTCAAAATAAGCAAATGGTTATAAAATATTCATTGTTGTCGGGGAATATTCGTTTGGTCGTGGAATATTCTTGATGTCGGAGAATATTCGTACGACGGCGCAACCATTTGTGGGCCCCATAACAGAAAACTATTGGATGAAGAAAATGAAAAGTATGAGTTTTTTTATAAATAACGGCGTAGTTGTTATCATTAACATTGTTGGAATACCCGGTGGATAAAATAAAGTAAGTGTGGTGTTGCACAGTAGCACACTATATTGCACAGTATTTTTGAATTATTGATTCTTACGTAAGAAGTCACTACTCAATAATTGTTACAGTAATTACTGTTCAATATTTTATTTTATTGATTCAATAAGTTCTACATTAATATTTTATATTATTGTTGTTTAAATAATTGTCACTGCACAGTATTTCCCATTATCATATCAATAATTCATATTATTTGAATAATATTATTAGATAGCATTATTGGCAATGTCTAAGGAAGTTCTGTCTAGGAAAGGGGTTTGGTCACCTAATTGCCAGCCAATAGGAGAAATCCTTATCGGAAAGCACCCTCTTTCCCGGGAACGACCTGGTTGTCATAATTGTTATTTTGTAATATTATTTGTGAATAATTAATTATTGATTTATATGATAAGGAAATATTTATTTTATGTGGACATAAATGATGGATAGGAAAATATTTATTTTGTGTAGATATAAATAAATGAATTAATACTGAGGTGTTTTATTAGTATTTGGTCAGAATTGAGGTATTAAAAATCTTTCGTGTGTGGATTTCAGGCATTTATCGTTTAGAATTTGGAAAAACTTAAATCTATAAAATTGTAGAGAATTTAATTTCCTATGGAATGGACATAAAATTCGTATTTTTCACATAAAAGGGCTATTTATTATAAATTATTGAAGTTTCTGATTATTGTTTAAATGATAAAATATTTTAGAAATTTCAAGAATGGGTGGGCCCCACTTTTGGTTCATGAGAAATGTGCTAAAATTTTATTTTAAAAGTGGTGGGCATGAATAGTAACATGTAAAGCCATCAGGTAGCAGGTTGGTTTGCTTTGGCGTTCTGGCATTTTCCTCTAAATAGTTGCTTAGGTTAGAATTAAAAATCACACCAAAAACATAAGTTTTCTCTCTCTATATTATCGAGCATATTTTTGTGAGTATTTAAATACTTTGAGAGCTTCTATTCAATGCAAGTTTTCTTCAGCATTACATCTGATATTCCAGTCAAAAATACTGTTCTTTTGAGTTAAGGGATGTTTTTTTCTTCGTAAATGATATTATTTCTTTCAATATCATTATGCTGAAATATTAGTATGAATTTTATTATGGAATTTTTACCTTTTTGTCTCGGGATTACTATTCACATATACGGCACTATTCACAAATACGACACTATTCACTGAAAAATAAAATTTTCTTTTCTTTGTCCAAGATGTCTATTATGGTTACTATCTCTAATTGTATCCATGTTTTGATCTTCATTCTTGAATTACGCTCCACTATGGTTTATTATGGAGTATTTTTGAACTTGGATTATCTAAAGTACGAATCTATAATATTTGTCCTTTTATCTCACTGGATTTGTTCTTTAAAATGTTTTTCATTATCATCTGTCTTTAATGGTGATACTTGATGAATATCTTTGGCCTGTAGTGCAAAGATAAATGATTACCTGATGAATATCTTTGGACCGTAGTGCAAAAATAAACAGGTGTTGAGATGAACATGACCAACTGGTGATACAAATGAATATCTTTGGCCCGTAGTGCAAAGATGAATATTTGATTCAAGATGTATATTGATTGATGTTACAGGATAAAATATTGATGATGATCTTTTAAATTCATAGATGATAGTAGAGTTCATTTTCTACTAAACTTTTCTAATGAATTGTTATTTCCGCTGCGAATATTGATGTAAAACTTGTTGTCCATTATATTTTATTTGATTTGTTAAAGGCTAACGATAATTTGTTGTTCATTATCTTAGTCATAATATTCTTTACTGGGCTAGTTGAGCTCACCCTTTTCCTTTTTGTTCCATTTTTCTTCTCACAGAGTCAGAATTTAACACGAACTAGCCAGGGTATGGAGTGATGATTCAAGATAGTTGTTTTAGAAGTTGTAACGACCGTGAAATTCAGATCTTATTGTAAAATGATTTTTTATTAAATTAAATAAATATAAAATTATATTCTATATGTTATCAAGATGGTTGTCATTCTATAACCTATTGATATTTGAATGTCGTAGTATTTGAGCTACGTGAAGGAATTAAAGTGTTTGAATTTCTAAGACGAGAAATGAAAGTTTTCTGAGAAATTTTCCTTAAAACACTATTCATCGGTATTTGCTCGGGAATTATTTTTGAATTTTCGAGAAATACGTAATGATAGAATATTAAGGTAAGATGGATTATGTAATAATAATCTAGTTATGGAAAACGTATTATTTTGTTTGCGGACTTAAATTGAGAATGTAAGAAAGTGAAGAATTAATGCGTTAAGAGATAATCGTATGATATGTGAGTATTGTACGAGGAAAGAAAACGAGTATGATATGAAAAATTATACGAGTTTGTATGAAGAATGAATTATCGTATATAAATTCTATATGAATTAGAATACGAGAATGATACATAAGCTATATGTATATATATTATGTAATATTAATGGACTTGTAAGGATTGGCTAGAATTTTGTATAAGTCCAAGTCAATTAAGTGTAAGGCCCATCTAATGAATTAATAAACAAGAGAGTGTTTGTTAATGTAAAGCCCAAAGGATTAAGTTGATAAAGCCCAAGCTAGAGTCCAATGGATTGTTTGATCCATGAGGCAAACCATATGAATATGGTAAATGAGTAATGACCATGTTTTATGAGAGGTGATTAAGTTAGTGTGGTAACCAAGCCTTTTAAGTGGTGACTAAGTTATGTAATGACCAAGTTAAATGTGTAATGGCCAAGCAATGGATAGATTTGTGCCATGCAAGAAATGAATAGTAAGGAGGTGCAAAAGGATGTGGGATGATGGAAAAGACTAAACTACCCTAACATTGGAAAATCTATAAATAGAGGAGGTTTACAAGCCATTTGATAATTGTTCAAACAATCCGCACTCTCTCAAAGTGCTTAAGTGTTAGGAAGATTAAGTTGAAAATAAGCCACTTACATAAGAAGAAGAAAGAAGCTACTTATCAAGAACTTCGAGAGTAAGACTCCTTCTCTACTCTATCTTTTATCTCTATTCATGATAGGTTAATAAACAAAGATAGATTAAGGGGTCATTGATGTTAATAAATAAGAAGAATGTGTAAGTAATGAACTTAAGCCATATAAGTTGGTAATAAGTCATTTAAGCTAGCATAAGTTATAAACTTATGTGAAAGATTATGAACTTGTAATAAGTTTATTAATGAAAGTAATGAATTTGTATGTATATGAATTATATATACAAGGATGGAATTATATGTGAAAACATGTATGCATGATGATTAAAAGACTAACTTTCTTAAGTTAGGAACAATGAAGTAATAAGTAGTTTATAATAGAATAAGCTATAAGCTCAGTAATGAAATAAGTCAAAATCCAACCATTAGTATAAGTTGTTGGAAAAAGTATGTTAAGATGTTCACATTATGAATGTAATTCATTGGTAATGTTGAACAAGTCATAAGAACGAAGAATTGCCGGAAATCGCACGATTAGACGATAATCGTCGAAATCGTAAAATTCCCAGAATGGAAGTCAAATTTTGAGTTTGAGCTCAAAAATGTTATTTTTCCAATGGAGACAAGTCATGTTCATCATTTAAGAGTTATGGACTAGAAAATGGGCGAATTCTGACGTAGAATGAAGAAACGAGCGTTGAACGTTCACGAACGTTTATCGTTTTCGTTAAAAATGAACCAATAGGTGAATTTTTAGTAAACAAAGTCAAATAGATAAAATTCTTACATGAACACGTATATTGTGTAATTTGTGAATCATAGGCTTTTGAACGGACCAATTCGGACATAAAACAAAGAAGTTATGCGTCCGGGAAGTTGTAGAAATGTCAAAACTGCATAATTATCTGTGGCACAGAGTCCGCGCCGCGGCGCGACTCTAAGCCTAGAATGCACGTGCCGCAACGCGAAGCCGGGAGCTGGTGAACTTCTAACTCGCGTCCGCAGCACGAGTCACAAAGCCAATCTTGGCGCTGCGGCGCCAGTCTTAAGAAGTTGATAGTAAAGAATGTTTTCAAGTATAGAAGAAAAGAGAACTGATTAGTAATGAATTAGGATGTCATCATAAAATGATTAAGACATTGTAAGGTACTTGTAAGACATTAATGCATATTGATTAAGAGTTAATAATCAATTGAAGATTAGCAGAATGTGAATGACGTAACGAAAGCTGGAAACCCTAATAACGAATCTAAATTAAAAATTTGATTGAGATGAAGGGTAAGATATAATCAGATACATACTTGATTATATGTGACCTAATGTAAGGCATTATGTGATCATGTATTGTAGAAGAGTTGAAAGGCTTGAACGTAAAGTAAAATACACAGTAGCAGACATTAAAGGCAAGTATTCTAACTCTTGTCTCAGTTAAATCCGAACAAGTTTTTGAAGTTCATGTATCCTTACGCATGAATTGAAGTACAATGAAGTTAAAGCCAGTTCCTTTGGCTAGACTTAACATATTGAGTGGATTGTTGATAATATATTCATCTGTTATCAAATGATATTATCTTTTGTCAACTACTTGATATGGTTTTCAAAAGAAGGCTGAAATGTTAATCAAATGTTTTGTCGGTAAAACGACAGGCACATGAGGTTGCCAAATGATTAAACGTACATACGTTTAATATATGTAGTGTTGATCAACATAGAGTACAATAGCCTGATCACCTAGAAGTACTCGTAAATTATACCGGGCTTACGAACTTAGTTCCGGGTTGTCCTTTTCAAAGAAAGAATGAATACTCAAGGTCTTTGACCGGAGTGAATGTTTTACTGAATATTATTCATTGTGAAACATTTTCAAAGAAAGAATAAGTGCTATTTGAATTATCAATAGTACTTTATAATTATTGTTCAGTTATCGAAGATATACGATTCATATGTATCAAGCATGTTGTTATTGAAATTATTATACTTGTTGAGCTAGTTATGCTCACTCTTGCTTGAACCATATGAATGCCGCTAAGATTGAACGTCCCGAAGGATCAAATAAGGATAAGGGAAAGGCTAAGGCAGATTATTAAGCTGTCTTGTAATAGTATAGGGCTATTGTTGTAAAGTAATGAATATTATGATAAAGAACCTTTGCAATGGGTTTAGAACCTGGGAAGTGTAAATATTAATTTGAATATATAGAAGTTATGTTCGTTCTTTGAGATTATTCAGTTGAATGAATGTATGAATGTTTGTACAGGTATAGCACCATCTGTCGGGTTGGAAGATACTCGGATTTGGGGGCGTTACAGGTTGGTATCAAAGCCTAGGTTATATAACTTAAGGGGGATTAGAACCTTAAGTCATAACCTTAACAAAGAAGTAAAAGATGAAAGATAACCTTATAAAAATGCATTATATTATGTTATGTGTTTTTATTATTTTACTGACGTGTACTAATCAAACTAAATTATTTTATTGTAGATGTCAAGAGAAAATGATATGTATAGAAATATACATGTAGTAAGCGAGGATTTAGTTAATCGGGCAGAGATACTACCCAATTCCGTAGCAATTGAGCCAGAGGTGGTAGTAATAGAGTCTGGAGACTCGAAAGATTTAGACTATATGTCTATGTTCGATGGCATGCTAGAGGAGGAGGTGGACGTGATGTCCTTTGACCAGGTTCCACCTACAGAAGAATTGACTACTAAAGAGTCAATGAAGGCACTATTTATGCCAGTATTTGATAGGAATGTCCATTACTGCCAAGAGGTGAAGGAGTTGGAAGAGGAACTCCAAGCTGTCCGTGAGGACAAGACTATCATGGAGGGTATGTGGGAAGAAGAGCACGATGATAGAATTCAAGCTAAGGACAAGGTCCGAGAGCTGAAATGTGAAGTCTTTGAGCTCACGCAGGAGCTAAAGACTAAACAGCAGAAGTTGGAGAGGATGTCCTATATATATAGGAGTTCTCATGTGGACTTCCAGCAGCAAGTAGCTGGATATCCAGTGGAAGCAGGGCAGACTCGACATACCATTAGTCGAGATGTCATAGCCGGTTTGGCCAAGAAAGATTTCGAGAATGCCATTCGGCAGCTGTAATCTAGTTATGACTAGAATAGATTATATATGTAAATATTATGTATCTAGTAGTGATGTAAAACCCTCTTTTGTATATCAAGGGTGGTCTTTTGTAAATCCCAATTTTTGGAAAGTAATTGCGGGATGGTAATGTAATCAGCTAAGGTTGAGTAATGTAAACAATGTAGCATTACACTATAAGATAAGAATCAATATAAGTCTCTTTTATGGAACATATTGAGTAATGAGGATGAGTTATTGTTTTATCGCAAATAATAACTAATCAAAAAGAAGAAAGTAATAATGATGTGTTGTTTTCTTAACAGCAAAATGCCGCCAAGAAGGAGATAACGAAATCAAGACGATAATGTTAATCAGCCGGAGGGTGGTCCGGTTAATCCAATGCAGGAGTTCGTTAATCTTGTAACGGCTGCATTTAATAGAATGGGGGCTAATGTACCCGTAATTCCTGAAGTAGTACGAGCTACTACTTTTAAGTACTTTAAAAGTGTAGCTCCGCCGGAGTTCAAAGGAACTACGTACCCTATAGATGCCCAGAGTTTGGTAAAAGAAATTGAGAAAGCATTTGTTATAGCAAATGTTGAGGAGGGTCAAAAGGTTGCCTTTGCAACCTATTTGATGAAAGGAGAGGCCGTCTTCTGGTGGGAGGCAAACCAGGCTAGGGCCGATATAGGAAACCTAACGTGGGAAAGGTTTAACGAAATTTTCTTCGAGAACTATTTTCCCACGAGTATGCAAGGGAGAATGGAAATAAGGTTTCTGGAATTAAAACAAGGGGATATGATAGTTCCCCAATATGTTCCCAAGTTTAATGAACTGGCAAGATTTGCTCCACATCAAGTGGACACTGAAGTGAGAAAGGCTAGGAGATTCGAGCAGGGCTTGAAACCTTGGCTCTATAGCTGGATCTCGGTGTTTCAAAGTACTTCCTTTAGAACCATATTAGAAAAGGCAATAATTGCCGAAGGTGGGAATGAGGCTCTCAGCTAGTACCACAAAGATACGAAAAATAAGGGGAAAGTTGATGGGGAATCAAGACCGAAGGAGCCAGCGGTAGTGGCGATGGTCAGAAGAGGAAGGGTTTTAACTCTGGGAATACCGGAGTAAAACAAGGGGATTCTAAGAGAAGGACGAAGGCCTGTAAAACCTGCGGGAAGACTCACTTAGGTGTCTATCTCAAAGGAAAGGCCATATGTTATAATTGTGAACAGGAAGGACATATTTCGCCTAACTGTCCCAATCCGAAGAAAAACCACGGATGCTTTGTATGTGGGTCAACTGACCACATACCGAAGAATTGCCCGAAGAAGGGTATGGAAGGAAATAAGGGCACTAATAGTGGTAAATTAGCTATTAGTGGTCCAGCTCAGCTGGGTAGATCAATGGCCCGCACTTTTAATATGACGGTCCAAGATGCGGTGGCATCAGGGGATGTAGTTGCAGGTATTATTTCGATCAAAAATATAAATGCATACGTCCTATTTGATTCAGGTGCTACATGTTCGTTTATAGCATGTGATTTTGCTAGAAGACTAGGATTACTTCCCAAAAATTTGCATATACCTTTGAACATTAAGGTAGCAAACGAAGAGATAATTCCTGTTGAAAATATTCATAAGAGTTGTTGCGTAGATGTATGTGGTTATAAGTTATCGATAGACGTAATACCGATAAAATTGGGAGAATTCGATGTAATTCTCGGAATGGATTGGTTGATTAACCAGAGAGTAATTATAGATTGCCAAAAGAAATGTGTGAGCATCAGGACGTTGAAACAACCTCTTATAGTATTTTATGGTAATAAATTGCCGGGACGCTCGTGTTATCTTACGATGACACAAACTAGAAAATTTTTAAGGAAGGGATGTGTAGGTTACTTGTGCCATGTTGTTGACACACAGCGTGTGGGAGCAACCATGGAACAAATACCTATAGTAAACAAATTTATGGATGTATTTCCAATTGAGTTACTGGGGTTACCACCGGATC
This sequence comes from Panax japonicus, assembly GCA_020205505.1. NCBI lineage: Eukaryota > Viridiplantae > Streptophyta > Magnoliopsida > Apiales > Araliaceae > Panax > Panax japonicus. The sequence continues at coordinate 17,890,712 of CM035112.1, read as the reverse complement.
AGGAGATCGAATTTGTAATAGACATAGTGCCAGGAGCGGTACCAGTCTCAAGGGCACCGTACCGTATGACGCCTGTGGAAATGAAAGATTTAATGGTTCAGTTACAAGAACTACTAGATAGAAAGTACATTCAGCTCAGTGTTTCCCTGTAGGGGCACCGATGTTTTTTGTCAAGAAGAAAGACAGATCGTTAAGGCTTTGTATCGACTATCGAGAGTTGAACAAGCTAACAATAAAGAATAAATACCCATTGCCCAGGATCGATGATCTCTTTGATCAGTTGAAAGGGGTAAAGTATTTTTCTAAAATAGATTTATGGACGGGGTATCACCAGTTGAAGGTTAGGAAGGAGGATGTACCAAAAATGGCATTCAGAACTCGTTATGGTCATTACGAGTTTCTGGTGATGTCATTTGGGTTGACGAATGCACCAGCTGCATTTATGGATATGATGAACAGAGTGTTCAAACCATATTTGGACAAGTTCGTCGTTGTATTTATCAATGATATTCTAGTCTATTCTAAGACGCCAGAAGATCATGCTGAACACTTAAGATTAGTATTGGAGACACTAAGAAAGGAGAAATTATATTTGAAATTCACTAAGTGTGAATTTTGGCTGGAGAAAGTACAGTTTTTAGGTCATGTCATTGACCAAGAAGGGATTTCAGTAGATCCAGTGAAGGTAGAAGCAGTGATGAACTGGGAACAACCGAAAATGCCAACTGAGGTGCGGAGTTTCCTAAGGTTAGCAAGATACTATCGAAGATTTATACAAGATTTTTCGAAGATAGCTACCCCGTTGACTAACTTGACAAGAAAGATGGTGAAGTACGTATGGACTAACAAATGTGAAGATAGTTTTCAAGAACTGAAGAAAAGATTAAGTGAAGCGCCTGTTTTGTCATTGCTAGATGACACAGGAAAGTTCGTAGTATATAGTGATGCTTCGCATAGGGGACTTGGTTGCGTGCTCATGCAGCATGGCAAAGTCATTGCGTATGCATCACTGCAGTTGAAGGATTATGAGAAAGTTTATCCTACTCATGATCTGGAACTGGCTGCGGTAGTATTTGCCTTAAAGTTTTGGAGACATTATCTTTATGGGGAGAAATGTGAGATATATACGGACCATAAGAGTGTAAAGTATATCTTCACGCAGAAGGAGTTGAATATGAGGCAGAGAAGATGGCTAGAGTTGATAAAGGATTACGATTGTGAAATCTTGTATCACCCTGGAAAAGCCAATGTAGTTGTCGACGCCTTAAGTAGGAAGGGTCGGGAAAAGTTGTCTATGTTAACGGCTCAAAATGAGTTAATAACAGAGATGGCTAGGATGGAAATAGAATTAAAGATGCCGAGTGAATCGAGGCAGATACTTTTTACGATGGAGATACAATCTACCATCGTAGAGAGAGTCAAGGAGGTACAACTCAGAGCTGACGAGTGTAACCAAATGAAGAAACAGTTATCCGAGAAGGAAGATACTAAGTATAGTCTTGATAATGAGGGATTATTAAGATTTGAAGGAAGAATTTGGGTTCCGAATGAGACAGAATTAAAGGAACAAGTGTTACAAGAAGCTCATAGTTCGAGGTACTCGATACATCCTGGTAGCACTAAGATGTATCAAGACCTTCAACAGAGTTTTTGGTGGCCAAACATGAAGAGAGAAATAGCAGAATATGTTAGTAGGTGCTTGACTTGTCAAAAAGGTAAGGCCGAACATCAACGACCCAGTGGCTTGTTACAGTCATTAGAGACTCCAGAAAGGAAGTGGGAGCATATCTCGATGGATTTCGTGGTGGGACTTCCAACAACGACAAAAGGGTATGATTCAATTTGGGTAATAGTCGACCGATTGACGAAATCGGCTCACTTCTTACCAATTAGGGTCAAGTATAACTTAGACCAGTTAACTAAACTTTATGTCAAGGAAATAATTTCCAGACATGGAGTACCAGTATCGATTGTGTCAGATCGTGATCCGCGATTCACATCGAACTTTTGGAGAAGTTTGCAAGAACAGTTGGGAACACAGATAAAGTTAAGCACATGTTATCATCCACAAACTGATGGGCAGAGCGAGAGAACAATTTAGATGTTAGAAGACATGTTGAGGTCTTGCGTCATGGATTCAAGTGTAGTTGGGTTGATCATCTACCACTGGTATAGTTTACGTATAACAACAGTTATCATGCAAGCATAGGTATGCCGCCATATGAAGCTCTGTATGGAAGAAGGTGCATAACACCATTGTGTTGGGACGAGGTGGGAGAACGCCGGATGCTAGGACCAGAATTGGTACAGCAAACAGCGGATGTGGTTAAGTTAATTCGTATGCGTCTTATTTCAGCTCAAGACAGACAGAAGAAATATGCGGACTCACATAGATTAAATCGAGAGTTTGAAGTAAGTTCGTATGTGTTTCTAAAGGTATCTCCCTGAAAAGGAAAGATACGCTTTGGAAAGAAAGGGAAGTTATGTCCAAGGTTTATAGGACATTTTGAAGTATTAAAACGGGTAGGAGAGATAGCGTATATAATAGCATTACCTCCAGACCTGGAAAGAATACATAACGTGTTTCACGTATCTATATTATGTCCATATAAGAAGGACTATAAGCACGTAATCGAGTATGAGCCGATTCATATCGAGAAGGATTTATCATATGAAGAATCGCCGATTCAAATCATTGATAGGAAAGAGAAAGTTCTGAGGAACAAAGTAATACCATCGGTGAAGGCATTATGGAAGTACCATGATGCTGAAGAAGCAGCGTGAGAATTAGAAGAAAAGATGAAGAAAAAATTTCCTCATCTATTTGATTAAGTAAGACGAGATTCTGGGGACAAAATCTTTATAAGGGGGGGAGAAAGTAACGACCGAGAAATTCGGATATTATTGTAAAATGATTTTTTATTAAATTAAATAAATATAAAATTATATTATATGTGTTATCAAGATGGTTGTCATTCTATAACCTATTGATACTGGAATGTCGTAGTATTTGAGCTACGTGAAGGAATTAAAGTGTTTGAATTTCTAAGACAAAAATGAAAGTTTTCTGAGAAATTTTCCGTAAAACACTATTCATCGATATTTGATCGAAAGTTATTTTTGAATTTTTGAGAAATACATAATGATAGAATATTAAGGTAAGATGGATTATGTAATAATAATCTAGTTATGGAAAATGTAATATTTTGCTTGCGAACTTAAATTGAGAATGTAAGAAAGTGAAGAATTAATGCGTTAAGAGATAATCGTATGATATGTGAGTATTGTACGAGGAAAGAAAACGAGTATGATATGAAGTATTATACGAGTTTGTATGAAGAATAAATTATCATATATAAATTCTATATGAATTAGAATACGAGAATGATACATAAGCTATATGTATATATATATATATGTAATATTAATGGACTTGTAAAGATTGGCTAGAATTTTGTATAAGTCCAAGTCAATTAAGTGTAAGGCCCATCTAATGAATTAATAAACAAAAGAGTGTTTGTTAATGTAAAGCCCAAAGGATTAAGTTGATAAAGCCCAAGCTAGAGTCCAATGGATTGTTTAATCCATGAGGCAAACCATATGAATATGGTAAATGAGTAATGACCAAGTTTTATGAGTGGTGATTAAGTTAGTGTGGTAACCAAGCCTTTTAAGTGGTGACTAAGTTATGTAATGTCCAAGTTAAATGTGTAATGGCCAAGCAATGGATAGATTTGTGCCATGCAAGTAATGAATAGTAAGGAGGTGCAAAAGGAGGTGGGATGATGGAAAAGACTAAACTACCCTGACGTTGGAAAATCTATAAATAGAGGAGGTTTACAAGCCATTTGATAATTGTTTAAACAATCCGCACTCTCTCAAAGTGTTTAAGTGTTAGGAAGATTAAGTTGCAAATACGCCACTTACATAAGAAGAAGAAAGAAGATACTTATCCAGAACTTCGAGAGTAAGACTCATTCTCTACTTTATCTTCTATCTCTATTCATGATAGGTTAATAAACAAAGATAGATTAAGGGGTCATGGATGTTAATAAATAAGAAGAATGTGTAAGTAATGAACTTAAGCCACATAAGTTGGTAATAAGTTATTTAAGCTAGCATAAGTTATAAACTTCTGTGAAAGATTATGAACTTGTAATAAGTTTATTAATGAAAATAATAAATTTTTATGTATATGAATTATATATACAAGGATGGAATTATATGTGAAAACATGTATGTATGATGATTAAAAGACTAACTTTCTTAAGTTAGGAACAATGAAGTAATAAGTAGTTTATAATAGAATAAGCTATAAGCTCAGGAATGAAATAAGTCAAAATCCAACCATGAGTATAAGTTGTTGGAAAAAGTATGTTAATATGTTCACATTATGAATGTAATTCATTGGTAATGTTGAACAAGTCATAAGAACGATGATTTGCCGAAATTCGCACGATTAGACGATAATCGTCGAATTCGTAAAATTCCCGGAATGGAAGTCAAATTTTGAGTTTGAGCTCGGAAATATTATTTTCCAATGGAGACAAGTCATGTTCGTCATTTAAGAGTTGCGAATTCAAAAATGGGCGAATTGCGACTTAGAACGAAGAAACGAGCGTTGAACGTTCACGAACGTTTATCGTTTTTGTTAAAAATGAACCAATAGGTGATTTTTAGCAAAAGAAGTCAAATAGATAAAATTCTTGCATGAATGTGTAGATTGCGTAATTTGTGAACTGTAGGCTTTTGAATGGACCAATTCAGACATAAAACGAAGAAGTTATGCATCTGGGAAGTACGTAAAAATGTCAAAACTGCATAATTGTCTGTGGCACAGAGTCCGCGCCGCGGTGCGACTCTAAGCCTAGAATGCTCGTGCCGCGGCCCGAGGCCAGGAGCTGGTGCACTGATAACTCGCGTCGCAGCGCGAGTCACAAAGCCAATCTTGGCGTCGCGGCGCCAATCTTAAGAAGTTGATAGTAAAGATTATTTTCAAGTATAGAATAAAAGAGAACTGGTTAGTAATGAATTAAGATGTAATCATAACATGATTAAGACATTGTAAGGTAATTGTAAGACATTAATGCATGTTGATTAAGAGTTAATAATCAATTGAAGATTAGCGGAATGTGAATGACATAACGAAAGCTGGAAACCCTAATAACGAATCTAAATTAGAAATTTGATTGAGATGAAGGGTAAGATATAATCATATACATACTTAATTATATGTGACCTAATGTAAGGCATTATGTGATCATGTATTGTAGAAGACTTAAAAGACTTGAACGTAAAATAAAATACACAGTAGCAAATGCTAAAGGCAAGTATTCTAACTCTTGTCTCAGTTCAATCTGAATAAGTTTTTGAAGTTCATGTATCCTTACGCATGAATTGAAGTACAATGAAGTTAAAGCCAGTTCCTTTGGCTAGACTTAACATATTGAGTGGATTGTTGATAATCTATTCATCTGTTATCAAATGCTATTATCTTTTGTCAACTACTTGATATGGTTTTAAAAAGAAGGATAAAATGTTAAACAAATGTTTTGTCGGTAAAACGACAGGCAGGTGAGGTTGCCAAATGATTAAACGTACATACGTTTAGAACCTGGGAAGTGTAAATATTAATTTGAATAAATAGAGGTTATGTTCGTTCGTTGAGACTATTCAATTAAATGAATGTATGAATGTTTGTACAGTATAGCACCATCTGTCGGTTTAAAAGATACCCGGATTTGGGGGCGCTACAGCAGTCCTCACTATTATGAAAATAGTGCATCAATGGTTGTAATGAGGACTTCATCTGAGTGTGAATATTGTCTAGAAGATAATATATGTATTTAAACTCATAGTTTATGTGTTGTCGTATTTTGCACGATAATTGTATTAATGATGTTGTAGTTGTGTCTGTACCATGTTTTTGGCGACTCAAAATAGGTGATGTATACCTATTTTGGGGGCGTCACAACGTTGATTTCATAATGAATGTTGATTGAGTAAGGAACTCAATCTTTATACTTGTTATATGAACTGTAGCATGTATATTATATTAGTCCAATGTTTATGAGATGTATGTTGAACATGTTATTATGTGTTATATGATGCATGAAAGCTGTTAGATTTTGCTGGGTTTTCAAGCTCAACCTTGCAAATAACCACTTTTACATGTTAAAGATCCAAGGTAAAGTCATGTGCTACTTGAAAGACATGAATCGGATGTGATACTTGACGATTTATATAGTTTGGCTGAATTATTATTATTTGAACCATGTTTAAGGTTTCGAATAATGTATAATGTTTAATATATGTTGCGTTATAAATTTTAAGTTTTGTTTATTGTATAAAGGTGTATTGAACCTGGATGTATGTTTTATTTATTAACTCTGATAAGGTGAGTAATAAGCTAAATATGGTTTAAAGGTAGGTAAGTATAAAGGTTTTGAGAAATGTACTTGATACGTCACAATGATTATGTAATGATAAACTGTCGAGTTTGAGTTATTTGATATGTAAAGGTTATTGGATTGAAATGTAAAATTTTATATACTAACAGTGATGAAGTGAATCATAAAATAAGATTGATTCAAAGACATATAAATGATAAAGGTATTTATTCAGGTAATTAAAGTAAGAAGATAGAAAAGTTTAAATTATTCCGCATTTTATTAAGTTTAACATTGAATAAAGATATAAATTAAGAAATTAGACGTGTTATTAACGACCGAAGTCGATAATTGAATTGTATGAATTTTGGGGTCGTTAAACTTTTCGATAAGGATTTCTCCTTACTGGCGCGCAATTAGGTGACCAACCCCCTTTCCTAGACAGAAATTCCTTAAACATTGCCAATAATGTTATCTAATAATATTATTCAAATAATATGATTTATTGATCTGATAATCGGAAATACTGTGCAGTGACAATTATTGAATGATTAATATAAAATATCAATGTAGCAATTATTGAATCAATAAAATAAAATATTTAACAGTAATTACTGTAATAATTATTGAGTAGTAACTTCTTATATAAGAATCAATAATTAAAATTATTGTGCAATACCGTGTGCTATTGTGCAACACCGCGTATTACTGTATTTTAGCCACCGGGTATTCCAACAGTGCTAACGGTAACATCTACGCCGTTATTTATAAAAAAACTTATACTTATCGTTTCTTCATCGGACAGTTTTTCGTTATGGGGCCCTACAAATGGCTGCACCGTCGTACAAATATTCCACAAAAACAATAATATTCCACGACCAAACGAATATTCCCCGACAATAATAAATATTTTATAATCACTTGCTTATTTTGAAAATTTTACATATATCACCCTTAACTTTAAACTTTTATCAATTTAACTATTTACTAAATAGAAAAATGGAATACTTTTATTTCATAAAATTCAGGGTCTTACAATCTCCCCTCCTTATAAAATTAAATACTGGTATTTTGAAGAGTTGAGAATACCTTACTTTCATTTCAGATTCCATCTTCCATATCATCATGATTTTTCCATTGTTCATTCTAGAATACAGATCAAAACAAAGGTTAATTGACATATCACAATTTGTCAGCTTATCAAGTAAAAAATTCAGTTTAGGTAAGTCACACACTAGCGAATTATATTACTCGTCTCTCCCCTCCTAGTTCTAGACTCAGATCTCCGCCAACGACCATATCCATAAGCTCTGATACCAACTTTGACACCCCCAAAAAAGGTCTAATCCACACAACACATTCTGAGTCGCCAAAAACATGGTACAGAAAACAACTTCAAACTTCATTAATCCAACTGTCGTGAAAAAAAGGACAACACATACGTTGTGGATACTAACTATGACTCTCATCCCTTTACTTGGATAGCACCTCATATTGATACCTTACAATGGTACCTTACATAAAGGTACAATCAATAACTATTTTAGAAATATTAATCTTTAGAAAATGCTCAAGGAAACCTTCGTACATGAGAGGCCATGCATCTAAGTTATAATAGATATCATATGACTCGAGAATTATCCTTGGTTGACCCAATAGACCTCAAAGAAAAATGAGAAGATTACTATCATCTTCTTTCCAATGGTGAGTCTTATCTTGACATATAATTATCTCCATTGTCTCTAATTGAGAATTATATTTCAACCAAACTCCAAGATTATATAGGTAGTGCTCATAGATATAATCAACAAGTGCATGTGCACAACCCTGTCTTATGATAACACGAAGTCGTCTGTCATTAGACATCTTGTATAATAGTATCAAAACACTCTTCCAAAGTTGAGTTCACCTAACCCTATTCGGTTCATCAAAATCAACGGTTAAATGACGCATAAAATACAACACACTTATTTAAAATTCTCGATAAAATTATTTCCATACTATTTTAGGGGAAACCTCAACAGCTATAGACCATCGTTCTATTCCCCTGTTACCCTTGCTCAACCCAGCTACACTCTTATTTCCTAAAATGAATTATGAAGCAAAAGGGTGAGTAAAAATATCCCAATAAAGATTATTATGACTAAGATAAATAATTTATCAATATCCTTCATCACTAATAAATTAGAGATTTAAAACATATGGTAGATGATTAAACTTTTCAACCATAGTTACAGTGGAACGAGCAATCCATTAGAAGAGTCAAATAGACCTTAAAGTCATCTTCTCCATTTTAAAAGTACACCAACAATGTTTTATCCTTGTAACATCAATCAACAGTTCATGTCCGCAATCATGTGAATAACTCATAATCATAATTGTGTTTCTAAATTCTTTTTCCCACCCGGGACGAAGATAATTTTCATCACATATCTTTACCTAAAACATCAAAGATCATGGTTATACCAAATTACAGTTCATGTTTATAATCATACTAATAAATTCATCTTCGCACTATGGGCCAAAGATATTCATCAACAGTTCATCTTTGCACTACAGTCCAAAGATATTCAACAACAGATCATCTTTGCAATACGGGCCAAAGATATTTAACAACAAATCATCTTTACACTACATGCCAAAGATATTAATAGCTCAAAAAAATATATATTCATTTAAGAATTTATATAAACAATAATTATAACCATGTTGATCAATTCACCTTTGCAATTAAGCTAAAGATATTCAATTATAAATTCAAAGGTCATGATCATACCACTCAACAATTCATCATTGCAATACTGACCAAAGAGAACCCATAGTCACGATAATACCAATAATCTACCCATCTATACACTTAAGTGAAAGAGAAATTTCATCACCAGGATTATAAAAAATGTTATATATGATAATAAAAACAATATAATCAAAATATAGATTTAATTTCAAGAGTAAGATTCATAAATCAACAATAATTTGGTCAAAAATATCCGTGCATAGTACTTCGTGAATAGTACTTTATGAATAGTACCTCGTATTTGTGAATAGTACCATATATGTAAATAGTGTCGTATAAATAAATAGTGCCATATACATGAATAATGTCGTATACGTGAATAGTGTCGTATACGTGAATAGTAACCTCGACACGAAAAAGATAAATTTTCACAATAAAATTTATATCAATATTTTTATATAATGATTAAAGGAAATAACATCATTTACTTGAAAAAAATAACATCCCTTACAATCCCTTACCTCAAAAGAATAGCACTTCTGACTGAAATATCGGATATAATGCTAATGGAAACTTGCACTGTATAGAAACAGTCATGATATCTAAATACTCAAAAAAATACGTTCGATATAATAGAGAGAAAACTTCAGATTCTGGTATGATTTTCAATTATAACCTAAGCACTCTATTTATAGGAAAATTCTTAGAATGCCAAAGTAAAAAATTTAATAAAACATTATTAAATTTATTTTTTTTTCTTAGCACACCACATCACAATCTTAGAACTCGAAAAGTGGGTCCCACCATATAAAAAACGTGTTTTGTAAAAAAATATTTATAACCCCAAAAATCAATTATTTCGAAACTTCAATAATTCATAATAAATAAGTCTTTTATCAGAAAAATTCGAATCTTATGTCTATTCCATAGGAAATTTAATTCTTCACAGCTTTGTACAAGAAATTTTTGGCAAATTCAAACGAAAAATGACCGAAATCCATATACGGATGATTTTTAACACCTCCATTCTGATAAATACTGATAAAACACCTCAACATTAATTCATTCATTTATATCCACATAAAATAAATATTTTCTTGTCATTTTTATCAATAATTAATTATTCATAAAAAATATTACATAATCACAATAATGACAACCAGGTCGTTCCCAAGAAAGAGAGAGCTTTTCATAAGGATTTCTCCTTTACTGGCGCAATTAGGTGACTAAACTCCTTTCCTAGATAGAACTTCCTTAGGCATTGCCAATAATGCTATCGAATAATATTATTCAAATAATATGAATTATTGATTTGATAATGGGAAATATTGTGCAGTGATAATTATTGAATCAACAATATAAAATATTAGCGTAGCAATTATTGAATCAATAAAATAAAATATTGAACAGTAATTACTGTAACAATTATTGAGTAGTGACTTCTTACATAAGAATCAATAATTAGAATTATTGTGCAATACCGTGTGCTACTGTGCAACACCGCGTATTATTTTATTTTACTCACCGGGTATTCTAACAGTGTTAACGATAACAACTGCACCGTTATTTATAAAAAAACTCATACTTTTCATTTTTTTCATCCGATAGTTTTTCGTTATGGGCCCACAAATGGTTGTGTCGTCGTACGAATATTCTCCGACAACAAGAATATTCCACGACCAAACAAATATTCTCCGACAACAATGAATATTTTATAATCACTTACTTATTTTAAAAAATTTACATATATCACCCTTAACTTTAAATTTTTATCAATTTAACTATTTACTAAATAGAAAAATAGAATACTTGTATTTCATAAAATTTGGGGTCTTACAGAAGGAGTGTCATTAAGTTGTTGAACAAAGTTCTAGGTTAAGCAACCTTCTAGATGAGCGAACGATCACTTCTCTGTTAGGAATTAATCATCTCCCATATGGGTCCAATCCATGACATAGACAGCTTCTCACCACTTCAAATTCCTCAGATGGGTATTTCTCACAGAACGTTTCACCTCTTTTTCTATGAGAACTTTCCATTTGAGGAATTCGGAGTGGTGAGAAATTGTCTATGTCACGGATTGGACCCATATGGGGAGATGATTCATTCTTATCAGAGAAGTGATCGTTCGTTCATCTAGAGGGTTGCTTAACCTGAAACTTTGTTCAAAAGGTTAATGGAACTCCTTCGGATGTTGTCATCTGTTATGATGGAATAGTGAGGAATGTTTGCAGTAATTGAATTAACTTTATTATTCGAGTATAAGACACAAACAGAAACTACGACCCTTTTTTTCCTGGTTGCCGACTCAAGTAGTCTCTATAGATTGCAAATAATAATTCTCACAAACTAAGTACCACTTACTTAGTTTATCTTCATTGGAAAAATAAATTAAGTAAGATTTGCTTAGTTTGCCACAATTTTCAATAAACTCAATAATACTCTCCCTTTAATCTTCAATGCACTCAATAATATATGTACTATACTTTGGACCTTAGAAACCCATTTGACATTCACTTAGTAGGAGTGAATTTCGAACAATACCCATTTGACATTCAATTACTTTCTAATTACGTAATCTTGAAAATTAGAATTAATATATCCTAATTAACATTAAAAGTATTAAATTAACACTTTTGTTTTACCTAATTATAAAATTAGTGTTTCAAATCCCGAAATTAGGGTTTCCTAAATCCGAAATTAGGGTTTGCTAATAATTAAGCTTTGCCCTAATTAGTATTGTAATAAATACCACATAAAGGGCTTCAATTTAACAAAATCTGAAACTAGGGTTTTCAGATCTGGTTTTAGGATTTTCTAATAATCAAATCTGGTTTCAAATTCGGAATTAGAGTTTTGTAATCAATTTGTTAAGATTAACCCTAATTAATCCTATAATTATTTACACTTATGCCATTAAGTTCCCGATTTAGGGTTTCATGCACTGAATTAGGGTTTTAGATTTCCGGAACTTACATTAGGGTTTCCATAACCAGTTTCTTGGATTTCTTATTAATCGCTAGGGTTTTCTTACCGAACGTTAAAGTTCTTAATATATAATTAGGATTTGACACATATATAAATAATCTGGTCAACCCTTGACCCTTAACCACATTCAGTACACATACATAACCATATTCACAGAACATAGTCACATAAATCCTTAATCCTGAATAATTCACCTATATCATTCACAAAATTTTGAAATCATCAAAATTTCACCCTAATAATATCAAACACATACAATTATTTTCTGTCTAGGTCTATTATTTGACCTTAAATCAATCATTTAAGATTTTAATAAATTGTCCAAATTCTCGGGTTGTCACAGAGAAACTATGTAAATCTAATTTATGCGTGAATGTCCAAATTAACTGAATGTGTCTTCTGTGTTGTTAAAAATGTCAGCCGCCTGGAGTTGGATGTACCGTAGGATACCCAGTGATGGGAGGGGATTAGTCTCAGCTTATCGTTTTGGGGTGTCAGAATTCTTGAACAAAGCACTAGAACATATGGATGATCTGAACGGAAAGATGTAATGCCCGTGTGTCAAGTGTAAAAACCTAATTTGGAAGAAAGTCGACGAGATTAAATTCGACTTATTTTCTCGTGGATTTGCGGATGGGTACTTCGCATGGACTCATCACGGGGAATCAGAAGTGATTGAAAATATTGTGGAACAACCAATTGCACGGGATTCATACGTCGAAAACTATGATACAGTGGAGATGTTGGTCGATACTTATGGCCCTACTAATATTGATTGGGTTGAAAATGAACCTTCTTCAAGCAGTGCAAAGAAAGTGCCAAATAATACAGATGCTGCCTTTTATTAAGTTGCTATCTGAATCTAGGGTCGCGTTGTATCCAGGAAATGATAAGGACACCAAGCTTTCTGCAGTGACAAAGCTCTTACACTTCAAGAATGAGCACGACTGTAGTGAGAGAGGTTTCAACGATTTTCTTGCTATAATTGGACATTTCTTACCCAAGGATCATACACTTCCTGCGAATTATTACGAAGTGAAGAAGATGGGGTATCAAAAAATCAAAGCTTGTGAGCAGGATTGCATGTTATACTATGGAGATGACAAAGATAAGGGACAATATGATATATGCAGCTTACCGCACTACAAGGTTACAAAACATGGGGGGAATGAGAAACTTATTCCCAAGAAAATCTTACAGTACTTTCCACTTGTTCTGAGACTTCAGCGACTATTCATGTCGTCTCATACGGCTCAACATATAAGTTGGCATTGAACAGGGGATGTCGTGCCTGCTCAGCTAACTCACCCAGCGGATAGAGATGAATGGAAGAGATTTGATGAAAATTATCCTAAGTTTACGGAAGAAGTTAGGAATGTTAGGCATGGCATGGCAACTGATGGCTTTAGCCCTTTACATAATTTTAGCCAGTCGTACTCAGTTTGGCCAGTCATTATGGTCGCTTATAATCTTCCACCGGTAATGTGCATGAGGGATCCGTATTTGTTCTTGAATTTACTCATTTTGGGGGAAAAAGTCCTACAAAAAGACCTTAACGTGTACCTTTGATCGTTAGTGGATAAACTAAATATGTTGTGGGAAGACAAGGGTACAGACGTATGATAAATTGATATGTGAGAATTTTGTGATGAAGGCAGCCCTGTTATGGACTATCACTGACTTTCCGGATCTTGGGATGGTTAGTGGTTGGTCAACTCAAAAGAAGCTGTCATGTCCAGTGTGTATGGAGGATGTGCAAGGTAACCAGTTACAGCATGGGTAAAAATGTAGTTTCTTTGGAACTGCTCGTAGATTTTTGCCTCTTGATCAAAATAACATAAAGATGTCTGCACAGTTCAACAGAAAGAAAAAGAAGAAGGGGGTTGTTGGTCGGCTGTCGGGAAGTTAGGTCTTGGGCTGGTTGAACTAGCTTTATTTTCCTTTGTCGGGGAAGTAACATAATAAATTGAGAGCAGCCGGGTACAGGAAGACTTATAAATGGACACACTTTCCTATTTGGTTTAGTTGTCATATTGGGGCACACTTTCAGTTCGTCATTGTATAGATGTCATGCATACCGAAAAGAATATTTTTGAGAACTTGTTTTACACCGTGTTAGATGCGAGTGGTAAAACAAAAGACAATGATAATGCTCGAAAAGATTTAGAGGCATTGAACATTAGGCCAAAATTGTGGCTTCGCCCTAACACTACGAAACCTAAAGCTCCATTTTGTCTTACTAAGAAACAAGTTAAAGATGTGTGTAAGTGGGTTAGTGGGTTGAAGCTCCCAGATGGATATGCGTCGAACATAAGATGTTGTTGTAAGGTTGACCAATTGAAAATGTTTGGATTCAAGAGTCAAAATTATTATGTATTCATGAAAAAGTTGATCCCAATTGCATTTGTGAGATGTTACCCAGAAAAGTTGTGGATGCATTGACCGAACTTTCAAATTTCTTTTGAGATATTTGCTCAACTATATTTAAGTACAATGATGTCGAGCAGATAGAGAAGAATATTGTGCTTACCATTTGCAAGCTCAAAATCGATGGAACATCTGCCTATTCATCTACCGTATGAACTCAAACTTGGAAGACCGGTGCAATATTGGTGGATGTATCCTTTTGAGAGGTAATATAAACTGCTAATTGCTTTAAGTTGCTCATATTAATAATACTCATATTTGTCAGAATATTTATCTTAGGTATATGCGTCGATTAAAATAAAAAGTCAAGAACAAAGCTCGTGTAGAGGGTTCTATTGTTGAATGCTATACGGAGAAAGAGCTTGTCAACTTCTGCTCATTGTATTTTGACGATGTTGTCTCAACGAAGCACAACCGTTTAGGAAGGAATAAGGTTGTTGGTCCAATTACTGATGTTGATGATGAGTTAGTTGTATTCATATATCTGGCTAAACCATTTGTCTATGAGACGCTGACTTACTTAAGAGACAAATAGTTTAAGATTGTATCTACATACATGCTTCTAAATATGGCCAAAGTATCATCATACATCACATAAGTCTCAGGTGATTTGCGTTATTTAGTGAAATTTATAAGTGTAGTCATCTATATATGTTAAAGATATTTTACTATTTTCGTAGTTCATTTGAAGAGGAAGCTTATGCTTCTAACCCAGGTTTTGCTGCAGCAGAGTTAGAAACATTCACTAATGCTAATTTCCAACAGTGGTTTAAGAAAAGGGTTGAAGCGAAGAACATTTCTGAGCATTTTATAGATGTCATTCAAGGACCTTAAAAAGTTGTTACTTCTTTTCCTGGTTTCATCGTGAATGGGTACAGATTTAGAGTCGATGACTTGAATGAACTCACATCAGTCAATTCTGGGGTTGTGGTGTTAGAAAGCTGCTGCCAAGATTCTGAGTCCAATTACTATGGTCGTTTACAGGATGTGGTTGTGCTCAATTATCACGGGAAAAAAAGGTAGTTACATTTAAGTGTAGCTAGTTTGACACTGAAAAGGGGGTTAAAGTTTATCGTAATAGAATCACAACCGTAGATATCAAGTCGGTGTTAAAGTCTGATGACGTGTTCGTGTTATCAAGTCAAGAGACTCAAGTGTATTATGCTCCTAATGCCGTAAATACTCGAAGCCCCTGGTACACATTAATCACTACTAAAACACTTTCATTTAATGCTGATAACATGTTTGGTATGGATGAGGCATTGCAGGAAGATGTTAGCAACCCTTTGGTCGTAGTGTTCCATGCTGAAGATGTGGTGAGTACTGATGTCATTGATGTACCTGACGATGCGGATGTAGAGGAAAATGTACACATGAATGATTATGTAGTCATTGATGATGATAACAATGTCGAAACTGATCTCAAAACTGAGGATGAGGAAGATACTGAATTTGAGAATGATATACACGTTAATTCTGATGGGTTTGATAACGTGCGTAATTGAAAATGAGCATTCATATTAGTACATACCACATATTATTAAACTTTACATATTCATAATCTACTAATTTGGTTATTGCATTAGGATATTCATGGCTAGACATGGTGGTGGAGGTCGCCGAGGTGGTGGGCGATCCGGTACTGGAGATGGTAGCCACAATGGAGGCTCTTCTTCAAGCACTAGTAAGTTATCTTAACTAGGATTTAAATATATCTCAAGCTTCATTAGTTACAATGTTTATTGATTTAGTTAAATACAATTATTATAGATGCACCTCGTCGATGACACCGAGGGACGAACCTCAGTATCTTTGGTGGTCCGCCGTCAATGCCACTTATAGTACCGGTGGATGTCGCTTCCTAGCAGTAAGTGTTAATATATTGGTAATATTTCTATCAGTTACTTCAAAACATAATTCACATAACACATATTTTTATACTTTTTCTTAAGTATACTAGACCCGGTGGCTAAGCACACCCTACACACGATATGTTTGACGTATCTACCGAGAGGGTGCATGTAGTTCAGTTAGTATGCGCGGTACGATGCCACTTTTATGTAGACCGTCTTGCGGTAGTTCCACGTAAGTTAAGTATATATATATTGATTAATATATAGTTGTATTAAGATGACGAAATCAATTATTCCTAATTTTAAATTAAATTTTGTTATAGGTTTATTATAGATTTGACCCGAGCATCTCTCAGTTAGCTAGCGATGATGTGATTGAGCATCATGTCACTGCGAATTACTTTGACTCTGTATGAGATACGATAGAGGGCAGCCCAGGCAGTTGAGGACCAGCCCGGGACCACCATTAGAGATCATCAGCCCAGCAGAGTCTCTGATTTAGCCTGGGAGGCTATGTGTGTGCACTGAGAGGCTGATGGCTTCAAGAAAAAGTCTGAGCAGGCGAAGAAGAACCGTGGTCAGCTCCCGATAGTACACACCACCGGTTCTTAGTCGTCCGAGGAGGCGAAGAAGGTAAGTGTGTTGTATTTAGTTATTTAGTTATCAAGTTCTCTCAGAAATACTTAATACCTATTTTATGAATGTTTTTATTAGACATTTGGGAGGACCTTGGGCCAAGATCCTACCATTTTAGAGTTTTGGGATCGAGCCTACCATACGTGTACAAAATATATTACATGATCGATTTCAGAGGCTTCGGGACAAGCGTATATAACTCCCCAAAATCCGGTCTATCTTCACACCCGGATTCCGTACGTCACGATCCCATCTTCTTCCAAACATACATCATTATATACTGAAATATAACAATATACATTCTAAATTCCCAGATTCTAAAACCATATAACTCTTTTCATTACAAATACCAATAATTACATTATCCTTTACATCTTACACGAGTGACTTTCATCCACCACTAAGGATACATAACAGTTCATTAAACTAATCTAAAGTTCATTTAACTTATTTTATATTACAAGTCTTCACTTGATCTCCTCGCTCATTCACATTCGGAATGGCACTCCATCTGGATACCGTCATCTTGATCTTTACGGGATCCTTAAGTTCGTCTAACATCGTTTGCTGAAAATATTTTTCATTTAAAGCAAGTGTAAGCATTCAATTGCCCAACAAGTCATAACAGTTGAACAAACAACTTCAAGAATTCATACATTCTTTTAAGACTCCAGTAACCGAATAAATGTTATGAAGCAGCTTGAATAATAGGAATAATCTCGATTCCTATTATTTTAAACCAATATTCACTTTCATTTTAAAATACTTTCATTCTTCTACCTTTTTCATACATATTCTGTCTGGCTAGAATCATTAGCATAGACTTAACAATAACGGATCATGTATGAACAGAGCATTCTCTTATTGAACAGTTAAATCATGGAACAGTTCATCTCATAGAAACACCGAAGTGTTCACATTGTGCCACAAGGCCTCATATGTTCTACCACCTTGCACAAATATCGCACATTAGCACATAGACAGAACTTCTCAAGTTCAACATCTGAGAAGTTTAAGATACTAGAATTAATTTCAAATATGAATAAAGTTAGGAAACTTGCCTTACGCACAGCTACAGCTTACGCTGAACTGCTCATTCCAGTTCCTATGTAGCACATAAGAAAAATAACAAATACCCCAATTAGTCATGTATATTTGACTTATGCATTAGTTTGCTTAACTTTACTTCTTAGGGTTCGCGTTCTTGCAACCTAAGTTTACGTGACCACTTTCATTACCGTTCTACGGCTTCATGACATACGGAGATGTCTTACTTACACGTTCATCATCTTTGAAGTTTTACATTCTTATCTTCTTTTTATAATCTTCTCAAGGACTCAGCACACATCGTTTCTCTTCTAGTAGTCCATATGGTACTCTGAGTGGTTTCCCACAAACAACCAACAAACAAGTTACCGTCTCAGTCTACACTGCCATCACAGTGAGTTATATCGTCTTCGTTGTATGCTAAGACTGCTTACAACTGCGTTACAGTTATGTTTATTCCCTTCTTAATCTTTTAATCTTTTTCGATCATTTTTTTTAACCCGCACAAAAGGTTTAATTCACTTGATTAAGTGTTACATTAGTTGAACATTATATTCTTTATCTTCCCATACGTTTTCCCCAAGAGTTGAGCAGTTAAAAGCCCTTCGCTGGATTTTTCCCTACACTGGCGATGCGGCGCCACTTTCCCTTTTATCTCTCGTGTCACGGCGTGAGTTTGCAGTACTTGGATTCCTGGTCTGGCACTGTAGCACCACCTTACAAGGCATGGCTGGCGCCGCGGCGCCAAGCCCTAATCCTAGAAAATTTCTCTTAGTGTTAAATCTAATTTGAGACGCTTACTTCCCGCTTCCATAACTTATTCGTTATAACTTGGAACGAAGTTGTTCCAAAGCCATTCTCTTCCTTATCTTACGTACATCAATACCCCAAAATAGAACATTCATTCTGAATTCGTTAATGTGCCATTCAATTGGCTTGATCTTCACCCTTCATTCGTTTTACATTTTTAACGCTCTTAGTTCGGTCATCCGTAATTCGATCATCTGAACTCTGAATTCATTCGTTCTTGAGTCCACGACTCATGTTTTCTACATTCTCTTATATTCTTATGAAACCTTACATGTTCGGGTTCATTTACTAACTTTCTAATTCTCGTTTGTCTATTACGAATTTTTTTGCCATAACTTCATTATAGCTAAATTTTAATCCGTTCTTCATGAACGTTTCTACTGTTCCTAACCAAGCAATAAGCATCTAACTTATACACGATGGTTTTAAACTTTTCCATCAACAACAATTATCTTACGATGGTTTTAAATTTATCCATTAATAACGTTCATCGTGTTCTTCGTATGTTCTTCGCGTTTTTAGTTCGTTCTTCATTTTAATCGATATTTTGGATGACGATTTCACTTTTTATTGGAATTTGATGTTATAAAACATCATTCCTTACTTATTTCACCTATTTATTTATATAATCCACTCGGATCGTTCTAATTCATTACGAATCTTATACTTCCTTAAGAAATTTATTTACTAAACTCTAAAGTCTTATTTTCTTTATTTCTCACAATTTCAACCATAAGAAATCATTCCTAACATAATTTACTTCTTATTCTTATTAAGCTATGTTTTCAACATATAAAACTTAAATAAAATCTAACCAGAAGTTAGATTTTAATACCTTCTTTCCTTATTTTTCTTTCGCTAGACAAAACTGGCGATTCACAAGCTTTTCTATTTCACGAACACTTTCGATCCGATCATTCATGTTCATGCTCTTCCTTTTTCCTCTTCATCTGAACCCTCTCTCTCTTTCTCTCTCAAGATACAGGATTTTCAAAAATCCCATTTAAATGAAAGTTAGCTTCCAATTTATAGAAAATCCAAGCTAAGGGTGTTTTAGTCATTTCACCCCCTTAACCTCCTTACTATTCACACCTCCATACTATTCCCACCTCCTCAATACACCTCCTTACTATTCGCGAGACTTCCCTTAGAAGTTTCGTGGTTCCGTCTTTCGAGTTTCGTCCGACTGTTTTAAAAACTGCGATTCTCGGAATCCAAATATTTTTGGATATTTCATCTTTCCTTTACAGATTAACTTTTATGTATTCTTTGGATTTCCGAAAAACTGAAAAAAACTTTTTGGTGTTAAGCGTTTTCTTTCACGTTTTCCCCTAACGTAGCTAAACGAATGAAAAGTACATAACAGTACTATTCATCGTTTTTATTTCATTTGATTTCTCCACGTTTTTTGAGAAAAACTTTTATCAGTTTATTTAACTTTTTACGACATATTATCGCCAAATCTTTCGACGAAATGTCATTTTGACATACCGAACTCTCAGAAAGGCTTAGGTTATTTAAACTCTAACCCTTAGAGTTTCGTCGGATGAATAGTGCTTATTTCGTCCTTTTCCCAGAAAATATTTTTGTTCCCAATTTTATTTTTGTTTTTGTCTTGAAAATTATTACTCGTTCAGTCTAGCTCGTAGCCAGAATCCTCCCGACTTATAATCATCCTAGGTTCTAGAACGATTAATAATTACATAACACATAATATTATTAATAAAAATTTATTTTATTAATAACTAATTTTTTAAAGTTAAATTCTGGACGATCCGAATTTCCGGGTCGTTACACTCTTCCCCTCTTATAAAAATTCCGTCCTCGAAATTTTTTAAAACCACACCCATACCCGGGCCATCACATTCCTTTAAAATATTTCATACTTTTGTTGAGGGGTCAAATCGACCATGCACTCTTAATAGGTATAATAGAATAACGTTGTAAACTTTCTTTCATGGTCAGTTTACAATCACAAAGAAAGTAAACTACCTCTTACCCATCGTATACCCCATTTCGGGATATATTCACCTTAGTCTTAATCATTAGATTCCGCACCAGAACAATTTGGTTTGGCACAACTTCTTCAAAGAAAGCTCGATTTTCTTTTAAACATGACATACCATTTGTCTAGCTGAATCAAATAGCTTAGACCATACCAATAAATTGGATATCAACGTGAAACATTCATCTAGTCAACTCAATTGACATTGACTACTTCTTTAAATTCTTTTCGTAATACATCAAAATGTTTTATGATGTCATGATATCGTACTTTTCACAGTACATTGAGGACTTCGTCAGTTTGTGACTTCGTCATTATACATCATACCATAGCTGGTTGTTGATCCTAAGATCATGTCCAACACTAGGTTCAATTGCATTAATAACTCCATCCTTTTACCATCCTTGCATCAAATGCACTGATGATATAAAATTCATTTTGATATTTTAAATCAATTTCTGTTTAGCCAAAATAATTAGCATAGACAAACCAAAAATAGTTCTTTTAAAAATCTATTGGTTCCAAAAGTTGAACCAATTTTTTCATTTTTAAAATACGAACACATAAGTACGATTTCAATAAACTTTGAAATCTAGCATAGCTAGATGACTTGGAATATCCTATTTTCCAACTTCCTTCATTGTCTTACTGCGACAATACTTAATCTTCTCTAGCACCTTCAATACTAAGACTATTGAAAATAACTTGTTTTCAGTCTAAACATCCTTATACCTTAGTATAGTCCATCAACTTACCACACATTATGAGTTCAAAAACTTTCCACAATAATATGAGTTTAAGAACTATACCAGATAGACCATAAGCGTCAATTCGTTGAGAAGTCTAAAAACCTACCATATCATTATGAGTCACGAACGTACCATAAGTATGAGTTTCAAGAACTCGCACCTACCTTATTTTTATCTGCCTATCAAGTATATACATGAGAAAAGATTCACCTTCTCGTCACATACATCTTGACAGCGCGACCAATTCCAATGATTATCACTATAATAAGCTAAGCAGTTGTTACACCAAGCACAAACTTCTGCCCTTAACAAAGGTTCATACAACTCGGCTATCACATGAGTCCTCAATTGAAATTTTTAAAACTTCTAAATCTCTCTTTACTAAATACGAATTTTCTTTAATTCATATACTATCCTTCACAACTCAATCTGAGTTCTTCTTCCTGTACTACTTCGTAGTACTATAAATCATTCATCGTTTAACAGCTCATCTGTTACTATGATTCACTACGATCACGTGGTGATCTTCTTATCCCTCTCTCTAAGATTATAGTCTTAGATACTCTTACCTAAGATTTATAACCTAACAGCTCTGATACCAATCTATAACGCCCAAAATCTGGTCTATCTTTACACCCGGATTGCGTACGTCACGATCCCATCTTCTTCCAAACATACATCATTATATAATAAAATATAACAATATACATTCTAAATTCCTATATTCTTAAACCTTATAACTCCTTTCATTACACATAACGATAATTACATTATCCTTTACATCTTACACAAGTGACTTTTATCCACCACTAAGGATACATAACAGTTCATTAAACTAATCTAAAGTTCATTTAACTTATTTTATATTACAAGTCTTCACTTGATCTCCTCGCTCATTCCCATTCAGAATGACACTCCATCTGGATACCGTCAGCTTAATCTTTACGGGATCCTTAAGTTCGTCTAACATCGTTCGCTAAAAATATTTTTCATTTAAAGCAAGTGTGAGAATCCAATTGCCCAGCAAGTAATAACAGTTGAACAAACAACTTCAAGAATTCATACATTCTTTTAATACTCCAATAACCGAATAAATGTTATGAAGCAGATTGAATAATAGGAATAATCTTGATTCCTATCATTTCAAACCAATATTCACTTTTATTTTAAAATACTTTCATTCTTCTACCTTTTTCATACATATTCTGTCTGGCTACAATCATTAGCACATACTTAACAATAACGGATCATGTATGAACAGAGCATTCTCTTATTGAACAGTTAAATCATAGAACAGTTCATCTCATAGAAACACCGAAGTGTTCACATTGTGGCATAAGGCCTCATATGTTTTACCACCTTGCACAAATATCACACATTAGCACATAGACAGAACTTCTCAAGTTCAACATCTGAGAAGTTTAAGAAACTAGCATTCATTTCAAATATGAATGAAGTTAGGAAACTTGCCTTACGTACAACTATAGCTTACGTTGAACTGCTCATTTCAGTTCCTGTGTAGCACATAAGAAAAACAACACATACCCCAATTAGTCATGTATATTTGACTTATGCATAGTTTGCTTAACTTTTACTTCTTAGGGTTCACGTTCCTGTACCTAAGTTTATGCGAGCACTTTCATTACCGTTCTACGGCTTCATGACATACGGAGATGTCTTACTTACACGTTCATCATCTTTGATGCTTTACATTCTTATCACTCTTTATCGTCTAAGTCATAAAGTCATTTGTATACTCAGAGCGATCATTCTATTTAATCCTTAACTCTGGTTCATTACATTAAATGTTGTTATCTTTAATTCAACTTCTTTAATATTCATGGTTTAATGATTGGTCTTCATTATCATACGGTCAAACCATACACGGAGTGTAGGTTCTATCCGCTTAATATTTGCGTAAACTCAACATTCACATTAGTTAAAATGTTCCATACTTACAATTCATTCTATCATTTTCTATCCGAATCACGATCGACTTTAATTAATCTTGTGACGACCCCAAAATAGGTCCATTCCATCCAACCCATTCTGAGTCGCCAAATACATGGTACAGAAAACAACTACAACTTTATTACAACAATTGTCGTGCAAAATACAACAACACATATGTTATGAGTTTGTATACAAATATATATCAATTGTGACTCATGCCCCAACCGTGGACAACACCTCATAATGACACCTTACATAAAGGTATAGTCGAAAACTGTTTTAGAAATTAGAATCTTTGGGAAGTTCTCAAGGAAACCTTCGTACATGGGAGGCCATGCGTCTAGGTTATTATAGATATCATATGGCCACAGAATTATCCTTGGTTGACCCAATAGACCTCAAAGAAAAACAAGAAGATTACTATCATATTCTTCCCAATGGCAAGTCTTCTCCTAACATATCATTATCTCAACTGTTTCTAATTGAGAGTTATATTTCAAATAGACTCCAAGATCATATAGATAGTGCTGGTAGATATACTCAGCAAGTGGATGAGCACATCCATGTCTTATGATGACATGAGGTGGTATGTCATTAGACATCTTGTATGACAGTGGAAAAACACCCTTCCAATGTTGGGTTCGCTTCACCCTAGTTGATTCGCCAAATATAACTACTAAATGATGACCACCATTCTATTCCCTTGTTTTCCCCCGCTTGACCCAGCTACACTCGTATTACCTCGAAAGACAGTACTTCTAGTTGAAACACCGGATATAGGCTATGACTTGAACTTGCACCGTATAGCAATACTCAAAGTATACTCAAAATACTCACAAGAATACGCTCGATAATATAGAGAGAGAAAACTTCAGTTTCTGGTGTGATTTTCAATTCTAACCTAAGCACCCTATTTATAGGAAAATGCTTAGAACACCAAAGCAGAAAATTTAATAAATTAATATTATTAATTTTCCAAATCATCATACGCTCTCCATCAGCTGAAATTAGCCACTAACACATGTTAAATGAGGGAAACAAAATGTAAAAAACTTTTTTGTAAATAAAAATAATTAAAACTTTCAAAAATCAATTATTTCGGAGCTTCAAAACTTCAATAATTCATAATAAATAGCTCTTTTGTCAGAAAAATTCAAAACTCACGAATTTCCATTGAAAATTCAATTCTCTACAACTTTACAGAAGGAAGTTTTTCCAAATTCCAAACAGAAATTGACCAAAATCTATAAACGGGCGATTTTACAAGCTATAATCAAATTTTAATTAAGAAATGGGGTCCACCGACACATAAAACATGCTTTAAATATTTTTTGGTAACAAAAATACTCCTCTTCCACATATACTTATATATCCCACATTCATCGTAAAAATATCACTATTATTATATTAATAAAATATAATAATATATTTAAATAAATTATTTTATCAGAAAAAAATAAAATATTAATTTTCAACAATTGTCACATTAAAAATTTTCTCCATCTATATCCACATAAAATCAATATTTTCCTCATCATATAAATCAATAATTAATTATTCACAAATAATATTACAGAATCACAGTACTGACAACCAGGCAGTTCCCAGGAAAGAGGGGGCTTTCCAATAAGGATCTCTCCTTACTGGCGCGCAATTAGGTGACCAAACCTCTCCTTAGACAAAACTTTCTAGACATTGCCAATAATGTTATCTAATAATATTATTCAGATAATATGAATTATTGCTTCGATAATGAAAAATATTGTGTAATGACATTTTATTGAAACAACAGTAATATAAAATATCAATGCAGCAATTATTGAATCAATAAAATAAAATACTGAATAGTAATTACTGTAATCATTATTGAGTAGTGCCTTCTTACGTAAGAATCAATAATTCAAAAATATTGTGCAATACCGTGTGCTACTGTGCAACAACGCATATTAATTTACTTTACCCACCGGGTATTCCAACAGTGTTAACGGTAACAACTACGCCATTATTTATAAACAACTTATACTTGTCGTTTTCTTCATCCAATCACTTTTCGTTATGGGGCCCACAAACAACTGCGTCGTCATACGAATATTCCCCGACAGCAAGAATATTCCACGACCAAATGAATATTCCCCGACAACAATGAGTATTTTATAACCACTTGCTTATTTTGAAAAAAAATTCATATATCACCCTTAACTTTAACCTTTTATCAATTTAACCATTTACTGAATTGTAATTATAAGAAAAATTGAATACTTTTATTTCATAAAATTTGGGGTCTTACAAATCTTATCTTACTTAATACTTTCATTATCCATTACCTGAACCCCATGTTCATTACTCTTTCTTAATATCAAAGTCATATTATTCGTTGTATGTTAAGACTACTTTCAACTGCGTTACATTTACATTTATTCCATTCTTAATATTTTAATCTCTTTCGATCATTTTGTTCTACACGTACTAAAGGTTTAATTCACTTGATTAAGTGTTACATTAGTTGAACATTATGTTCTTTATCTTCCCTTACGTTTCCCCCAAGAGTTGAGCAATTAAAAGTTCTTCTCTAACTTTTTCGCTACACTGGCGTTGCGGCGCCACTCTCCATTTTACCTCTCGCGCCGCAGCGTGAGTTTGCAGTACCCGGATTCCTGGTCTAACGCTGTAGCACCACCTTACAAGGTATGGCTGGCGCCGCGGCGCCAAGCCCTAACCCTAGAAAATTTCTCTAAGTGTTAAATCGAATTTGAGATGCTTACTTCCCGCTTCCATAACTTATTTGTTATAACTCAGAACGAGGTCGTTCCAAATCCATTCTCTTCCCTATCTTACATACTTCAATACCCCCGGACAGAACTTTTTTTCTGAATCCATTAACGTGCCATTCAATTAGCTTTATCTTCACCCTTCATTCGTTTTACGTTTTTAATGCTCTTCGTTAGTTCGTCCGTAATTGGGTCATCCAAACTCGGAATTCATTCATTCTTGAGTCCACGACTCATGTTTTCTACATTCTCTTATATTATTATGAAACCCTACATGTTCAGGTTCATTTACTAACTTTCTAATTCTTGTTTGTCTTTTACAATTTTTTTGTCATAACTTCGTTATAGCTAAATTTTAATATGTTCCTCATGAACGTTTCTACCGTTCCTAACCAAGCAATAAGCATCTAACTTATACACGATGGTTTTAAACTTGTCCATCAACAACAATTATCCTACGATGGTTTTAAATTTGTCCAATCAACAACGTTCTTCATGTTCTTCGCATGTTCTTCGCGTTCTTCTTTCGTTCTTCATTTTAATCTATATTTTGGATTATGATTTCAATTTTTATTGGAATTTGATGTTATAGAACATCATTCCTTACTTATTTCACCTACTTATTTATATAATCCACTCGGATTGTACTAATTCATTACAAATCTTATACTTCCTTAAGAAATTTATTTACTAAACTTCAAATTATTATTTTCTTTATTTCTCACGATATCAACCATATGAAATCATTCCTAACATCATTTTCTTCTTATTCTCATTAAGATATGTTTTCAACATATAAAACTTAAATAAAATCTAACCTAGAAATTAGATTTTCATACCTTCCTTCCTTATTTTTCTTCCGCTAGACAAAATCGGCGATTCACAAGCTTTTCTATTTCATGAACACTTTCGATCTGATCAATAATTCTCATGCTCTTCCTTCTCCCTCTTCATTTGAACCCTCTCTGTCTCTCAAGATATAGGATTTTCAAAAATCCCATTTAAATGAAAGTTAGCTTCCTATTTATAGAAAATCCAAGCTAAGGGTATTTTAGTCATTTCACCCCCTTAACCTCCTTACTATTCACGAGACTTCCCTTGGAAGTTTTGTGGTTCCGTCTTTCGGGTTTCGTCCGACAGTTTTAAAAACTACGATTTTCGAAATCCAAATATTTTTGGATATTTCGTCTTTCCTTTACAAATTAACTTTTATGTATTCTTCGGATTTCTGAAAAATTGAAAAATACTTTTTGGTGTTAAGCGTTTTCTTTCACGTTTTCCCCTAATGTAGCTAAACGAATGAAAAGTACATAACAATACTTTTCGTCAGTTTTATTTCGTCCGATTTCTGCATGTTTTTCGAGAAAAACTTTTATCGGCTTATTTAACTTTTCACAACATATTATCGCCAAATGTTTCAACGGAATGTCATTTTGACATACCGAACTCTCAGAAAGGCTTAGGTTATTCAAACCCTAACAATTAGTGTTTCGTCGGGTAAATAATGCTTATTTCGTCCTTTTCCCCGGAAATATTTTTTTCCCCGAATTTTTTTTATTTTTGTCTTGAAAATTATTACTCGTTCTGTCTAGGTCATAGCCAGAATCCTCCCGACTTATAATCATCCTAGGTTCTAGAGCAATTAATAAACACATAGCACATAATATTATTAATAAAAATTCATTTTATTAATAACTAATTCTTTAAACATAAATTCTGGACGATCTAAATTTCCAGGTCGTTACAGCGTATAGCTGAGCTCGAGGCTATTAGAAGGCATTCAAAGCCGTTAGTTTCTACCACCCCTCTTTCCGATATTATATTAGATCGGGATGAGGAGCTGAGACTATGGGTCGCATCTCAGGATCCCCTTACTAATAGTACCGACAGATATTGAGTGTTAGGTCTGCCGTGGATACCCACAAATACACTTCCTGGAGGTAATATTTTTTTATGTTTCACGAAATTATCCGAATTTATCACATTATATAAATTATTATTAGTAATCGAATTTGTATTTGTTTATAGGCTCCAGCTAGCGCCAGCGTCTGAGAGCACATGTCGGACCATCTCATACGAGCGCTGGATTGGATGACGATATCTTTCGGCGGCTGATAGGGGTTGTATCGGTTAGGTTTCGTACATATCTGGTCTTTTGGCGTCAGCAGTTGCCTTCCAGTTCTCATCTTCACCAGATTACTCAGGATATTATAGCAGGGGCCTCCGCAGAGAGTACGAGATTATCATAGGAGCAGTTCGACGCTTGGAGCGCCGAGATGCTCCGGATGGTGATTATCCTCTTGGAGGAGGCTTTTTCGTCCGCCCCCGCCTACTCAGGTATTCTTATTGTTTATGTTTTTTTCAATTAAGACTATCTTGTTAATTCTCTCTCTCTCTCTCTCTCTCTCTCTCTCTCACACACACACACACACACACACACACACACACACACACACACACACACACACATATATATATATATATATATATATATATATATATATATATATATATATATATATATATATACGGACTAATGATTTATATTTTTGATTCTATCAACAGGGTGGCGATGGCTAGCAGACTGGCGATGATGAGCAGACGCACGACGCTGATTTCCATACACCAGAACAGCGTCGTTCACCTCCGCCTGATGATGATACTTTTACTAGTTTATAGTTCATTTATATTCATGTTATTGTAGAACATTTGTATATATTCTAGTGTCTAATTGCGTCTGTATACGTATTGTAAAGTATATTGTTTATAATTTATGGAACATTAGCTTATATTTGTAATTGGTTAGCTCAATAGTGCTGATGATAATTAGTTGAAGATTACGTTTTGGTGGATATTTGAATGTGAATGATAATGAGTTGAAGATTACGTTTTGGTGGATATTACGTTTTAGTGTTACGTTGAATATTTGAATGTGAGATACATGTTTATATTATTGTGTATTGGGTTGTGATAGGTTACAGGTACATAAATGGGTTTAAACACCTGAAAACTGAACTTTTTAAATCTGCATTAAAAAAATACAGTTAATCCTGACAGAATAAGATATTTTCGACGGAATTTTCGTTGCATTTAATAATCACCCAATTTTTAATAAATACCTGTATATTTTAATTTTAAGTCAGAAATAAGTTAATTCTGAGGGAATATGTCCGTCAGAAATAAGTTATCTCCGACGAAATTTTCGTCGGAGTTAATAATTAGCCATTTTAAATAAATACCGGTTTATTTTAATATTCAGTCGAAAATAAGTTAATTTCGAGGGAATAGGTCCGTCGGAAATAAGGTATATTATACTCGACGAAAAGTTTCCTATTTATTCAATCATAGATATCTTATGTTCGATAAAATTTTGTCGGAGATAATTTAGTCAAAGATAAGATAAATCTGATGGAATTTGTGATGGATCTTATTTTCGACGCGCATATATACGACTGAATTTTTGAAGGAATTTTTCGTCGGACATAACCTATTTCAGACTGAATAGGCTTAATTCCGAGGGAAAATTCCATCAGAATAAAGCTTTTTTCTTGTAATGGATTTACCAAGAGCAGAAGCTTCATAGATAAACTATAATAAATGTGGAGGAAGACAATGAAGTAATCCATTTAGATGGTGGAGATTAACCACATAAATTAGATCATGAGTCAATACTTGTGTCAGATGACATTGATACGGAGGAGGAAGAGTTATTGACTGACACTGACACTGAATCTGAAGCAGATGATGGTTATGAATCTGCAATATGTATATAAGATGATTTTAACTCAGACATTCAAACTTGAACAAATGAAATGTATGTTTAGTATTACATGTGACGCCCCCAAAATAGGTATACATCACTCATCCTAGGTCGCCAAATATATGATACTTAATACAAATACAAACTTCTTTTATACAATACGACAACAGCATAGTTAAGAGTTTTAACACGAATATTGTCTCATAGACAATATCCAAACTCAAATTCAATCCTAATTATGTTTATTATCACACTAAATAATGAGGACTACTAAAACAACCATATCGGACCGTCACTCTGTTCCTCGACTAGTCACGGCTACGTTCTCATTTCCTGAAGAAAATAACGAAAGCAAAAGGGTGAGCTCAACTAGCCCTGTAAGAAATATTATGACTAAGATAATTCAGAATAAATTATCGTTAGCCTTCAACAGTGTTAAACTAATAAACAACAAGTTTAACTGCAACAGAACAAGCAATCCATTAGAAGAGTCAAGTAGAGCATGATATCTACTATCTTCTATAATTTAAAAAGTTTATCATCAATTTTATCGTGAGACTCAGCTTAATAATAAACCATATCATCGAATCATCCCTGCACTACAGGCCAAGGATATTCATTAGTATCACGACCACGAATTATCCATACACTACGGACCAAGGATATTCGTGTTTTCGCCAATTGTTATGATCATACCAACAACTGTCCATCAATGCACTACAGGCCAATGAGGACTTTTATCATTTATAACATTACAGTTAATGATTATACCGAATGATCCTTGGTCATAATCATATCAATCAACAGTCAATCTATGCACGTAAGCCACAAATGACTTTCATCACAATATAAGCATGAGGATGATGACAATGATATAAGAATTCAATTAAAAGAAAGAAAATGATAAATTTTTAAAGATTTATAATTTAATTTATCCAGAATTCAATAATGATCAAATTTTCAACATGATACTGCTTTGTGGAGTAAAATTAAAGAATGATATTGTATTAAAAATGATTTGGATAGAAAAGAAATCAATTTTTTTGTCATAAATAGTACTCCGGGTGAATAGTACCCCATGAATAGTACTTCGAGAATAGTACCCCGTGAATAGTACTTTGTGAATAGTACTCGTGAATAGTATTTCATGAATACTTCTTTGTGAATAGTATTTTATGAATAGTACCCGTTAATAGTACTTTGTGAATAGTACCATATAAATGAAAAGTACTCATGGACAGTACTCCGGCATGAAAAGCTTAAAATTTAACAAGAATGTGCAGAAGATATACTTGTGAAACGATACTAGATAAAGTGCAAATTTTAAGGATATTCTACTAAGCATGTGAATTAATAGCAATTAATTGCTCATTTATCCGATTAATTACCCGATTGGTCAATATAACCTCCAGAAATCAATTATTATCGAAATAAATGTAGATTTCCATTAACACTAACAATCCCAACACAATGGAAATATTAATTTCATCAGTAATTAACACGAACTTATTCAACATTAATATTATAACTAATAATATTTAACAACCAGATCATTCCCAAGAAAGAGGGGGCTTTTCGATAAGGATTTCTCCCTATTAGCTAGCAATTAGGTGACCAAACCTCTCCTCGACAGAACTTTCTAGACATCGTCAATATTGCAAATAATAATATGAATAACTTTGTCGTCTCAATTATTGATTTAATAATAATAAATATTATGCAGAGGATACTGTGACAATAATTGAATCAATAATATGAGAGATATTATGCAGCAATTACTGCAGCAATAATTGAGTATAACTGAGTGACTTCTCACGTAAGCATCAATAATCAAAGATATTGTACAATACCGTGCTATTATGCAATTACGTGTATTACTGTACTTTTACTATCGGGTAGTTCAATAGTTTAACGGTAAAACTTTCGCCGTTATTTCTATAAAAGATATTTCTGTCATTTTCTAACTTCGACAATACTTCCATTGTGAGGTCCACCAATGATTGTGTCGTCGTACGAATATTTCTTGTTAAAGCGAATATTTCCCGACCAATCGAATATTTTATAACCACTTTCTTACTTTGCAAAATTTGTAAATAAAAAATTTGTAAATATTACCCACAACTATAACATTATATCAAATCCATACCATAATATACAAAAATATATTTTGAGAAAAATTAATCTTTATTCATAAAAGTTGGGGTCTTACAACCTCCCCTTCATATGAAATTTTGTCCTCGAAATTAGGGTACGTATCTGGTATGTCGAAGAGGTGAGGATACCTTGACTTTATTTCTGATTCTAACTCCTAGGTCATTTCCTCAATATCATGGTTTCTCCACAAAACTTTGACTTGAGGTATAAACTTGGAGCGTAGAATATAATCCTTCTTATCCAAGATTTTAACAGGTACCTTAACATGTACCTCTTCATATGTTATAAACATTTACTTAACATATATATG
The DNA here is from genome assembly GCA_020205505.1 of Panax japonicus. Classification (NCBI taxonomy): domain Eukaryota; kingdom Viridiplantae; phylum Streptophyta; class Magnoliopsida; order Apiales; family Araliaceae; genus Panax; species Panax japonicus. The sequence continues at coordinate 17,858,126 of CM035112.1, read as the reverse complement.
TGAAAAACGTTATAAACATAAGACATACTTGGCGGTAAAGCGAGTCTATAGGCCACAGTTCCTACTCGATCGAGGATTTCGAATGGCCCAATAATTCAAGGATTGAGCTTTCCTCTCTTTCCAAATCTTGAAACTCCTTTCCTTAGAGCAACACACAACAACACATGATCTCCAACAATGAATTCCATGTTCTTTTGATAAAGATCTGCATAACTCTTTTGTCGATCTTGTGAGGTTTTTATACATTGCCGGATTATTTGAATCTTTTCCATTGTCATACGTACCAAATCCGGTCCGAACAACGTTGCTTCACCCACCTCATCCCAGCATACTGGAGAACAACATTTGTGTCCATACAACGCCCCGAATGGAGCTATGTCAATACTTGCTTGATAACTATTTTTGTAGGAAAACTCCACCAATGGCAAGAAATTGTCCCAACTTACTTCGAATTCAAGGACACAGAGTCATAATTCAAGAGTTTGAATAGTCCTCTCTGTCTGCCCATCCTTTTGAGGATGATATGCTGAACTAAATCATAAATTTGTGCTCATATCTTTTTGCAAACTAACCCAAAATCGTGATGTGAATCTTAGGTCTCAATCAGAAACTATAGATACTGGCATACCATGAAGTCTTATAATCTTATTTATATAAATATAAGTGAGATGTTCAAGTGCATAAGTTTCTCGTATAGGTAAGAAATGAGCAGACTCGGTCAATCTATCAACAATAACCGAAATTGCATATATGCCTTGAGAAACCTTGGCAAGACCAGTAACGAAATCTATTATAATGTGCTCCCACTTCCATTCTAGAATTTCAAGTGGTTGAAATGGACCGTTTGGCACTTGATGCTCCGCCTTAACTCATTGACAAGTTAGACACATTGAGATAAACTCTGCTATCTCTCTCTTCATATTGGTCCACCAAAATGTATGTCGAAGATCACGATACATTTTGGTACTCGCGGGATGGATTGCAAATGGTGTGTTGTGTGCCTCCATCATGATTTTATACTTTAAATCAGGGTCATTAGGAACACAAAGTCTGGAGTTGACTTGAAGTATTCTTTCTTCATCGATTCTTGCTTCCGGGATAGCCCCTTCTTGTACTTTCTTCCTCATACGCATCAGCTCCAGGTCTAAAACTTGAAAAACTTTAAATTTATAGATTAGAGTTAGGTTCTACTCGTATATTTGCCATCATCATGTGGGTCTTTAGTGTTTTTAACTGTATCTCTATCCTTTGTAAGTTATACAAAATGGGCCTTTGCGTTGACAATATCTCACTCGTACCCACATATAATTTTCTACTCAATGCGTCAGCTACTACGTTCACTTTTCCAGATTGTATTGAATGGTATGATCGTAATCTTTCAACAGCTCAAGCCAACGTCGTTGCCGCAAGTTGAGTTCCTTTTGGGTGAAAAAATATTTGAGTCTTTTATGATCCGTATAGATCTCCACTTTCTCCCCATACAAGTAATGCCTCCAGATTTTAAGCGCGAAAATGACATCTGTCATATCTAGATCATGAGTAGGATAATTCCTCTCATATTCTTTTAGTTGTCGTGAGGCATAGGCTATGACTTTCCTATGTTGTTTGAGAACACATCCTAAACCTTTTCCTGAAGCATCACTATATATGACAAATCAACGCATCATGCGACTTTTACCCATGCATCTTTCATTCTCAATCGTTCTGTTGTTTCTTCTTTCAGCAGATCATTGACATTTGAATTCTCAGATTCCAGCTTTATCATCTTATACTCTGCCAAAGAGTGCTTCTGTTCAAGCATCACGTATCGGGTAACACATGTAAGACCCCAACTTAATATAAATGAAATTGAATTTCCTATATTTATTATTTTGAAATAGTAAGGGTTTATTTAATTAATGTGGTTAGTGTTGATTGATTTCACAATCAATGAATACGTGCAAGTATACACGGTCAACAAGTAATAAAGTAAAAGTAAAGTATCGTTCCCATTAGGAATTATTTAATAAAAATTACCAATTACTAACTCTTAACCAAATCAATTCTATTTAAACAATCGCAAATAGTGATTTCTAGATTTAAGAAAACTAAATTAAATAATTAAAAGAGATTAGTCTAAAAGAAAGCAAATAAACAAAACTAAGATTTAATTAAATTTAGGTAAATAAGGATTAAGACTCCAATATCCCCAATTGTGAATTATAAATTAATTATTCAACTATTCCAATTATTATGTCTATTGAATTGTTAACAGGAATTCTCAAATGCCAAAAGCCCTCTCTCGAGTGATTAATTGCCTTCTATTTAACACAGATTAATTTTGCTATATCTCTATGCAAAACAATTGAATTAAAATCGCTACAATCTCAATTCCTTAGGTGTTACATGCAGCAAATAGATATTCTCATTCTATTCACAAACCTAATTATTCACTGTGCAAATAACTAAGTCACATGTCACCATGCCCAGTTCTAACCCTAAAATTCCTCTCTCAATTCCTTCTAGAGTAACAAGGTAATTATTGATCAGATAATTAATTAATAAGCTCAAAGCAAGATGAACAATTCACTTCAACATAAATAATTGGAATAAATCAAATAATCAATTCATAATCATAAAAAGTTCAATTAAAATCTTAATGAAAGAGTTAGTTCATAATTAATGAATTAAATTCAAGAATCCACAATTGGATAGACATTAAAAGTTAAAAGTATGATGAGAGAAGAGAATAGAATCTGTTATCAGCAAATCTGATGCTCCCTTCTTGCTCTTGCTCTTGATCTTCAGTGTTCTTCAATTTGCTTCAATCTTCAATGGCTAATTAAGAACTAGGGTTATGTTCTAATCTAATGGAGTATATCTCTAGTCTAATCTATGTAATCTCCACTTCTTTTATGCCTTACATCATGTATTTATACGTTACAAGTCCAATTTTTAGTTTTGGAACAAACTCAATCCAATTTGGAGTTAAAAAGGTATCAAAATTTGCCCAAAACGCGTCCAGGCCATCACCAAGCCCTTCCCCAGCGCCCCAGCGCTAGGCACGATGCTGAGAATCTACTTCCTAGCGCCTCGGCGCTGCAATTAAGCCTAAAATGGGCGCCCGACGCTATCACTTTTTCTGACATTTTCTGCTCCGATATCCTTTGGAAAAATGGTCATAACTTCTTCGTCCGAACTCTGATTTCGATGATTCAAGATGTTGCGGAAAGAGGAGAAGTAGATCTACAACTTTGATTCTTTGAGTGTTTCGCAATAAGGTTTGTAACAATACTCAAATTGGCTCTGAAGTGACTGCTTTGTAAATTGCAAGCCGAAAAGGCAAATATAGCAATCCCGAACGTCGATCCATGTAAATTTATGTCCTAATTCCTACAAAACATCATAAAAAATGCTTGAATAGACATAAACACTTAAACACTAATCTAAAAGACTTGAAAACAACAATAAATTAAGTCTGAATGCATCAGCTAAATGAATGCATCTGTATAATCTACTTCCTAATATACCTATGAACCGAGTAATAAATCAGTATGATAAATAGAAGCAGGCCTCAAAGATACCATTGGTACTCAAACAATATATCCAATCAATTCAAAATCCATAATTCTAACCAATTAGTCAATCCAAACCTGTCATCACCCATGTTGTGTGTGTGTGCTTGTTAACAATTCTAACCAACCACAGTTCAAGATAATCACATAACAAACTTCTTATAAGGAAAATTTCAGTTCCAATTCAATTACTTTTGTGAACATGACAACTCCGGTTAAAACTAAGTAATTACCACATCTAAGGGTAAATATAGGATTTATTTTTACTTTTATTCAACCACAAGGGCATTTTTGCTCTTTCTCGTGTTTTTTTTTCATGGTTGTGCAATGTCTCATTCGATTAGGCTAACAGTGTCACCCCTTAGCGAGCTTTCAACCAACGACTCCCAGACCATATAAGACCTTAGGGCGCTAGGTGTTAAGACACCCCTTCGGGCGTACTTGCTCAAGTAACAAAGACCCCGAAACAAAACTAACCACAGTTTTTATCTTTTTTTTTCATCATCTCTTTTCTTTTTTTTTCTTTTTTCTGGATTTTCTATTTTTTTTTCTCTTCATCAATTTTTTTTAGTATATATATCCCATGGATTGCTCTTCATCAATTTTTTTTAGTATATATATCCCATAGATTCCCCCAAACTCAAGCTTTTACGTCATTCCAACCTTTACCGCCAGTTCACTAATTTCTTTAAGTTTTAACAAAGATTTTCCCTCAGAAGAAAATTATGAAACCTTTGAACCAAGTGGATTAAAACAGTTAAACTTTAAGTGCTAAACGGTTACATAAGTTTCAGATAGACTCAGATTATCATTATGATTAAAATTAGAACTCATATTCAATTATCAACACTGTTAAAGTTAACATGCAAAACCAATCTTATCGTAGGCTGAGCTAAGACCACACCAACCTATCACACAGATTCATGCAAAAATAAGAAAAAAAATGCAATTATATTTCATGAACACATATATGAAGATGCAAAAAAAAACCATGTATTATATGCAACCTAAAAAAACATAATGCTAACACATAAAAAAAATTAAACTACTATGCAGATAACTAACTATATGCAGTACGACACTAAAATGCCCCCAAACTTAAACTAGACATTGTCCTCAATGACTGAAATAGAAAAAATTAAAGAAGAGGACTTCCCTGAAAATATAGCAATCTTCCTCCTTGCTCGCTAAGTTTGGAGAATAGGCTAAGCACATGGAACAAATTAGGCACCACACTAGAATTTGACTTGAATAACCTATAAAACCATGATAGAAGCAATTTTATTAAATCCTAAATAAATGCAAATTCAAAACTACTAATATAAAACTTAATAAAAACTAAAAATAAAAATTAAACTTGGGTTGCCTCCCAATAAGCGCTTGTTTTATAGTCTCACCTTGACTTCTTCAATTCTCTATCCAATTCCCCTACGAAAATTGAGGAACCCTCCATCCATCAAAAGCAATGTCTCTTTTGGGAGGTTCCCATTAGCAAAAACCCTTGAATTGAAGTCACCTAGCATGCTCTTTGTAGATAGGATCCCCATTAAGAACGGCAAACCACTAGGTGTTTCCTCCATTATGTCGATGATCATATTAGGGCATTGAAGCTTAATAAACATAATGGAATCTTCATTTATCTTCTCCTTTTCATCCCACCATGACTCCACAACTATACTAGCTCTTACGTTACCAAGAGCTTTGCCGACGACATGACTTCCAATTGGGCATGATTTTACAAAACTGTCCGAATTCTTAAACTTTGGTGGAGGAGGCACATGGGATACTAATGAAATTGGCTCATCTTCGTTGGTACTCAAAGTTAGATCATTGCTGATCTCTTTTTCTTGGTCCCCAAGTCTTTCCTCTCTTTCAACATCTATATCATTTGGCACATCCGGTTGCAGATTTGGTTCGGGCTCACCATCAGTCTCAGAATTCATGTCATAGAGCCAAGTGTATTGAGGACGATTGTTCAACACATGTGCTATCAGCCCCAATTAATTTTCCAGATTCTTGATCGATGCATTCTGACTTTGTATACTCAGTTCCATTTGATTAAGTTTCTTTTCATGTTCCTCGTGTTTCTTTTCAGAAGCTTTAATAACTTTTTCCAAGGCTTCCTCCCAATTTGAATGTTCTTCCTGTTGTAGTGGAGATGGACACGAGAAATCCGGTGGGTATATTGGACTTGGAGCATAAAATTAACCTTGATTGATACTCCATTAAAAATTCGGGTGATACTCCCAATCCTGATGATAGTTGTTGGGATAAACATAATTATTGGGGTAATAACCACCATACTGTACCGGCTTGAAACTGATGGCGCATTGATGACTCATATGATTTCCAGCACAATAATCACAAGTAACCGCCACACTGTGATGACGTTGAGCTTCAAAAGCTTCAAACATCCTCGAAAGTGTCTCCATCTGTGCTGATAATGCAGAAAGTTTCTCGAGTCTGTCAATCTCCGCTCCCCTTGGTTGACTCATGTTCGTGTATGGCCATTGATACGCAAAGTCATCCATGGTACCTAAAAAGACATAAATATAGGAAGAGAATGAAAAAAAATTAAAAATAAAAATATTTAAATTAAGACTAATTTGATTGAAATTAATATTGGTAAATAATTATTAAATTAATTCCCTGGCAACGGCGCCAAAAACTTGTTGATTGATTTCGCAATCAATGAATATGTGCAAGTATACACGGTCAACAAGTAAAAAAGTGAAAGTAGAGTATCGTTCCCACGAGGAATTATTTAATAAAAATTACCAATTACTAACTCTTAACCAAATCAATTCTATTTAAACAATTGCAAATAGTGATTTCTAGATTTAAGAAAACTAAATTAAACAATTAAAAGAGATTAGTCTAAAAGAAAGCAAATAAACAAAACTAAGGTTTGATTAAATTTAGGTAAATAAGGATTATGACTCCAATATCCCCAATTATGAATTATAAATCAATTATTCAACTATTCCATTTATTATGTCTACTGGATTGTTAACAGGAATTCTCAAATGCCAAAAGCCCTCTCTCGAGTGATCAATTGCCTTCTATTTAACACAGATTAATTTTGTTATATCTCTATGCAAAACAATTGAATTAAACTCGCTACAATCCCAATTCCTTATGTGTTACATGCGACAAATAGATATTCTCATTCTATTCACAAACCTAATTATTCACTGTGCAAATAACTAAGTCACATGTCACCATGCCCAGTTTTAACCCTAGAATTCGTCTCTCAATTCCTTCTAGAGTAACAAGGTAATTATTGATCAGATAATTAATCAATAAGCTCAAAGCAAGATAAACAATTCACTTCAACATAAATAATTGGAATAAATCAAATAATCAATTCATAATCATAAAAAGTTCAATTGAAATCTTAATGAAAGAGTTAGTTCATAATTAATGAATTAAAATCAAGAATCCACAATTGAATAGACATTAAAAGATAAAAGTATGATGAGAGAAGAGAATAGAATCTGTTGTCAGCAAATCTGATGCTCCCCTCTTGCTCTTGCTCTTGATCTTCAGTGTTTTTCAATTTACTTCAATCTTCAATGACTGATTAAGAACTAGGGTTATGTTCTAATATAATGGAGTGTATCTCTAGTCTAATCTATGTAATCTTCCCTTATTTTATGCCTTACATCATGTATTTATAGGTTACAAGTCCAATTTTTAGTTTTGGAACAAACCCAATCCAATTTAGAGTCAAAAAGGTGTCAAAATTCGCCCAAAACACGTCCTGGCCATCACTAAGCCCTTCCCCATCGCCCCAGCGCTGGGCACGATGCTGAGAATCTGCTCCCTAGTGCCCCAACGCTACAATTAAGCCTAAAATGGGCGCCCCGATGCTACCACTTTTTCTGACATTTTCTGCTCCGACGTCCTTTGGAAAAATGGCCATAACTTCTTCATCCAAACTCTGATTTTGATGATTCAAGATATTCCGAAAAGGGAGAAGTAGATCTACAACTTTCATTCTTTGAGGTTTTCGAAATAAGGTCTGTAGAAATACTCAAATTGGCTCGGAAGTGATTGTTGTGTAAATTGCAAGCTGAAAACGCGAATCAAGCCACCCCGAACGTCGATCCATGTAACTTTTGTCCCAATACCTACAAAATAATATAAAACATGCTTGAATAGACATAAACACTTAAAAACTAATCTAAAAGACTTGAGAACAACAATAAATTAAGCCCGAATGTATCCAATTCATGTGTATAAAACCCACTCATCAGTTAGTTATGGGTAAAATGCGTAAATATTTCAAATAAGCAAGTGGTTATAAAATATTCATTGTTGTCGGGGAATATTCATTTGGTCGGGGAATATTCTTACTGTCGGGGAATATTCGTATGACGGCGCAGCCTTGTGTGGGCCCCATAACGAAAAGTAATTGGATGAAGAAAACGACAAGTATAAGTTGTTTATAAATAACGGTGTAGTTGTTACCATTAATACTATTGGAATACCTGGTGGTTAAAATATAGTAGCACACGGTATTGCACCAATTATATATTCTTACGTAAGAAGACACTACTCAATAATTGATACAGTAATTATTGTTCAATATTTTATTTTATTGATTCAATAATTGCTACGTTGATATTCTATATTATTATTGTTTCAATAATTGTCACTACACAGTATTTTCCATTATTAGATCAATAATTCATATTATTTGAATAATATTATTAGATAGCATTATTGGCAATGTCTAGAAAGTTCCGTCTAAGAAGAGGTTTGGTCAGCTAATTGCGCGTCTGTAAGGAGAAATCCTTATTTAAAAGCCCCCTCTTTCCTAAGAACGACCTGATTGTCAGTATTGTGATTCTGTAATATTATTTATGAATAATTAATTATTGATTTATATGATAAGAAAAATATTCATTTTTTGTGGATATAGATGGAGAAAATTTTTAATGTTACAACTGTTGAAAATTGATATTTTATCTTTTCTGATAAAATAATTCATTTAATTATATTAGTATATTTTAATAATATAATAATTGTGATATTTTTATAATGAATGTGGGATATATGAATAAATAAGGAGGAAGAATATTTTAGTTACAAAAATATTTAAAACATGTTTTTCATGTTTGTGGACCCCATTTCTTGACTAATATTTGATTATAGCCTGTAAAATCGTCTGTGTGTGGATTTCGGTCAATTTATATTGGGAATTTAGAAAAACAAAAAATTACAAAGTTGTAGAGAATTGAATTTCTTATGGAATGGACATAATATTTAAAATTTTCTGATAAAAGGTCTATTTATTATGAATTATTGTAATTTTGGAATAATTAATTTTTTTGGAGTTTTAAATGATTTATTTGAGAAAAACGTTTATGTGGTTTTTGTTGAGGTGTGGATTGTTTGGAGTAAGTTGGTGTGCGTAGGAAGTTTAAGAAAAATAAATTATTATTTTATTAAATTTTCTGCTTTGGTGTTCTAAGCATTTTCCTATAAATAGGGTGCTTTGGTTATAATTGAAAATCACACCAGAAACTAAAGTTTTCTCTCTTTATAATATCGAGCGTATTTTTGTGAGTATTTTGATACTTTGAGTGTTGCTATACAGTGCAAGTTCCTTCAGGACTATATCTAGTATTCCAGTCAGAAGTACTGTCTTTTCGAGGTCAGGTATATTATTTTTTTTAAATGATATTATTTCTCTCAATATCATTATGCTGGATATTGGTAAGATTTTTCTTGTGAAATTTTTGTCTTTTTATGTCAGGATTACTATTCACGTATACGCTACTATTCACGTATATGACACTATTCACAGAAAAATTAAAATTTTCTTTTCTTCACTTAAGTTGTTTATTATGATTACTAGCTTTAATTGTATCCATGTTTTGAACTTCATTCTTGAATTTTTCTCCACAATGGATTATTATGGAGTACTTTTGAACATGGATAAACCAAAGTACGAATTCCAAATATTTACTCTTTTGTTTCACTGGATTCGTTTTCTTTAAAATATTTTTCATCATCCTCAGTCCTAAATGATGATATTACTCAATATCATTGGCTTGTAGTGCAAATATAAAAGATTTTTTGATGAATATCTTTGGCCCGTAGAGCAAAGATGTACAGGTGTTGAGATGAACATGACTAACTGATGAATATCTTTGGCCTGTAGTGCAAATATGAATATTTGATTCAAGATGTATATTGATTGATGTTACAGGGATAAAATATTGATGATGAACTTTTAAAATCATAGAAGATAGTAGATTTCATTCTCTACGTAACTCTTTTAATGAATTGTTATTTTCGCTGCGAATATTGATCTGAAACTTGTTATCTATTATATTCTATCATATTTTTCTCTGTTAAGGACTAACGATAATTTGTTCTATATTATCTTAGTCATAATATTAATTACTGGGCTAGTTGAGCTCACCATTTTCCTTTTTGTTCCATTTTTCTTCTCAGGAGGCCAGAATGTAGCGATTACTAGTCGAGGTGTGGAATGATGGTTCTAGAAGTTGTTTTAATAGTCCTCACTATTTTGAAAAGTAGTGTATCTATAATTGTAATGAGGACTTATTTGAGTGTGAATATTGTCTAGATGACAATATTTGTATTTAAACTCACAGTTTATGTGTTGTCGTATTTTACACGACAATTATATTAATAAAGTTGTAGTTTTTTCTGTACCATGTATTTGGCGACTCAGAATGAGTGTTGTATACCTATTTTGAGGGCGTCACAACACAAGCTTGAATTGTTGCATCCTTTTTCTCCACGACCACCTGCCGTTTTTCAGTCTGCTCTTCTAACTCATGAATACGATTTTGCAGTTCTACATTTTGATCATAAAGTTCTCCTAATAAATTCTCCTCAAATTCTTCTTCTTCCTCACTCTCAGCTGCTACCTCTACGACTAGCTCGGGTGAAACTATTAATTCTTCATTCACCACATGGATATCTCTAACTTCTTTTTTACCTGACATCCTACAATCAAGTTTAATAACTTAATTAGTACTTCTCGATAAAATCTTTGTTATAACAAAATATTATACTCTAATATTTATTCTTTAAATGAATCTCCTCGATTCATCACTTAAAACTCTATATGAGTGCATCTCTTGATTTTTAGATGTCATTTTTAAATACTGCCATAAAACAAAGGTTAATTGATATGCAATATATTATCCCTATACTCTAACCGACCAATTAAACAACAAATAAGCTTAGGTAAGTCAGACTAGCGAAGGAATTACATGTCTCTCCCCTCCTAGTTCTAGTCTCACATCTCAGCTAGGGATCATATCTCTAAGCTCTGACACCAACTGTGACGCCCCCAAAATAGGTATATATCATCTATCTTGGGTCGCCAAATACATGGTACTGAATACAAATACAAACTTCTTTTATTCAATACGACAATAGCGTAGCTGAGAGTTTTTACACGAATATTGTCTCATAGACAATATCAAAACTCAAATTCAATCCTCATTACATTTATTATCACACTAAATAATGAGGACTGCTAAAACAACCATCTCGGACCATCACTCTGTTCCCCGACTAGTCCCGGCTACGTTCTCATTTCCTGAAAAGAACAACGAAAGCAAAAGGGTGAGCTCAACTAGCCCAATAAAAATATTATGACTAAGATAATGCAGAATAAATTATCGTTAGCCTTCAACAGTGTTAAACTAATAAACAAGAAGTTTAAGTGCAGTGGAACAAACAATCCATTAGAAGAGTTAAGTAGGGCATAATATCTACTATCTTCTATGATTTAAAAATTTTGTCATCAATTTTATCGCTGAGACTTATCTTAATAATAAACCACATCATCGAATCATCCTTGCACTAAAGGCCAAGGATATTCGTGTTTTCACCAATGGTTATGATCATACCAACAACTGTTCATCAATGTACGACATGCCAATGAGGACTTTTATCATTTGTAACATTACAGTTCAGGATTATACCGAATGATCCCTGGTCATAATCATATCAATCAACAGTAAATCTATGCACGTAAGCTATAGATGACTTTCATCACAATATAAACATGAGGATGGTGACAATGATATAAGAATTCAATTAAAAGAAAGAAAAGGATAAATTTTTAAAGATTTATAATTTAATTTATCCAGAATTCAATAATGATCAAATTGCCAATATGATACTGCTTTGTGGAGTAAAATTAAAGAATAATATTGTATCAAAAATGATTTGGATCGAAAAGAAATCAATTTTTTGTCATGAATAGTACTCCGGGTGAATAGTACCCCATAAATAGTACTTCAGGAATAGTACCCCGTGAATAGTACTCGTGAATAGTACTTTATGAATAGTACATGTTAATAGTACTTTGTGAATAGTACCGTATAAATGAATAGTACTCATGGACAGTACTCCGGCATGAAAAGCTTAAAATTTAACAAGAATGTGCAGAAAATATCCTTGTGAAACGATACTAGATGAAGCACAAATTTCAAGGATATTCTAATAATTTCATGGAGTATAGAAGCAATACTTTAACAAAATAAGGGTATAGTCAGGAATACGAGACAAAATAATATTATTCACATACTACAGAGTATGGAAGAAAATATTATTTCTTATGAATACTGAACAAAAATAATATCCCTTAGCTTAGAAGAAGACTGGATACTGGAATAGGGAATTATCATAATACTCTTCTTCTTTCTCACTATAGCTTCTCTCTCTAAAATTGCTCTTGTGAGTCTTAGTGACTTGGTGAGAATGAAAGAAGAATGACCTTTTATTTATAAGAGAATATAATTTCGATAATTGCATGTTTTGGGGCTCAAAATATTACAGTATAATACCTTCATCTTTTCCTTCATTTTTAATTTAGTCCTGCAAGTATTATTAAACTTGCACCACCTCCCCTAATAGTACATGCTTGTGAATCAATAGTTCTTTACCTCTATTTTTAATTTAGTCATGCAAGTATTATCAATCTTGCACCACCTCCCCTAATAGTACGTGCATATGAATCAATAGTACCCCATGAATAATGATCAAATTGCCAACATGATATTGATTTGTGGAGTAAAATTAAATAATGATATTGTATCAAAAATTATTTGGACCGAAAAGAAATCAAGTTTTTTTCATGAATAGTAACTGGGTGAATAGTACCCCATGAATAGTACTTCGGGAATAGTACCTTGTGAATAGTACTTTGTGAATAGTACTTGTGAATAGTACTTTATGAATAGTACCCATGAATAGTACTTTGTGAATAGTACTATATAAATGAATAGTATCCATAGACAATACTCCGACAAGAAAAGCTTAAAATTTAACAAAAATGTACAGAAAATATCCTTGTGAAACGATACTAGATAAAATGAAAATTTCAAGGATATTCTACTAATTTCACAGAGTATAGAAGCAATACTTTAACAAAATAAGGGTATAATCAAGAATACGAGACAAAATAATATTACTCATGTAGACACTCGAAATTTTCTACACACCTGTTACTAACATCGCAGGAGGGCAGATTCGACTTTCGGAGATAACCCTGGAAGACAGCTCACATCCATTCTAAATACTACCGGAAGTTCAGTCTCAACCCCGAAACACACACCGAGAGTATCATTTCCAACCCTGGAACACACACTGGAATTATCATTTCCAACCTCGGAGATAACCTTGAGTTTCATCCTTGGAGATAACCCCAAGGAATGTTGTTACAGTTTCAGCGATAACTTCGGAAATACTTGTTTCATATGCAATCAGCTTCAATCTCAAACCTCCTGTCAAGGCACTCATACCTCAGACCCGAAGCTAACACCGGGCGGACAGGCACCCTCACGGATGACATTGCGACACTCAAACACTTGAAGAAGTCCAATCTCAGATATAACGTTCACCTTAAGCAACGTCTGCTTTCAACTCAAATGGGCGATAACCCCAATGAGGAGTCAAACGTCATCTTGCTACCTCAACATCTACGCACCGTCTCAACACTTCATATACATATACATACATACAACAATGTCCTTTAAGAACCAAAGAGTTCCAATCCCGAGTGACTATTACACGTGCCAGCACACCAGATAGAATTTAAAGCTTGAAGATCATGTGCATGGTCCCCTCTCCCTGACTTCTTACAACCTCTAATCCTATGTCATTGCGTAACTCTCAACACAAGCAGTCCGGAGAAGGTCTTATATACCTCGTTCGAATGCTCGAATTGAAGTTCTACAAGTTCAACCGGACATCATAGTGCACGAGTGCACGGACTTCGAGAAGACAGGACCCACAGAGCCCGAGGCACCCCAGGTAGCCACAGGTACACTTGCGGCTGCCGCAGGTAAACTTGTGGCTATTACAGGTACACCTGTGGCTTCCCCCCCCCCCCTCTATAAATAGAGGGCTTGGGGTAGCCATTTCAAAAAGAAAAAAGGCAAGGAAGCCCTGTCTAATTTGCTTTGTATACACCTCATATTGAGTGCTTGCTCTTTTTAAACACCTGTTAGCTCACATATAGCTATACATTTACCAGGGGGAGCTGAGTTTTTATCCATTTAGAGTCATAGAAGCCTGCATTAACAGCCCACTATAAGCCTTCTCATACACTATAAAGCCTTTCTCTTCATCTGTGCACACACTATTCTACACATTAAGAATCATTTTGTGTGCGTATGCCCGAACTTCGGTCCGTGGTTTTCATATATGTCTATATATATACTTATCTATGTATATATTTTATATATGGACTAACATTATCGAGTTATGCCTCGATTGAGCCTAGACTTATGTCTGGAACGTTTAACTTCTTATATATATATATATATATATATATATATATATATAGATTTTTGTCAGGCCTGGAGTTTACTTCGTGGCCTTTTACTACTTTATTTACATTCAGTCCCACCTGGAGTTTACTTCGTGACAGTTGATCGCATTTATTACTTTATTTACATTTCTGATCCCCCATGGAGTCACTTCGTGGTGGTTGATCATGCACACACACACACGCACATATATATAACTACTTACTGCTTTTCATACAAACTACGGTATCATGTGAGCTTAGGAATCATGTGATCACAGATTCAGTCCACTGAATCTAGATTCGGTTCCCATGATGGACCTTTTTCAGCTGTAAGCAGCTTGTACATTATTTACAGTGTACGAATATCCTTAGATGGCTATCATGCCCATGAGGAGTTCGGCACTGTTGTATATTATTTTCTCGAAGATGCCTCGCATCTCAAAAATAAAAGCAAACAAGCCGAACATTTAACAATAAAATGAAAGTATAAAAAGGTCTTTATTCCTATTGAGCACAGGGTTTGAAAAACCTCTTTTATAAAAATTCATTGCTATATCTTGCTAAAACTAAATTTTTCAATAAATTCAAACCTTGTGTATATACGTGCGAATAAGGCCTCACACTACTTTCAAATAATTGCATATTGATCCACACACACACACATTCATATAACAGTTTCTTTGGAAAGTGGCGGTCAACGTGGTAACATGGATGTCGGGGGGTGCCTAACACCTTCCCTCCGCATAATGAAGCCCCCAGACCCAAAATGAATCTTGGTTTCACAGACCCATTTAGCAGTGTCAAACCACTAGGTCAATGTGCAAACCTTTTCGGTTGCATTGGTGCAACCAGTTAAAAACACCAACTAACGACTCTTAACTGTCCATCGTCGACATTAAACATGTCAGACCTTTTTCACTTGTTTTTTTAAAAAAATCTCACATAACAATGAGAACACCAAAGAAAAAGTAACGAAAAAGGACCGACGTCGATAGGTGACGACTCTGTTAGGGACACCAGTAAGAGGGCTTAAGCCGCTATTGCAAGCTTTTCAAAACTATTATATGCTTGTGTGAATTTTGCATTTATATTTATATTTATGCTTATGTGAGACACGTTATATGTGAATGTATGTTGTGTGGTTCCTCCACCAGGAGACTATCCTATCGGTGTTTGATTACAGGACTCGTAGGGAGACTAATTCCAACGAGGCTCAGGAAAGGCACCACCCAGATTCGCTCCAGTTGAAAGACCGGATTAACTTCTCATCAAGTAGATTACGTTAATCTGGGGACCTTCATGCCAAAAAGCCACGAGAGTAACCCTGAGATAGGTTAGCCTCTGATAAACCAAACGCGGAGGAATGTCTCTTCATGCTTTCTATTTTCAATTACTTGTAAAAGCATTTACTTGTAATTTTATTCCATGTTCATCCATATATAATGGAAAATATAAAGAATATCTGTGCATACATGACATGTTATCAATTAACACCCGTTTTTGCATGACAATATTCCTAAAATGAACACATTATGATAACATTTACATTATCCCTAAGACTAAAAGTCTTTTGTAGGGAAATCATTGGACATGTTACCCACTTAAAATCTAAACAGACCACGAGCCTACAGCCGATCATGTCTTCTTCTGACTAGTCTAATCCTGTTTCTCAAGAAGAATTTGATGGATTGATTAAACAAATTACAGATTTGGCTGTTCTACTTAAAGAACTGCATCAGTCTACTTAGGGTACGAAGATACCTACACATACAGAATCCTCTGCACAAGGAGGATCTCAAGGTTTGGAAAAAACAATTCCAGAACCTCAGTTTGATATAACCAACAAAGACCTTGAAAGCACCAATCTCAAAGAGATCCAGACACCGATGATATCAGGAAGAAGGTCCTCCAAATGGAGGAAACTATCCGTGTTCTCAAAGGTATTGGAACACATGGAAGTGTTTCATATACTGACCTTTGCATATTTCCTGGTGTTCATTATCCAGAGAAATTCAAAACCCCTAATTTTGAAAAATACAACAAATTAGGGGATCCTTATACACATTTGAAAGTGTTCATTGGAGAACTTGGATCTTATGAAGAAAATGAGAAGCTCAGAATGCAGCTGTTCCAAAAAAGTCTGACTAGAGAAGCCCGTTCATGTTATACCATACTAGGCAACTCAAAGATCCATAGCTGGAAAGAGCTAGCTCACGCCTTCCTAACTCAATACAGTTTTTAATCTCAGATGGCTCCTGACCAGTACCAGATTACTAAGGTCAAGAAATAGTCTAATGAGTCTTTCAGAGAGTATACTCTCAAAGCTGGAGGCGCCTGGCTGCTCAAGTTATTCCTTCCATGACGGAATCAGAAATGGTCATAACTTTCATAGACATACAGGAAGCTCCTTTCTATGAGAGATTTTTAGCTGGTATTGGCAGACCATTCTCTGAAATGATCAAACACGGAGAGATGGGTGAAATGGGATTGAAGTCCAGTAAGATTCAAGATATAGCCGCTCTTAAAGTAGTTGTTGAGCACACAGTCCGGATCTTATAGAAACAACCCACGGAGGGTCCATTAAAAGAAAGAGGAGGATGTTTCCTTGATACTACAAGGTCAGAAAGGCAGTCAGAGCATGCCTATATAGAGGAGAAATTACTCCCCTTTCTAAGCACAGTCTCCAAACCCTCCATTGCCTAAAAGTGGAGAAGTAAAGTGCCCTCGAACGTTCACACCCTTAGGGGACTCGGTCGAGAATATTCTTGTTCTTCTAACTACTCAGAAGAAAATCACATGTCTTCTTCCACCATCCAACCCTAATGGGAAGGGTTTTGATGCTACTCGAAAGTGTGCTTATCATGCGCACCTGGACATGATACTTAAAATTATTGGGCATTAAAACATAAGATCCAAGATTTAATAGACAATGGGGAGATTGTGGTCACCAAACCAGATCAACCTCATGTGCAAGATAACCCTCTTCCTCAACACAAAGAATAAGAGGTCAACATGATCAGTTGGAGCGCTAGATAGAATTCCAGTTTTAATGGAGAATCATCCCAGACCATCAAAGACGGAGTTGACAGATGGGATTATGCAAAGTTCTAATTTGCTATGGAACAAAAAATGAAAGCTCTTTGCAAGCAAATTGAGCAATTGGCAGAACTGGTGACCCATCAGCATCAAGTCACGCGCCAATAAATCAGCCAGGAGCATGCTTATGTCCTGCCTTTTGTTATGAATGATCAACCCTCACCTTCAGAAAGTGAAGCTTTGGAGGATAAGGTTTCAAACAGAGCAAATGCTAAAGCCCGTCGGGATTTCGCCAATCAGAGGGAATTTACCTATCTTGGCCAATCTATGGAGGAAATATTTCAAATGCTGATTAATAAAGGAAGAATTACCTCCCTTCCGCCTCCAATCAATCCCCGTTCAAGACGATTCATGTAAGACTCCAACTTATTATTAAATAAAATTGATTTTCCTCTATTCATTATCTTGAAATAATAAGGAATTAATTTGATATAATATTTTGGTTATGGGTGAAATGTGCAAATTTTATAAAATAAGTAAGTGGTTATAAAATATTCATTTTATTGGAGAATATTCGTTCGGTCGTAGAATATTCGTGTTGTCGGGGAATATTCGTACGACAGTGCAACCATTTGTGGGCCCCATAACAGAATAACTGTCGGATGGAGAAAACGACAAGTTTGAGTTTTTATAAATAACGGCGTAATTGTTACCATTAACACTATTGGATTACCTGATGGTTAAAATATAGTAATACGCGTGGTTGCACAGTAGCACACAATATTGCACAGTATTTCTGAATTATCGATTCTTACGTAAGAAGGCACTACTCAATAACTGTTACAGTATTTACTGTTCAATGTTTTATTTTATTGTTTCAATAATTGCTGCGTTGATATTTTATATTATTGTTGTTTCAATAATTGTCACGGCACAATATTTCCCATTATCAGATCAATAATTCATATTATTTGAATAATATTATTAGATAACATTATTGGCAATGTCTAGAAAGTTCTGTCAAGGAGAGGTTTGGTCACCTAATTACGCGCCAGTAAGAACAAATCATTATCGAAAAGCCCCCTCTTTCCTGGGAACGGCCTGGTTGTCATTATTGTTATTCTGTAATATTATTTGTGAATAATTATTATTGATGTATATGATAAGGAAATATTTATTTTTTGTGAATATAAATGATGAATATATTTTATGTGGTTATAAATAAAGGAATTAAAGTTGAGGTGTTTTATCAGTATTTTGTCAGAATGGAGGTATTAAATAATCAAATCGGTGTTTTTAAAGCTCTATTGTGTGAGTTATAATTTTATTCCGACCGTTGGATCGTTGTGATTTTTGGATATGTTATACATATATAATTTGAGTATATGTCCACAAATTTTGAACCGTTAAAAATTAACGTATGATTTGTTATGAATTTTAAGAGGTGTAGAAAATCGTCCGTTTGTGGAATTCGGATATTTTCTGTTTGAAATTTGGAAAACAATTTCTTCTACAAAGTTGTAGAGAATTTGATTTCCTATGGAATGGACATAAAATTCATATTTTCTGATAAAAGGGCTATTTATTATGAACTATTAAAAATTCTTATTATTGTTTAAATGATAAAACATTTTGGAAAATTCTAGAATTGGTGGGCCCCACTTTTGGTTGGTGAGAAATGTGCTCAAATTTTATTTCAAATGTGGTGGGTGGCAATAGTAGCAGGTAAAGCCATCAGGTAACAGGTCATGTCTGTTTCGGCGTGCTAGCATTTTCCTATAAATAGGTGTTTTGGTTAGAATTGAAAATCATACCAGAAACATAAGCTTTCTCTCTCTATATTATCAAGCGTATTTTATGAGTATTTAGATATTTTGAGAGTTGATATTCAGAACAAGTTTCATTCAGCATCATATCTGATATTCCATTCCGAAGTACTGTTTATTTGAGGTAAGGGATATTATTTTTTTTCTTAATGATGTTATTCTTTCAATATCATTATACTGAAATATTTATATAGATTTTATTGTGGAATTTCTACCTTTTTGTGTCGGGATTACTATTCACATATACGGCACTATTCACGAACATGGCATTATTCACTGAAAAAATGAAATTTTCTCTTTTTTCCAGATGTCTTTTATGCTTACTATCTTTGATTGTATCCATATTTTGATCTTTATTTTTGAATTCTACTTCACAGTTGGTTATTATTGAGTATTATTGAATTTGGAATAACTGAAATATAAATCCCTAATATTTGTCCTTCTGTCTCATTGGATTCGTTCTCTAAAATGTTTTTTATCATCCTAAGTCCTTAATGATGATACTTGATGAATATCGTCTGCCTGTAGTGCAAAGATGTATGATTACCTGATGAATATCTTTGGCCCGTAGTGCAAAGATGAAATGGTGTTGAGATGA
The DNA here is from genome assembly GCA_020205505.1 of Panax japonicus. Classification (NCBI taxonomy): domain Eukaryota; kingdom Viridiplantae; phylum Streptophyta; class Magnoliopsida; order Apiales; family Araliaceae; genus Panax; species Panax japonicus. Next base: position 17,838,299 of record CM035112.1, on the reverse strand, counting down.
ACATGACCAATTGGTGATACAAATGAATATCTTTGGCCCGTAGTGCGAAGATGAATATTTGATTCAAGATGTATATTGATTGATGTTACAGGGATAAAATATTGATGATGAACTTTTAAATTCATAGATGATAGTAGATTTCATTCTCTACTTAACTCTTCTAATGAATTTTTTTTTTCCGCTGCAGTTGTTGATCTAAAATTTGTTGTATATTATCTTAGTCATAATATTTTTTAGTGGACTAGTTGAGCTCACCCTTTTTCTTTTTGTTCAATTTTTCTTCTAAGGAGGTGAGAATTTGGCAGGGACTAGCCGGGGTATGGAGTGATGATTCAAGATAGTTGTTTTAGTTGTCCTCACTATTTTGTAAAATAGTTCATCAATAATTGTAATAAGGACTTTATTTGGGTGTGGATATTGTCTAGAAGATAATAATGTATTTAAACTCACAGCATGTGTTGTCGTATTTTATACGACAATTGTAAAAATAAAGTTGTAAGTTGTTCTCTGTACCATGTATTTGGCAACTCAGAATGGGTGATGTATACCTATTTTGGGGGCGTTACAGTTGGTATCAGAGCTTAGGGATATGGTCTCTAGCGGAGATCGGGGAATAGAACTATGAGGGGAGAGACGAGTAAATCCTTCGCTAGTGTGTCCTACCTAAGCTTATTTATTGGTCGGTCATAATATTGGTATATTATGTGATAGGTTAATTTTTTTAATTAACTCTAATTTTATGGCAGTTTTTAAGAATGGCAATTGAGAACATTAACAATGGAGTGTATGAGACTATGGAAACACCTTTATTCACCAATTAGGAGAACGTGCAACAGGAAGGCAATATTCTTCCAGAAAACAACACTAACGAGCAAACGATGAATGATGGGATGTTTAGAAACTTTTTGCAGTTCATGTAAAATTAGACGAGGGAGACTCGTGTACAAAATACGGGTGAAGATGATAGCAACGCGCAGTTTCTCACAGCCAAACAGTTCAACGAGTTTGGACCACCAGAATTCTTTGGAAAGCCGGATCCGATCAATGCAGAAACGTGGGTTAAGTAAATAACCAAGATATTTGATGTCTTGGGATGCACAGAGGAACAGAAGGTTCCATTCGCCACCGTTATGTTCCGTGGTGAGGCAGATTACTGGTGGTAATCTGTGAAGCGTACCCAGCCTGCTGCACTCAACCTATCTTGGGAAAGATTTCAGAAACTGTTCAATGACAATTACTTTCCTGAAAGTATTCATCATATGATGGAGGTAGAGTTTATTAGATTGGAACAGAATAACATGACGGTGTCCCAGTACGAGGCAAAGTTTGCGGAGTTATCCAGGTTTACACCTCATTTGGTAGAGAATGAGGAACGTATGACACGGATGTTTCTGAGAGGTCTAAAACCCGAGATTCGTCAATACCTTATCTCTCACAAATTTTCTCTAGGGGAGGAGAACGACCGCCAATTAGATGCTACAGATGCGGAGAGGAGGGACATATAAGTCCAAACTGTTTACAGCCTTCCAAGGTATGTTTTAGTTGTGGAAAAGATGGTCACATAGCTCAATTTTATCCTTTAGCAAAATCAAATCCAGTTGGGACGGTGGCACCAAAGGCGGATGCGGACAAAACAAAGTCGGCGGTTTCTAGAAGAGCGTTTGTTGTGACTGCCCAAAATGCGAGGAACCCAAACGAAGGTATCACGGGTTAGTTAATTATAAATTCTAGCGAAGTCTATACACTGTTAGATACCGGTTCTACCCATTCTTTTATTTCTCTTGCTTGTGCTCACCGTTTCAACTTGACTCCGGAGAAATTAGACTTTAACTTATCTGTGGAGACTCCGTTAGGAGAAACTTTTGTTACATCTACTGTTTATAAATCTTTTTTGATCCAAGTGGGTACAATCACATTACCTCTTGATCTTATCTCATTAAAGATACTTGCATTTGATGTGATTTTAGGGATTGATTGGTTAATTACTCATCATGCCAAAATTGATTGTTTACGTAAGGTTGTTAGTTTTCATAATCCTAACCAACCTGTTATGTGAATTCAAAGAAACCAAACCATTGAGGTCAAACACTTTTATATCAAGCCATAAAGTCATTCGTTTATTGAAAAATGGATGTCAAGCTTTCTTAGCCCATTTCATGGATTTAAACAAAAATACGTCAAATTTGAATGATATTTCTATTGATAGTGAATTTCCTAACATATTTTCTGAAGAATTTCCTGGCCTACCCCCAAGCGTGATATTGAATTTTGTATCGACTTTAAACCCGTTATAAAACCCATTTCTAAAATCTCATATCGAATGTCTCCTATTGAACTTCAGGAGTTAAAAACCCAAATACAAGAGTTGGTACCCGAGCCTCTATCTGGTGACTTCCTTTGTGGAATGTACCAAAGCCAGACCCTCCCTAAGGGGACGCCATATTCGTGTGGTGGTAAAATGATAGGTGTTATTGTGATGTGCTATCCAAGATTGGGATATGAATCACAGTTAAGAGCAACTAAAGTCGGTGAACAAAGTACGTAGCTTTCTGGGCTTAGCTGTTTATTATCGAAGATTCGTGAAAGGATTTTCTCGAATCGCTACTTCATTAACTTAGCTGACTCGGAAAGATACAAAATTAATATGGAGCGAGGAATGCGAGAAGATTTTCCAAGAGCTCAAGAGGCGGCTCATTTCGGCACCTGTTCTGACCCTACCATCCTGGAAAAGCGAACGTGGTAGCTGATGCGTTGAGTAGAAGATCATACGCGAGTACGAGTGCGATATTGTTGAACACAAAGACCTATTTTTAATAATTTACGAATGATAATGATAGAGTTAAAGACTCTAGAGACCCACGTTATGATGTTAAATATACGAGTAGAATCAACTTTAATTGATAAAGTTAAAATCGCTCAAGCTGCTACACTAGAGCTGATGAATATAAAGAAGAAGGTGCAAGAAGGCGTTATTCTAAAAGTAAGAGTCGATGAAGAGAAGAAAGCTCAAACCTTCAATTTATTTGAAATCCTCGATCGAGTAGGAACTGTGGCCTATAGACTCGCCTTAACGCTAAGTATGTCGCATATTCATAATATTTTTCACGTATCGATGTTACGTAAATATGTGGACGACCCAAACCATATTATTGTGTTAGAACCAGATGAGATAGTCTAAGATTTAACGTACGGGGAGGTACCTGTCAAGATCTTGGATAGGAAAGAGCATGTCCTACGAACAAAGGTTATACCACAATTATGATTTTGTGGAGGAACCATGCTATTGAAGAAATGACATGGGAGTTGGAATCAAAAATGAAAGCGATGTATCCTCACCTTTTTGAAACACAAGGTACGTACGTCAATTTCGAGGACGAAATTTCATAAGGAGAGGAGGTTGTAAGACTCCAACTTATTATTAAATAAAATTGAATTTCCTCTATTCATTATCTTGAAATAATGAGTTAATTTGATATAATATTTTGGTTATGGGTGAAATGTGCAAATTTTATAAAATAAGTAAATGATTATAAAATATTTATTTTATTGGGGAATATTCGTTTGGTCGTAAAATATTCTTGTTGTCGGGGAATATTCGTACGATAGCGCATCCATTTGTGGGCCCCATAACAGAATAACTGTCGAATGAATAAAATGATAAGTTTGAGTTTTTATAAATAACAGCATAATTGTTACCATTAACACTGTTGGATTACCTGGTGGTTAAAATACAGTAATACGCGTGATTGCATAGTAGCACACGGTATTGCACAGTATTTCTGAATTATTGATTCTTACGTAAGAAAGCACTACTCAATAACTGTTACAATAATTATTGTTCAATGTTTTATTTTATTGGTTCAATAATTGCTGCGTTGATATTTTATATTATTATTTTTTCAATAATTGTCACGACACAGTATTTCTCATTATCAGATCAATAATTCATATTATTTGAATAATATTATTAGATAGCATTATTGGCAATGTCTAGAAAGTTCTGTCAAGGAGAGGTTTGGTCACCTAATTACGCGCCAGTAAGGAAAAATCCTTATCGGAAAGACCCCTCTTTCCTGGGAACGGCCTGGTTGTCATTATTGTGATTCTGTAATATTATTTGTGAATAATTATTTATTGATTTATATGATAAAGAAATATATATTTTTGTGAATATAAATGATGGATATATTTTATGTGGTTATAAATGAAGGAATTAAAGTTGAGGTGTTTTATCAGTATTTTGTAAGAATGGTGGTATTAAATAATCAAATTGGTGTTCTTAAAGCTCTATTGTGTGAGTTATAATTTTAATCCGACCGTTGGATCGTTGTGATTTTTGGATATGTTATACATATATAAGTTGAGTATGTGTCCACAAATTTTGAATTGTTAACAATTAATGTATGATTTGTTATGAATTTTAAGTGGTTTTGAAAATCGTCCGTTTGTGGAATTCGGATATTTTCTGTTTTGAATTTGGAAAAAACATTCTTCTACAAAGTTGTAGAGAATTTGATTTCCTATGGAATGGACATAAAATTCATAATTTCTGATAAAATGGTTATTTATTATGAATTATTAAAGTTTCTGATTATTGTTTAAATGATAAAATATTTTGGAAAATTCAGGAATTGGTGGTCCCCACTTTTGGTTGGTGAGAAATGTGCTCAAATTTTATTTCAAATGTGACAACCCAAGAATTTGGGCAATTTATTAAAATCTTAAATGATTGATTTAAGGTCAAATATTAGATCTAGACAGAAAATAAGTGTATGCGTTTAATATTATTGGGATTAATTTTTGAGAATTTCAAAATTCAGTAAAAGAAATAGGTGAATTATTCAATATTAAGGATTTATGTGATTATGTCCTGTGCTTATGGTTAATGATGTGTTCAGAATGTGGTTAAGGGTCATGGGTTGATCAGATAATTTATATCTGTAACAAACCCTAAGTTTATATTAAGAACGACAACGTTCGGTTAGAAAATCCTAGCGTTTAACAAGAAACCCTAGAAGTCAGTTCTGGAAACCCTAGTTTCAGTTCCAGGAAATCCGAAACCCTATTACGGATATTGAAAACCCTAGATTGGGAATGCAATGTATATACAAGGTTAAACTTCATTAATTTTAATTAATTAGGGAAAACCCTAATGAATTACTGGAAATTCTAGTTGATTATTAGAAAACCCTAATACCAGATCTGAAAACCGTAATTTCAGATTCTGATAAAATGAAACCCTAATCTGGGAATATAACGGAGAATTTTAATGCTTTAGTGCTAATAATTAATTATTAATTAGGGTAATGGTTAATTAATTAGCAAACCCTAATTTCTAATTTTTGGAACCCTAATTATTCCGTCAAAAACCCTAATGCTCAATTGTAGATTTAATTGCTAAATTAACAAAGTTAATTAGGAAACCCTAATCCTAATTATTTTAATTTGTGAGTAATTAGAAAATTCTAATCTAATTACGAATATTTAATTTCTAAATTAGAAAATTATTTTTTTTCTATTAGAAACCCTAATTAGTGGTTTATAAACCCTAATGACCATTTTGACCCTAATTGCGTAATTAGCAATTTTAATTAGGAATTATTAATCCTAATTAGTAAGAATGAAATTTTGATTAAGGAATTTTTATATAATTAGAAAACTCTAATTATAAGTTAGAAATATTAATTTTCTATTTTTATAACCGAAATTCGGAAATGTTAGAAATTAAATTTGCAAAGTTAAGGGTTAAAACCTAAACCCTAAATGCTCCAAACCCTAAACCCTAAAATTTCCAAACCATAAACCCTAAGGGTTTGGCCAATTACGAGAATGCCATTAAATAAAATGGAAAATGACTAGAATACCCTTTTTGTATTTTTTTAGATGGAGTGCAAATCTTGCCATATAAGTGGTAAGTCACCAACTAAAGTTTCTTTGTGCCTTATATCTCAGCAACAATCTGATTTTGGGTGACACCTAGCATCAATTGTGGCCATGGATTAAAAAGTTAGATAATAAAAGTAAGAAAAAGCTTAGTTTACTTTTTCATTTCTCCAAGTCCCTTATCTCTCTTCATTTTCGAAATTCTAGAGTGAGAGAGAGTGAAATAGTAAGTTATGATCAAATCAGATCACCCAAGAACAGAAATCAAAGATAAGAAATCAGAAATCAAGCTCAAAAGGTATAAAATCCTAAAAATTTGAAATCTCATGATTTGGTGTTAAATGTTGTTGTTGATTAGTTAATGTTGTGTATTTAGGTGTCATTTAGTGATCTGGGATTAAATCCCAGATCCATAACATCAAGATACTCGAATCTAGCATTTTAGAAAAACTGGAAATCTAGAAATTTAAGGCATGACAGCTATATGTCAGGCCTCTAGATCATTACTTGTTAATGTTTTGTTGTGTTGTAAGTTATATATCTGTAGTATGCCATGTAGGATTCAATATAGAACTGGAATCATGATCATACCATGTCTAGATCTCCAGATACAAGCGGTCAAAGGTCGTTGACCGATCATGTTTTCTGGATTTCTGGGCAAACCCAGAAAACCAGATCGTCTGACAACATTTTTCGAGCCTCGGATCTTGTTATGTGTTAATAGTTTGGCTAAGTTGTTGATTGTTTATTGTAGTCTGATATATATGCTACATGTTAAAGTCACCAGATCCTTTAGATCATAACTGAAATGGAAGAAAATCACGGTCAAGGTAGCTTTGACCATCTGTTTTGGGTAACTTTCTGGAAAACCCAGATTCGATGAAGAACATTTCATGTCAGGTAGTTTGACCGGACCAGATCTTTGGTAGATAATGTTTTTATGTTGTTATGATGTTATAAAGTTGTACTCTGACATCAATACTACAATTGTGAAATTTTATATCACACCAAACGAGCCCAGAATACTAAGATCAAAGGCTTGAAAGTAGGTACCTTGGCTGTTCTTCATTTCTGGGTAACCCAGAAAATGAAGAACAGGCCTGACATGATATTCGGCTACCCAGATCTTGATGTTCTGTTGTTGGATTGCCATGAAATTTGATTTTCGTTGTAGTATTACACTTATACTACATGATTAGAACAATAGCCAGCCCAGATCACATTCAGAACAATGTTTAAATCTTGGTCAAACTAGCTACCTCGACCACTGACTCGGTTTTCTGGGCAGACACCAAGAACACCAAGAACACCTATAGCGACGGTTCTGTCGCTATAGGGCCCTTTAGCGACAGTTTATTTCTTATTTTCCGGAAATTAATTAAAAATTAGAAAAAAATTAGTTTTTAATTATTAAAAATACATAATAAATTATGAAAAATTATTTTCAAGTCTGAAAAATAATTTTTAACTATTTTGAGTATATTTCAAAAATATTTAGTATTTTTGGAATGTAAATGGTATTTATTTATTTATTATAATATTAAATAAATGATTTAAAAATAGTTTTAATTCATAAAAAATCATGAAAAATAATATTACAGTATAAAAAATATTTTAAGTTATTTTTGATAACTTTTAATATTTTGGGATGAATTTCATTAATTAATCAATATTAATGATAATTAGTTTATTTAACAGATATATTAAATAAATTAATAAAAATGGAATTAATGCTTTATAAATCATATAAAAATGATTTAAGTGTTATAAAAATATTTTAAGTTATAAAATATAACTTTTGATATTTTGACATGAAAATGGTAATATTTTAATTATTAATATTAATTATCGGATAATGGATTTAAGTGTTTAAAAATTATATAATTATAATTTTAAAGTATTAAAAATACTTTGTGATATTATAATTATATTATAATATTATGTAATGATTTTCATTGATATTTTATATTAAATGAATATTAATGATTAAGGAATTATGTGGTATTTAAGTCATTTAAATATAGTTTTAAGGATTGAAAAATGTTGATAAATAGTAATAATTATCCGAAAATTATTACGAGCCTATGAAAAATGTTTTGTCTGATTAAAAAATTATCTGTGATAATTGTTAAGTGGTTAGACAGAGTTTAATTGAACTTAAACTCGATAAAAGTCCGACTAGACCGTCGGGATGTTAGAATTGTGTCGGTTTCAACTCAGACTGCAATAGTTTGACTTGATACCTAGTTTTATGTGCTGTAAAGACTGATAGGGTTATGTGTTATGTGTTTAGGTTATTCTGTGGATATAAATATAACAGTATTATACTGTGATGATATTATACTAATATTGGAGATCTATATTACTAATATTAGGTCTTCAGGTTAAAGCGTTATAAATTGCGTGCGGTAATCAACGGTTCGGGCAAGTTTTCTTTGTACTTAACTCTAATAAGAGTGTTTATTCAAGCTTATGGTTAATCATTGCTGATTGCCATGAAAATTATAATCTGTACATCTTGCATGTATAAGTCAGGTATGAAAGGCTGATCACCTTCATTACCAGTTGGTTCAGAAATGTTGTTCATGTATAAATCTTGTTCAGTCTAAAGTTTGTTCGTGCTAGTTCTCAATTATATTGATGAATTATAGCAAGCTCATTATTCATACTCTTCAATCATGATATATCGTTATATTGTTGTATATAAACTTGCTGGGCAACTTTCATGCTCACTCTTGCTATATCATGATAAAACATTGCAGATAAGACGAACGTGTTCGGATACAGGAAAAAGGTTAAGGCCAAGTTCAGCTTGGGATAAAAAGTGCGACTAGTTTGTAATAATATATTTTGATAAATATTGTTGTGTAATAGATATTTTAGGAAATGTGTATTAAGTTAAGGTTACTCGACCTTGGGTAATAGTGTGTAATGTATTGTATAAACAATTTATGTTTATATCTTCCGCAAATAGTGATAGTAACAGTGTACCGAATCTACGGCGATTTGGGGCCCAGATTTGGGACTGCCACATCAAATGTGGTGGGTGGCAATATTAGCAGGTAAAGCCATCAGGTAGCAGGTCAAGTCTGCTTCAGCGTGCTAGCATTTTCCTATGAATAGGTGCTTAGGTTAGAATTGAAAATCACACCAAAAACATAAGCTTTCTCTCTCTATATTATCGAGTGTATTTTGTGAGTATTTAGATACTTTGAGAGTTGCTATTCAGTACAAGTTTCATTCAGCATCATATTCGATATTCCATTACGAAGTACTATTTCTTTGAGGTAAGGGTTGTTATTTTTTTTTTCGTAATGATGTTATTCCTTCAATATCATTATACCGAAATATTTATATAGATTTTATTATTGAATTTTTACCTTTTTGTGTCGGGATTACTATTCACGTATACGACACTATTCAAGAATATGGCAGTATTCACTGAAAAATGAAATCTTCTCTTTTTCGTCCCAGATGCCTTTTATGGTTACTATCATTGATTGTATCCATGTTTTGATCTTTATTCTTGAATTCTACTTCATAATTGGTTATTATGGAGTATTATTGAATTTGGAATAACCAAAATATAAATCCCTAATTTTTGTCCTTCTATCTCACTAGATTCGTTCTCTAAAATATTTTTCATCGTCCTCAATCCTTAATGGTGATACATGATGATTATCTTTGTCCTGTAGTGTAAAGATGTATGATTACCTGATGAATATCTTTGCCCGTAGTGCAAAGATGAACAGGTGTTGAGATGAACATGATCAACTAGTGATACTAATGAATATCTTTGGCCCGTAGTGCAAAGATGAATTTTTGATTCAAGATGTATATTGATTGATGTTACATGGATAAAATATTGATGATGGACTTTGAAATTCATAGATAATAGTAGATTTCATTCTCTACTTAACTCTTCTAATGAATTGTTGTTTTCGCTGTAGTTGTTGATCTAAAAATTGTTGTCGATTATATTCTATCAGTTTTTTCCCTATTGAAGACTAAGGACAATTTTTTGTATATTATCTTAGTCATAATATTTTTTAGTCGACTAGTTGAGCTCACCATTTTTTCTTTTTGTTCAATTTTTCTTCTATGGAGGTGAGAATTTGGCAGGGACTAGCCGAGGTATGGAGTGATGATTCAAGATAGCTGTTTTAGTAGTCCTCACTATTTTGTAAAATAGTGCATCAATATTTGTAATGAGGACGTTATTTGTGTGTGGATATTGTCTAGAAGATAATATTGTATTTAAACTCACAGCATGTGTTGTCGTATTTTGTACGACAATTGTAATAATAAAGTTGTAAGTTGTTCTCTGTACCATGTATTTGGTGACACGGAATGGGTGATGTATACCTATTTTGGGGGCGTCACAGTTGGTATCAGAGATTAGGGATATGGTATCTGGCGGAGATCGGGAAATAGAACTAGGAGGGAAGAGACGAGTAAATCCTTCGCTAGTGTGTCCTACCAAAGCTTATTTGTTGGTCAGTCATAATATAGGGATATTATGTGATAGGTTAATTTGTTAAATTAACCCTTGTTTTATGGTTGTTTTTTAGAATGGCAGCTGAGAACGTTAACAATGGAGTGTATGAGACTATGGAAAAACCTTTAGTCACCAATCAGGAGAACGTGCAACAGGAAGGCAATATTCCTCTTTTAAATAACACTGACGAGCAAACGATGAATAATGGGATGTTTAGAAACTTTATGTAGTTCATGCAAAATTAGACGAGGGAGACTCGTGTATAAAATACGGTTGGAAATGATAGCAACGCGCGGTTTGTCACAGCCAAACAGTTCAACGAGTTTGGACCACCAGAATTCTTTGGAAAGCCGGATCCGATCAATGCAGAAACGTGGGTTAAGTAAATAACCAAGATATTTGATGTCTTGGGATGCACGAAGGAACAGAAGGTTCCATTTGCCGTATTTATGTTTCGTGGTGAGGCAGATTACTTGTGGGAATCTGTGAAGCGTACCCAGCCTGCCGCACTCAACATATCTTGGGAAAGATTTCAGAAACTGTTAAATGCTAATTACTTTCCTGAAAGTATTCATCATATGAAGGAGGTAGAGTTTATTAGATTGGAACAGAACAACACGACGGTGTCCCAGTACGAGGCAAAGTTCACGGAGTTATCCAGGTTTGCACCTCATTAGGTAGAGAATAAGGAACGTATGACACGGATGTTTCTGAGAGGTCTAAAACCCGAGATTCGTCAATACCTTATCTCTCATAAATTTTATCTGTATTCAGATGTTGTCTACAAGGCTCAATTATTAGAGCAAGATAGTTAGTATGTTCAACCGAGGGACCACAACCAAAATCATATCGGTGACAGCAGTCGTTGGAGCGATTATAACCAGCGAGGAGGGAAAAATACGGACAAAATCGGTAACCACTTGGGTGGTAATCGTGGTAATGATAATAGGAGAGGTGAGTCTAGTGCAAATTTCAAAAAATAGGAGATTCAACAATGATGGGAAAACATCAGCAACAACACCAGCTCCAGCAACAAATTCCAGGGGAGGAGAACTACCGCCAGTTAGATGTTACAGATGCGGAGAGGAGGGACATATAAGTCCAAATTGTTTACTGCCTTCCTAGGTATGTTTTAGTTGAGAAAAAGATGGTCACATAGCTCAATTTTGTCCTTTAGCGAAATCAAGTCTAGTTGGGAAGGTGGCACCAAAGGCGGATGCAGAGAAAACAAAGTCGGCGGTTTCTGGAAGAGCATTTGTTGTGACTGCCCAAAATGCGAGGAACCCAAACGAAGGTATCACAGGTTAGTTAATTATAAATTCTAGAGAAGCCTATACCCTGTTAGATACCTATTCTACCCATTCTTTTATTTCTCTTGATTGTGCTCAACGTTTTAACTTGACTCCGGAGAAATTAGACTTTGACTTATCTGTGGAGACTCCATTAGTAGAAACTTTCATTACATCCACTGTTTATAAATCTTGTTTGATCCAAGTGGGCACAATCACATTACCTGTTGATCTTATCTCTTTAAAGATACTTACATTTGAAATGATTTTAGGCATTGATTGGTTAACTACTCATCATGCCAAAATTGATTGTTTTCGTAAGGTTGTTAGTTTTCATATTCCTAACCAACCTGTTATGCGAATTTAAAGCAACCAAACCATTGAGGTCAAACACTTTCATATCAAGCCATAAAGTCATTTGTTTATTGAAAAACGGATGTCAAGCTTTCTTAGCCCATTTCATGGATTTAAACAAAAATACGTTAGATTTGAATGATATTTCTGTTGATAGTAAATTTCCTGATGTATTTCCTGAAGAATTTTCTGGCCTACCCCCAGAGCGTGATATTGAATTTTGTATCGACTTTAAACCCGTTACAAAACCCATTTCAAAAATTTCATATCGAATGGTTCCTGTTGAACTTCAGGACTTAAAAACCCAAGTACAAGTGTTGGTACTCGAGCCTCTATCTGGTGACTTCTTTTGTGGAATGTACCAAAGCCAGACCCCCCCTAAGGGGACGCTATATTTCTGTGGTGGTAAAACGATAGGTGCTATTTTGACATGCTATCCAAGATTGGGATATGAATCACTATTGAGAGCAACCAAAGTCGGTGACCAAAGTACGTAGCTTTCTGGGCTTAGCTGTTTATTATCGGAGATTTGTGAAAGGATTTTCTCAAATCGCTACTTCGTTAACTTAGCTGACTCGAAAAGATACAAAATTTGTATGGAGCGAGGAATGCGATAAGATTTTTACGGAGCTTGAGAGGCGGCTCATTTCGGCTCCTGTTCTTACCATACCATCTTGGAAAAGCGAACGTGGTAGCTGACGGGTTGAATAAAAGATCGTGTGCGAGTACGAGTGCGATATTGTTGAACACAAAGACCTATTTTTTATAATTTACAAATGATAAAGATAGAGTTAAAGACTCTAGGGACCCACGTTATGATGTTAAATATACGAGTAGAATCGACTTTAATTGAAAAAGTTAAAACCGCTCAAGCTGCATACCGGAGCTGATGAATATAAAGAAGAAGGTGCAAGAAGGGGTTATTCTAGAAGTAAGAGTCGATGAAGAGAAGAAAGCTCAAACCTTTGATTTATTTGAAATCCTCGATCGAGTAGGACCTGTGGCCTATAGACTCGCCTTAATACTAAGTATTTCACATGTTCATAACATTTTTCACGTATCGATGTTACGTAAATATGTGGACGACCCAAACCATATTATTGCTTTAGAACCAGACGAGATAGCCGAAGATTTAACGTACGGGGAGGTACCTGACAAGATCTTGGATAGAAAAGAGCGTGTCCTATGAACAAAGGTTATACCACAAGTTAAGATTTTGTGGAGGAACCATGCTATTGAAGAAATGACATGGGAGTTGGAATCAAAAATGAAAGGGAGGTATCCTCACCTTTTTGAAACACCAGGCACGTACGTCAATTTCGAGGACGAAATTTCATAAGTAGTGGAGCTTGTAAGACCCCAACTTATTTTTAAATTAAATTGAATTTCCTATATTCATTATCTTGAAATAATAAAGAGTTAATTTGATATAATATTTTGGTTATGGGTGAAATGTGTAAATTTTACAAAATAAGCAAGTGGTTATAAAATATTCATTTTGTCGGGGAATATTCGTTTGGTCGCGGAATATTCTTTTTGTCGGGGAATATTCGTACGACGGCGCAGCAATTTGTGGGCCCCATAACAGAATAACTGTCGAATGAAGAAAATGAAAAGTTTGAGTTTTTATAAATTACGGCGTAATTGTTACCGTTAACACTAGTTAGATTACCTGGTGGTTAAAATACAGTAATACGGGTGGTTGCACAGTAGCACACGGTATTGCACAATATTTTTTAATTATTTATTCTTACGTAAAAAGGCACTGCTCAATAATTTTTACATTAATTATTGTTCAATATTTTATTTTATTGGTTTAATAATTGTTGCGTTGATATTTTATATAATTATTATTTCAATAATTGTCACGGCACAGTATTTCCCATTATTAGGTCAATAATTCATATTATTTGAATAATATTATTAGATTGCATTATTGGCAATGTCTAGAAAGTTCTGTCAAGGAGAGGTTTGGTCACCTAATTGCGCGCCAGTAAGAAGAAATCATTATCGAAAAGCCCCCTCTTTCCTGGGAACGGCCTGGTTATCATTATTGTGATTCTGTAATATTATTTGTGAATAATTATTTATTGATGTATATGATAAGAAAATATTTATTTTTTATGAATATAAATGATGAATATATTTTATGTGGTTATAAATGAAGGAATTAAAGTTGAGGTGTTTTATCAGTATTTTGTCAGAATGGAGGTATTAAATAATCAAATCGGTGTTCTTAAAGCTCTATTGTGTGAGTTATAATTTTAATCCGACCGTTGGATCGTTGTGATTTTTGGATATGTTATACATATATAAGTTGAGTATATGTCCACAAATTTTGAACCGTTAAAAATTAACGTATGATTTGTTATGAATTTTAAGAGGTGTAGAAAATCGTCTGTTTGTGGAATTCGGATATTTTCTGTTTGGAATTTGGAAAAACATTTCTTCTACAAAGTTGCAGAGAATTGGATTTCCTATGGAATGGACATAAAATTTGTATTTTCTGATAAAAGGGCTATTTATTATGAATTATTAAAGTTTTAGATTATTGTTTAAATGATAAAACATTTTAGAAAATTCTAGAATTGGTGGACCCCACTTTTGGTTGGTGAGAAATGTGCTCAAATTTTATTTCAAATGTGGTGGGTGGCAATAGCAGCAGGTAGAGCCATCAGGTAGCAGGTCAAGTCTGCTTCGGCGTGCTAACATTTTCCTACAAATATGTGCTTAGGTTAGAATTAAAAATCACACCAGAAAAATAAGCTCTCTCTATATTATCGAGCGTATTTTGTAAGTATTTAGATACTTTGAGAGTTGCTATTCAGTACACGTTTCATTCAGCATCATATCTTATATTCCATTCCGAAGTACTGTTTCTTTGAGGTAAGGGATGTTATTTTTTTCGAAATGATATTATTCTTTCAATATCATTATACTGAAATGTTGATATAGATTTTATTGTGGAATTTCTACATTTTTGTATTGGGGTTACTATTCACATCTACGGCACTATTCACGTATACGGCACTATTCATGAATATGGCACTATTCACCAAAAAATGAAATTTTCTCTTTTTCGTCCCAGTTGTCTTTTATGGTTACTATCTTTGATTGTATCCATGTTTTGATCTTTATTTTTGAATTATACTTCACAATTGGTTATTATGGAGTATTATTGAATTTGGAATAACCGAAATATGTGTCCCTAATATTTGTCCTTCTGTCTCACTAGATTCGTTCTCTAAAATGTTTTACATCATCCTTAGTCCTTAATGGTAATACTTGATGAATATCTTTGGCCTGTAATGCAAAGATGAATTGTGACTCCCCCAAAATAGGTTCATTCCACCCAACCTATTCTGAGTTGCCAAATACATGGTACAGAAACATCTACAAGTTCATTATTACAATTGTCATGCAAAATACGACAATACATATACTGTGAGTTTAAATACAAATATTATCTTCTAGACAATATCCACACTTAAATAAGTCCTCATACAATTATTGATACATTATTTTATAAAATATTGAGGACTACTAAAACAACTGTCTTGAACTCCTGAGAAGAAAATGGAATAAAAAGGACAAGGGTGAGCTCAACTAGCCCAGTAAATAATATTATGACTAAGATAATATAAAACAAATTATCCTTAGTCTTCAACAGGGAAATATCTGATAGAATACAATATATAACAAGTTTTAGATCAACATGAATTAAATCTACTATCATCTATAAATTTAAAAGTCCATCCTCGATATTTTATCCCTGTAACATCAATAAATATACATCTTGAATCAAATATTCATCTTTGCACTACGGGCCAAAGATATTCATCAGTTGGTCATGTTCATCTCAACACATGTTCATCTTTGCACTACGGACCAAAGATATTCAGCAGGAAATCATTCATCTTTGCACTACAGGCCAAAGATATTCAGTAATATCATCATTTAGGACTGAGGATGATGAAAAATATTTTAAAGAAAACGAATCCAGTGAGACAAAAGAACAAATAGTAAGGATTCGTACTTTGGTTTATCCATGTTCAAAAATACTCCAAAATAAATTATTGTGGAGCAGAATTCAAAAATGAAGATCAAAACATAGATCTAATCAAGATAGGAACCATAATAGAAAATCTTGGTCACAGAAAAAAAAAATTTAATTTTTCTGTGAATAGTGTCGTATTCGTGAATTGTGTCGTATACATGAATATTACTGTATACATAAATAGTAACTTCGACACTAAAAGTTAGAAAATTCACAAGAAAAATTATCATGCTTCGTGAATAGTACTCGTGAATAGTAACTCATGAATAGTAACTCGTGAATAGTAACTCATGAATAGTAACCCCGATATGAAAAGATAAGAATTTCACAAGAAAATCTTACCAATATTCTGGTATAATGATATTAAAAGAAATAATATCATTTTAAAAAAAAATAACATCCCTTACCTCGAAAGAATAGTACTTCTGGCTGGAATATCAGATATAACGCTGAAAGGAACTTGCACCGTATAGCAACACTCAAAGTATCAAAATACTCACAAGAATACCCTCGATAATATAGAGAGAGAAGATTTCAGTTTCTGGTGTGATTTTCAATTCTAACATAGCACCCTATTTATAGGATAATACTTAGAACACCAAAGTAGAAAATTTAATATAATATTAATATTTATTAAAATTTTCCTATGCCCACTTTGAATTCAAATACTAGCACATTAACCACACAAGTGGGGCCCACCAACTCACCCAAAATGAAAAACATGTTTTAAACAATTTTTGTAACAAAATCAATTCAGACCCAATATTCCAGAACTTCAATAATTCATAATAAATAGCTCTTTTGTCAGAAAAAATTGAATCTTATGTCCATATCATAGGAAATTTAATTCTCTACAATTTTGTAGAAGAAATGTTTTCCAAATTCCAAACAAAAATTGACTGAAATCCACATACGGACGATTTTACAAGCTATAATCAAATTTCAGACAAAAATTGTGTCCACCAACATGTTTAACATGTGTTTAGAATTTATAGTAACAAATATACTATTTTTCTCATTTATTCATATATCACACATTCATTGTAAAAATATCACCATTATTATATTATTAAAATATAATAATATATTTAAATGAATTATTTTGTTAGAAAAGATAAAATATCAATTTTCAACAATTGTCACATTACAATTGTTCTCCATCTATTTCCATATAAAATGAATATTTTTCTTATCATATAAATTAATAATTAATTATTCACAAATAATATTACAGAATCACAATACTTACAACCAGACATTTCTCAAGAAAGAGGGGACTTTCCAATAAGGATTTCTCCATATTGGCGCGCAATTAGGTGACCAAACCTCTCCTTAGACAGAACTTTTTGGACATTGCCAATAATGCTATCTTATAATATTATTCAAATAATATGAATTATTAGTCTGATACTGAAAAATAATGTGTAACGACAATTATTGAAACAACAATAATATAAAATATCAACGTGGCAATTATTGAATCAAATATTGAAAAGTAATTACTGTAACAATTATTGAGTAGTGCCTTCTTAATTACGTAAGAATCAATAATCGGTGCAATACCGCGTGCTACTGTGCAACCTCACATATTATTGTATTTTAACCACCGGGTATTCCAACAGTATTAACGGTAACAATTACGCCGTTATTTATAAAAACTCATACTTGTCAGTTTTTTTCATCCACTCGCTTTTCGTTATGGGGCCCACACAAGGCTACGCCATCGTACGAATTTTCCCCGATAGTAACAATATTCCACAACCAAATGAATATTCCCCGACAATAATGAAAATTTTATAACCACTTGCTTATTTAAAATATTTATGCATTTTACCCATAACTAACTACATTAATCGAATCAACCCCTTATTATTTCAAAATAATAAATTGAGGAAATTCCATTTTATTAAAAAAAAATTGGGGTCGTACAACTTCCCCTCCTTATGTAATTTCGTCCTAAAAATTGACGTACATACCTAGCATTTCGAAAAGGTGAGGATATCTCGCTTTCATTTTTGTTTCCAACTCCATGGTCATTTCCTCAATAGCATGGTTTCTCCACAAAACTTTGACTTGTGGTATGACCTTTGTACGTAAGACATGCTCCTTCTTATCCAAGATCTTGACTGGTACTTCCTCGTACGTAAAATCTTCGGTTATCTCGTCTGGTTCTAACTCAATAATGTGGTTTGGGTCATCCACATATTTACTTAACATCGATACGCGAAAAACGTTATGAACACGCGACATACTTGGCGGTAAAACGAGTGTATAGGCCACAGTTCCTATACGACCGAGGATTTCAAATGGACTAATAAATCGAAGGTTGAGATTTCTTCTTTTCATCGACTCTTACTTCTAGAATAATGCTTTCTTGCACCTTCTTCTTTATATTCATCAGCTCCGGTATGTAGGTTGAGCGGTTTTAACTATCGATTAAAGTCGATTCTACTTGTATATCATCACGTGGTTTTCTAGAGTCTTTAACTCTATCTCTATCAGTTGTAAGTTATACGAAACGGGTCTTTATCAATATCGCACTCATACTCATATACGATCTTCTACTCAGTCTGTCAGCTACCACGTTCACTTTTCCAGAATTGTATGGTTAGAACATGTGCCGAAATGAGTTTCCTCTTGAGTTCTTAGAAACTCTTCCCACATTCCTTGCTCCATTAAAATTTTGTATCTCTTCGAGTCAGCTGAGTTAATGGAGTAGCGATTCAAGAATATCTTTCAACGAATCTTCGATAATAACTAGCTAAGCCTAGAAAGCTACGTATTTCGATTACTGACTTAGGTTGCTCTCAACTGTGACTCATATCCCAATCTTGGATAGCACGTCACAATGGCACCAATTAGTTTACTACCGCGCAAATATGGCGTCCCCTACGGAGAGTCTGGCTTCGGTACATTCCACAAAGGAAGTCACCAGATAGAGGCTCGGTTACCAACTTCTATAATTGGCTTTTTAACTCCTGAAGTTCAATAGGAGTCATTCGATATGAGATTTTAGAATTGGGTTTTGTACCGTGTTCCAAGTCGATACAAAATTCAATATCACGCTCGGGGGGTAGGCTAAGAAATTCTTCAGGAAATACGTCAGGAAATTCACTAACAACAGAAATATCATTCAAATCTGACGTATTTTTGTTCAAGTCCATAACATAGGCTAAGAAAACTTGACATCCGTTTTTCAATAAACGAATGACTTTATGGCTTGATATGAAAATGTTTGACTTCAAAGTTTTGGTTTCTTGAATTCGAATAACAGGTTGCTTAGGAATATGAAAACTAACAACCTTATGAAAGCAATCAATTTTGGCATGATGAGTAGTTAACCAATCAATCCTTAAAATTACTTCAAAAGTAAGTATCTTTAAAGAGATAAGATCAACAGGTAATATGATGGTGCCAACTTGGATCAAACAAGATTTATAAACAGTGGATGTAAAGAAAGTTTCTCATAATGGATTTTCAACAGATAAGTCAAAGTCTAATCTCTCAGGAGTCAAGTTCAAACGTTGAGCATAAGTATGAGAGATAAAAGAATGGGTAGAACCGGTATCTAATAAGGTATAAACTTCGCAAGAATTTATAATTAACTAACTCGTGCTAACTTCGTTCGGGTTACTAGCTCTTTGAGAAGTCACGAAAAACGCTTTTCCTAAAATCGTCGACTTTGTTTTGTCCGTATCCGCCTTTGGTTCCACCATCCCAACTGGACTTGATTTCGCTACAAGATAAAATCGAGCTATGTGACTATCTTTTCCACAACTAAAACATACCTTGGAAGGCTGTGAACAGTTTGGACTTATATGTCCCTCCTCTCCGCATCTGTAGCATCTAACTGGCGGTCGTTCTCCTCCCCTAGAATTTGTTGCTGGTGCTAATACTGCTGGCGACGTCGTCCTGTCATCATTAAATCTTTTCTTCTTAAATATCCACTTGAATTATTTTTTTATTATCTTGGCCATTATTACCACCGAAGTGGTTACCATTTCTGGCATGATAATTACCTCCACGATGGTTATCATTATTCAGATGACCGTTGCCACCAGTACAATTATCATCGAGTTATTGGTCATTATTTTTTAGTTGAGCTGACTCATTATCGCGCTTCAATAACTAAGCCATATTGACAACATCTGAATATAGAGAAAATTTATGAGAAATAAGATATTGACGTATGTCGGGTTTTAAACCTCTCAGAAACATCTGCGTCATACGTTCCTCATTCTCCACCAAATGAGGTGCAAACTTGGATAACTCTGTAAACTTCGCCTCGTACTGGCATACCGTCATGTTGTTCTATTCTAGTCTAATAAACTCTACCTCCTTCATATGATGAATACTTTCAGGAAAGTACTTGTAATTGAACTGTTTTTGAAACGTTTTCCAAGACATGTTGAGTGCAGCTGGCTGGGTACGCTTCACAGATTCCCACTAGTAATCTTCCTCATTACGAAACATAAAAGTGGCAAAAGGAACCTTCTGTTCCTCCGTGCATCGCAAGACATCGAATATCTTGTTAATTTGCTTGACCCACGTTTTTTCCTTAATCAGATCTGGCTTTCCCCAGAATTCTAGCAGTCCCAACTCTTTGAACTGCTTGGCTGTGACAAACCGTTCGTTGCTATCATTTCCACCTATATTTTGTACACGAGTCTCCCTCGTCTGATTTTACATGAACTGCTAAAAGCTTCTAAACATTCCATCATTCATCGTCTGATCAGTGGTGTTGTTTACAGGAGGAACATTGTCGTCATGTTGCACGTTTTCCTGATTGGAGAGTAAAGGTGTCTCCATGGTCTCATTTACTCCACTATTATCATTCTCAGTTTCCATTCTAAAATACTGCCATAAAACAAGGGTTAACTAAAGAAATTGACATGCAACATAATAACCCTATACTCTGACCAACCAACAAATAAGCTTAGGTAGGACACACTAGCGAAGGATTTACACGTCTATCCCCTCTTAGTTCTATTCCCTGATCTCCGCTAGAGACCATATCTCTAAGCCCTGATACCAACTGTGATGCCCCCAAAATAAGTCCATTCCACCCAACCTATTCTGAGTCCCCAAATACATGGTACAAAACATCTACAACTTAATTATTACAATTTTTGTGCAAAATACGACAACACATATACTGTGAGTTTAAATACAAATATTATCTTTGTTGGGTAATATCTAGTTACGCACAACACGCAAGTATACGTGGTCAACAAGTAATAAAGTGATAAGTTGAGTATCGTTCCCACAGAGAATTATTTAATAAAAATCACCAATTACTAACCCGTAACCAACTCAATCTTATTTAAACGAATGAAATGCAAATTAAATAAATTAAACTACTATTAACTTCCACTAGTTAAATTAAGATAACGAAGATTTAAGATCACAACTTAACTTATTGCCTCATTTAAGTTAACACACTTCTCATCAATTATTCTCTATCCCGAATTGTTAATCAAGAACACGAAAGTAATATTAACCACCTCTCGATGCACTAATACCGTATTAACATCAATCCACAATTAAGATAGAAATTCGTTAAACACCTTAATCAACTAACCCACTATATCTCTATGTGAATTACAATTGAAGAAGGTTTAAGAGCAAGTTCTCTATAAGATTACATATGATGTCAAGCATATCTCTACCTTAACACTCATCAAGTTTAAGCTATTAACAAAATCCTGAACACATGCTATCATGATTAGATCTAAATCAATACTTCATCTCTCGAGTTCATATAGATTATCATGGTAATTGATGGCCAATCAATTAAACAATTAAGTCCAAACCACAATAGACAATTCTCTTAATAGAACATAATAATTGATAACGAAGCATATTAAAATAAACTACACAATAAGATCCATTGTAATCTCAAACAAAGAATTAGTTCATTATTATTGAATTAAAGATAAGAATCCACAATTGAATAATCATTAAAAAGATAAAAATAGAAGAAGATGAGAAGAAATAATCTATTGTCAGTAGACTTGACGCTCCCTCCTTGCTCCTACTTCAAATCTTCAATGGTCTCCAAGTTGCATCAATCTCCAAATCTCATAAAAACTAGTGTTTTTCTCTAATTTACTCTAATCTAATTTAATAGAATGCTCTCTAATCTCCTAATAATCTCCTTTAATCTGTGTTATTCCCCTCCTTTTATAAGCCTTTGTAGATGTCTTTAAGTCCTCTTGGAAGTCCTTGAATCAAACAACTCGAAAACAATCCTTTTCGGACTCAAATTCGGACAAAAACTACTCATTCTCGCATAGGCCAGTCCCGGCTGGCCTTTTCCTTTTCAAAAACCCAGCCCCGGCTGGGTAAGCTGCTAAAACGCCCAGGACCCCAGCCCCGGCTGGGTCCTAAGGCTAAAAACGCCCAGCCCCGGCTGGGTACCAATCTGCCAACACAATTTTCTACTGGACTCTCCTCTGCTAAAACTGTCATAACTTCTAAACCGAGAGGAGTTACGGGTCCCGCGACCTATCAAATCAAAGCTATCGACGAGATCTAAAACTTTCTTTTTTTGAGCTTTCAGAAATAACAAACGAATGATGGTCGAAATTGGACTGGAAGTGACTACTATGCAAATGACCACCCAAAACGGTGAAGTTCAACGACGTCCGTTGGTAGAAATGTCATAACTCTTTCATCCGAACTCCGATTTGAATGATTCAAGATGTTCCGGAAAGCTAATAAAACGTTCTACATTATAGTCCAAGCTCCAAGCCAAGAACATGAAATGAGCATAAAAGCATAAATGATGTCCGGATTGCTTTTTCCTTACATTTTCCTTGCTTTTCCTTCCCAATAATCGCTCACACCGCTTCCAAATGTATAATCTACAAAACGAACACAAAATGCATGAAAAATAACTAAGACACATGAATAAAAGCAACTAATTCAAGTAAAAGATACCGGATAAGTAGGTATAAAACCTACTTATCAAATACTCCCAAACTTAAACCGTTGCTTGTCCTCAAGCAACACAACATAATGCAATGGAATGCAACTAATCTATATGCCTACGAATCCAGCAGTATTGATAGAATCAAATCTATTCACTCGGCCTTAGAGCAATCAAGCAAACACGATAATACTTCATATCAAAACCAATCAATAATTTCCTAGTTAATCATCAAGTCTTAAACTGTTATCACTGATATAGTGCGTGTGTGCTCAACAAACATGCTAATTGATATGTAATTAAATTTAACACATAATAGGTCTCTTTAAAGGCATCATACAGTGAAAACTCACAAAATTCACGAACAAGCTAGATCCAACTAAAGTCAAACATCCACCAAGTTCAAGAGTCCAATCCGGGATACTTATGTTTTACTTTTCATTATGGGAGCTTTTTGTTCTTTTCCCGTTTTATTATTATTTTTTTTACTTTTTAACCATGACTGTGCAATGTCTCATTCCATTAGGCTAACAGTGCGACCCCTTAGCGAGCTTTCGACCAACGACTCCCAGACCATATAAGACCTTAGGGCGCTAGGTTTTAAGATACCCCTTCAGGCGTACTTACTCAAGTAACAAAGTCCCCGAAACAAGACTAGTCACGATATTTTTTTTTCCTTTTTTTTTTTGAAGCTTATATATCCCAAAATTTTCCCCCAAACTTAAGTTTTTGTCTAAATTCAGTCATCTCCGCCTATTCATGTCTTTCATTCATCCAAACTAGTATTATCCTTAAGAAGTCCATTATGTATCAATTTAAACTTAATCAGTCAACAAATTGTTTTTACTGTGCTATCCTTATTATACCAGTTTCCAACAGAAAAAGACTCAATTCATAACAAGAAATCACATCAAAAGCTCTAATACTTAGTATTATACTTGTCTACTCAATTCCATTCTCATCATTGGCCAAAATAAACTGAACTATTTAACAACTGGACTCATGCAAGATGAATATAGTAACTAACTATTATTACTGAATTTTTGAATATTTGATTTTTTTTTAAAATGAACCTAAACTATATTAACAACATATGCAAAATAACATAACATAAACTAAACATGCGATAATGAACTAACAACATATGCAAAATAATATAACATAAACTAAACATGCGATAATGAACCTAAACAAAACTCCCCCAAACTTAGCAATTACAATGTCCTCATTGTAAGAATATAGCGGTAAGTAGAAGAGAACTTCCCAGTAATCAGCTACGCGTGAAGTGATGGTGGCGATGGCGGCGACGATCTTTTTCTTATCCATTGAACCTCCAATACCTGCAATGAAGAGAGACAACATGGATTAGATTATAAGAGAGCTTAATAAGTAAATTAATTCCTATCTACTAAATAAACTAGTAAAGCATATAAATATAAAAATTCCTGGGTTGCCTCCCAGTCAGCGCTTGATTTATAGTCTTTCAGCTTGACTTTGTCTGGTCAATGCTATCCAATTCCTCTTCGAATGTTGAGAAACCCTCCATCCATCGGAAATAATATAGCTTTTGGTAGGTTCCCATTTGTGATAGCCATCAAGTTAAAGTCACCTAGCATGCTTTGTTTATATAAGATTAGATTGAAGAACATCCAACATCTAGGCGTTTTCTCCATTGTGTCTGCGAATATAGTCTGGCATTGAGGCTTGTCAGACACAAAAATCTCTTCTTCTATCTTCTCCAACTCATCGTACCATGGCTTCGAAGTTGTACTCGCTTTTACATCACATGGAGTATTGCCAATGACATGACTACCAATTGGACAAGGTTTTGCAAATCTAACCAGATTCTTGAACTGTGGAGGAGAAGTCACTTGAGGCATAAATATCATCGGCTCATTATCGTTGGTTCTCACAATTAGTTCTTCACTGACCTTGTTGTCATTATCCCTACTTGTCTCCTCTTTTTCAACATCTCGAGGCTCATCTAGTTGTAGATTTGGTTCAGTTTCTTCGTCAATTTCATCATCCATGTCATAAAACCAAGTGTTTGGAGGAAGGTTGCTTATGAATTTGGTCATTTGCTCTATCTGATCCGCAAGATTTTGAATTGACCTCGCTTGATTACTCATTCTCTCCTCATTTGATGCTATGAACTTGGACACCAATTCCTCCAACCTTGACTTTTCTTTTTCAGTCTCGAAAGCCATGTATTGAGGACCATTGGTTGAGGCAGTGAGGAGTTGTTCCATTCGATTATTAAAATTTTGGGTTAATAACTCCTGACTCATTATCATCTCTTCTTTTTCTGCTATAATCCTTAACATGAATTCCTTGAAATCTGAATTGTCTTCTTGTTGCATTGGAGGTGGATTTGAGAAATTTGATGGATATGTTGGATTTGGAGCAGAGTATTGGTCCTGATAGTTGTAGATCGATGAAGAATCCGGGTGATACCCCTAAACTTGATGGTAATTATCATATGCATACTGGTTGAGGTATACACCACCTTGTTTTCGCCGCCCAAGATTGATGGTGCATTGATTACTCGGGTGATTGCCAGCACAATAGCCACAGGTAACTGCTATCCTTAGACTCTGTTGGGCTGCGATAACGTCCAACTTCCTCGAAAGTTCTTCAATTTGTGCTGACATTGCGTAGAGTGTCGCGAGTCTGTCAATCTCCGCTTCCTTTGGTTGAGTCATGTTCGTGTATGGCCATTGATACGCAAAGTCATCCATGGTACCTGAAAAGATAGAAATATAGGAAGAGAATTAAAAATAAAAATAAAAATGTTTAAATTAATACTAATTTGATTGAAGCTAATATTGGTAAAACTGTATTAAACTAATTCCCCGGCAACGGCGCCAAAAACTTGTTGGGTAAAATCTAGTTACGCACAACACGCAAGTATACGTGGTCAACAAGTAATAAAGTGATAAGTTGAGTATCGTTCCCACAGAGAATTATTTAATAAAAATCACCAATTACTAACCCGTAACCAACTCAATCTTATTTAAACGAATGAAATGCAAATTAAATAAATTAAACTACTATTAACTTCTACTAGTTAAATTAAGATAACGAAGATTTAAGATCACAACTTCACTTATTGCCTCATTTAAGTTAACACACTTCTCATCAATTATTCTCTATCCCGAATTGTTAATCAAGAACACGAAAGTAATATTAACCACCTCTCGATGCACTAATACCGTATTAACATCAATCCACAATTAAGATAGAAATTCGTTAAACACCTTAATCAACTAACCCACTATATCTCTATGTGAATTACAATTGAAGAAGGTTTAAGAGCAAGTTCTCTATAAGATTACATATGATGTCAAGCATATCTCTACCTTAACAGTCATCAAGTTTAAGCTATTAACAAAATCCTGAACACATGCTATCATGATTAGATCTAAATCAATACTTCATCTCTCGAGTTCATATAGATTATTACGGTAATTGATGGCCAATCAATTAAACAATTAAGTCCAAACCACAATAGACAATTCTCTCAATAGAACATAATAATTGATAACGAAGCATATTAAAATAAACTACACAATAAGATCCATTGTAATCTCAAACAAAGAATTAGTTCATTATTATTGAATTAAAGCTAAGAATCCACAATTGAATAATCATTAAAAAGATAAAAATAGAAGAAGATGAGAAGAAATAATCTATTGTCAGTAGACTTGACGCTTCCTCCTTGCTCCTACTTCAAATCTTCAATGGTCTCCAAGTTGCATCAATCTCCAAATCTCATAAAAACTAGTGTTTTTCTCTAATTTACTCTAATCTAATTTAATAGAATGCTCTCTAATCTCCTAATAATCTCCTCTAATCTGTGTTATTCCCCTCCTTTTATAAGCCTTTGTAGATGTCTTTAAGTCCTCTTGGAAGTCCTTGAATCAAATAACTCGAAAACAATCCTTTTCGGACTCAAATTCGGACAAAAACTACTCATTCTCGCATAGGCCAGCCCCGGCTGGGTAGTAAGCTGCTAAAACGCCCAGGACCCCAGCCCCGGCTGGGTCCTAAGGCTAAAAACGCCCAGCCTCGGCTGGGTACCAATCTGCAAACATAATTTTCTACTAGACCCTCCTCTGATAAAACTGTCATAACTTCTAAACCGAGAGGAGTTATGGGTCCCGCGACCTATCAAATCGAAGCTATCGACGAGATCTACAATGTTCATTCGCGTGCTACTGTGCAACATCGCATATTACCGTATTTTAACCACCGAGTATTCCAACAGTATTAACGGTAACAACTACGTCGTTATTTATAAAAACTCACACTTGTCATTTTCTTCATCCACTCACTTTACGTTATGGGGCCCACACAAGGCTGCGCCGTCGTACGAATATTCCCTGACAGTAAGAATATTCCACGACCAAACGAATATTCCCCGACAACAATGAAAATTTTATAACCACTTGCTTATTTAAAATATTTACGCATTTTACCCATAACTAACTACATTAATTGAATCAACCCCTTACTATTTCAAAATAATAAATAGAGAAAATTCCATTTTAATAAAAAAAAATTGGGGCCTTACATGTATGATTACCTGATGAATTTCTTTGGCCCGTAGTGCAAAGATGAACAGGTGTTGAGATGAACATGACTAACTGGTGATACAAATGAATATCTTTGGCCCATAGTGCAAAGATGAATATTTGATTCAAGATGTATATTGATTGATGTTATAGGGATAAAATATTGATGATGGACTTTTAAATTCATAGATGATAGTAGATTTCATTCTCTGCTTAACTCTTCTAATGAATTGTTGTTTCCACTGCGTTGTTGATCTAAAACTTGTTGTCTGTTATATTCTATCAGATTTTTTCCTTGTTGAAGACTAAGGATAATTTTTTGTATATTATCTTAGTCATAATATTCTTTAGTGGGCTAGTTGAGCTCACCCTTTTCCTTTTAGTTCCATTTTTCTTCTCAAGTGGTGAGAATTTAGTAGGGACTAGCCGGGGTATGAAGTGATGATTCAAGATAGATGTTTTCGTAGTCCTCAATATTTTGTAAAATAGTGCCTCAATAATTGAAATGAGGACTTTATTTGGGTATGGATATTGTCTAGAAGACAATATTATATTTAAAATCACAGCATGTGTTGTCTTATTTTGTACGACAATTGTAATAATAAAGTTGTAAGTTGTTATCTATACCATGTATTTGGCGACTCACAATGGGTGATGTATACCTATTTTGGGGGCGTCACAGTTCAACTCCGACGGAGTATGTCAATATCATTCACATTCTTGAGGTCACAGCACAGAAGAATGTTGGGCACTCCGCCATCTCATTCATAATCTTATTGATAGCGGTGTCATGCAGCTGGCAGACGATGACACTGTGCAACTTGAGAGTGGGAATACATGTCCTACCAAAATGAAGGGATCAGTAGCAGTTATATCCGAAGAGGATGATGAGACTGTCAAATCATTTCCCATACAAGAAATTCAACTCAAAGGAGCTGACAATCCTTCGAAAGTGGTCGCACCATAGCCAATTTCTTTACCATTCAGACCACAATATCATGTTGTCAGCTTACACAATGTTCCACAGAATTATGGGGAAGCTGAAAGATCCACGTCTCATACTACTACTACAATGTAGAAGGAAAATCCGATGTATCTTCCTCAGAGGGTGATGAAGCCCGCCATCAAATCAAAGGGGAAGATTCCCATGGAGAAGATTGAAAAATTCCTCCGCACTATGGGCCATAATGAAGCCAAGGTGGCTTTAAGCTTAGGAGAAGTTCCACATCAGATATCAATATTGGACTTGGTTTTCTCTTCCGAGGATCATCAGAAGATTTTATTAAAGGTTTTGGAAGAAGCCTATTTACCGAAATCAGTGGATGTGGAAAAATTTTAATATATGGTTGATCACATTTTCAACAACAATGTGATATCATTCACTGATGATGACATACCTCCTGAAGGGAACGGTCATTGAAAGCCATTGCACATCACAGTTTTGTCCTCCGGGTATATGTTAGCTGGAGTGTTGATAGATGGAGGTTCATCTCTGAATATCTGTCCTTATGACACGTTAGTGAAAATGAATGTCAATCTCAAACGAATCCAAAGAAGTCATACGATGATCAAAGCTTTTGATGGATCCCGACGAAATTCCATCGGAAAGATTGAGCTGCCAATTGAGATTGGTCCAAATACATTCAATGTATCCTTCCACGATCTCAAGATAGACTCAGGATACAACCTGCTATTGGGGAGACCATGGAGCCGTTCCCTACACATTACATCAACAACTCAAATACATTGTCAACAACAGTCTAGTCACTTTCAACACTGAGCCGGAATGTCCTGAACAAGGATGTCTACCAATCATCAGCTTCAATTCAGAAGTTGAGCCGGTCAGTTTTCATACTCTAGAAGTGATTAACACTCAATATCAACCTATTGGAGCACCACTTCCAGTACCCAAGATTTCTGCTGAGGTTATGTCGGCCACACAAGAAATGATGTCATTGGGTCATCAGCCTGGACAAGGGCTTGGTAAAAATCAGCAGGGTATTAAGCACCCTATTCAAGTGTTCAGTCAAATTGGGACAGCCGGACTAGGCTATTCTCCCAGTTTTAGTCATAGGAATCCGCAAAAACACAAGAAGGTTCCTCAAGCTTCTGCCACACGGAAATTTTTCCCATCTTCACCGTATGAGATGATACAGTCTCTAGTAAAGGTGCTAGCCCATGTTGTGGCTATGTTGTTTCCCAAACTAGTACCATTCAAAGCGAAAGAGGTGCTGATTCCAGATCCCTGAGTGGAAGAAAGGGAGAGGAAACGTAAACATGACAACGCCTTGATGATGTCAGGCATACGCGTCATTGTTCATGATGAACATACAAATAGATATACCCCAGGCGATGATTGCCCAGATGTCATAGTTATCATTTGGGAAAATGAGGACAATGACAACCACTCCATCACTACAGTCCATCAGGACTTTACCCTCGACAATTGGAGTAGCACTCCATGCATTGGTCGACAAGGGTAAAATGGGCAAAAAAATCCCTCTGCCCTGCAGATAACTTTAATTGCTTACTTTTCTATACAGTATTAGTAGTTATTTTATCATTTCATGCTACCACGTTTGTATGATTAAACAATTTCATATATTAAGTGAAAGCATCTTTTGATTTCAGGACTCTAAATTTAGATGTGCATGTATTTGCTGGTGATGGGCCTTCTCTCCACAAGGGCTATAACTTTGATGCAAAGTTGGACTCAGACTTGATGGAAATACAAGAGGACATTGAGACACCTCATGAGATTAAGGAATGGGTCGCAGACAAACCTAAATCCAACCTTGACCAAACCACTTCTTTCAATCTTGGAACCTTAGAAAGCCTTAAGCTAATCAAGATTGGTTCAGACCTCACCACAAACCAACGGAATGAAATGGTTGTGCTATTAACCAAATTCTATGATGTGTTTGCATGGTCACATGAAGACATTGTGGGTTTGTCCACTGGCATTGTTCTTCATCGCTTTCCCATTAAGGAAGGATTCAAGCCAGTTAGGCAGAAACTCAGGTGATTGAAACTTGAGTGGAGTTTAAAAGTCAAAGAAAAAATTGTGAAACAATTTTAAGCTGGTATTATCATGGTGTCTACATATCCAGAGTGGATATCCAACATTGTTCTCGTGCCTAAGACATGAGGAAAGGTGCGAGTTTGCATGGATTATCGGGATCTGAACAAAGCTTGCCTTAAAGATAGCTTTCACATACCCTTTATCCACATTATCATTGACAATACTGCTCAATACGACATGTACTCCTTTGCGGATTGCTTCGCGGGGTATCATCCAATTATGGTTGCTGAGGAAGATTGTGAGAAAACTACTTTCATCACGCCTTGGGGATCCTTTTGCTACAGACGGTTGTCATTCGGCCTCATCAATGACGGGGCAACATATCAGCGAGCTATGATGGCTTATTTCCATGATTTAATGCATAAAGAGATAGAGATCTACTTGGATGACATCATTGTCAAATCTCGAAGGGAGGGAGATCACTTAGACCATCTCAGAAAGTTATTCAACAGGTTGTATAAGTATAACTTGAAGTTAAATCCATCTAAGTGCGCCTTTGGTGTCAAATTCAGGCAAGTTGTTAGGTTTCCTAGTCAGCCACAAAGGGATTGAACTGGATCCTACCAAAATCTAGGCCATCAAGGAAATGCCCATTCCTCGGATAGAGAAGGAAAAACGGGGATTTTTGGGAAGAATCAACTTCATTAGCAGGTTTATCTCTCAACTCACAGCAACCTATGAGCCCATCTTTAAGCTATTAAGGAAGAACTCCTCCATGAAATAGAATGATGAGTGCTAAAAAGTCTTCCTTACTATTAAAGAACAG
Organism: Panax japonicus; assembly: GCA_020205505.1. NCBI lineage: Eukaryota > Viridiplantae > Streptophyta > Magnoliopsida > Apiales > Araliaceae > Panax > Panax japonicus. The sequence goes on along the minus strand of CM035112.1, from coordinate 17,806,865 downwards.
TTGGTTAGCGTTCCTATTTTGGTACCTCACAGGGATGATGTTCCCCTATTTATGTACTTGTTCATTAATGACAATGTTATGGGCTGCATGCTGGGGAAAAAGATGATAGAGGCCAAGAACGAGATATCTATTACCTCAGCAAAAGATTTAGCATCAGTGAACACAAGTACACTCGGATTGAGAAGACTTGTTATGCTTTAGCATGGGCATCCATGAGGTTACAATATTACCTCCATGGTCACACAACCCATCTCATATCCTGCATGGATCCTCTCAAGTATGTGTTCAGTAAGCCCATACTAAATTGTCGACTGTCCAGAATGCAGTTGATCCTACAGCAATTTGACATCGTCTACATGACACAAAAGTCTGTCAAAGGTCAAGGAATTGTGGATCAACTGACCACCGCACCTGTAGGGGACTACAAACCCTTGGAAACATACTTCCCCGATGAAGGGGTAATGGCAGTTCAACAATACCATCAGTACGATGCATGCCACACATGGAAAATGTATTTAAAAGGAGCTGTTAATACAGAAGGCTGTGGAGTTGGAGCAGTTCAAATATCTGGTACGGGGGAGAAGTATCCCATCGCTGTCAAATTGCAGTTTGTTAGAACCAATAACATAGCTGAGTATGAAGGTTGTATCATGGGGCTAACACTTGCCCATTCAATGGGTATCAGACGGTTAACTGTCTTTGGGGATTCCGAATTGGTAATCAAATAATCCAAAGGAATCTATCAAACCAAAGAATTAAATTTGCTGCCTTACCATCAGCAAGTTTTACTTATGGCTTTGGAGTTCGAAGAAATCTCCTTTCTACACATTCCTCGTAAAAGGAATGATTTTACAGATGCACTAGCAATGTTGGCCTCCTTGATTCACATACCTGACAAGGAAAACATACCAAGCATCACATTTGCCCTGCAAAAGGCCCCAACTTATGGGAACTACATTGGAGAAGTATCGGATGAGCTACCTCCCATCCACCACCCTTGGTATCAGAATATCAAGGAGTATCTGCGAGATGGATCTACATCCACTAAGGTGAGCCTAATTGAAAAGAGGTGGATCCATCGACTTGCTATGAAATTCTACCCGAGCGAAGATGTACTCTACAAGAGAGATATAGGATTAAGTGTCCTCAATTGTCTGGACAAAGACCAAGCTTAGAGGCTCATGGATGAGATCCATGGTGGAATAAGTGGCTCACACATGAGTGGCCCCTTACTTGTCAAGAAAATCCTCAGAACAGGGCATTATTGGATCACACTCAAAGTTGACTGTGATGATCACGTCAAGAGGTGCTATCAATGCCAAATTCATGGGAATGCTATCCATGCCCCTCCAAAGGAACTCCACAATATGAGTTCGTCATGACCCTTCTTAATGTGGGGAATGGACGTGATCGGGCCCATCGACCCCAAAGCCAGTAGTGGACATCGATTCATATTCACCATGATCGATTACTTCACCAAGTGGGTAGAAGCAGCCTCCTTCCCCAGGGTTACCAAAGAAGTCATAATTGATTTCATCAGAAATAATGTAGTCTGTCGTTATGGACAACTTGAGGTCATTGTGTCAGACAAAGCTAAGAATTTCAACAACAAAATGATGGAGGAGTTATGCAGTAAATTCCACATCAAACACCTTAACTCCGTCATCTACCGTCCAAAGATGAATGGTGCTGTTGAAGCGGCTAATAAAAATATCAAGAAGATCGTGCAAAAAATGTCCGCCAATCACAAAGGATGGCCTGACCTCTTGCCTCTAACTTTATTAGCCTACAGAACTTCCATGCGTACTTCCACTGGGGCAACCCCCTACTCATTAGCCTATGGGATGGAAGTAGTGCTCCCCATAGAGGTGGAAATGGAATACCTCAGAGTGTTAATGGATGCTCAGTTGGATGAAGACCGATGGGTACAAGACAGGTATCACCAATTATCTCAAATAGACGAAAGACAAACCGCGGCAATCTTCCATGGTCAATTATATCAGCAAAGGATCGCACGATCCTATAATATAAAAGTCCGATTACGGCAATCCAAACAACATAACTTGGTTTTGAAGAAGATCATTGACAACCAAGATCAATCTCATGGAAAATTTGCTCCTAACTCGGAAGGCCCGTTTATTGTCAAGGAGGTATTGATAGGAGGCGCTCTCAGACTACAGGAAATGGATGGCGATGAATTTCCACAGCTTATCAACTCGGACACCGTGAAACGGTACTATGTCTGAAGTTACTATCAAGCAAACACCCTGGTTTTTTAACCCTCTTTTTACAAACTCTTTTTCCCCTCAGAAAAATATACACTTCAAACCAGCAGCCTGGTTTCACCTTACTTCAAATCAGCAGCCTAGTTTCACCTCATTTCAAACCTTTCACACAATTTAGGTTATCCTAAACACATGATTGAACCTTTCACACCTGCAGTTTATCCTAAATACAGGATTAAACTTTTCTACGCTTGCAGTTTGTCCTGAAAATAGGATCAAACTTTTTCCACACCCGCAGTTTATTCCCATTATGGGATCAAACTTTCTTCTCCCCGCAGTATAGCATGCGCACGGGATTTACACTTCTCTTTGGCTGCGATTCGTCTTGAGGGCCAATCTACATCGACCTGATCTTCCTAATAAACGGTAGTATGTAGGCAACCATATTCTATATGGCCCGGTTACAATAAACAAAAAATAATAAAAACATTTCTGCCCTTTCTCTGCAAAAACAAAAACAACAAAATCTTCTACACTCATCTGTCTTTCACATTCAGCGTTGAACCTCTTACACCAGGTTCGAACTACGCAGACTTGATCTCCTCTTCAATAGGAGTACGTAGGAAGCCATTCATGGTTCAGTCTAACCCCTACCAAAATAAAAATACTTGTCATATGGTACTGGGATCAACCTTCAATCCACCACATTTCATCGGCTTCAAACCAAGGGGATAGAATTACCCAACCTCTCCTCAGAAATAGGAGATTCGGTGACCATCTAAGCAGTGATTGTGCCTCAAAGAGCAATACCAATCCATAAAAGATGGAATTAACTAGGCTTCTTACAAATAGAAGTACTGGAGACCATCTGTGGTGCGGTCAATCTCATAGAGGAAAAGTCATACTCCTCTCCATATTTACATACAGATACCAGTCCCAAGACACCAAAGATGGTAGGGATACATACAGATCAATGATCCGTTCTAAGATATCCTATGATGACTCAATGTCCACCTATCAAGGACAAGTTTAGAATCCATCAAGATCACAAGCCCTAAAAAACATGCAAATATCAAGTAATTATCATGGCACAACTGAAAGGGAAGTAAATCAAAATATATTTCTCTGCCATATATAATATTGTTTGATATATACATATGTGTTGTACATGACAAAATGGCTAAGCTAGTCAGTGCAAGAAAATACAAAGCTATCTACAAATCAGTCTGTATGCGGACTATCAGATCTAGCATAGCATCTCTCTCCGAAAAAGGAGGTAAAGCTGCAAGCTCCTACCCAAGGGTATCTACACGAGCTAGCAGATGTGAGGTTAACTGCATGATGGCATGATGCTCATCAATGTATGCCCTCATATCGGCAAGAATGTCAGTCGTATGGGATCTCACGGAAGTACTGTCTGCAATGGCCACATCCCTAGTAGATAAGGAAGCATCCCTCTTCACAATCAATACATCTCTATCAGATCTAGCCTCGTCCCTCTCTACTAGAGCGACGTCTCTCCCATCAAAATCTGTTAACATCGCGGCCCTAGTCTGATCTCTCTCATAGGTTATCAGATGTAGGCTCTGCTCCAAATGTTGTGCTGAATACTGATTAACAGTGGCACTCGGGGATCTCATGAATACTGAGAATCCATCACATATGCTGGGAGCCAAGTAGTCAAGTCCCTATCGATGGGAATGTCAGCCTCCTCCATAGGCTCCTCATAGTTGGAATCAATATCCTGCACTGTGGATACTACCATAGTCGATGCAGTCTCTGTCTCTATCCATGCTGAATACTCTGCAGAATAACCTGGATGACTAACAAAAACTTATCTAGCTCTCGCTGATCCCAACAGGCGTACAACCTGGATCTGTCTACTGATGATAGGTGCTGAGAAGCGAAGCGCTGACTCACCACCCCCTCAAATGGATGGAAATCTTAAAACTGGTCAAACTGACACATCACAGCCAGTGGGTGGTAGGTGATCATCCCACTCAAACCATCTAGAGGAAGATAATCCATGCCCAGAGCATGAGTAATGAAGCTGTAGGGTGAGCTAAGCCCTGTACACGGAAGTATAGCGAATGGATCTCTAATCCCTGTAAGGAAAGCTGACCAAGATATAGAATCTGTATACTCCACAGGCTGGAAGGAGTATGACATGGATATATCATGGGTGAAGCAATACCCATGTCGTCTGAATGTACCAATTGGTCCCAAGTGTGACATAAACCACACGTACAGCATGACCAATCTACCTATGAACACTCCTGCCGGACAAGTGCAGCAGTATGTAGCTGACCTCAGAGTCTTTGTGATAATCATTGGTATGATGGTATGACCCTCCCTAAGAGCTCTCACTACCATAATGACCTCGATGTCTAACTCATCCATATATCGTGGCATGTAGACGTACGACAGTATGCACAACAGTAGTACATCCACTCTGGAATATCGTGCATAACTATCCTCAGAGCCAAATCTATCAAACAGAAAAAACTGGGATATCACGTGGCCGGATGTAATCTCATCTTGTACCACTCTACGCCTTAAGTCGGTGATGGTCATGAACTGCCTACTCATATCTCTGATCGCCATGTGTACGTAAGGTCTGTCTAATGGCAGCATCGTCAACCGTGCATACTCCTCCAGAGTAGGAGTCAACTCCTGGGTCCCAAATCAGAAAACCTGCCTCTCCGGTACCCAGTGCTCTAGCATACCCTCTATGAACCATTTGGAAACCTGAAACATCAACAAGGTCATAGTGTGCTGCAACAAATGATCTACAGTCACCCTATCTGGTGGTGACATATTATCATACCATGAACGCATAGCAGATGCCACCAAAAATGGTGGGGTATGATCAATACGGCTAACTGTTGAAGAAGACATCTGTACGGGCCGTGTCATAAGACTATCCAGGGGCAAATGCTGAATATCTCTGGACATACATATGCATAACATAATAACATACTGTTAGGTTTGTAATATTTAAGAACGCAATCAAATTGCACAAAATAAGCGGAAACGTGTAAAAATCAGAGTTTAAAATTTTACAAACCATATACCTGGATCATCTTTTATGCACAATTATTAATTAAACGAAAAGATATGAAGAACAAGAATCATACCCTTGAAGATTCGAGCTTCCTCAGGTATAAATTCAATCATACCCTTGAAGATTCGAGCTTCCTCGGGTACAAGTTCACCTCCAATCCTTTTCGTGTTCAACTTGAATCCACTGGGTTTGGTTCCTTCCTTTGATCAATGTTAGCCACCCAAGTGTTTGGACTCTAGAGGTAATCCACCAAGAAGGAATAAAGATTCAAGAAGATGGGTGTTTGGCAAAACCCTAGTTTTTCTATCTCTCATAGAAAAGGAGCGTACTTTCCAACAATTGGAATCACGTCTGTTGTGAAAAAGTCAACAATCCCTTCACCCATAATAAGACTCCTCTTATTTATAGATGTGGGCAACCCTCCTTAACAATTAAGGTATTAGGTTTTATTTTAATTAATTAAAATCCTTTAATTAATTAGCCTCCTAATCTTATAAGGAATAAGTGAGAGTACTAATATTAAATTAATTTCCAACTCTTTAGAAATTAAAATAATAATAATTGTAATAATATTAATAAGACTCCCCTTATTAATTTATATATTTCATATTTCCAAAATATTAAATAATAAATATTAAGCTATTTAATTTATTCTATCGCCATAGATTAAATTAAATACACTTAACATATTATTACGATTATGATATTAACTTCTTAAATAATTATTCTTCCTTTTATGGTGTGACCCTTTAGGTTCTCCATATTAAATCGGTTGTGAATAAATCAATTAGAACAATTCTAATCTTATTTAAATAAATAAATTAAATTATTAATTTATTTAAATAAATAATATTTATTCTACAATAGGGATAAGCCTCCTTAGCGATTAATGACTTTCCAGATAATATAGATTTCAACATTACTCATAAAAGAACCTTTGAGTAAATAGTGACCGTACAATTCAATCCTTTCACAATAGAATGTCCCAATTAAATATAAGACATGGAATTACTGTCAAGTCTTATTTTATTTAATTATATGTATTTCGATTCTTAAATGCACAACTCCAAATAATGCAAATTAGAAACTCCTTTCTAATTTTATTTTGCCTTTTCCAAGGACTACTGGGTTTTCATTTATCGAATCACATAGGATATTTCTCTTCTTTTACTAGAAGTAGTAGATTCTTTATTGATCATACATTATCTCCATGTACAACTTATTATACCCAAGCATACCCTTTGATATACCCTGAGGGTCTTAAGGAATAATTCAAAGTATAACTCATCATACACAAGATACTATGATGATCTCAAGTCCAAGGATCACTTGTACTACTATCACTACAGGAATTCCTATTTACAGGTAAGTAAAACTCCATCGGGTATTCCTTAGCGACCCACGTTCAGTGAACTTATTCTCTAATAAGCACCTACATACTTACTTTAGTGTCTCCATACAAATAATCATGAGATCAATCATCCTCACCCAATGAGCAAGCAACGTACGTACCAATCTATTCGGATTCACTAATCCCCAATTTAGTAATCCAACGATTGGGAACTATTTTAGTTTTAAGCTTTCTAAGAATTTAGATCTCATTATAATGATAATCATCATTATTCTAAAAGCATTGCTTAGAACATGGGTTTATCACATATTATAAAATAACATCATGTAGATAATTAAAAGCCTTTAATAAATTAATATTTTTTATTAATAAATGAATAAGATTATTACAAAGTATATGCTTTATCATCAAACATGATTGACTTGTGTGCATACTACTTTCACATGCATGATACAATATATGGCAATATGATATAGGGAATGGAAAACTGTACATACATTCCTAAGTATATCATCATCTAATACATCTCTGTACAGCTAAAATACAGGGGAATGGGGCAAAGCTACCCAATAACTAACAGAGGCCTATCAAAAGATAAAGCGAGAATGGGGAAAAGCTACCCAGCAGCTAACAGAGGCCTATCAAAATAAATAACGAGAAATATACATCAGAAGAATTCAATGGTATCGATGTCTACATCGTCAATCCTATCCATCTGATGTAACTCCTCTTGAGTCACTAGATCTCTATCTACAGGGATGTCAGGCCTATACAAGGGAGGATCTGCACCGGAAAAGCCATATGGATCACCTGAGGGGCCAGCACCAGAGCTGGAAGGATCAAAAGTATCTGCCTCTGAAGGATCTCTACCCAAATACCGGATAAAGAAATGTGCCCGGTCCAACTTCAGGGTCAAACTGTCAATCTGTGTCACATGAGGTACATCTCTGACATAGGCTAGCCAATCCATCATCATCACGGATCCTGGAATCATATCCCCCATAAACTGTGTGGCGCGGGTCTGAGCTCCAATGGTACGAGGGAACCACCAATGCTGGAACATCTTCTGAGTGTAGGGGCCCTCTGATAATGTGAAATTGTCAATCCCGAATAATGGGATATCAGTGACAGGTGACTGTGAAATAGGCCAATAACGCATGGCAGGTGGCAAGATCGGCATGCGAATCTCTCTTGTAGTGCTCCTAATAGCATGCTCTCCTAAATAAAGTTCCCGTCCTCCATCTATGAAGAGAGGAATCCTACGGGTGGAAATCATGTACTCGACACCAGTCAGGTACCCATCCTCAAATACTATGCTCAAATTCTCCCCAGGATAGGGAATCCATATAATGACATCCACTGTCAACAACTCCAGCTGTAGGCGGCAATGGGTGAAACCCTCAGCAACAAAGACCTCCGCTAGTACGGAATGATGACATTTCTGTCCTCGTGGATAGGTGTCTAATCCTAACATGCTCACAAGACGTAAACATAGAAGCCTCTCATAGGCCCAAAACTGCCAACACAAAGGCAAACATCTGCTGTCAGTCAACACTCTTAACCCGTAAATGGGAAAAGATAAGAGAAATACTCACCAACAGAAATGGGTAAAATCCTAACTAAGCCTCGGTCAAGCCCTGCAATCGAATGTGCATTCCCCTGAGGAAGTAGGCAAAGGTGTAGGAACCCCAATCATAATCTCCTATACGGTCCACGTGTCGAGTAGCGCTGATCAAAGCGAAGGACACCGTAGAAGAGTTATCTGCTATGAAGTAGCCCCTAATGATCATCAGAAATAATTACCTAAGAATGTGATCCCTGACTCTCACATCATCGGGTATAGGCACACTCAATAGCCCGCTCATAACATCTACGCTCAAAGGACCTGTACGAACAGTCCTGCCCTTGAGCGCCTCCGTCGGAACTCCTAACAAGGATCTAACGGCAGCAAGGCACTGGATCCCGTTCATAACTCCATACCTATGATAAATCGCCAATCCATCGGCGTCATTATCACCTCATAGTCCAGTAAATGGAGTGACTAAGTCTGGTGAAACCAGCGCTCAGACAATGCCCTGAGGTAACCCCAGGGACAGCGACGGGGAAGGATGGAAAAGAACGTCCCAAATCCCCAGCCATCTACAATCGCTCTATAGTCATCGTGAAAAGCTTGATACATAGAGTGGATGCTAAACCAGTTCCCTCGAGGTTGTGTAATGCCGGGAACCTACAACAAATGAAGATCAACATTAGAACCCTTCACTCCTCATCAATAGGAAACAAGGAAGATTAAGATCTAACTTCATACCTTATTTGCGTGCAGGTAAATTGAAGGATTCCTACTCAAGTCACCCAGAAGATCTAGGTTCACCACTTAAATACATGGCAACTCCCTACGGGGAACACGTGCAGCTGGAGCAGGAGCCTCAACCGGTACGTCATCCTCCTCGTCTTTTACATCTGACACTTCAACCCAGATAGGACGTATCACCGCCTCCACCAAACGATGAGTTTGTCTAATAGAACGGGGTCGAGGTACTTCAGAAGCCCTCCTCCGTACACCAGAAGTGGTCCTATGGGAACTACTCGGCTGATCCGGATCCATAATATCTGGACAACAAGTCTCCAAATTACCTCAGAAAGGGTGTGGTAAATGATTACCTGGAGCTTTTCAAAAAGCATTTTATGATTACATGCATGCATGCATTATTTTAACATACATCTACAGTAGAGTTAAAAATGCATGACTACCTAATGCCTACATTTTGGAAAAATTTTGTCATAGCCCCCTTTGTAAAAGGGACTATCCACATGCATATAGGCATGACTAGGTGGCCATTCAGTAGCACACTTACCCATAGTCATATACATCCTATATGCATTTAATACATCAAAGTAAAAAATCCATAATTGTAATCTAATTACCAAGGTTATTTTACTTTTTTACCTTTACTCATTTGTCCTCAAATAGGATAAGAAATGACAGTAAAAGGTACCAATTTGACTGTTTCAAAAGTCAAATTTTTTTCACATTATTATGTTTAACATGGTTTAATAATAACATTTACTGTATTGAATATTTTTTATCAAGTTATATCAGCATGCACATTCACTACTATATATATAAATGCATTTCATCTGATAAGTCATTTTCCAATGGATAGAAACTGGAAAAGAATACATGCATGTGTTACCAGGATAATGAAGAACGCTTGTACGGTAGTAGAATATGTAGAAAGTCGCCTGAACTCGGCAGGTCTGAAGAAGATCTCTCAAATTTCCTTCGCGACGCAACTTGAAAATGACTTATGAAAGCAACTCGTAGGGAATATATACCAACGGTTGGTCGCAGGTCCACCTACGGCTGCTGAATGTGTACCTGCTGCACCCCTATGTGGGTCCCATACCTCTGGCTCGCTCCAGTTAGGAGTTGTAAAGGCGGTCTCGCAAGCTGAAAAGGCCAAATCAGGAGTAAAAACGCTACGCGATTTAGCGGAATAGCCTGAAATCTTAATTTTTATGGGTCAAACTCTGGCTCCACATGTCACACACTGGTAATCGCCTGCATACAAGGTATACTATACCAATGGCCTCAGCTTTCACAAATTATGCTCGACTATACCACACAAAGGTCTGATGATGTCAGTGCAGGGTCACAACCCTAAACGTATCCCCGGCGAGGGTTACAACGTCGAAGTTATGAATTAAAGACGTATCCCTGGTGGGGGTTAAAACGCCAAAGCTACGAACAACTATGTATCCTCGGCAGGGGTTACAACGCAAAAATTTCAAACATCTGCGTATCCCTAGCGGGGGTTACAACTCAATTCAACCATTGATACAAAAATCAATGAAGGTCAAACAACCTTGACGTTATTTCAGCCGGTGGCAATTAAACCCATCGAAGCAACGTATCCATGTCTATGTATCCCTGGCGGGGGTCACAACGAGATGCAACCATTGATATACGCATCAACGAAGGTCAAGCAGACTTGACACACTCCCCAACAAAGGTCACAACATGATGTAACCATTGATACACGCATCAGTGAAGGTCAAACAGCCTTGACAATGTACCCAGCAGGGATTTATCCGGTGATACATACATCAGCGAAGGTCAGGCAACCCTGATAAATACATACTATTGGCAGTAACTCCGACAGGATGGTGGGATATGTTATACACGTCCTCAAACAGACAAATCTTTCTCCCCACAGATCTCTTTCATACAAGAGGCAACTCTATGGAGTAGAAGTTTGTGTCTAGGATTCACGACTTTGGTGATAGCCCCAACGTCAACATCCTTGAAGACTTAGATCGCATGACCAAGACATCACTAATTGTCATCCCAACAGGATTAACAGGGAACTTATGACGCCCCCAAAATAGGTCCATTCCATCCAACCCATTCTGAGTTGCCAAATACATGGTACAGAAACAACTACAACATCATTAATACAATTGTCGTGCAAAATACGACAACACAAATACTGTGAGTTTAAATATAAATATTGTCTTCTAGACAATATCCACACTCAGATAAAATCCTCATTACAATTATTGATACACTATTTTACAAAATAGTGAGGACTGCTAAATTAACTTTCTAGAACTATCACTCCATACCCCGGCTAGATCCTGCTATATTATCTCACCTCCTGAAGAAAAAATTGAACAAAAAGGAAAAGGGTGAGCTCAACTACCCCAGTAAGAATATTATGACTAAGATAATATACAACAAATTATCCTTAGTCTTCAGCAGGGAAAAATCTGATAGAATATAATAGACAACAAGTTTAGATCAACAATTACAACGAAAATAACAATTCATTAGAAGAGTTAAGTAGAGAATGAAATCTATAATCATCCATGAATTTAAAAGTCCATCATCAATATTTTATCCCTGTAACATCAATCAATATACATCTTTGCACTACGGGACAAAGATATTCATTTGTATCACCAGTTGGTCATGTTCATCTCAATACCTGTTCATCTTTGCACTACGGGCCAAAGATATTCATTACGTAATCATTCATCTTTGCACTATAGGCCAAAGATATTCATCAAATATCACCATTAAGGACTGAGGATGATGAAAAACATTTTAGAGAACGAATCCAGTGAAACAGAAGGACAAATATTAGAGATTCATATTTCGGTTTATCCAAATTTAATAATACTCCATAATAACCAAGTGTGAAGTAGAATAAAGATCAAAACATGGATACAATCAAAGATAGTAACCATAAAATACATCTGGGATGAAAAGGAGAAAATTTCATTTTTTGGTGAATAGTGTCGTATTTGTGAATAGTGTCATATACGTGAATAGTGTCGTGTACGTGAATAGTAACCCCGACACAAATAGGTAGATATTTCACAATAAAATTCATAACAATATCTTAGCATAATGATATTGAAGAAAATAATATCATTTAAGAAGAAAATAACATCCCTTACCTCAAAGAAACAGTACTTCGGAATGAAAGGTCAGAAGTGATGCTGAATGAAACTTGTACTGAACAGCAACTCTTAAAGTATCTAAATACTCACAAAATACGCTCGATAATATAGAGAGAGAAAGAGAGAAAACTTTGTTTTTGGTGTGATTTTCAATTCTAACTTAGCCCTTTATTTATAGAAAAATGTTAGCACGCCGAAGCAGACTTGACCTGCTACCTGATGGCTTTACCTACTATTATTGCCACCCACCACAGTTAAAAAAAATTCAGCACAGTTTTGCACCAACCACAAGTGGGGCCCACTCAATTCTAGAATTTTCTACCAAAATCATTTATAAACCTAATTTCTGAATAAGTCACCTCTTAAAATTTATAACAAATCATACGTTCATTTTTAACGGTTCAAAATTTGTGGACATATACTCAACTTATATATGTATAACATATTCAAAAATTACAATAATCCAACGTTCAGATTAAAAATTATAACTCACACAATATATCTCAATAACACTAATTTAATTTTTAATACCTCCATTACGATAAAAACATCTCAACATTAATTCCTTCAATTATAACCACATAAATAAATCCATCATTTATATCCACATAAAATAAATATTTCCTTATCATATAAATTAATAATTAATTATTCATAAATAATATTACAGAATCAGAATTATGACAACCAGGCCGTTCCCAGGAAAGATGGGGGTTACCTATAAGGATTTCACCTTACTAGCGTGCAATTAGGTGACCAAACCTCTCCTTAGATAGAACTTTCTAGACATTGCCAATAATGCTATCTAATAATATTATTCAAATAATATGAATTATTGATCTGATAATGAGAAATATTGTACAGTGACAATTATTGAAAATACAATAATATAAAATATCAACGCAGCAATTATTAAATCAATAAAATAAAATATGGAACAGTAATTACTATAACAATTATTGAGTAGTGCCTTCTTACGTAAGAATCAATAATTCAAAAATATTTTGCAATACCATGTGTTATTGTGTAACCACGCGTATTACTGTATTTTAACCACCAGGTATTCCAACAATGTTAACGGTAACAACTACGTCGTTATTTATAAAAACTCAAACTTATCATTTTCCTCATCTGACAGTTATTCCGTTATGGGGTCCACAAATGACTGCGTCGTCGTATGAATATTCCCTGAAAATAAGAATATTCCACGACCAAACGAATATTCTCTGATAAAAATGAATATTTTATAACCACTTGCATATTTTGTAAAATTTGCACATTTCTCCCATAACCAAAATATTATATCAAATTAACTCCTTATTATTTCAAGATAATAAATACAGAAAATTCAATTTTAATTATAATAAGTTGGGGTCTTACAACCTCCTCTCCTTATGAAATTTCGTCCTCAAAATTGACATACGTATCTGATGTTTCGAAAAGGTGAGGGTACCTCGCTTTCATTTCTGATTCCAACTCTCATGTCATTTCTTCAATAGCATGGTTCCTCCACAAAACCTTAAATTGTGATATAACCTTTGTTCGTAGGATATGCTCTTTCCTATCCAAGATCTTGGCAGGTACCTCATCGTACGTTAAATCATCGGTTATCTCGTCTGGTTCTAACACAATAATGTGGTTTGGGCCGTCCACATACTTACGTAACATTGATATGTGAAAAACGTTATGAACATGCGACATACTTAGCGTTAAGGCGAGTCTATAGGCCACAGTTTCTACTCGATCGAGGATTTCTAATAAATTGAAGGTTTGAGCTTTCTTCTCTTCATTGACTCTTACTTCTAAAATAACGCCTTCTTGCACCTTCTTCTTTATACTCATCATCTCCGGTGTGTAGCTTGAGCAGTTTTAACTTTATCAATTAAAGTTGATTCTACTCGTATATTTAACATCATAACATGGGTCCCTAGAGTCTTTAACTCTATCTTTGCCATTTGTAAATTATACAAAATAGGTCTTTGTGTTCAACAATATCACACTCGTACTCGCGTACGATCTTCTACTCAACGCGTCAGCTATCACGTTAGCTTTTCCAAGATGGTATGTTCAGAACAGGTGCCGAAATGAGTCGCCTCTTGAGTTCTTGGAAAATCTTCTCGCATTCCTTGCTCCATACAAATTTTGCATCTTTCCGAGTCAGCTAAGTTAACAGATTAGCGATTCGAGAAAATCCTTCCACGAATCTTCGATAATAACCAGCTAAGCCCAGAAAGTTACGTACTTTGGTCACCGACTTCGATTGCTTCTCAACTGTGATTCATATCCCAATCTTGGATAGCACGTCACAATGGTACCTATCGTTTTTCCACCACACAAATATAGAGTCCCCTACGGAGAGTCTGACTTTAGTGCATTCCACAAAAGAAGTCACGAGATAGAGACTCGGATACCAACTCTTGTACTTGGGTTTTTAACTCGTGAAGTTCAATAGGAGCTATTTGATATGAGATTTTAGAAATGGGTTTTGTACCGAATTCAAAGTCGATACAAAGTTCAATATCACGCTCTGGGGGTAGGCCAAGAAATTCTTTAGGAAATACGTTAGGAGATTTACTAACAACAAAAATATCATTCAAATTTGACGTATTTTTGTTTAAAACCATAATATGGCTAAGAAAGCTTGACATTAATTTTTCAATAAACGAATGACTTTATGGCTTGTTATGAAAGTGTTTAACTTCAACGGTTTTATTGATTGAATTCGAATAACAGGTTGCTTAGGAATATAAAAACTACCAACCTTACGAAAGCAATCAATTTTGGCATGATGAGTAGTTAACCAATCAATCCCTAAAAAAATCACATCAAAAGCAAGTATCTTTAAAGAGATAAGATCAACAGGTAATGTGATGATGCCAACTTGGATCAAACAAAATTTATAAACAGTGGATGTAACAAAAGTTTCTCCTAACGGAGTCTCCACAGATAAGTCAAAGTCTAAATTCTCCGGAGTCAAGTTTAAACGTTGAGCAAAAGTAGGAGAGATAACAGAATGGGTAGAACCGAAATCTAATAAGGTATAAATTTCACAGGAATTTATAATTAATTAACCCGTGATACCTTCGTTCGGGTTCCTCGCATTTTGGCCAGTCACGACAAACGCTC
The DNA here is from genome assembly GCA_020205505.1 of Panax japonicus. Classification (NCBI taxonomy): domain Eukaryota; kingdom Viridiplantae; phylum Streptophyta; class Magnoliopsida; order Apiales; family Araliaceae; genus Panax; species Panax japonicus. The sequence goes on along the minus strand of CM035112.1, from coordinate 17,791,633 downwards.
TTCCAGGAACCGTTGACTTTGACTTGTCCATATCCACCTCTGGTGCCACCGTCCCAGCTGGAATTGATTTCGCTACAGGATAAAATTGAGCTATGTGACCGTCTTTTCCACAACTAAAACATACCTTGGAAGGCTGTGAACAGTTTGGACTTATACGTCCCTCTTCTCTGCATCTGTAGCATCTAATTGGCGGTCGTTCTCTTCCCCTAGAAATTATTGTTGGTGTTGCTGCCGACGTCTTCCCATCATCATTAAATCTTCTCTTCTTGAAATTTCCACTTAAATTATTTCTTCTATTATCTTGGCCATGATTACCACCGAAGTGGTTACCATTTCTAGCATGATAATTTCCTCCGTGATGGTTATCATCGCTCCGATGACTGCTATCACCGATATGACCCTGGTTGTTGTCCCTCGGTTGAACATATTCACTATCTGGCTCTAATAACTGAGCCCTGTTGACAACATCTGAATATAGAGAAAATTTATGAGAGATAATGTATTGACGAATCTTGGGTTTCAAACCTCTTAGAAACATCCTCGTCATACGTTCCTTATTTTCTACCAAATGAGGTGCAAACCTAGATAACTCCGCGAACTTCGCCTCGTACTGGGACACCGTCATGTTGTTTTGTTCTAGTCTAATAAACTCTACCTCCTTCATATGACGAATACTTTCAGGAAAATACTTATCATTGAACAGTTTCTAAAACGTTTCCCAAGACATATTGAGTGCAATTGGATGGGTACTCTAAAAAAGATTCACACCAGTAATCTGCCTCACCACAAAACATATAGGTGGCGAATGGAACCTTCTGTTCCTCCGTGCATCCCAAGGCATCGAATATCTTGGTAATTTGCTTTACCCACATCTCCACCTTAATCGGATCTGGCTTTCCAAAGAATTCTGGTGGTCCCAACTCCTTGAACTGCTTGGCTGTGACAAACCGCGCATTGCTATCATTTCCACCCATATTTTGTACACGAGTCTCCCTCGTCTGATTTTGTATGAACTGCAAAAAGTTTCTAAACATCCCATCATTCATCGTTTACTCGTTAGTGTTGTTTACAGGAAGAATATTGCCATCCTGTTGAAAGTAGTATGCACACAAGCCAATCATGTTTGATGATAAAGCATATACTTTGTAAACAATCTTATTCATTTATTAATAAAAAGTATTAATTTATTAAAGGCTTTTAATTATCTACATGATGTTGTTTTATAATATGTGATAAACCCATAGTTTTAAACAATGCTTTTAGAATAATGATGATGATCATTCTAATGAGATCTAAATTCTTAGAAAGCTTAAAACTAAAATAGTTCCCAATCGTTGGATTACTAAATTGGGGATTAGTGAATCCGGATTGATTGGTACATACGTTGCTTGCTCATTGGATGAGGATGATTGATCTCATGATCATTTGTGTGGAGACACTAAAGCAAGTATGTAGGTGCTTATTAGAGAATAAGTTCACTGAACGTGACTCGCTAAGGAATACCTAATGGAGTTTTACTTGCATGTCAATAGGAATTCCTGTAGTGATAGTAGTACAAGTGATCCTTGGACTTGAGATCATCATAGTATCTTGTGTATGATGAGTTATATTTTGACTTATTCCTTAAGACCCTTAGGGTATATCAAAGGGTATGCTTGGGTATAACAAGTTGTACATGGAGATAATGTATGATCAATAAAGAATCTACCACTTCTAGTAAAAGAAGAGAAATGTCCTATGTGATTCGATAAATGACAACTCAGTAGTCCTTGGCCAAGGCAGAATGAAATTAGAAAAGAGTTTCTAATTTGCATTATTTGGAGTTGTGCATTTAAGGATCGAAATACATATAATTAAATAAAATAAGACTTGACAGTAATTCCATGTCTTATATTTAATTGGGACATTGTATGGTGGAAGGATTTAATTGTACGGTAACTATTTACTCAAAGGTTCTTTTATGATTAATGTTGAAATCTATATTATCTGGAAAGTCGTTGATCGCTAGGGAGACTTATCCCTATTGTAGAATAAATATTATTTATTTAAATAAATTATTTGTTTAATTTATTTATTTAAATAAGATTAGAATTGTTCTAATTGATTTATTCACAACCGGTTTAATATGGAGAACCTAAAGGGTCACACCATAAAAGGAAGAATAATTATTTAAGAAGTTAATGTCATAATCGTAATAATATGTTAAGTATATTTAATTTAATCTATGATGATAGAATAAATTAAATAGCTTAATATTTATTATTTAATATTTTAGAAATATTAAATATAAATTAATAGGAGGAGTCTTATTAATATTATTACAATTATTATTATTTTAATTTCTAAAAGAATTTAGGAATTAATTTAATATAAGTACTCTCATTTATTCCTAATAGGATTAGGAGGAAAAATTAATTAAAGGAGTTTAATTAATTATTCCTAATAAGATTAGGGAGCCCATTTAATTAAAAGAGTTTAATTAAATAAATAATACCTTATTTTTAATAGGGTTACTTGATATCTTTATAAGAGGAGTCTTATATCAGATATCATATATACGTAATTCCAATTGTTGGAGAGTACGCCCCTTTTTCTATAAAGATAGAAAACTAGGGTTTGAGCCAAATACTCATCTTCTTGAATTCTTCTTCTTCCTTGGTGGATCACCTCTAGAGGCCAAACACTTGGGTGGCTAACGTTGATCAAAGGAAGGAACCCAACCCGGTGGATCCAAGTTGAACGCAAAAAGGATTGGAGGTGAACTTGTACCTGAGGAAGCTCGATCTTCAATGGTATGATTTTATTCTTTATCTTTTCGTTTAATTAATAATTATGCATAAAGGGTGATCCGGGTTTATGGTTTGTAAAATTTTTAAACTCTGATTTTACACGCTTCCGCATATTTTTGCAATTTGATTGCGATCTTGAATGTTATAAACCTAACAGTGGTATTAGAGCCAAATTTTTATGCAAATTATTAATTATTTTAATTTGATATCTATATTGATATGTGTTTAGAATAATTTAATTGGGCATAATTATGTTGTATAAAATTTATTTAAAAAATACATAATTAATTTCCGAAAAACTGTTTTTTGGATTTTTGTTCGCTGATATCCGCGTGGTTCGTTTTATTTTCCAAAGCTTGATCATGTTAGGGTCTCCACTTTCCCATTTAATATATATAACAGTTATATATTCTTAATTCTTGAAGGATTTGTAGGAGATCCCATTCCCACGGATTGTTACATGATTACTTGATTACTTGGGCATATATATGATTACATGCTTCAGGTGTTTTTAAAAAATAAAAAAAGTTTACAAGTAATCATGCTGCAAAATTCACCATAAAAGGGAAATCACGTGGAGTATATTTTATCCTGGATAATTTATAAAACACGTGATATACATATATATATATATATATATATATATATATATATATATATATTCTCAATTATTTTATAATTAAAATAAAAAATTTATTTTAATCTTAAAATAAAAGGTTTATTTTAATATTAAAATAAAATAATTTTTTTTAATTTTAAAATTGGATTTCATGCTAAGTAATTAGAGTTGGAATTGGATTTCATGATAACTAATTGGAGTTAAAATTGGATTTCATGTTTACTTAAATAAAAGAGTTTATTTAGATATGAAATAAGATTTCATATTATTCAAAATAAAAGAGTTTATTTGTGAATAGGAAAGAGAATCCTAATTTCTTTAAATAAAGGAGTTTATTTAGATATGAAATAAGATTTCATATTATTCAAAATAAAAGAGTTTATTTGTGAATAGGAAAGAGAATCCTAATTTCCTTAAATAAAGGAGTTTATTTAAATATGAAATAAGATTTCATATTATTCAAAATAAAAGAGTTTATTTGTGAATAGGAAAGAGAATCCGTGTTTCCTTTAATAAAGTTTTTTTTAATACTTGGAATTTGATTCCATAATTAATTAAAATAAAGGAGTTTATTTTGATTAAAGATTTTGATTAAAATAAAATAGTTTATTTTATTCAAAATTGGATAAATTAAAATAAAATAGTTTTATTTTGATTTAAATTTGGATTAAAATAAAGGAGTTTATTTTGATTCAAAATTAGATTTTATACTAACTAAATTTTGCTCATTAAATGATATCAATATATATATTAAATGTTTATTATTCATGAGATGAATGTTATTTATTGATGCATATGGTGATGTGTATGATAATAAATGGGATTGATTATGGACTATTGACCAATGTGATTGGATTTTATTTTAGTTGGATGCATGAATGTATGGGTTTTATTAAAATGGGGTCTGCGTACCTCGTCTTCTCTAAATTTTTCTTAATGTAAATTCTATCTCTCTCCTATGTACTTCCCCTTGACTGCTGATCAAGGTTTCTATTTATTTTAAATAGTTTTGTAATAGGAATAGTTAGAATTATTTTGAAGAATTAGAGATCAAGGAGCAAGGAGCGCGTGAAGACCCGTTTGTAATGGAGCCCGGGTTTAAATGTAATAGTTATATTTAAATATTAATTCTTGCACCCCTAGGGTTTGACCTTTTGGTTCACTTGGTGGCTCTAGTGAACCAAACTAGAATAAAAGTCCATAATTAATCCAGGTAGAATATAGTATTCTATATGTGCATGCTTATACTATATATATATATATATATATATATATATATATATATATATATATATATATTATATTATGCAAACATGCTTCGCATGTTTACTAATATGACGCGTATTTTATATATATATGTGCATGCGTGCTAAACAAGATGAGATATATTAATAACAAAACCCTCAAATATTTTATATTAAGTTGTAACGTTCAAAGATATTTGGAATATCGAACGTCGCCTTCCAGCATGATAGAAACAATATAGTATTGAATATTTAATATGAGTTTGTTGTGCACACACAAGGCAAGTATTAAATATTTAAGATGTTATTTTTATTACATATGATGTTTATAAGGAATTGAACATTACTGCTTTGTTGTGCATACACAAGGGATGTAGTTTTCTCTTCACTTATATGGAAATGCTGGGTCTGACTTAACTTAAATTATTTTAGTTCGTATGTGCACACACTTGACCATTATGATTTAAGAGGCAAAATACAAGGAGTTACATAGTTGATGTAATTGACAAGAGTTGTCTACCTATTTATTTATATATAGTTTGTTGTGCACACACAAGGCTATATACATTTGAAATGGGATCCTTATTCTCACTAGCATATCTTTAATTAGATATTGCCGAACTATATATATTGAGGGTAATATAGTTTGAAGAAAATAGTGGGAGATACCAATTTAAAACAAGACCTAATTTATTTTGGTAATTAATAAAAGAATGTATGTTAAAATGTTGTTAATTACAAATTCATTTACAGATTTTTACAATGTCTAAATTACTATCACTGCATAGCATATTAGATGCTTATTTAATCGGACCGAATTAAACGGATTGGTTAAGGTAATTGAGAATAGTTCTCACGGCTGAAAACCTATCTTATGTCCTTAATACGCCTATCCCTGCAATGGTTGCAGACAATGCCTCTGAGGAAGTTATTGCTACTTTTAGAAAGTGGTTAGATGATGCATAGTTGGCTCAATGCATCATGCTCGCATCAATGAGTAACAAGCTTCAGCGTCAGTATAAAACTATGGATGCTCCTACTGTATTCCTGCACATCAAGTAGTTGATGGTGAGGAAAGTAGGACTGATAGATATCAGATATCTAAGGAGCTCTTCCGATCTAGAATGAACAATGACACTACAGTACAGACAAAAGTCCTTAACATAATCAATTTGATTGATCAATTAGGACAACAGGTTTTGTCATGGATGGAGAGTTGAACTAAGATTTGATCTTGCACTCAGTCTCGGACTCCTTTCACAATTGTTGTGAATTTTTCATATGAACAAGCTAGATATCAGCCTCGCTGATTTGCTTAACATGTTGAAAAATGTTGAGAGTCACTTTCCAACCAAGAAAGATCAAGTCTTACTGGTAGGGGCCAAAGGATCTTCTGAAAAGAAGAACGAATCTAAGAAGGTAAATAGAAAGGGCAAAAACAAAGGATAATAAGAACAAAACTGATACGGATAGGAAAAGAGTTTGCTTCCATTGCAAAAGGCCTGAACACTGGAAAGAAACTGCGAGAAGCATCTTGCAGAAACTAACCAAAGAAGCTTAGTGAAGTTTCGGTTACAAATACAATTTTGTTCATGATTTAAAATAATTTTTTCTTTAAGTCAAGGTTCTACTTGGGTATTGGATACCGACTTTGGTTATCATAAATATAGATTTATGAAGGGACCAAGTAGAAGTAGAAAGCTAAACAAATATAAGTAAACCTATGTGTGGGAAATGAAGCAAAGGTTGTTGCATTAGCCATAGGAACTTATAGTTTAGCAATGCCTACGGGAAAATCTATTAAGTCAATAAGTTGTTATTGTATTCCAGTACTTGTTGGAAACATTATTTCCATTTTATTGTTGGACAATGAAATCTTTGGTATTATATTTAAGAACAATTGTTGTTCTATTTATAATAATAATGTTTTGTATAGAACTGAAATATTACTTAATGGATTTTGTATACTTGACTTATGTGAAAATAATTTTACATATTGAACAAACTAGTATAAGAAAAGGAGATGATCATTCAAAGAGTTGAATGTGTGTATTTGTTGAAATACAAGTGTGAATTATTTGAAAGGTTCAAAGAATTCATAAGTGAAACAAATTGGCAAAGTATTAAGATTCTTTGATTAGATCAAGGAATAAATACTTGTGCAATAAGTTTCTAGATCATCTCAAATGGTTTTCTCATAATGGACACATCCTGATACACAATAATTGATTGATGTATCTGAATGGAAAAATCGTACCTTGTTGGACATGGTGCGGTCCATAATGATTTTACCGACATTCCAGTATCCTTCTAGGATCATGTCCTAGAAATGGCTGCATATCTACGGAAAAGGTAACCTCAAAATCCGGCCCCAAGACTCCATAAAAGTTATGGACAGGGAGGATTCCTAATCTTAAGTAGGTTAAGATAAGGGGTTGTCCAACTTATGTGAAACGGTTTCAAAGGATAAGCTTGGGATAAAATTTGATAAGTACAGATTTGTGGGACATCCTAAAGTAAGTTTAGGGCATATGTTCTATAATCCTACTTAGTAAAAGGTGTTTGTTGCGAAATATGCTACCTTCTAGGATAAAGGTGTTTATCATTGAAGGGGCTAGTGAGAGGATAATACATCTTGAAAAGTTCAAGAACCACAAAACACTACAAGTCAAATAAGAGGAACCTGTAGATAGACCTATTGTACCACAACCGAATCGTAAATCTGGAATAGTACCGAAGATACCTAGGAGGTATGGATTCATCATGGATGATGATGATGAGGTACGTATCATAGAAGATGATGATCCAGTTACATACGATGAGGTAAGATTCGTAGACACTCAGAGAAATGGATTGAAGCAATCTTCTAAAAAATGGAACATTCATTTTGATATGATAATCAAAAGAGTTTGATTTTATCAAAAACAAGAATGAACCTAGTGTGTACAAAAGGGTCAGTGGGAGCGTCGTGACATTTTTGGTATTATATGTTGATATAATACGGATAAGGAATGACATGCCAATGCTAAAATCAATAAAGATAAAGTTGTCTAAACATTCCTCCATGAATGATTTGGGAAGAGTATCTTAATTGGGGATGCAAATCTATATAGATAGATTTAAAAGGATGCTCGGCTTAACCCAAGGAAGGTATATTCATTTGATGCTAAAGTCGTTTAGCATGGAAAACTCCATGGGATGCCTTATGTTGATGAGTCATAGAGTGTATCTCTCTTAATAGTCCCCATAGACTCCTAAAAGAGAGATCGCATGAGTGACAATCATGTATGCAATGAAATATACGCGACCTGATGTTGATTAGTCATATTCTGGAGAAGTTCACTGTGAGACAGTGAAAAACATCTTAAAGTACTTAACCAGCACTAAGGATGTGATATAATTCATGGCGGGTCTGAATTAAAACTAGAGGGCTTAACAGACTCAAGTTTTTCAGACAGACCAAGACGACAGAAAATCCACTTTAAGGTAAAGGGTTACCTTGAATGGTGGTGCAGTGAATTGGAAAGGTTCCAAACAACAAAGAGTTATTGGTTTAGTGATAAAGACAAAGTATATTGTTATAAATGAAGCTACAAGTTGATTGTTTGGATGAAAAGTTCATTACAAACTAGGTATAGTTTCTAAGTCTCATCTTAGATCTAAACATGTGTTGTGGCACTTTCATTTGATTAAATGAATCATTGAAAGATGGGAAATCACTATAGAGATAGTGGACTCTCAAGAACAACAATACATATCCATTTACTGAAGCTTATCCAACAGCAGGATAATCGTCACTTAGAGAAGAAGGGTATGAGATACCATGGTAATTGGCTTTAGTGCAAGTGGAAGATTGAAAGTAGTATGCACACAAGCCAATCATGTTTGATGATAAAGCATATACTTTGTAAACAATCTTATTCATTTATTAATAAAAAGTATTAATTTATTAAAGGCTTTAATTATCTACATGATGCTGTTTTATAATATGTGATAAACCCATAGTTTTAAGCAATGCTTTTAGAATAATGATGATGATCATTCTAATGAGATCTAAATTCTTAGAAAACTTAAAACTAAAATAGTTCCCAATCGTTGGATTACTAAATTGGGGATTAGTGAATCCGGATAGATTGGTACATACGTTGCTTGCTCATTGGATGAGGATGATTGATCTCATGATCATTTGTGTGGAGACACTAAAGCAAGTATGTAGGTGCTTATTAGAGAATAAGTTCACTGAACGTGACTCGCTAAGGAATACCTAATGGAGTTTTACTTGCATGTCAATAGGAATTCCTGTAGTGATAGTAGTACAAGTGATCCTTGGACTTGAGATCATCATAGTATCTTGTGTATAATGAGTTATATTTTGACTTATTCCTTAAGACCCTTAGGGTATATTAATGGGTATGCTTGGGTATAACAAGTTGTACATGGAGATAATGTATGATCAATAAAGAATCTACCACTTCTAGTAAAAGAAGAGAAATGTCCTATGTGATTCGATAAATGACAACTCAGTAGTCCTTGGCCAAGGCAGAATGAAATTAGAAAAGAGTTTCTAATTTGCATTATTTGGAGTTGTGCATTTAAGGATCGAAATACATATAATTAAATAAAATAAGACTTGACAGTAATTCCATGTCTTATATTTAATTGGGACATTGTATGGTGGAAGGATTTAATTGTACGGTAACTATTTACTCAAAGGTTCTTTTATGATTAATGTTGAAATCTATATTATCTGGAAAGTCGTTGATCGCTAGGGAGACTTATCCCTATTATAGAATAAATATTATTTATTTAAATAAATTATTTGTTTAATTTATTTATTTAAATAAGATTAGAATTGTTCTAATTGATTTATTCACAACCGGTTTAATATGGAGAACCTAAAGGGTCACACCATAAAAGGAAGAATAATTATTTAAGAAGTTAATGGCATAATCGTAATAATATGTTAAGTATATTTAATTTAATCTATGGTGATAGAATAAATTAAATAGCTTAATATTTATTATTTAATATTTTAGAAATATTAAATATAAATTAATAAGAGGAGTCTTATTAATATTATTACAATTATTATTATTTTAATTTCTAAAATAGTTTAGGAATTAATTTAATATAAGTACTCTCATTTATTCCTAATAGGATTAGGAGGGAAAATTAATTAAAGGAGTTTAATTAATTATTCCTAATAAGATTAGGGAGCCCATTTAATTAAAAGAGTTTAATTAAATAAATAATACCTTATTTTTAATAGGGTTACTTGATATCTTTATAAGAGGAGTCTTATATCAGATATCATATATACGTAATTCCAATTGTTGGAGAGTACGCCCCTTTTTCTATAGAGATAGAAAACTAGGGTTTGAGCCAAATACTCATCTTCTTGAAATCTTCTTCTTCCTTGGTGGATCACCTCTAGAGGCCAAACACTTGGGTGGCTAACGTTGATCAAAGGAAGGAACCCAACCCGGTGGATTCAAGTTGAACGCGAAAAGGATTGGAGGTGAACTTGTACCTGAGAAAGCTCGATCTTCAAGGGTATGATTTTATTCTTTATCTTTTCGTTTAATTAATAATTATGCATAAAGGGTGATCCGGGTTTATGGTTTGTAAAATTTTTAAACTCTGATTTTACACGCTTCCGCATATTTTTGCAATTTGATTGCGATCTTGAATGTTACAAACCTAACACCTGTTGCATGTTCGCCAGATTGGTGACTAAAGGTGTTTCCACAATCTCATACACTCCATTGTTAACGTTCTCAGCTGTCATTCTTAAAAATTTTCATAAAATAAGGGTTAATTAAATCAATTAACATACCACATAATATCCTTATATTATGATCGACCAACAAATAAGTTTAGATAAGACACGCTAGCAAAGGATTTACTCATCTTTCCCCTCCTAGTTCTAGCCTCACATCTCAGCCAGGGATCATATCCCTAAGTTTTGATACCAACTGTGATGCCCCCAAAATAGGTCCATTCCATCCAACCTATTCTGAGTCGTCAAATACATGGTATAGAAACAACTACAACATCATTAATACAATTTTCGTGCAAAATACGACAACACAAATACTGTGAGTTTAAATATAAATATTATCTTCTAGACAATATCTACACTCAGATAAAATCCTCATTACAATTATTGATACACTATTTTACAAAATAGTGAGGACTGCTAAAATAACTTTCTAGAACCATCACTACATACCCCGGCTAGATCCTGCTATATTTTCACCTCCTAAAGAAAAAATGGAACAAAAAGGAAAAAAGGGTGAGCTCAACTACCCCAGTAAGAATATTATGACTAAGATAATATACAACAAATTATCCTTAGTCTTCAACAGGGAAAGATCTGATAGAATATAATAGACAACAAGTTAAGATCAACAATTACAACGAAAATAACAATTCATTAGAAGAGTTTAGTAGAGAATGAAATCTATAATCATCCATGAATTTAAAAGTCCATCATCAATATTTTATCCCTGTAACATCAATCAATATACATCTTTGCACTAAAGGCCAAAGATATTCATTTGTAACACCTGTTGGTCATGTTCATCTCAACACCTGTTCATCTTTGCACTACGGGCCAAAAATATTCATCAGGTAATCATTCATCTTTGCACTACAGGCCAAAGATATTCATCAAGTATCACTATTAAGGACTGAGGATTTTGAAAAACATTTTAGAGAACGAATCCAGTGAAATAGAAGGGCAAATATTAGGGATTTGTATTTCGGTTTATCCAAATTAAATAATACTCCATAATAACCAAGTGTTAAGTAGAATAAAGATCAAAACATTGATACAATCAAAGATAGTAACCATAAGATACATCTGGGATGAAAAAGAGAAAATTTCATTTTTCGATGAATAGTATTGTATTTATGAATAGTGTCGTATACGTGAATAGTGTCGTATACGTGAATAGTAACCCTGACACAAAAAGGTAGAAATTCCACAATAAAATTCATAACAATATCTCAGCATAATGATATTGAAGAAAATAATATCATTTAAGAAGAAAATAACATCCCTTACCTCAAAGAAACAGTACTTCAGAATGAAAGGTCGGAAGTGATGCTGAATGAAACTTGTATTGAACAGCAACTCTCAAAGTATCTAAATACTCACAAAATACGCTCGATAATATAGAGAGAGAAAGAGAGAAAACTTTGTTTTTTGTGTGATTTTCAATTCTAACTTAGCCCTTTATTTATAGAAAAATGTTAGCACGCCGAAGCAGACTTGACCTGCTACCTGATGACTTTACCTGCTATTATTGCCACCCACCACATTTAAAAAAAATTCAGCACATTTTTTCACCAACCACAAGTGGGGCCCACTCAATTCTAGAATTTTCTACCAAAATCATTTATAAACTAATTTCCGAATAAGTCACCTCTTAAAATTTATAAAAAATCATACTTTCATTTTTAACGGTTCAAATTTTGTGGACATATACTCAACTTATATATGTATAACATATTCAAAAATTACAATGATCAAACGGTCAGATTAAAAATTATAACTCACGCAATATATCTTAAGAACACTAATTTAATTTTTAATACCTCCATTCCGACAAAAATACCTCAACATTAATTCCTTCAATTATAACCACATAAATAAATCCATCATTTATATCCACATAAAATAAATATTTCCTTATCATATAAATCAATAATTAATTATTTATAAATAATATTACAGAATCACAATTATGACAATCAGGCCGTTCCCAGGAAAGAGGGGGGGTTTCCGATAAGGATTTCACCTTACTGGCGCGCAATTAGGTGACCAAACCTCTCCTTAGACAGAACTTTCTAGACATTTCCAATAATGCTATCTAATAATATTATTTAAATAATATGAATTATTGATCTGATAATGGGAAATACTGTGCAGTGACAATTATTGAAACCACAATAATTTAAAATATCAACACAGAAATTATTGAACAATAAAATAAAATATTGAACAGAAATTACTATAACAATTATCGAGTAGTGTCTTCTTGCATAAGAATCAATAATTTAAAAATATTGTGCAATACCGTGTGCTACTGTGCAACCACGCGTATTACTGTATTTTAACCACCGGGTATTCCAACAGTGTTAACGGTAGCAACTACCCTGTTATTTATAAAAACTCAAACATATCATTTTCCTCATCCGACAGTTATTCCGTTATGGGGTCCACAAATGACTGCGTCGTCGTACGAATATTCCCCGATAACAAGAATATTCCACGACCAAACGAATATTCCTCGACAAAACGGAATATTTTATAACCACTTGCATATTTTGTAAAATTTACACATTTCACCTATAACCAAAATATTATATCAAATTAATTCCTTATTATTTCAGGATAATAAATAGAGGAAATTCAATTTTATTTATAATAAGTTGGGGTCTTACAACCTCCCCTCCTTATGAAATTTTGTCCTAGAAATTGACGTACATACCTAGTGTTTCAAAAAGGTGAGGGTACCTCGCTTTCCTTTCTGATTCCAACTCTCAGATAATTTCTACAATAGCATGGTTCCTCCATAAAACCTTAACTTGTGATATAACCTTTTGTTCGTAGGACATGCTTTTTCCTATCCAAGATCTTAACAGGTACCTCCTCGTACGTTAAATTATCGTCTATCTCGTCTGGTTCTAACGCAATTATGTGGTTTGGGTCGTCCACATATTTACGTAACATTGATACGTGAAAAACGTTATGAACATGCGATATACTTAGCGTTAAGGCGAGTCTATAGGCCACAGTTCCTACTCGATTGAGGATTTCCAATAAATCAAAGGTTTGAGCTTTCTTCTCTTCATCGACTCTTACTTCTAGAATAACGCCTTCTTACACCTTTTTCTTTATATTCATCAGCTCCGGTGTGTAGCTTGAGCGGTTTTAACTTTATCAATTAAAGTCGATTCTACTCGTATATTTAACATCATAACTGGGTCCCTGTAGTCTTTAACTCTATCTTTATCATTTGTAAATTATACAAAATAGGTCTTTGTGTTCAACAATATCGCACTCATACTCGCGTACGATCTTCTACTCAATTCGTCAGCTACCATGTTAGCTTTTCCAAGATGGTATGGTCAGAACAGGTGCCGAAATGAGTCGCCTCTTGAGCTCTTGGAAAATCTTCTCGCATTCCTCGCTCCATACGAATTTTGCATCTTTCTTAATTTTGCATGAATATGCACACCTGTTACTAACATTGCAGGAGGGCAGATTCGTCATTCGGAGATAACCCTGGAAGACAGCTCACATCCATTTCGGATACAACCTGAAGTTCAGTCTCAACCCCGGAACACACACCGAGAGTATCATTTCCAACCCCAGAATACAGACCAGAATTATTATTTCCAACCTCAGAGATAACCCCGAGTTTCTTCCTTGGAGATAACCCCAAGGAATGTTGTTGCACTTCCGACGATAACTCCGAAAATGCTTATTTCATATGCGATCAGCATCAATCTCAGACCTCCTATCGAAGCACTCATACCTCAGACCCAGAGCTAACACCGTACAGAAAGGCACCCTCACATATGACATTGCAGCATTCAAACACTTGCAGTAATCCAATCTCAGATATAACGTTAAGCAACGTCTGCTTTCAACTCAAATCGGCGATAACCCCGATAAGGAGTCAAACACCATCATGCTACCTCAACATTTGCGTATCGTCTCAACACTACATACATATATACATACAACAATGTCTTTCAAGAACCAAGGAGTTCCAATCTCGAGTGACTATTACACGTGGCAGCACACCGGATAGAATTTGAAGCTTGAAGATCATGGGCATGGTCCCCTCTTCCTGACTTCTTACAACCTCTAATCCCATGTCATTGCATAACTCTCGACACAAGCAGTCCGAAGAAGGTCTTATATACCTCGTTTGGATGCTCAGATTGAAGTTATACAAGTTCAAGTGGATATCACAGTGCACGAGTGCACGTACTTTGAGACGACAGGACTCGCGGAGCCCAGGGCACCCCAGGTAGCTGCAAGTACACCTGCGGCTCCCCCCCCCCTTTCTATAAATAGAGGGCTTAGGGTAGTTATTTCAAAAAAGAAAAAAGACGAGGAAGCCCTGTCCAATTTACTCTATACACACCTCATTTTGAGTGCTTGCTCTTCTTAAACACCTGTTAGCTCACATATAGCTATACATTTACCAGCAAAAGCTAAGTGTTTATCCATTAAGAGTCATAGAAGCCTGCATTGGCAGCCCACTATAAGCCTTCTCACACTCTATAAAGCCTTTCTCTTCATCTGTGCACACATTATTCTACACATTGAGAGTCGTGTTGTGTGCGTATGCCCGAACTTCGGTCCGTGTTTTTCATTTGTGTCTGTATATATATACTTATCTATGTATATATTTTATATATGGACTAACATTATCGAGTTATGCCTCGATTGAGCCTAGACTTATGTCTGGAGCGTTTAACTACTTTTATATATATATATATATATATATATATATATACTTATATATATATATACTTATATATAAAACTGTTGTCAGACATATCTGATGAGCCTGAATTTTACATCCGGAGCGTTTATTGCTTATACATATATATATATATATATATAATAGCTTACTACTTTTCATACAAACTGTGGTATCATGTGAGCCTAGGAATCATGTGATCACACATTCAGTCCACTGAATCTAGATTCGGTTCCCATGATGGACTTTTTTCAGTTGTAAGTAGCTTGTACATTATTTATAGTGTAAGAATTTTCTTAGATGGCTATCATGCCCATGAGGAGTTCAGCACTACTGTATATTATTTTCTCGAAGATGCCTCGCATCTCGAAAATAAAAGCAAACAAGCCAAACATTTAACAATAAAATAGAAGTATGAAAAGGTCTAAATTCCTATTGAGCACAATGTGACGCTCCCAAAATAGGTATACATCACCCATCTTGAGTCGCCAGATACATGGTACATAAATGCAAATACAACTTAATTATACAACAGTCGTGTAAAATACGACAAAACATAGCTGAGAGTTTAAACAATAATATTGTCATCTAGACAATATCCACACTCAATGGTGTCATCATTACTATTATTATCACATTATTCCATAGAATAGTGAGGACTACTAAAGCCATTTATCATGGACCATCACTCAATTCCCTGACTCATCCCAGCTATATTCTCATTTCCTGAAGAGAACAGTGAAAGAAAGGGTGAGATCAACTAGCCTAGTAAGAAATATTATGACTAAGATAATGCAGAATAAATTATCCTTAGCCTTCAATAGTACAACAACTGATAGAATACAATAGACAACAAGTTTTAGATCAATAACTGCAGCAGAAATAAGCAATCCATTAGAAGAGTCAACTAGAGCATGATATCTACTATCTTCTATGATTTAAAAAATTTTCATCAACTTTATCGCTGAGACTCAGCTTAATAAATAAAATTGAATCATCCCTACACCACGGCCAAGGATATTCATGTAATCATCAATGGTCATAATTATACCGAATAATCCCTTGTCATAATCATACCAACAACTGTCCATCAATGAACTACAGGCCAATGAGGACTTTTACCACATCATTCGTCACATAACGGTCATGATTATACCGAATAATCCATGGTTATAATCATACCAAGTCCATCTATGCACGTAAGCCAAAGATGACCTTCATCACAATATAAGCATGAGGATGATGACAATGATATAAGCAATAATCAACTGAAATCAAATCAAACAAAATCAAGGATAAAATACTTTAAATTTATCTAGATTTTAAAGATATCCAAATTATCAACATGATACTGCTTTGTAGAGTAAAATTCAAGAATAATAATCATGTACCAAAAATAATTTGGACAGAAAATAATATATTTTTGGGTAAATAGTACTCCGTGAATAGTACCATATGAATAGTACTTTGGGAATAGTACCTCGTGAATAGTACCCCGACATGAAAAGTACTCCAAATACCCGAGTGAAT
The DNA here is from genome assembly GCA_020205505.1 of Panax japonicus. Taxonomy (NCBI): domain Eukaryota; kingdom Viridiplantae; phylum Streptophyta; class Magnoliopsida; order Apiales; family Araliaceae; genus Panax; species Panax japonicus. Next base: position 17,774,943 of record CM035112.1, on the reverse strand, counting down.
AATATTCAGGTGAATAGTAATTGGATGAATAGTAACCCGTGAATAGTAATTCGCTAATAGTACTTCAGCATGAAAAGTGTCCCGAATACCCGAGTGAATAATACTAGAGTGAATAGTAACTGGGTGAATAGTAACCCATGAATAGTAACTAATAAAAGAAAAATACTAAAGAAAATGATATTTCATGACGAGTAAAAAAGAAATGATATCTCAGACGAGTATAATAGAATATACGAAATTGCAAATGGGTTTTCACCCGCCATGCGGTAATCTACGTAGACAGATCATTTTTACAATTTAATAAAGAATGAATACGAAGGATCATTCACCATGCATACAGTAATCCACATAGACAGGTTATTCCAATAAAATAATAAAGAATGGAATAACAGAAGAATTTACCATGCGTGCGGTAGTCCATATAGACAGGTTATTCCAACAGAATAATAAAGAATGGAATAACAACAGAATTCACCAGGCATGCGATAGACCGCACAGACAGGTTATTCCAACAGAATAATAAAGAATGGAATAACAGAAGAATTTCACCATGTATGCGGTACTTCGCATAGACAGGTTATTCCAACATAATAATAAAGAATGGAATAACAACCCTTACGAGTATTGAAAGAAAATAACTCTCTTCATGAATACGAAAGAATAATACCCCTTACCTTAGAAAAAACTGGATACTGGAATAGTGAGGTAGCAGACTTCTCTTCTTATTTCTCTTTATAATAATTGCTCTATAGCTTTAGTGAATTGGTGAAAAATAATGAAGGAATGAAGTTCTATTTATAGGAAAATATAGTTTCCATAATAGCACATTTTGGGGCTTGAAATATTACAGTATAATACCTTCAACTTTTCTTTCATTTTTAATTTAGTCCTGCAACTATTATCAAACTTGCACCACCTCCCCTAATAGTAAATCATGTGAATCAATAGTAAATCATGTTACTCAATAGTTCTAAACATGTGAAAAAATTAATTATAATACAGTACATTCATCTATACCTCCATTTTTAACTTAGTCATGCAAGTATTATCAAACTTGCACCAACTCCCCTAATAGTAAATGAATGTGATTCAATAGTACACACATGTGAACAAATAGTTATAATCATACGAATTAATAGCAATTAATTGCTTATTTATTTGGTTAATTACCCGATTGGTCAATCTAACCTCCAGACATTAATTATTATCGGAATAAATGTCAATTTCCACTAACACTAATAATTTTCACACAATAGAATTATCAATTTCATCTTTAATCAACACGAATTTATTCATCATTAATATTATAACTCACAATATTTAACAACTAGGTCGTTCCCAGGAAAGAGGAGGCTTTTTAATAAGGATTTCTCTTTATTGGCGGATAATTAGATTATCTAACCTCTCCTTAACAGAACTTCAAGACATTGTTAGTATTGCAAATAATAATATAAATAACTTTGTCATCTCAATTATTGATTTAATAATAATTTACTGTGACAATAATTGAATCAATAATATGAGAGATATAATGCAGTAATTACTGTTGCAATAATTGAGTATAACTGAGTGATTTCTCACGTAAGCATGAATAATCAAAGATACTGTACAATACCGTGTGCTACTATGCAACCATGTGTATTACTATACTTTTATCATCGATTATTTTATGATAACTTGTTTACTTTGAAAAAAATTCACATATCACCCTTAACTTTAACCTTTAATCAATTTAACCATTTACTAAATAGAATAATTATAAGAAAATTGAATATTTTCATTTCATAAAATTCGAGGTCTCACACACAGGGTTTGAAAAACCTCTTTTATAAAACTTCATTGCTATATCTTTCTAAATCTAAATTTTTCTATAAATTCAAACCTTGTGTATATAGGTGCGAACGAGATCTCGCACTACTTTCAAATAATTGCACATTAATCCACACACACACACACACACATTCATATAATAGTTTCTTTGGAAAGTGGCGGTCACCGTGGTAACACGGATGTCGGGGTGCCTAACATCTTCCCTCTGCATAATCAAGCCCCCGGACCGAAAATGAATCTCAATTTCACAGACCCGTTTAGTAGTGTCAAATCACTGGGTCAATGTGCAAACTTTTTTGGTTGCGTTGGTGCAACCAGTTAAAAACACCAACTGGCGGCTCTTAACAGTCCATCGTCGACATTATACATGTCGGACCTTTTTTACTTATTTTTTCAAACAAATCTCACATAACAATGAGAACACCAAAGAACAAGTAACGAAAAGGGACAACTAAAAATCCCGACGTCGACAACTCACATACTATAGACTATGAAAGAAAATATTATTCCTTATGAATACTAACCAAAAATAATATCTCTTACCTTAGAAGAAGACTGGATACTTGAATAGAGAAGTAGCAGGATACTCTTCTTCTTTCTCACTATAGCTTCTCTCTCTATAATTGCTCTTGTGAGTCTTAGTGACTTGGTGAGAATGAAAGAAGAATGAGCTTCTATTTATAGGAAAATATAGATTTGATAATTGCACGTTTTGGGCCTCAAAATATTACATCATAATATCTTCATCTTTTCCTTCATTTTTAATTTAGTCCTTCAAGTATTATCAAACTTGCACCACCTCCCCTAATAGTACATGTATTTGAATAAATAATACATTCATGTGAATCAATAGTTCTATACATGTGAAAAAAATATTTACAGTATAGTACCTTCATCTATACCTCTAATTTTAATTTAGTCATGCAAGTATTATAAATCTTTCACCACCTCCCCTAATAGTACATGCATGTGAATCAATAATAACTACATGTGAACAAGTAGTTACAAGCATATGAATTAATAGCAATAAATTTCTCATTTATCTGATTAATTACTCGATTGGTCAATATAACCTCCTGAAATTAATTATTATTAAAATAAATGTTAATTTCCATTAACACTAATAATCCCAACATAATGGAAATATCAATTTCATCATTAATTAACACGAACTTATTCATCATTATTATTATAACTCATAATATTTAATAACCAGATTATAAGTTCCCAGAGGCACAATAGTTATCTAGAAGGGGGGTTGAATAGATATTTAAAAAATCTTTTCATTTTACTTTGTTAGTTTTGATAATGATTTAAACACAGCGGAGTTAAGGTTTGTTTGATCTCCCTTTTAGATATAGTGAGTTAATGAGAGTTAGGCAGTTATAACAGTTATAGCAGTCACAGCAAGAACAAAAAAGCTCCTTGTCCACTCTTCTACTCCTCGAGTAGGAAATCCACTAAGGATATTTTTTAAACTTTTTGAATCTCACAGATTCCTTCTAGACCAACAGTCTAGTAACTTCTTAGTTCACTCTTGAACTCTTCAAGTCCAGCAGACTTGGTTCTTCACAGTTCACTTTATAAATCTTCAAGTTCTTCTGGCTTGGAACTTCTTACTTCACTTATTTGGCTATTGTTAAGTTCTTGATTGGTGCTACTCAGTTGCCGTTAATCTCTTGTTCGAAAGAACTGAGTAGCTGTGCAAGCTTTCTCTTTTTCTTAAATCGTAGAGTTGAGCGTTGAGTATTCTTCCTTTTTGTTCAATTGCTTGCATACATTGAATCATCTGTATATGTCTTGCATATATATGATCTTTGAAATCTGCCCATTGAATCCATCCATTGAAGCATTTAATGCGTTTAACGTTTCTGAACTTTGATGAAGACTTTTCTGCATATCTTCTGAATTGCATTCTGGCCCACTAACATAGCTGACTGCTTTCTCACCGTTTTTTAATAAACGAATAGCTTTATGGCTTGAGATGATAGTGATTGATTCTAATGGTTTGGTTGCTTGATTTTGGATAATAGGTTGAATAGGAATATGAAAGCTAAAAACCTTATGAAAACAATTAATTTTTTGCATGATGAGTAGTTAACCAATCAATCCCTAGAATTACGTCAAATGCAAGTATTTTCAATGAAATAAGGTCGACGGGTAATGTAAGGGTACCGATTTGAACCAAAAAAGACTTATAAACAGTGGATGTAATGAAGGTTTCTCCTAACGGAGTTTCAACAGATAAGTCAAATTCTAATTTCTCCAGAGTCAAATTTAAACGTTGAGTGCAAGTAGGAGAAATAAAAGAATGGGTAGAACCGGTATCAAATAAGGTATATACTTCACTAGAATTTATGATAAGCTTACCCGTGATGACCTCGTTCGGGTTCCTTGCATTCTGGGAGGTCATGACAAACGCTCTCCCTTGAACAAACGATTTTGTGTTTTCTGGGACGGCCTTTTCTGCCTCCCTCCCAGCTGGACTTGTCTTTGGTGCATGATAAAATCGGGACAGGTGTCCTTCTCTTCGATAATTGTAACATGATTTGGAAGGCATCGCACAGTTTGGACTGATGTGTCCCTCCCCTCCACATTTGAAGCATATGATAGATGGTCGTTCTCCTTCCTTAACGACAGGTGCTGATACTGACATTTTTCCATCAATGTTGAATCTTCTTTTCTTAAAATGTCCATTCTTATTATTTTGGCCATGATTACCACCGAAGTGGTTACCATTTCTGGCATGTCAATTCTCTCCACGCTTATTGTCACCGCTCAGATGACTGCTATCACTGGTATTATCATTTTACCGACTGCTATCACTGTTATTATCACTGGTATTATCATTTTGCCAACTGCTATCACAGGTTATTCTAACAGAATAATAAGATGGAATAATAGAAGTTCTCTTCATGAATACAAAAGAAATAATACCCCTTACCGTAAAAGAAACTTGATATCGGAGTAGTGAAGTAGCAGAATACTTTTCTTATTTCTCTCTATAGTTTCTCTCTCTCTCTATAGTTTCTCTATCTAGAGTTTCAGTGAATTCGTAAGAAATAATGAAGGAATGAGCTTCTATTTATAGAAGAATGGAATGAATAGTAACCAATCCATGAACAGTCCAGATTGATTTACTTTAATCGAACGGTCCATATTTAAAGCAAAATTTTTAAATAAAATATAATATATTCTATTTATAATCTAATAAAATGAATAACTTTTTAAAAGATTTTACTATGCAAACATTACGCAGGCACTATGCAAACACTATGCATAATAAAATATAATATATTCTAATTATTGTCTAATAAAATAGATAACTTTATAAAAGTATTCGGTTTTATATAAAAAGATTTTACTATTAGCCTAATAAAACGAATAACTTTATAATCTTTCAACAGTTCAAGCCAAAGTCGTTGTCGCATGTTGAGTTCCTTTTGAGTGAAGAAATATTTGAGTTTATGATCCTTAAAGATCTCCACTTTCTCCCCATACAAGTAATGCCTCCAAATTTTAAGTGTGAAGACAACAGCTGCCAACTCTAGATCATGAGTAGGATAATTCCTCTCATATTCTTTGAGTTGTCGAGAGGCATAGGCTGTGACTTTCCCATGTTGCATGAGAACACATCCTAACCCCTTGCCTGAAGCATCACTGTAGATGACAAATCCCTCAAAGCCAGATGGTATTGTCAGAACAGTTACTGAAATGAGTCTTCTTTTGATTTCTTGAAAACTCTTCTCACATTCCTCATTCCAACCGAATTTTGTATCTTTCCGAGTCAGCTGAGTTAGGGGAGTAGCGATTCGAGAAAACCCTTCTACGAATCTCCGATAAGAACTAGCTAAGCCGAGAAAGCTACGTACTTCGGTCAATGATATAGGTTGTTCCCAGCTTTGAATGGCTTCAATCTTTCTCGGGTCAACAGATATTCCATGACTTGATACCACGTGCCCAAGGAATGCTACTTCCTCAAGCCAGAACTCGCATTTCTTCAAATTGGCATAAATCTTATATTCACATAGCTTTTGGAGTATCAGCCTCAAGTGTTGCTCATGATCTTCACGACTTTTGGAATAAATAAGGATGTCATCAATAAAGACGACCACAAAGTAATCCAAATATTCCTTGAATACTCGGTTCATCATATCCATGAAGGCAGCAGGAGCATTAGTTAATCCAAAAGACATGACTAGGAATTCATAATTCTCGTACCAAGTTCTGAAAGCCTTCTTTGGAATGTCATCAGTTCTAATCTTCAATTGCTGATATCCGAAACTAAGATCAATCTTTGAAAAGAATTTGGCGCCTTGCAACTGGTCAAATAGGTCATCAATACGTGGCAATGGGTACCTATTTTTGATGGTGACATGATTTAACTCTCAATAATCAATACAAAGTCGCATACTTACATCTTTCTTCTTCACGAATAGAACATGAGCACCCCAAGGAGAAGTACTAGGATGAATAAAGCCAATGTCTAACAATTCCTGCAGTTAGCTCTTTAACACCTGAAGTTAAATAGGAGCCATTCTATATGGGACTTTGGAAATGGGTTTTGTATCGGGTTCAAGGTCGATACAAAATTTAATTTCACGTTCTGGGGATAGGCCAGGAAGTTCTTCAGGGAATACGTCAGGAAATTCATTAACAATAGAAATATCATTCAAAACTAATGTATTTTTGTTTAGATCCGTGACATGAGCTAAGAAAGCTTGACATCCATTTTTCAATAAATGAATAGCTTTATGGATTGAGATGACAGTGATTTATTTTAATGGTTTGGTTGCTTGAACTCGAATAAAAGGTTGATTAGGAATATGAAAGCTAACAACCTTATGAAAACAATCAATTTTTTGCATGATGTGTAGTTAACCAATCAATCCCTAGAATTACGTCAAATGCAAGTATTTTCAATGAAATAAAGTTGACAGGTAATGTGAGGGTACCGATTTGAACCAAACAAGACTTATAAATAGTGGATGTAATGAAGGTTTCTCCCAACGGAGTTTCAACAGATAAGTCAAAGTCTAATTTCTTCGGAGTCAAATTTAAACGTTGAGCGCAAGTAGGAGAAATAAAAGAATGGGTAGAACCGGTATCAAATAAGGTATATACTTCACTAGAATTTATGATAAGCTTACCCATGATGACCTCGTTCGGGTTCCTTGATTTCTGGGAGGTTACGACAAACGCTCTCCCTTGAACAAACGATTTTGTGTTATCTGGGACGGCCTTTGCTGCCTCCATCCCAGCTGGACTTGTCTTCGGTGCATGATAAAATCGTGACAGGTGTCCTTCTCTTCGATAATTGTAACATGATTTGGAGGGAATCGCACAGTTTGGACTGATGTGTCCCTCCCCTCCACATTTGAAGCATATGATAGGTGGTCGTTCTCCTTCCTTAACGACAGGTGCTGATGCTGACGTCTTTCCATCATTGTTAAATCTTCTTTTCTTGAAATGTCCATTCTTATTGTTTTTGGCCATGATTACCACCAAAGTGGTTACCATTTCTGGTGTGTTTATTCCCTCCATGCTTATTGTCACCGCTTCGACGACTGCTATCACTGGTATTATCATTTTGCCAGCTGCTCTCTTTTGGTTGGGTTGACTCATTATCACGCTCCAATAACTGAGCCCTATTAACAATATCTGAATACAAACACAGTTTATTAGAGATAAGATATTGACGTATCTTTGATTTCAAACCTCTTAAAAAAATTCATGCCATTCTCTCCTCATTATCAACCAAATGGGACGCAAACCGGGACAGCTCGACAAACTTAGCTTCGTACTGCGACATAGTCATGTTGTTTTGTTCTAGTTTAATGAACCCTACCTCTTTCATTTGACGCATACTTTTGGGAAAGTATTTGTCGTTGAACAGTTCTTGGAACTTCTCCCAAGACATCTTCAGTGCGGCAGGTTGAGTATGCTTTACAGATTCCCACCAGTAATTTGCCTCTGCCCGCAACATGAAGGTGGCAAAGGGAACCTTATGCTCCTTAGAGCATCCCAAGAAATCAAATATCTTGTTGATCTGCGTTACCCATGTCTCTGCCTTAGGTGGCTTTGGCTCTCCAAAAAACTCTGGTGGTCCCAACTTCTTAAACTGTTTGGCGGTGACCGTCCGAGAGTTGGAAGTGTTTCCACCTGCATTTTGGACAGGAGCCGCTCACGCCTGATGTTTCATGAATTGCATGAAGCCTCGGAACATTCCATCGTTCATCATTTGGTCAGTGTTGTTATTTGCATGAAGATTATCGCCTTCCTGATGCATATTGTCCTGGTTATTGATCTGTGGAGACTCAATGGTCTCCTGTGCTCCATTGATGTTCTCAACATTCTCGGATGCCATTTTCAAATACTGCCACAAAACAAGGGTTAATTAACATATCACATAATATCCCTATACTCTGACCGACCAATTAAATACCAAATAAACTTAGGTATGTCATACTAGCGAATGAATTCCCCGTCTTTCCCCTCCTAGTTCTTATCTCACATCTCAGCCAGGGATCATATCCCTAAGCTTTGATACCAACTGTGACGCCCCCAAAATAGGTATACATCACTCATCTTGAGTCGCCAAATACATGGTACTAAATTTAAATACAACTTAATTATACAATAGTCGTGTAAAATACAACAAAATACATGTGAGTTTTAATACAAATATTGTCATCTAGACAATATCTACACTCTATTTAGTCCTCATTACATTTATTATCACACTATTTATCAGAATAGTGAGGACTACTAAGACACCATCTCGAACCATCACTCCGTTCCCCGATTAGTCTCGGCTACGTTCTCATTTCCTGAAGAGAACGGTGAAAGAAATGGTGAGCTCAACTAGCCCAGTAAGAAATATTATGACTAAGATAATGCAGAATAAATTATCATTAGACCTTAACAGTGTTAAACTGGTAAAAGAAATCATCATGCATGCGGTACTTCGCATCGACAGGTTATTCCATTAGAATAATAAATAACGGAACCAGGTCAGGCGTAATATGCACCGATAGGATATTCCAACAGAATAATAGAGAATGGAATAACAACAGAAATCACCATGCATGTGGTACTTCGCATAGACAGGTTATTCCAACAGAATACTAAATGACATAACCAGGTCTGGCGTAAAACGCACAAATAGGATATTCCATGAGAATAATAAAGACGGAACCAGGTTCGGCGTAAAATGCACAGACAGAATATTCCAACAGAATAATAAAGACGGAACCTGGTCCGGCGTAAAATGCACAGATAGGATGTTCCAACAGAATAATGAAGAATGGAATAACAACAAAAATCACCAAGTATAGGGTAGACCGCGTATACAGGTTATTCTAACAGAATAATAAAGATGGAATAATAGAAGTTCTCTTCATGAATACAAAAGAAATAATACCCCTTACCGTAAAAAAACTTGATATCGGAGTAGTAAAGTAGCAGAATACTTTTCTTCTTTCTCTCTATAGTTTCTCTCTCTAGAGTTTCAGTGAATTCGTAAGAAATAATGAAAGAATGAACTTTTATTTATAGAAGAATGGAATGAATAGTAACCAATCCATGAACGGTCCAAATTAATTTACTTTAATCGGACGATCCATATTTAAAGCAAAGTCTTTTAAATAAAATATAATATATTCTATTTATAATCTAATAAAACAAATAACTTTTAAAAAGATTTTACTATACAAACACTATGCAGGCACTATACAAACACTATGCATAATAAAATATAATATATTCTAATTATTGTCTAATAAAATAAATAACTTTATAAAAGTATTCTGTTTTATATAAAAAGATTTTACTATTAGCTTAATAAAACGAATAACTTTATAAAAGTATTTTGTTTTATATAAAAAGTTTTTCTGTTTTATTACGTTAATAATACGAATAAAACAAAACTTCATCGTCATTATTATTATTCACACTATTAATCGACCAGGTCGTTCCCAGGAAAGAGGGGGCTTTACAATAAGGATTTCTCCCTATTGGCACGCAATTAGGTGACCAAACCTCTCCTTTGCAGAACTTCTAGACATCGTTAATAATGCAAATAATAATATTAACAACTTCGTCATCTCAATTATTGATTTAATAACATATAAAATATCGATTATAATTTAATCAAACTGAGTGACTTCTCACATAAGCATTAATAATCAATACCGTGTGCTACTATGCAACCACGCGTATTACTGTACTTTTACTACTGAGTAGTTCAACAGTATCAACGGTAAAACTTCCGCCGTTATTTTTATAAAAATATTTTTGTCGCTTTCTCAATCCGACAATAATTCTGTTGTGGGGTCCACCAATGATTGTGTCATCGTATGAATATTTCCTGACCAATCGAATATTATATAACAATTTGCGTACTTTACAAAATTTATAAATATTACCCACAACTATAACATTATATCAAATTTATTCCATAATATTCAAAAATGATATTTACAGAAAATTCATTTTTATTTATAAAAGTTTGGATCTTACGCTACGTTTCTGAGAGCACACTACGGTCTCTGAGTTGGCTTCGGCAAACGTCTGGACCACTCTACGATCTCGGGAGAGGCCCTTCAAGGTTGTCATACTACGATCCTTGATGCTTTACGATTTTGCCTTGGCTTCTGCAGACTTTTGCTCAGCTCATTAGATAGCAAATCTGATTGAAGCCTATCTATTACATTACAAGATATAGATCAACCTTGTGATGCCCCCAAAACATGTATACATCACCCATCTTGAGTCACCAAATACATGGTACAAAATACAAATACAAACTTAATTATACAACAGTCGTGTAAAATACGACAAAACATATGCTACGAGTTTTAATACGTATATTGTCATCTAGAAAGTATACAAACCCAATGAAGTCCTCATTACATTTATTATCACACTATTTAACAGAATAGTGAGGACTACTAATGCTATCATCTGTATCGTCACTCAGTTTCTCGACTCGTCCCAGCTATATTCTCATTTCCTGAAGAGAACAGTGAAGGAAAGGGTGAGCTCAACTAGCCCACTAAGAAATATTATGACTAAGATAATACAGAATAAATTATCATTAGTCTTCAACAATGCTAAACTGATAAAATATAATAAACCTCAAGTTTAACTGCAGCGGAACAAGCAATCCATTAGAAGAGTCAAGTAAAGAATAAAATCTACTATCTTCTATGATTTAAAAAGTTTTCATCAATTTTTATCGCTGAGTCTCAGCTTAATAAATAAACCATATCACCGAATCATCCCTGCACTACGGGCCAAGTATATTCATTAAATCATCAATGGTCAGGACTATACCGAATAATCCCTGGTCATAATCATACCAAGTCCATCTCTGCACGTAAGCCAAAGATATACAACAATAAAACAAATAATCAACAATCTATCTTTGCACGTAAGCCAAAGATATACAATTCAATAATCAACAGTCCATCTTCGCACGTAAGCCAAAGATAACTTTCATCACAATATAAGCACGAAGATGATGACAATGATATAAGCATTAATCAAACTAAAATAAGGATAATTATTAAAGACTTTAAATTTATCCAAATATTATCAACCACTCATAATCTAATATTATTAATATCATAACAATATTTTAATCACTTCTTAAACTTATAAATAATATATTTCAAATGTTTACACTTTACCAAATAATGCATTTAATCATTTAAAAATGACATACTCATAAGATTTCATCACCAATGATCAAATCCCTTATCAAAAATCTGCATATACCTTATATAGAATTTCCAAGCCATAAAATTCTATTTTCCAACTTTGTTACATAACATAACATATTTAACTCATATGTTCGTAACTAAACCATTTGTATGAAAAATACCAAATCAGTCCCAAAAATATTTCTTTTCTGGGATTTAGCAGAATATAGTCCCATAATGAACATATATTTTTATCGGAATTTTTAAAATTCATTTAATATTTTTCAAAAATCAATTTCTAATTAATTCCTTAAGAAATTAGCTACCTCAAGTTTAACTCCAGAAATTCCCAAATCTTGGCAGGATCTTACACATATTAATGTAATCCTCCAGTTTAAATTTCATGGTCATCGGAGTTATAGAACTCCGGTTATAGCATTTTTCGTCGGAAAACCTAAAAGTCCATGTCCCAAAAGTCCAGAATTTTTTTCACAAATTAAGTGGCTGAAAATGCCCTTTTAAAATCTAGAGAGTAGCTTTTTCGAAATTTGCAGCTTTTGACTCCTTTGCTAAAATCAGTCAACACGAAAATTTACAACACATTTTTTAGTTATTCTACTTGGATAAGTTATAAGACTTATAGATCTAACTCTAGAACTTGACCAAACTCAAAAATTCAAAATATAATAGGAGATATGGTCGATTGAATATCATGTTCTATTTTCACCAAAATCTAATTTTTTCAATTCTTTGTGATTTCTAAGAAACATTCATGTTTTCACATAATAACCAACATAATTTATCATAACACTTACTAATACTATATATACCCATGGCTTTCATTAATCCATTGATTTTATTATGACTTTCTTCATAATCCACGTAAAAAGATCATTTTCACAATTTAATAAGGAATGAATACCAAGAATCAATCACCATGCATGTGGTAATCCACATAGACAGGTTATTCCAACAGAATAATAAAGAATGGAATAACAAAAGGATTCACCATGCATGCGATAGAGACCGCACAGACAGGTTATTCCTAACAGAATAATAAAGAACGGAACTAGGTCAGGCGTGATTCGCACCGACAGGATATTCCAACAGAATAAAGAACGGAACTAGGTCAGACGAAAATTCGCACTGACAGGATATTCCAACAAAATAGTAAATAATGGAACCAGGTCTGGCGTAAACGCACAGACAGGATATTCAGACAAAATAATAAATAATGGAACCAGGTCCGGCGAAAAATGCACAAACATGATATTTCGACAGAATAATAAAGAACGAAATAATAGAAGAATTTCACCATGTATGCAGTACTTTGCATATACAGGTTATTCCAACATAATAATAAAGAATGGAATAATAGAAGGATTTCACCATGTATGCGGTACTTCGCATAGACAGGTTATTCCAACAGAATAATAAGGAATGGAATAACAATAGCTCTTTTCATGAATACGAAAGAAATAATACCCCTTATTAGTACAACAAATAATATCCCTTACCTCAAAAGAAGACTGGATATTGAAATAGTGAGGTAGCAGACTTCTCTTCTTCTTTCTCTCTATAGTTTCTCTCTATAATAATGGCTCTGAAGCTTTAGTGAATTGGTGAAAAATGAAGGAAGAATGAGCTTCTATTTATAGAAAAATATAGTTTGGATAATTGCACATTTTGGGGCTCAAAAAATTACAGTACAATACCTCCAACTTTTCTTTCATTTTTAATTTAGTCCTGCAAGTATTATCAAACTTGCACCACCTCCCCTAATAGTAAATCATTTGAATCAATAGTTCAATCGTGTGATTTAATAGTTATAATCATATGAAAATACATATACCTCCATCTTTAACTTAGTAATGCAAGTATTATCAATCTTGCACCAACTCCCCTAATAGTATAAGAATGTGACTCAATAGTAACTCGTGAATAGTACTCTGACATGAAAAGTGCCATGAATACCTGATTGAACAATATAATCTCCAGACATCAATTATTATCGAAATAAATGTTGATTTCTACTAACACAAATAACCCAACACAATGGAACTATCAAATTAATCTTTAATCAACACGAACTTATTCATCATTAATATTATAACTCACAATATTTAACAACCAGGTCGTTCCCAGGAAAGAGGGGGCTTTCTAATAAGGATTTCTCCATATTGGCGCGCAATTAGATGACCAAACCTCTCCTTGACAGAACTTCTAGACATTGTAAATATTGCAATTTAATAATATGAATAACTTTGTCGTCTCAATTATTGATTTAATAATACATTATATTATGCAGATGATACTGTGATAATAAATAAATCAATAATATAAGAAATATGATGCAGCAATTACTGTAGCAATAATTGAGTATAAATGAGTGACTTATCACGTAAGCATCAATAATCAATACTGTGTGCTACTATGCAACCACGCATATTACTGTACTTTTACTATCGGGTAGTTCAACAGTATTAACGGTAACACTTTCGCCGTTATTTTTATAAAAAGATAATTCTGTCGTTTTCTTACTACGACAATACTTTCGTTGTGGGGTCCGCTAATGATTGTGCCGTCGTATGGATATTCCCCGATAAAAATAATATTCCCCGACCAAACAAATATTTTATAACAACTTGCATACTTTGCAAAATTTATAAATAATATCTATAACTATAACATTATATCAAATCCACACCATAATATTAAAAAAATATTTCGAGAAATTTAAATATTTATTCATAAAATTTGGGGTCTCACAAATCTAACATCTTTGATCTCTTTATCTATACATTCATTTACAGGATGATGAATATTGAAAGCTTAGTTCAACCTAACAATTTTGATCTATCACTAAGTCCTTGTACATATATTCCTTAAAGGACTTCACATATAATCATGAACGATTACTATAAACATCAAATCAAGATATGCATTCTTCCAATAATCTCCCCCTATTTGATGTTGTCCTAACCAATGAGATTTGTTGTCATGATTATCAAATTCTATGTGTAGTGCAGTAAAGTAAATATGACTTAATATTTCAGTGAGCATCTGAAATTTCTAGAGAATAAGCATGAATTTGTTGATGTTTGAGGATATATATTACATTTAAACTTAGTTACATCAATAAGAGTTGAGTTTCAACTTATCTCTATTTCTTTTGCCTTTTTCTTCTCGGACGATTTGCATATTCCTCATCTCTTCTTCTCCTGGTAGCTTTATCTCTTCGTGCTATTTCTTCTCGGACAATTTTTTCCTTTTGACTAAGTCTTTTTAGTATGATTGTGCCTATTCATTAATGTATGATCTCCAATTGGCATTCTTAGGCCTGTTGTTGTCACCTCGTGTGAGCTGGAAGAAGGCCTTTGACATCTTAATGGTTGAGCCATGATAATTAGTTCATCATCAGATCGTTGAGTATGATGGCCATATCGTGGAGTCTATTGATGATACTGCCTTAGAGGACTCCTTGATGATTGAGCAAAGAAAGTGCCTCTGCATCTGCCCTTGCTGCCTTGATCTCCTTTCCCTTTATTCTCCCCCTTATGTCAGCATCAAGGGTTCGAATGTCTTCTAAGAGACTAGTCATTCCTTGGACAAGCTCGTTGAGTTGACTTTAAGTTTGAGCAATGTCCTCTCGATTTTATTTTATCAGAGTATCAGATTGAGCTTCCCTTTGTTGGAGGATGGCTAGAATATTTTCAGTCTACTTGTCTTGGTTGACGTAAAATTATTAGATTTCTCGTATAGCAGTTTGCAAATTGATGAAGCTCTCCATCATAAGTTTATTCTGAGCTTCTTGAGTGTTCTGTAAGACAATAACATCATCTATGTGTTTTTTGGCTGCGAGAAAGTGGATCTCATCCCTGTCCTTTATGCTTTGAATCATTTCCTTGATGATCTCCTTAAGCTTCTTTGTGAGATCAGAGCTTAGGGTGCTTGGGAGACTATTTACAGCACTGATCATTGTTGTTAATCTCATTTGAATGAGTTTAGTGTGTTCTTCAAGGCTATCATCGATTTCCTTGATCACTTTCTTGGACATGTCTGACGAATCGGTTTGGTGGGCAGTTCTGAAAGAAGTTCATTGAGTTGGGGAATGTGTGAAGGAAGGGGTGTTCTCTTATATTGATCTTGTAATGAGTAGAGGGCAAGATCAAGGTTGAAGTATTCATTTGTGGATGAGGAGGGAATATCGAATGGTGGGGCCTTTATTTTGGCGTTTGGAGTAGGTGGCTCTACGATTTTAGTGAGGGACTCTACGATGGGGCTAGAGTCAGTAATCGTAGAGTTGAAAGGAGTTTGGATCAATATGAAGTTGGGCATATTTGGTTTATTAGTTACAGAATTTTGGGATTCTGCAACTGGGAATTGATTTAGTGGATTAAGAGCCACTTCCAACTTCCAACCAGCTTGGAAATTCATAAAATTGGCTGAAAAAAGATAGTGGATAGTGGTTAACTCTGAAAAAGATTGGGATAGATAATACCTCATGCACAACTCTTGAAGAGGGACCATTTGTGATGAGTTATTTTGTAAGACCCCAAATTATTAATAAATGAAATTTAATTTTCTCTATTTATTATTTTAAAATAGTAAGGGTTGATTTGATTAATGTGGATAGTTATGGGTAAAATACGCAAATATTTCAAATAAAAAAGTGGTTATAAAATATTCGTTTGGTCGTGAAATATTCTTACTGTCGGGGAATATTCATACGACGGTGCAAACTTGTGTGGGGACCATAACGGAAATCGATTGGATGAAGAAAACGACAAATATAAGTTGTTTAAAAATAACGACGTAGTTGTTACCGTTAATACTGTTAAAATACTCGGTGGTTAAAACACAGTAGCACACGGTATTGCACCAATTATTGATTCTTACGTAAGAAGGCACTACTCAATAATTGTTACAATAATTACTGTTCAGAATTTTATTTTATTGATTCAATAATTGTTGCATTGATATTTTATATTACTGTTGTTTCAATAATTATCATTACACAGTATTTTCCATTATCGGAGTAATAATTCATATTACCTAAATAATATTATTAGATAACATTATTGGCAATGTCTAGAAAGTTCCGTCTAAGGAGAGGTTTGGTCATCTAATTGCGCGCCAGTAAGAAGAAATCCTTATTGGAAAGCCCCCTCTATCCTGGGAACTGCCTGGTTGTCAGTATTGTGATTCTGTAATATTATTCGTGAATAGTTAATTATTGATTTATATGATGAGGAAAATAATGATTTTATGTGGATATAAATGGAGAAAAAAAATTTAATGTGACAATTGTTGAGAATTAATATTTTATCTTTTTCTAGTAAAATAATTCATTTAAATATATTATTTTAATAATATAATAATGGGATATTTTTACAATAAATGTGGGATATATGAGTGTATGAGGAGGAAGAGTATTTTTTTTTTGCATTAAATGATTAACACATGTTTTGTGTGTCGGTAGACCCCAATTCTTGACCGAAATTTGATTATAGCCTGTAAAATCGTCCGTTTGTGGATTTCGATCAATTTCTGTTTGGAATTTGGAAAAACTTCCTTCTGTAAAGTTGTAGATAATGGAATTTCCTATGGAAAGTTGCGATTTTTGAATTTTTCTGACAAAAGGGCTATTTATTGTGAATTATTGAAGTTTCGGAGTAATTAATTATTATTATTTTTGGAGTTTTAAATTAATTAATTGAGAAAAATGTTTTTTTTGTTGTGTGGGCAGTCCTAGCATATGTTTAATGAGCTGAGATCAATTGTCAAAGTGGGCGTAGAAAAATTATTAAATATATTAATATTATATTAAATTTTCTGCTTTGGTGTTCTAAGCATTTTCCTATAAATAGGGTGCTTAGGTTAGAATTAAAAATTACAACAGAAACTGAAGTTTTCTCTCTATTTCTCTCTATATATATTGAGCGTATTCTTGTGAGTATTTTGAAAGTTTGAGTGTTGCTATACGGTGCAAGTTCAAGTCATAGCCTATATCCGGTGTTTCAGCTAGAAGTACTGTAGTTGTGAGGTAAGGGATATTATTATTTTTTAAATAATATTATTTCATCCAATATCATTATGCCGAAATATTGGTTTGAACTTTTTAATCAAATTTGGAACTTTTAGTGTCGGGGTTACTATTCATGCATACAACACTATTCACGAATACGACACTATTCATCGAAAAATGAAAATTTTCCTTTTCGTCCAAAATATCTATTGTGTATACTAGCTTTGATTGTATCCATGTTTTGATCATTCTTGAATTTTACACCACTATGATTATTTATGAGATATTTTTGGATATGAAATAGCTGAAATACGAATCCTTAATATTTATTCTTTTGTTTCACTGGATTCATTTTCTTTGAAATATTTCTCATCATCCTCAGTCCTAAATGATGATATTATTGAATATCTTTGGCATGTAGTACAAAGATTTATGATTTTATAATGAATATCTTTGGCCCGTAGTGCAAAGATGAACAGGTGTTAAGATGAACATGACCAACTGATGAATATCTTTGGCATGTAGTTCAAAGATGAATATTTGATTCAAGATGAATATTGATTGATGTTACAGGGATAAAATAATAATGATGGACTGTTAAATTCATAGATATTAGTAGATTTCATCCTCTACATAACTCTTCTAGGAATTATTATTTTCCGCTGCGAATATTGATCTAAAACTTGTTGTTTATTATATTCTCTCAAATTTTTCCCTATTGAAGACTAACGATAATTTGTTTTATATTATCTTAGTCATAATGTTCTTTACTGGGCTAGTTGAGCTCATCCTTTTCCTTTTTGTTCCATTTTTCTTCTCAGGAGGCGAGAATGTAGCAAGTACGAGTCGGGGTATGGAATGATGGTTATAGAGAGAGTTGTTTAGTAGTCCTCACCATTTTTGTAAAATAATGTATAAATAATTGTGATGAGGATTTATTTGGGTATAGATATTATCTAGAAGATAATATTTGTATTTAAACTCACAGTTTTACTGTTGTAATAATAAAGTTGTAGTTGTTTCTGTACCATGTATTCGTAACTTAGAATGGGTGATGTATACCTATTTTGGGGGCGTCACATATTTGGCAAAGTTGAAGTTGCTCGGAAATCCATGAGCCAGTACAAAGATGGCTGGATATTCTCTGAAGCTCCAGAACATGTGATTCTAGGAGTTTAGAATTTGAGATTGATGAAAAGGCATCATGGGTAAATAGGAGAACAGCTGATCATAGTTAGCTTTCTTGTACCCATCATAACCCACAGCGATGATCTCGACCTCATCATCTTCGTCCTCTTCTCTGTCTTTGCTCAAGGATTCCACTACCTCGATGAATTCTCTTTGTTCTTGCTCTGGTTCTTTCTCAATTTTTGTAGGAGCAGCTTCTTCTGTTATGGGGATATCATGAGGCTCCCCCTCAACGTGATCATCCATTTTCATTTCCAGTGGCTCCCCCTCAGGCTGAACACTTTTTGGGGTTAGAAATTTAGATAGCTCCCCCTCAGCTTGAGCAGTGTTTTCTTGTCCAGCTTCGGATGGCTCCTTCTCACCAGCTATTCGTTTATCTTCCTCCTTTAAGGCCTTTTCATTGACAATAATGTATTTCTTGACAAGTTTTCTTCTGGACTTTTTAGGCAGAACCACAGCCTCAATTATTCCTTCAATTTCAGCTCTGAACTATTGAACAACCAAAGTCTCTGGTGCAGTAACTTCTCTGGGAGAGGCGTCCAATTTGGTCTCTATCATAGGTAGAGTCTACGATCGAGGAGACAGATGGCCTCATGGGCTTGTGACTATTTTTTTCTTCTTCAGCAGCTGTGAGATGGTAGCTCTGTGTTGATCGATTTCGCAATCAATGAATACGTGCAAGTATACACGGTCAACAAGTAATAAAGTGAAAGTAGAGTATCGTTCCCACGAGGAATTATTAATAAAAATTGCCAAATACTAACTCTTAACCAAATCAATTTTATTTAAACAACCAATAATTGTGATTTTTCTAATTAAGAAAACTAAATTAACAATTAAAAGAAATTATTCTAAAATAAATCAAATAAAAAAACTAAGATTTGATTGAACTCAAATAAATAAGGATTAAAACTACAATATCCCCTATTATAAACTATAAATCAATTATCTAATTATCTCAATTATTATATCTACTGAATTGTTAACAGGAATTCTCAAATGCCAAAATCCTTTTTCCAAGTGATCAATTGCCTTCTATTTAACCCAGATTAATTTTGGTATATTCCTATACAAAACAATTGAATTAAACTCATTACAATCTCAATTTATATGTTACATGTGGTGAACAGATATTTTCGTTCTATTCACAAACCGAATTATTCACTGTGCAAATAACTAAGTCACATGTCGTCATGCCCAGTACTAACCCTAGAATTCCTCTTCCAATTCCTTCTAGAGTAACAAGGTAATTATTGACTAGATAATTAATCAATCAGTACAAAGCAAGATGAACAATACACATCAACATAATAATTAGAATAAATTGAATAACTAATTTATAGTCATAAAAGGTTCAATTGAAATCTTAATAAAAGAGTTAGCTCATAATTAATGAATTAAAACCAAGAATCCACACTTGAATAGACATTAAAAGATAAAAGTATGATAAGAGAAGAGAATAAAATCTGTTGTCAGTAAATCTGATGTTCCCCTCTTGCTCTTGCTCTTGATCTTCAGTGTTCTTCAATTTGCTTCAATCTCCAATGGCTAATTAAGAACTAGAGTTTAGATTCTAATCTAATGGAGTGTTTGATCTAAGCTAATCTAGGTAATCTCCCCTTATTTTATGCCTTACATCATGTATTTATAGATTACGAGTCCAATTTTTAACTTAGGAACAAACCCAATCCAATTTGGAGTCAAAATGGTGTCAAAATATGCCCAAAAATGCGTCCAGCCCCAACCAACCTCTTCCCCAGCACCCCAACGCTGGGCACAGCGCTGTAACCCTGCCCCCCACCACCCCGGCGCTAGGCATAGGCCTACTTTGGGCGCCCCGGCACTGCCACATGTTTTGACATTTTCTACTCCGACGTCCTTTGGTAAAATAGCCATAACTATTTCGTTCGAACTCCGATTTTGATGATTCAAGATGATCCGAAAAGAGGAGAAGTAGATCTACAACTTTCATTCTTTAAGGTTTTCGAAATAAGGTACGGAGAAATACTCAAATTGGCTCTGAAGTGACTGTTGTGTAAATGACAAGCCGAAAATGCGAATCTAGCCACCCCGAACGTCGATCCAAGTAACTTTTCTCCCAATTCCTACAAAACAACATAAAACATGCATGAATAGACATAAACACTTAAAAATATTCTAAAAGACTTGAGAACAACAATAAATTAAGCCCGAATGTATCCAATTCATGGATATAAAACTCACTCATCACTCTGTCTTCATCTGCCTCAGCCTGCTGTTCTTTTCTTCACAACATTCTTAGAGTTTCAATGTCAGAAGACTCTATAGGCATATCAGTGGTAGACCCTTATGGTTCTTCTGCCATTCGAGCCTTTAGCTCCCTCTTGCCCTTGCTTTTTCTGACCAGGGCAGAGGGTTCTTCCTTAATAGTTTCTCATTCATCTTCTTTAGTCTCCTTGACTACAGACATATTTTTTGGAATCCCGAACTCTTTTGCATCAGCTGTTCTATCACTGGACTCAGACATCATTCGTACATTTTTAGCTGGATTTCTTTTCCAGTTCTCGAATAGTTGTTGGGTCATTCGTCTGTTTAGATTGATTGACTCTCCTTCATCATCTCCTATCTTATCGCCCAAAGAAGATTGTAGGATGATACTGATGAATCACCCGTAGAGCATTTCCCATATCTCTTTGACTTCTTTGAGCTGAGAATCCACTTCCCAATCCATTTAAGCAACAGGGCTCCATAGTTAAGCTATATCCCACAACTGATGTTGTCATGAGCTTGAGCTGTACTTTGTTTATAGAATCGTGGCCTGAGCTTTTGCAGCATATATATTTTCCAACAATGTCTGCTAGAATTTCGTACCTCTTAGGAAACTCTATTTTCTTGTATCCTTTGACAGTGGTGAATTTATTGTGATGCATCCTTTTATGTCCTTCGTGAAAATCTATGCCATCTATGAACAAAAATCCTTGAGATTTAAAACTTAGGGTTTGGTTGATGTCCTCATCCTTTAGCTTGATTTCCACCAAGGTTTTTAAACTCGGACCGGTCATCGAACAGGAAAAGTTACTGGGTGGATGGGTCACTGGTCCAACCAGTGGTCGGACCGTTATTGACCCAGTGACGTCATTAATATGTAATAAATAATAAATAATTAATTATATTAATTATTATTATATATTGTATATAATATTTAGTAAATATGTAAAATTAATCAATTTATCTACAAAAAAAAACTAAACATCTCTAAGATACATTCAAATTCCGAAATTCAACCACAAGTTCAAGTGTTTGATTAAATGAATGCAAAAATATGTAAAATATCAAACAAAATCTCAACTAAATTACTAAAATAAAATAAAATTTGTAATATATATTTTTTTTAATCTTTAAGGAGAGAACCGGTCAAACCCGTGAACCGGTCACTGGTTCACTGGGTCAACCGGTTCAACCGCCGGTTCACCTGTTCTGAACGGTTTTTGAGCAGAAGTGGTTTAATGGTCCAAATCGGACCGTTGAGTGAACCGGGTCCTGTTTTTTTCGGTTGAACCGGCGGTCCGGGCTGGGTTTGAAAACAGTGATTTCCACGTCCTTGACCCTCGTTGTGATGGCACCGTTCTCGAACACACCATTTTGTAGAACTCTTTTATTAACTTAGGGTAGATTATTGTGCTCGTACCCAGAGATTCTTCGAGACCAGCCTTCTTTATTAATGACAGAGTTTTATGAAATTTGGGTTCAGCTATTTTGAACTCATCGAAACAGAGTCTGTTCCCAGAGATGACATTGAACGCTGCTATTGATTTCTTTGCAAGGAGTATGGTTGATTGAGTTTTCTTAAAGTTAGGGTTTCTGCTTGTAGAGATAAAGAGAGAGATAAGCTTTTGAACTTCTGATTTCAAAAAGGCATTTTCAAAATGTACTTGTAACTTCCCTCTCTCCATTTTGCTTTGTGGGGCAGGTGTCAACTTTTGCTTGGTTCTACGAATTTGACTAAGGAGAGTTACACACTGTTTTCAAACCCGGCCCGGACCGCCGGTTCAACCGGAAAAAACCGGACCCGGTTCACTCAACGGTCCGGTTTGGACCATTAAACCACTTCTGCTCAAAAATCGTTCAGAACGGGTGAACCGGCGGTTGAACCGGTTGACCCAATGAACCAATGACCGGTTCACGGGTTTGACCGGTTCTCTCCTTAAAGATTAAAAAAAAATATTACAAATTTTATTTTATTTTAGTAATTTAGTTAAGATTTTGTTTGGTATTTTACATATTTTTGCATTCATTTAATCAAACACTTGAACTTGTGGTTGAATTTCGGAATTTGAATGTATCTTAGAGATGTTTAGTTTTTTTTGTAGATAAATTGATTAATTTTACATATTTACTAAATATTATATACAATATATAATAATAATTAATATAATTAATTATTTACTATTTATTACATATTAATGACGTCACTGGGTCAATAACGGTCCGACCACTGGTTGGACCAGTGACCCATCCACCCAGTAACTTTTCCGGTTCGATGACCGGTCCGGGTTTAAAAACCTTGGAGTTACACTGATTTGTCCTTAACATCTGACGTGTCCTTTGGGAGGAATACGATTATTGAGGTATCCTTTGTGATTGTTGAGTCTGCTCAGCAATCGTTGAGTCTGAACTGCGATTATTGAGTCTGTTCAGCAACCTTCATGTCTGCTCAGCAATCTTCGAGTCTGAACCTGCAATCGTTATCTTCCATGTCACTGCAGCTCTATGATCGTGAATTTCCCTTAATCATGTCCACGATTTCGAACACAGTCTTTGTATTTGTTGGTTAGCACAAACTGGAGCATATATTTCATGGTTATAAATTAAGCATGCCTATCTCACTTATTAACTTGTTAAACCTAAATTCATCTAGAGGTTTTGTAAAGACATCAGCAAGTTGATTTTCAGTAGGGATATATTGTAAAGATATGGTTCTATTTTACACATGATCCTTAATGAAATGATACCTTATTTCTATATGCTTAGTCCTAGAATGCATGACAGGATTATGAGTTATTGTTATGGCACTTGTGTTATCACAGTGAACATGTATGGATTTGAATTCAAACCCATAGTCTCCTAGCTAATTTTTCATCTATTGGATCTGAGCACAACAGCTGCCAGCAGCAATGTATTCAACTTCTGCAGTTGAAGTAGATACTGAGTTTTGCTTCTTGCTGAACTAGGACACAAGTCTGTTTTCTAGTAACTGACAGGTGCCACTGGTGCTTTTTCTATCTATTTTGTAGCCTGCAAAATCAGCATTTGTGTAGTCTGTTAGTTCAAATGAGAACTCCTTGGGATACCAAAGCCCTAAGTGAGGTGTCCCTTTGAGATACCTAAAAATCCTCTTTATGGAAGTTAAATATGATTCTTTAGGATTAGCCTAAAATCTTGCACATATGCATGTTGTAAATATTATGTCTGGTCTACTAGCAGTTAGATATAAAAGAGAGCCTATCATACCTCGGTATTGAGTTATATCAATACTTTTACCTTTTTCATCTTTATCAAGCTTGGTTGCAGGAGCAATTGGGGTTTTCATGGGAGAGACTTATTCCATGCCATACTTCTTAAGTAAATCTTTAATGTACTTGACTTGGTTTATGAAGATTCCTTCATCAGTTTGCTTTACTTGTAGTCCAAGGAAGAAATTCAACTCGCCCATCATGCTCATTTCAAACTTTCTCTGCACAAGCTTGGAGAACCTCTTGCATAACTTTTCATTAGTAGATCAAAAAATGATGTCATCAATGTATATTTGAACTAATAAGACTTTATCTTTATGATTTCTAAGAAATAGTGTGGTATCTACACTACCTCTAGTGAACCCATTTTCAATAAGAAAGTTAGTTAGTGTTTAATACCATGCTCTAGGTACTTGTTTAAGACTATAAAAGTCTTGTCTAATCTATAGACATTATTAGAAAGAGATGGATTGATGAAACCTGGAGGTTGCTCTACATAGACATCTTCTTGAAGTTCACCATTCAAGAATGTACTTTTGACATCCATCTGAAAGACCTTGAATTTCATGTGAGTAGTAAAGGCAAGGAATATTCTGATGGCTTCTAGTCTGGCAACAGGTGCAAATGTCTCACCGTAGTCAATGCCTTATTCCTGAGAGTAGCCCTTGGCCACTAGTCTTGCCTTATTTCTGGTTATTACTCCATCTTCATCCATCTTGTTTCTGAAGACCCACTTGGTTCCAATGATAGGATGATTCTTTGGTCTTGGTACTAATCTCCATACTTTGCTTCTTTCGAACTGATTAAGTTCTTTCTGCATAGCTTCATGGGTATTCTTAGGTTCCATTTGTGACAGGAAGCTTAGATAAAAACATTCACTTTGGGTGGCAGTTCTTGTTTTGACTCTTGCACACGGATCTCCAATGATTAAATCTTAAGTATGATCTCTTTCCCATCTACTTCCTATTGGGACATTTGTCCTGATGCCTTCTTGTCTGAGGTCTTCAAGATCTATATCTGCTTCTTGATGTGGAGGTTTGTTATTTGTATAGGCCTATCTACGATCTCATTTCCTTGTTCAACGATTTCACTATCTGGAACTACGATTGTAGTGTTGAGCTTAACGACCTCGTTCGTAGTGTCTAAATTTTCGGTCGTAGTGTCTTGCAGCACTATTTTGTCTAAGTCTGTCTCATCAAAGACGATGTGAATCGAGACTTCAACACTTAGTGTCTTCTTGTTGAACACTTTGTAGGCCTTACTGTATTTGGCATATCTTTGTCAAATACTGCTTTCTATTGTGAGAATATAGCATGCATAGCCGAATATATAAAAGTAGATGTCACTTGGCTTTCTTCCTTTGCACAGTTCATAAGGAGTCTTCTTAATCGTAGAGTGTATCAGTGATCTGTTCTTAGTGTAGCATGCAGTGTTGACAGCTTCTGCCCAAAAGTACTCAGGCAAATGAGATACTGCTAGTAGAATTCTTCCAGCCTCTATTAGTGTCATGTTCTTTCTTTCAGCTACTCCATTTTATTAAGGAGTTCGTGGAGCTGAGAAGTTGTGACTGATGTCATTGTCTGTACAGAACTGGTCCATTTCAGAGAAGTCAAACTCTCTGTCATGATCACTCCTTATAGCCTTAATTTTCTCTTCATTCTCGTTCATTACTAGTCTAAACATCTTGATCAGTTGAGAGCTTGTTTCATCTTTCGAGGTTAGAAAGAATACCCATGTGAATCTAGTGTAATCGTCGACTATGACCAGTGAGTATCTCTTCCCTCCGAGGCTCGTTATTGGAATTGGCCCAAATAGATCCATGTGGAGTAACTGCAGGGGCTTGTCAATTGAGTTGGCAGTTTTGCTCTTGAATAAGCTTATGGCCTACTTTCCAAGTTGACAGGCATTGCACGGCCTTTCTTTAACGAATTTGAACTTAGATAATCCTGCAACTAGATCTTTTGAAGCTAATTTGGACATGTTTTTGAAGTTCAGATGAGACAGTTTTTGATGCCATAGCTAGTTCATTTCTTCAGATGTTTTAGCCAGAAAGCATATGGTCTCGTCTGAGCCTAGTTGTCCAAGATTTACTGTGTAGACATCTCCTTCTATTGTTCCGATTAAATTTACAGCAGATGTTTCAGTTCTCGAACTTGACATTGATTGTTGAGGAATGTTACTTGATGATCCTTGTCGCAGAGTTGGTTAATGCTTAGAAGATTATGTTGTAATCCTTCCACATAGGCAACTTTAGTGAAGGATATTGCACCATTTCCAGCTAAGCCATATCCTCTTATCTTGCCAGAGTCGTTGTCTCCAAAGATGACTGAGGGACCCTCCTTCTCTATAGTTGGACAGAAGTGCGTTTTTCCCAGTCATGTGCCTTGAGCATCCACTGTCCAGATACCAGGTTGTGATCGTGGAGCTCTTTTCCTGTGGTAACATTAAACCTTCATTTTGGTACCCATACTTGTATGGGTCCTACTTTGTTAGTACCCTTGGGGACCCAAATATGCTTGATTTTGGGTTTCATATGCATGGAATTATAATGACATTTTACAGCCTTGTGGCCAACTTGATAGCACACAAAACATCTAATATGATACATGTTTGTGTGTGTGTGGCAATTCTTCCTCCATTTGGACTTTTGTGGGTCTTTGGTCATCCTACTGTTAAGCTAATGTTCCTTCTTCCACGTGTCCTTGTGTTTTATGATTTGTAAGGAGTGTACCTTACCTCTACTGTACCTTCCCAGTTGATTCGTAGAGCTGATCTTACTAGACTCTACGATCCTTCGAGGTTGGTGAGTAGTGGTTGGATTACTCTTCTCTTTTTTGAAACCCAGACCGGCATGAGATCCCTTACTCCTTGGAATGTGGATTGAATCAGTAGATCAGGGTTTGACTGGCTCATCCTTCTGTGAGGATTTCACAAATATAATGCCTCTACTAAAACTTGAGGCATTACTAGTGTTAGTTTCCTTTACTTTTTCCACACATGGCTCTGAGGTAGGTTCCCCAAAGTTTAAACATGTTCTGTCAGAGACACTTCTCTGGCTATAGATTAGGGAGTCCATGGATGAAGAAGATTTATTCCATAGAAAGATTGTCTTTTCTAGTTCCTCAATTTTAGAGGTTAGACATGACTCTCTCTTTGCATTGAGCTCATTTATTTGTTTCAAGAGCTTATTCTCAATTTCAAACTTGGAAAGAGAATAAGTACTGAGAAGGGTTGTTTCTAGTTCTTCTTGAACTTTTTCTTTCTCCTTTTAAAGAAGTGAATAGTCCTTAGTCAGAACTCTAAACAACTTCATGTATTGATGCAGATCAGATGTTATGCCATGCAGTGCAGTTCTTAAGTCATCGATGTCTACATCAAGAGAGTTGAAGTCAAATACCTCATCTATACTTACTTCATGTATGTTGGAGTTCTGTTTGTCCTATGCATTCTTGGCCATCAGGTAAAGATTTTCCATTTGAGGATCTTCATCAACTCCAGATTTCGGAGTTGAGTCATTGTCTGAGTCACTCCATGATCCTCTAGCTACAAGGCCTTTGTCTCTCTTCTGAGGCCTTTTGTTGCCTTTGTATTCCTTCTTTGAATGTGATTTCTTCTTTAGTTCTTCTCTGAGAGGTTTATTACAGTTAGCAATGAAGTGGCCAGGTTTCTTAAAATTGTAGCATAGATCATTCATTTGCTCCTGGCTGTTGTAGTTGTTGACTTTTTTTGGCTTGTTGGTTTTGCCTTAACGCATGAACCTTCTGAGTCTTTTCACCAGCATTGAAAAGTCCTCATCTTCAACATAGTCAGAGTCAACTTCAGCGTTGATTTTGGAGGTGTTTTCAGTTGCTTTGAGAGCAACACCTTTATCCTTCTTTCTTCCTTCAGATAGAGTTTCTGCTAGTTGAGTCAGCTCCAGTTTGTATATAAGAAGTTTGCCATATAATTGTTGAACAGTCATTTTATATAGATTCTTTGACTCTCTAATGGCGGTGGTTTTGGCATCCCACTTGCTTGGTAAGGCTCTCATGAATTTTATGATTAGATCTTTGTTTGGATAGATCTTTCCATAGGCTCGTGGAGAGTTGAGCAGAACATTAAATCTCTCGTAGGTGGTAGTGACGTTCTCTCCTTGAACGTGTGCAAACATCTCATATTGCTGAGTCAAGAGAGATTGTTTGTTTTCTCTGACTTCTTCTGTTCCTTCATGCATGATGAGAAATGCTTCCCAAACCTCCTTTACTATTTTACTGTTGACTACGTTTTCAAACAGATCATCTTCTAAGTATTGGAATAAGATGTTCTTGGCCTTTTTGTCGAGTTGAACAGCTCTCTTCTCGTTTTATGTCCATTCTCCTTTGACCTTGATCTATATTCTGTTTGGATCGTCTGTAGTTGGTGCAAGCTCTGTAGGAACGTAGGGCCCATTCTGAATAGTTTTAAATAGGTCTTCATCTATTGAATCCATGTAAGCTTGCATCCGAACTTTCCAGTTGGCGAATTTATCTTTGTTACACATAGGTGGCTTGCTGCCTCCTCCAGTCTTTGATTCGTTTGGTAAGTGTGCCATTGGATCTACTTAAGCTTTTTAGGCTATATAATAGAACCTGCTCTGATACCAATTGTTAGTTACCAAAGGCACAATAGTTATCTAGAAGGGGGGTTGAATAGATATTTAAAAAATCTTTTCGTTTTACTTTGTCAGTTTTGATAATGATTTAAACACAGCGGAGTTAAGGTTTGTTTGCTCTACCTTTTAGATATAGTGAGTTAATGAGAGTGAGACAGTTATAACAGTTATAGCAGTTATAGCAAGAATAAAATAGACACAGCTGTTTTAAGTGGGTCAGAGAACTTAAAGCTCCTAGTCCACTCTTCTACTCCTTGAGTAGGAAATCCACTAAGGATGTCTTTTACACTTTCTAAATCTCACAGATTCCTTTTAGACTAGCAGTCTAGGAACTTCTTAGTTCACTCTTGAACTCTTCAAGTCCAGCAGACTTGGTTCTTCACAGTTCACTTTAGAACTCTTCAAGTCCTTCTGACTTAGAACTTCTTACTTCACTTGTTTGGCTATTGTTGAGTTCTTGATTGGTGCTACTCAGTTGTCATTAAGCTCTTGTTCGAAAGAACTGAGTAGCTGTGCAAGCTTTCTCTTTTACTTAGATCGTAGAGTTGAGCATTGAGTATTCTTCCTTTTTGTTCAATTGTTTGCATACATTGAATCATCTGCATATGTCTTGCATATATATGATCTTTAAAATCTGCCGGTTGAATCTATCAGTTGAAGCATTTAATGCGTTTAACGTTTTTGAACTTTGATGAAGACTTTTCTGCATATCTTCTGAATTGCATTCTGGCACACTAACATAGCAGACTGCTTTCTCACCTAACACCTGAAATGGTGTTTTCCTTTGTCCCATGGTCCTTTCCTTAGCTTCTTTAATACGTCTCTTTGTTGAATACTAAGGATATTTTTATGCCATTGGTACTGGTGATTACGTCAACGTTTGTAAACTATTCCACATTTGTTAAGATTTTATCTTTGAAAAAATGATCAAGGCCCACATCTTCTGACACAGTCAGATGATAATCTATGATTCTTATAGTGGTGTCTTGCCACCTTGGTGTTGGATGCAAGCAAACGAGAGCACTAAGATTTCTCTTAAGGACGGGCACTGTAACGCCCTGAATCGCCGCAGATCCGGTTTGCTATTTCTATAACTGTTGTGGAAGATATAAATATAAATTGTTTATACACTAAACATTATACACTATCCCCAAGGTCGAGTAACCATAACTTATACACATTTCATAACTTATCTAACACATGTCATACAAGACTATTACAAATCTAATCGCGCATATTAACTCTAAGCTGGAACTGTCTTTAACTTTCCTTGTATCCGACGCATTCACCTTAATTTGCAATGTTTTATCATGATATAGGAAGGGTGAGCATGAAAGTTGCCCAGCAAGTTTAAATACAATGTAAGGATATATCATGATTGAAAGATTTAGAATAATAAGCTGGCTATATTTTACAATGTAGTTGTGAATTAGGATGAACAAACTTTTGACTGAACAAGTATTACATATGAACAATATATATCTGGACCAACTGGTAATGAAGGTCATCAGCCTTTCATACCTGACTTATACATACAAGATGTACAGAGTACAATTCTACATGGCAATCACTAATGATTAACCATAAGTATATCTGAATAAAACACTCTTAATAGAGTTAAGAAAAACAAACTTGCCTGTTCCGTTCATTACCGATACGAAAAATAACTTAGCTTTATCCGAAGACCTAATACAGATAATACCGATCTCCAAATATTAGAATAATATCATCACAGTATAAAATAACCTAAACACATTATCACATAATCCTATCAGTTTATAGAACACATAAGACTTAGCATCAAATCAGACTATTTAAGTCTAAGTTGAAACCGACACCATTCAATTATCCCGACGGTCTAATCGGACAAATATCGAGTTTAAGTTCAATTAAACTCTGCCTAAACAATTAACAATAACCTTAGATAATCATAGTATCAGCCAAAACATTTTTCATAAACTTGCAAAAAAATTCAGATAATTAATATCATTTAACAACATTTTTAATCATTAATACTGTATTTAAATGAATTAAATACCACAATATTCTAATATCATTAATATTTATTTAATATTAAACATTAATGAAACACATGTCATAATATTATAACATATTTGTAATATCTCAAAGTATTTTTAATACTTTATTATTTCCTTTAACTGTTTTTAAAGTAATTAAAAACATTAATTAATAACTAATATTAATATAAATACCACATTATTCCTGGATCATTAACATTAAGTTAATACCAAATATCAATGAAAATCATAACATAATATTATAATATATTTATAACATCACAAAGTATTTTTAATATCTTAAAATCATATTTCTATAATTTTTAAACAATCAAATCCATTATCCGATAATTGCTATAAATATTAAAATATTAATATTTTCATGACAAAATATCAAAAGTTATATATTATAACTTAAAATATTTTTATAACACTTAAATCATTTTTATATGATTTTTAAATCATTAATTCTATTTTTCCATAATTTATCTAATATATTTATTAAATAAACTAATTACCATTAATAATAAATATTAATGAAATTCATCACAAAATATCAAAGTCATTAAAAATAACTTAAAATATTTTCTAACACCATAATATAATTTTTCATGATATTTCATGAATTAAAACCATTTTTAAATAATTTATCTAATATTATAATAAAATAAATAAATACCATTTATATTCCAAAATATTAAATATTTTCAAAATATACTCCAAATAATTAAAAACTATTTTTCAGGCTTTAAAATAATTTTTCAGAATTTATTATGTATTTTTAATAATTTAGAAACCATTTATTTCTATTTATTTATTAAAATAATCTATTTTCCGAAAATAAGCGTCGCTAAAGGGCCCTATAGCGACAGGACCGTCGCTATAGGTGTTCTTGGTCCTGTTCTTGAGCTGCCCAGAACACTATGTCAGTTAACCGGGTGTTATGTTTGACCACTTATAAATTTATGATCTTCATGTTTCTGGGTAATATAAGACATGTATTATGAAGCTGACATGCAATACTACAATGTCCAACTTGTGTTCTAGCAATCCTATCATTCAACAGAAAATTATAAGCTATTGAATTCCTTGTCATGCATGTTCTTCGTTTTTCTGGGTTTACCAGAATCGAGGTACATAATTTGGGTCCCTATAGTTTGCAGTCTATGTATTATTCGTGTGATATAAAGGTTCCCACATGTAGTCATGATGTCAGAGTATAACTTCGTAACATCAGATCAGTCTAACAACATCACCAGCTCAATATTTAAGCCAGTCAAAGGGCATGCTAGGACTGTTCTTGGCCGAATTCTGGGTTTTCCCAGAATTCTTCAAAATAGATGGTCAACTCTAGTTTGACCTTAATTTCCGGCCATTACAATTATGATCTAAGTGAGCTGGTAACTTAAACTTGTAGTCTACATACCAGACTACAATAAACAAACAATAACTTGACCAAACTATTAACACACAATAAGATTTGAGGCTCAAAATTGTTGTCAGACCCACCTGGGTTTCTGGGCTGCCCAGAAACTCAGTTGGTCATGGTCGGTCAACGACATTTGACCACCAATAACTCACGATCTAGACATGCTATGAGGTTGATTCAAGTCTCATATTAAAGATCACATGGCAGAATACATATTCAAAACATAAAACACGACAAACAACTAACACATATGAATCTATAGGCTCTGACATCGGCAGTCAGGCCATTTTTTCCCAGATTTCCATATTTCTAAAAACATCAATTTTGAGCATCTAGGTGTTATGGATCTGTGATATTATAATCCAGATCACTAATATATACTACATACTACACATTTAAACATAAAATCATAATATCTAACAACAGATCTAAGGATTTCTAGAATTAGGGTTTATACCTCAAAAATGCTTAATTTTTGAATCTGGTCTTTGGTGTTTGATCTTGGCAAGCTAACACATGATCTTGGCTTAGCTTATTAGTCACTCTCACTCTACAATTTCGGATGGGAGAGAGAGAGAAGGTTTGGCTAGCTTGAAAAAGTAAAGTAAGTGAATTTTTGCTTACATTTGAACTTTGATCTTAGGTCCAATGTATTTATAGGATGCTAGATGGTTGATGGTTGATGATTAAAGGCTAGCACATAGACCACATGCCTAGCAAAGGTTGGTCACCAACTAAAGTTATGGCAACATACACAAGTTATCTTATTAAATAATGCTAAAAGGACATTTTGGTCATTTGGCTCATAGAGTGCATGGTACTTTGGTAACTTTTCCCACCTATTAGGTTTTAACCCTTTGGGTTTGACCCTAGGGTTTCATAAGCTCTAAATCTAGAGTTGTGTATTAAGGGCAAATATGGAAATCTTCGTTTCTTTGATTAGGGTTCCCTAATTACAGTAAAGTTTACTAATCTCATTCAAGCTTGCTAATTAGGGTTAAAGCTTCCTAATTAACATTACATCTATAAGCTAATAATTAGTATTTCTCTAATTGCATGTTAGAGTTTCCTACATTAGCAATTAGGGCTTTTCAAATAAATCAATTAGGGTTATCCCTAATTATACTTATAATTAATAACATAGAAACTCTATACTTATCTTAAAGCTTCCCACTTGGGGTTTTAATATCCCGATTTAGTGTTTTAGACAGAATAATTAGGGTTCAAATTTTGGAAATTAGGGTTTTCTAATACTCAAATAGGGTTTCCAATAATTCATTAGGGTTTTCCCTAATAAATTTATAATTAATAACGTTAAACCTTATATATAGCATTGCATTCCCAATCTAGGGTTTTTAATATCCGAATTAGGGTTTCGAACTCCCGAAACTAAAACTAGGGTTTCTAGAACCGATTTCTAGGTTTTCTTATCAGACGTTAGGGTTTTCTAACTGAACGTTGACGTTTTTAATATAAACTTAGGTTTTGTCACAGATATAATTTATCTGGTCAACCCATGACCCTTAACCACATTCTGAACACATACATAATCATAAACACAGAACATATTCACATAAATCTTTAATCCTGAATAATTCACCTAAATCCTTCACAGAATTTTGAAATCCTCAAAATTCCTTCCCAATAACATCAAACGCATACACTTATTTTCTATCTAGGTCTAATATTTGACCTTAAATCAATCATTTAAGATTTTAATAAATTGTCAAATTCTCAGGTTGTCACATTCACCCCTCCTTATAAGAATTTCGTCCCCGAAATTCACCTTTCACCTTACACCATGCACCTTACACCATACACCATACCGCTTACACCAATTTATACACATCACATGTTACCCAATACACCACTCACAAGAGAAAAAGTTTTCAAATTGTGCTGAGGGGTCATATAGACCATGAACACATTAACTTAATGGTATTTATACCGCAAAACTGTACATTACTTGGTCTGTTTACAATCACAAAGAAGATAAACTACCATTACTAGTACTTTAGGTGATTAGAATATCGTACTCTTACGTCATGCATAACGTATTAATCATGGCTAGCGAATATTTACGCTACTAGATTGGATTATTTATCCACACATTATCGTTCACCTCAGTCTTATCCTAGGATTTCGCACCAAAACAATATGGTTCGGGAAAATTCTTTCAATGAACACTTAGAGTTTTTATTACATTAGTCTAGCTGAATCAAATAGCATAGACTCATATCGATAATTCAATTCAATTGAATTATTTAGGTGTAGCCAAACCCCGTTGGCAATTTAAATTTTTTGAAAACATTTTCGAGAATGACGTCATGATGCCGTACTGTATTAAAAGTCCGTTTGAGGATGCCGTCATTGTATGACTTTGTCATAACACATCATAAAATAGTGGAACAGCGACTTCAGGTCAAGTTCACACTAAGTATTCCTGTATTTACAACTCCATCACATTTTTATCATCTCTGCATCAGGTTACATGGTACATGAGTGTTAATTAAAAACAAATTTTGATATTTCAAATCATTTGTGTCTAGCTGAAATAAGTAGTATAGACTGTACTTTAAACCGTTTCAAAAATGATTACGAGTCTACACATTTTTTTTAAAAGGCACATAGTGCGTATTTAGCTTGATGTCAAAAATTTGAAGTTTTGCATAGCTAGGAGTTTAGAAAAACCTAATGCCTCCGCTAACAATCATTTGCTTAAACATTCTATCTGTTCCTATAATCCTTAACACTCCATTCACATAAAACTATACCCAGTTCATAAAATCACACTTATGAGTTCATTAATTGCCACAATCATATGAATTTAAGAACTTACCCTAGTCAGACCTTTGGCGTCCATTCGCTGAGGGATTCATAAATATTTCATATAACTATGAGTCAAGAATGTCACATAAGTATGAGTTTTAAAAACTCGTACTTAACCTTATATCTTCTACCTATAACCTATCTATTTGTTATACACATGAGAAAGGAATCACCCTCTTAACATGCATATAGCAAATAGCGCGACACAAACATTTCAATGATTATCAATGCCAGAAACTAAGTGGTTTTTACACCAACTACAATTCCCCGCCCATAACAAGGAATCATACAACTCAACTACTAATATGTGTCCTCAATTGAAATCCCCACCTAATCTTAACCCCCTTTTCCATACGAATTTCATTTAATTCGTATTCATAATCCATAACTCTTTCATGAGTTTTCATAGTACCATTTCATAGTACAACTGACACACAGCATCTTGCTGTAAACTTTTCAATCATCAGATTAATTCTTTCTGGTTATCATAACCTTAACAGATCACGGGGTGATCTCATCGTATATATTACAATTCAATTCTATGACTTGATCGTTTTGTTTTACGATCTCCTATCCCTGCACTTTCAGTCTTTTAGACTTGATCTATCCACTTTCTATACTTGGTACACATCGAGTCTCTAACAATTTCAATATAGTACGCTGAGTGGTTTCCCACAAACAACTAACAAACTAGGTTCCAAGTTGCTAGTTCGTATATACCTCCGCTCTATGAAGGAATCATTTAGCCTAGATACCATACATCAACTATTAAAGAGTACAATTGTACCATACTTAAATATAACTTTTTGATTCTTAAATTCTTTATCAGAGTTAGGGAACTCTGCATCTTTATAACTCATCGAGATTCGTCTTTGAATCTTACTAACAAACTAACTCTATGTGAGTTAGATCCTATCCTAATCACTTCGGTTATTAGTCTAAGGTAACTCTACCCTAGGTTTATAACCAACGGCTTTGATACCAAATGTAACGCCCCGAATCGCCGCAGATCCGGTTTGCTATTTCTATAACTGTTGCGGAAGATATAAATATAAATTGTTTATACACTAAACATTATACACTATCCCCAAGGTCGAGTAACCATAACTTATACACATTTCATAACTTATCTAACACATGATATCATTATCATCATACAAGACTATTACAAATCTAATCGCGCATATTAACTCTAAGCCGGAACTGTCTTTAACTTTCCTTGTATCCGACGCATTCACCTTAATTTGAAATGTTTTATCATGATATAGCAAGGGTGAGCATGAAAGTTTCCCAGCAAGTTTAAATACAATGTAAGGATATATCATGATTGAAAGATTTAGAATAATAAGCTGGCTATAATTCACAATGTAGTTGTGAATTAGGATGAACAAACTTTTGACTGAACAAGTATTACATATGAACAATATATATCTGGACCAACTGGTAATGAAGGTCATCAGCCTTTCATACCTGACTTATACATACAAGATGTACAGAGTACAATTCTACATGGCAATCACTAATGATTAACCATAAGAATATCTGAATGAAACACTCTTAATAGAGTTAAGAAAAACAAACTTGCCTGTTCCGTTCATTACCGATACGAAAAATAACTTAGCTTTATCCGAAGACCTAATACAGATAATACCGATCTCCAAATATTAGAATAATATCATCACAGTATAAAATAACCTAAACACATTATCACATAATCCTATTAGTCTATACAACACATAAGACTTAGCATCAAATCAGACTATTCAAGTCTAAGTTGAAACCGACACCATTCAATTATCCCGACGGTCTAATCGGACAAATATCGAGTTTAAGTTCAATTAAACTCTGCCTAAACAATTAACAATAACCTTAGATAATCATAGTATCAGCCAAAACATTTTTCATAAACTTGCAAAAAAATTCAGATAATTAATATCATTTAACAACATTTTTAATCATTAATACTGTATTTAAATGAATTAAATACCACAATATTCTAATATCATTAATATTTATTTAATATTAAACATTAATGAAACACATGTCATAATATTATAACATATTTGTAATATCTCAAAGTATTTTTAATACTTTATTATTTCCTTTAACTGTTTTTAAAGTAATTAAAAACATTAATCAATAACTAATATTAATATAAATACCACATTATTCCTTGATCATTAACATTAATTTAATACCAAATATCAATGAAAATCATAACATAATATTATAATATATTTATAACATCACAAAGTATTTTTAATATCTTAAAATCATATTTCTATGATTTTTAAACAATCAAATCCATTATCCGATAATTGCTATAAATATTAAAATATTAATATTTTCATGACAAAATATCAAAAGTTATATATTATAACTTAAAATATTTTTATAACACTTAAATCATTTTTATATGATTTTTAAATCATTAATTCTATTTTTCCATAATTTATCTAATATATTTATTAAATAAACTAATTACCATTAATAATAAATATTAATGAAATTCATCACAAAATATCAAAGTCATCAAAAATAACTTAAAATATTTTCTAACACCATAATATAATTTTTCATGATTTTTCATGAATTAAAACTATTTTTAAATAATTTATCTAATATTATAATTAAATAAATAAATACCATTTATATTCCAAAATATTAAATATTTTCAAAATATACTCCAAATAATTAAAAACTATTTTTCAGGCTTTAAAATAATTTTTCAGAATTTATTATGTATTTTTAATAAATTTAGAAACCATTTATTTCTATTTATTTATTAAAATAATCTATTTTACGAAAATAAGCGTCGCTAAAGGGCCCTATAGCGACAGGACCGTCGCTATAGGTGTTCTTGGTCCTGTTCTTGAGCTGCCCAGAACACCATGTCAGTTAACCGGGTGCTATGTTTGACCACTTATAAATTTATGATCTTCATGTTTCTGGGTAATATAAGACATGTATTATGAAGCTGACATGCAATACTACAATGTCCAACTTGTGTTCTAGCAATCCTATCATTCAACAGAAAATTATAAGCTATTGAATTCCTTGTCAGGCATGTTCTTCATTTTTTTGGGTTTACCAGAATCGAGGTACATAATTTGGGTCCCTATAGTTTGCAGTCTATGTATTATTCGTGTGATATAAAGGTTCCCACATGTAGTCATGATGTCAGAGTATAACTTCGTAACATCAGATCAGTCTAACAACATCACCAGCTCAATATTTAAGCCAGTCAAAGGGCATGCTAGGACTGTTCTTGGCCGAATTCTGGGTTTTCCCAGAATTCTTCAAAATAGATGGTCAACTCTAGTTTGACCTTAATTTCCGGCCATTACAATTATGATCTAAGTGATCTGGTAACTTAAACTTGTAGTCTACATACCAGACTACAATAAACAAACAATAACTTGACCAAACTATTAACACACAATAAGATTTGAGGCTCAAAATTGTTGTCAGACCCACCTGGGTTTCTGGGCTGCCCAGAAACTCAGTTGGTCATGGTCGGTCAACGACATTTGACCACCAATAACTCACGATCTAGACATGCTATGAGGTTGATTCAAGTCTCATATTAAAGATCACATGGCAGAATACATATTCAAAACATAAAACACGACAAACAACTAACACATATGAATCTACAGGCTCTGACATCGGCTATCAGGCCATTTTTTCCTAGATTTCCATATTTCTAAAAACATCAATTTTGAGCATCTAGGTGTTATGGATCTGTGATATTACAATCCAGATCACTAATATATACTACATACTACACATTTAAACATAAAATCATAATATCTAACAACAGATCTAAGGATTTCTAGAATTAGGGTTTATACCTCAAAAATGCTTAATTTTTGAATCTGGTCTTTGGTGTTTGATCTTGGCAAGCTAACACATGATCTTGGCTTAGCTTATTAGTCACTCTCACTCTACAATTTCGGATGGGAGAGAGAGAGAAGGTTTGGCTAGCTTGAAAAAGTAAAGTAAGTGAATTTTTGCTTACTTTTGAACTTTGATCTTAGGTCCAATGTATTTATAGGATGCTAGATGGTTGATGGTTGATGATTAAAGGCTAGCACATAGACCACATGCCTAGCAAAGGTTGGTCACCAACTAAAGTTATGGCAACATACACAAGTTATCTTATTAAATAATGCTAAAAGGGCATTTTGGTCATTTGGCTCATAAAGTGCATGGTACTTTGGTAACTTTTCACACCTATTAGGTTTTAACCCTTTGGGTTTGACCCTAGGGTTTCATAAGCTCTAAATCTAGAGTTGTGTATTAAGGGCAAATATGGAAATCTTCGTTTCTTTGATTAGGGTTCCCTAATTACAGTAAAGTTTACTAATCTCATTCAAGCTTGCTAATTAGGGTTAAAGCTTCCTAATTAACATTACATCTATAAGCTAATAATTAGTATTTCTCTAATTGCATGTTAGAGTTTCCTACATTAGCAATTAGGGCTTTTCAAATAAATCAATTAGGGTTATCCCTAATTATACTTATAATTAATAACATAGAAACTCTATACTTATCTTAAAGCTTCCCACTTGGGGTTTTAATATCCCGATTTAGTGTTTTAGACAGAATAATTAGGGTTCAAATTTTGGAAATTAGGGTTTTCTAATACTCAAATAGGGTTTCCAATAATTCATTAGGGTTTTCCCTAATAAATTTATAATTAATAACGTTAAACCTTATATATAGCATTGCATTCCCAATCTAGGGTTTTTAATATCCAAATTAGGGTTTCGAACTCCCGAAACTAAAACTAGGGTTTCCAGAACCGATTTCTAGGTTTTCTTATCAGACGTTAGGGTTTTCTAACTGAACGTTGACGTTTTTAATATAAACTTAGGTTTTGTCACAGATATAATTTATCTGGTCAACCCATGACCCTTAACCATATTCTGAACACATACATAATCATAAACACAGAACATATTCACATAAATCCTTAATCCTGAATAATTCACCTAAATCCTTCACAGAATTTTGAAATCCTCAAAATTCCTTCCCAATAACATCAAACGCATACACTTATTTTCTATCTAGGTCTAATATTTGACCTTAAATCAATCATTTAAGATTTTAATAAATTGTCAAATTCTCAGGTTGTCACATTCACCCCTCCTTATAAGAATTTCGTCCCCGAAATTCACCTTTCACCTTACACCATGCACCTTACACCATACACCATACCGCTTACACCAATTTATACACATCACATGTTACCCAATACACCACTCACAAGAGAAAAAGTTTTCAAATTGTGCTGAGGGGTCATATAGACCATGAACACATTAACTTAATGGTATTTATACCGCAAAACTGTACATTACTTGGTCTGTTTACAATCACAAAGAAGATAAACTACCATTACTAGTACTTTAGGTGATTAGAATATCGTACTCTTACGTCATGCATAACGTATTAATCATGGCTAGCGAATATTTACGCTACTAGATTGGATTATTTATCCAAACATTATCGTTCACCTCAGTCTTATCCTAGGATTCCGCACCAAAACAATTTGGTTCGGGAAAATTCTTTCAATGAACACTTAGAGTTTTTATTACATTAGTCTAGCTGAATCAAATAGCATAGACTCATATCGATAATTCAATTCAATTGAATTATTTAGGTGTAGCCAAACCCCGTTGGCAATTTAAATTTTTTGAAAACATTTTCGAGAATGACGTCATGATGTCGTACTGTATTAACAGTCCGTTTGAGGATGCCGTCATTGTATGACTTTGTCATAACACATCATAAAATAGTGGAACAGCGACTTCAGGTCAAGTTCACACTAAGTATTCCTGTATTTACAACTCCATCACATTTTTATCATCTCTGCATCAGGTTATATGGTACATGAGTGTTAATTAAAAACAAATTTTGATATTTCAAATCATTTGTGTCTAGCTGAAATAAGTAGTATAGACTGTACTTTAAACCGTTTCAAAAATGATTACGAGTCTACACATTTTTTTTAAAAGGCACATAGTGCGTATTTAGCTTGCTGTCAAAAATTTGAAGTTTTGCATAGCTAGGAGTTTAGAAAAACCTAATGCCTCCGCTAACTAATCATTTGCTTAAACATTCTATCTGTTCCTATAATCCTTAACACTCCATTCACACAAAACTATACCCAGTTCATAAAATCACACTTATGAGTTCATTAATTGCCACAATCATATGAATTTAAGAACTTACCCTAGTCAGACCTTTGGCGTGCATTCGCTGAGGGGTTCATAAATATTTCATATAACTATGAGTCAAGAATGTCACAT
Organism: Panax japonicus; assembly: GCA_020205505.1. Classification (NCBI taxonomy): domain Eukaryota; kingdom Viridiplantae; phylum Streptophyta; class Magnoliopsida; order Apiales; family Araliaceae; genus Panax; species Panax japonicus. The sequence goes on along the minus strand of CM035112.1, from coordinate 17,733,481 downwards.
AAGTATGAGTTTTAAAAACTCGTACTTAACCTTATATCTTCTACCTATAACCTATCTATTTGTTATACACATGAGAAAGGAATCACCCTCTTAACCTGCATATAGCAAATAGCGCGACACAAACATTTCAATGATTATCAATGCCAGAAACTAAGTGGTTTTTACACCAACTACAATTCCGCGCCCATAACAAGGAATCATACAACTCAACTACTAATATGTGTCCTCAATTGAAATCCCCACCTAATCTTAACCCCCTTTTCCATAAGAATTTCATTTAATTCGTATTCATAATCCATAACTCTTTCATGAGTTTTCATAGTACCATTTCATAGTACAACTGACACACAGCATCTTGTTGTAAACTTTTCAATCATCAGATTAATTCTTTCTGGTTATCATAACCTTAACAGATCACGGGGTGATCTCATCGTATATATTACAATTCAATTCTATGACTTGATCGTTTTGTTTTACGATCTTTCAGTCTTTTAGACTTGATCTATCCACTTTCTATACTTGGTACACATCGAGTCTCTAACAATTTCAATATAGTACGCTGAGTGGTTTCCCACAAACAACTAACAAACTAGGTTCCAAGTTGCTAGTTCGTATATACCTCCGCTCTATGAAGGAATCGTTTAGCCTAGATACAATACATCAACTATTAAAGAGTACAATTGTACCATACTTAAATATAACTTTTTGATTCTTAAATTCTTTATCAGAGTTAGGGAACTCTGCATCTTTATAACTCATCGAGATTCGTCTTTGAATCTTACTAACAAACTAACTCTATGTGAGTTAGATCCTATCCTAATCACTTCGGTTATTAGTCTAAGGTAACTCTACCCTAGGTTTATAACCAACGGCTTTGATACCAAATGTAACGCCCCGAATCGCCGCAGATCCGGTTTGCTATTTCTATAACTGTTGCGGAAGATATAAATATAAATTGTTTATACACTAAACATTATACACTATCCCCAAGGTCGAGTAACCATAACTTATACACATTTCATAACTTATCTAACACATGATATCATTATCATCATACAAGACTATTACAAATCTAATCGCGCATATTAACTCTAAGACGGAACTGTCTTTAACTTTCCTTGTATCCGACGCATTCACCTTAATTTGAAATGTTTTATCATGATATAGCAAGGGTGAGCATGAAAGTTTCCCAGCAAGTTTAAATACAATGTAAGGATATATCATGATTGAAAGATTTAGAATAATAAGCTGGCTATAATTCACAATGTAGTTGTGAATTAGGATGAACAAACTTTTGACTGAACAAGTATTACATATGAACAATATATATCTGGACCAACTGGTAATGAAGGTCATCAGCCTTTCATACCTGACTTATACATACAAGATGTACAGAGTACAATTCTACATGGCAATCACTAATGATTAACCATAAGCATATCTGAATAAAACACTCTTAGTAGAGTTAAGAAAAACAAACTTGCCTGTTCCATTCATTACCGATACGAAAAATAACTTAGCTTTATCCGAAGACCTAATACAGATAATTCCGATCTCCAAATATTAGAATAATATCATCACAGTATAAAATAACCTAAACACATTATCACATAATCCTATTAGTCTATACAACACATAAGACTTAGCATCAAATCAGACTATTTAAGTCTAAGTTGAAACCGACACCATTCAATTATCCCGACGGTCTAATCGGACAAATATCGAGTTTAAGTTCAATTAAACTCTGCCTAAACAATTAACAATAACCTTAGATAATCATAGTATCAGCCAAAACATTTTTCATAAACTTGCAAAAAAATTCAGATAATTAATATCATTTAACAACATTTTTAATCATTAATACTGTATTTAAATGAATTAAATACCACAATATTCTAATATCATTAATATTTATTTAATATTGAACATTAATGAAACACATGTCATAATATTATAACATATTTGTAATATCTCAAAGTATTTTTAATACTTTATTATTTCCTTTAATTGTTTTTAAAGTAATTAAAAACATTAATCAATAACTAATATTAATATAAATACCACATTATTCCTTGATCATTAACATTAATTTAATACCAAATATCAATGAAAATCATAACATAATATTATAATATATTTATAACATCACAAAGTATTTTTAATATCTTAAAATCATATTTCTATTATTTTTAAACAATCAAATCCATTATCCGATAATTGCTATAAATATTAAAATATTAATATTTTTATGACAAAATATCAAAAGTTATATATTATAACTTAAAATATTTTTATAACACTTAAATCATTTTTATATGATTTTTAAATCATTAATTCTATTTTTCCATAATTTATCTAATATATTTATTAAATAAACTAATTACCATTAATAATAAATATTAATGAAATTCATCACAAAATATCAAAGTCATCAAAAATAACTTAAAATATTTTCTAACACCATAATATAATTTTTCATGATTTTTCATGAATTAAAACCATTTTTAAATAATTTATCTAATATTATAATTAAATAAATAAATACCATTTATATTCCAAAATATTAAATATTTTCAAAATATACTCCAAATAATTAAAAACTATTTTTCAGGCTTTAAAATAATTTTTCAGAATTTATTATGTATTTTTAATAAATTTAGAAACCATTTATTTCTATTTATTTATTAAAATAATCTATTTTACGAAAATAAGCGTCGCTAAAGGGCCCTATAGCGACAGGACCGTCGCTATAGGTGTTCTTGGTCCTGTTCTTGAGCTGCCCAGAACACCATGTCAGTTAACCAGGTGCTATGTTTGACCACTTATAAATTTATGATCTTCATGTTTCTGGGTAATATAAGACATGTATTATGAAGCTGACATGCAATACTACAATGTCCAACTTGTGTTCTAGCAATCCTATCATTCAACAGAAAATTATAAACTATTGAATTCCTTGTCAGGCATGTTCTTCGTTTTTCTGGGTTTACCAGAATCGAGGTACATAATTTGGGTCCCTATAGTTTGCAGTCTATGTATTATTCGTGTGATATAATGGTTTTCCACATGTAGTCATGATGTCAGAGTATAACTTCGTAACATCAGATCAGTCTAACAACATCACCAGCTCAATATTTAAGCCAGTCAAAGGGCATGCCAGGACTGTTCTTGGCCGAATTCTGGGTTTTCCCAGAATTCTTCAAAATAGACGGTCAACTCTAGTTTGACCTTAATTTTCGGCCATTACAATTATGATCTAAGTGATCTGGTAACTTAAACTTGTAGTCTACATACCAGACTACAATAAACAAACAATAACTTGACCAAACTATTAACACACAATAAGATTTGTGGCTCAAAAATTGTTGTCAGACCCACCTGGGTTTCTGGGCTGCCCAGAAACTCAGTTGGTCGTGGTCGGTCAACGACATTTGACCACCAATAACTCACGATCTAGACATGCTATGAGGTTGATTCAAGTCTCATATTAAAGATCACATGGCAGAATACATATTCAAAACATAAAACACAACAAACAACTAACACATATGAATCTATAAGCTCTGACATCGGCTGTCAGGCCACTTTTTCCCAGATTTTCATATTTCTAAAAACATCAATTTTGAGCATCTAGGTGTTATGGATCTGTGATATTACAATCCAGATCACTAATATAAACTACATACTAAACATTTAAACATAAAATCATAATATCTAACAACAGATCTAAGGATTTCTAGAATTAGGGTTTATACCTCAAAAATGCTTAATTTTTGAATCTGGTCTTTGGTGTTTGATCTTGGCAAGCTAACACATGATCTTGGCTTAGCTTATTAGTCACTCTCACTCTACAATTTCGGATGGGAGAGAGAGAAGGTTTGGCTAGCTTGAAAAAGTAAAGTAAGTGAATTTTTGCTTACTTTTGAACTTTGATCTTAGGTCCAATGTATTTATAGGATGCTAGATGGTTGATGGTTGATGATTAAAGGCTAGCACATAGACCACATGCCTAGCAAAGGTTGGTCACCAACTAAAGTTATGGCAACCTACACAAGTTATCTTATTAAATAATGTTAAAAGGGCATTTTGGTCATTTGGCTCATAAAGTGCATGGTACTTTGGTAACTTTTCACACCTATTAGGTTTAAACCCTTTGGGTTTGACCCTAGGGTTTCATAAGCTCTAAATCTAGAGTTGTGTATTAAGGGCAAATATGGAAATCTTTGTTTCTTTGATTAGGGTTCCCTAATTACAGTAAAGTTTACTAATCTCATTCAATCTTGCTAATTAGGGTTATAGCTTCCTAATTAACATTACATCTATAAGCTAATAATTAGTATTTCTCTAATTGCATGTTAGAGTTTCCTACATTAGCAATTAGGGCTTTTCAAATAAATCAATTAGGGTTATCCCTAATTTTACTTATAATTAATAACATAGAAACTCTATACTTATCTTAAAGCTTCCCACTTGGGGTTTTAATATCCCGATTTAGTGTTTTAGACAGAATAATTAGGGTTCAAATTTTGGAAATTAGGGTTTTCTAATACTCAAATAGGGTTTCCAATAATTCATTAGGGTTTTCCCTAATAAATTTATAATTAATAACGTTAAACCTTATATATAGCATTGCATTCCCAATCTAGGGTTTTAATATCCGAATTAGGGTTTCGGACTCCCGAAACTAAAACTAGGGTTTCTAGAACCGATTTCTAGGTTTTCTTATCAGAAGTTAGGGTTTTCTAACTGAACGTTGACGTTTTTAATATAAACTTAGGTTTTGTCACAGATATAATTTATCTGGTCAACCATGACCCTTAACCACATTCTGAACACATACATAATCATAAACACAGAACATATTCACATAAATCCTTAATCCTGAATAATTCACCTAAATCCTTCACAGAATTTTGAAATCCTCAAAATTCCTTCCCAATAAAATCAAACGCATACACTTATTTTCTATCTAGGTCTAATATTTGACCTTAAATCAATCATTTAAGATTTTAATAAATTGTCAAATTCTCGGGGTGTCACAGGCACACTACGATCTTCACTTGCTTGTTTTACAGACTCTACGTTTTCGAGAGCACACTATGATCTTCACTTGCTTGTTTTACAGACTCTACGTTTCTGAGAGCACACTACGATCTATGAGTTGGCTTCAGCAAACGTCTGGACCACTCTACGATCTCTGAGTTGGCTTCGGCAAACATCTAGACCACTCTAAGATCTCTGGAGAGGCCCTTCAAGGTAGTCATACTATGATCCTTGATGCTCTACGATTTTACCTTGGCTTCTGCAGACTTTTTCTCAGCTTATTAGACAGCAAATCTGATTGAAGTCTATCTATTACATTTCAAGATATAGATCATCCTAACATCTTTGATCTCTTTATCTATACATTCATTTACAGAATGATGAACATTGAAAGTTTAGATCAACCTAACAAATTTGATCTATCACTATCTCCTTGTACATATATTCCTTGAAGGACTTCATATATAATCATGAACGATTACTATAAACATCAAATCAAGATATGCATTCTTCCAACGCATATCATTCCCAGGAAAGAGGGGGCTTTCTGATAAGGATTTCTCCCTATTGGCGAGAAATTAGGTGACCAGACCTCTCCTCGACAGAACTTTCTAGACATCATCAATATTACAAATAATAATATGAATAACTTTGTCGTCTCAATTATTTATTTAATAATAATAAAAATTCTACAGATGATACTGTGACAGTAATTGAACCAATAATATGAGAGATATTATGCAGCAATTAATGTAGCAATAATTGAGTATAACTGAGCGACTTTTTACGTAAGCATCAATAATCAAAGATACTGTATAATACCGTGTGTTACTATGCAACCACGTGTATTGTTGTACTTTTACTACTGAGTAGTTCAACAGTTTAGCGGTAAAACTTTCGCCGTTATTTTTATAAAAGATATTTCTGTCATTTTCTAACTCCGACAATACTTCCATTGTGGGGTCTACCAATGATTCTGCCGTCGTACGAATATTCCTTGTTAAATCGAATATTCCCTGACCAATCGAATATTTTATAACCACTTGCTTACTTTGCAAAATTTATAAATATTACCCACAACTATAACATTATATCAAATCCACACCATAATATACAAAAATATATTTCGAGAAAAATTAATCTTTATTCTTAAAAGTTGGGGTCTTACATTTCATGTTCTTTATATCATTGTCATGTTTATGTACTTAACTATTTAAATGCAATTTCCTGTCATTATTGTCATTTTATATTCATATATGCATGTAATCAAATATAACTTATACTAACATCATGAAATTTATAATATATAGATGGCTTCTGAAGCAGCGCAAAAAAAGCATGACATGGGTAGGGGGCCTAATCATGTGCCAATGGCCCCTACTAATCAGGATGATCGGATTCTTATTCAGATTCGTCCTTCTCTGGACAGCACATACGTTCAAATCATTTATATATAAGAATTTTAGATTCCATTATTGCAGATATATAACTAATGTAAATTGTTTTAAATATTATAATATATCTACTTATCTTTGATGTAAATTGTTGTATATTATAGTGATTTTTCAGATAAAAAGATCGCCAAGTGCATTTCACATTTGTGCTTACAGAATTGGCCCACACTCGTGATTACGTGGGCGAGCACACCTATCGCCCACAAGGATGCAGTTTGGGCTGAATTTCAGGTATGTTTTTTTTAAAATTATGACAGATAATATAATTATCTAAGGAAAATTGTTTAGTAGTGTTGGATTATATGTTAAAGTACCGTTTTAATATTATTATTGTTTTTTTATTTGCAGAAAAGATATAGATGGGAGGAAGTGCAAGCTTTAGTGATATAGACACTATTCTGACAGAAGTGCGTCGTCCGCACCAAAGACAATTTGAACAAAGAACGTCAAAAATCCCTACACAATGCATCGATCGACCATCCAGGCTAGGGAGAGGAGTACATGCACGAGCATAGCCCCTGGTGGTGCACCCATTCCATATGGGCTAAAATGGGTGCCCAATAGAGAGCTGAGAGTTGGGTCAAAAGACGTAACACTGCCGCCACTAACAGATCCTCGGGTGTACCTGATGGCGAAAAGGCGAAAAAAACCTATAGGGGCGACAGTATATCACTGTCAGGGTACGTATGAATAGTTTTAATATGTTTATAATCATGAATTATAGAATATCACATGTTTACTTAGTAATATTGAAATATGTTTTGTATAGGAGTCTCAGTCTCAAGGTCAGCCTATCCATTGACAGGATGTGTACGTGGCCACCCGTGATGGTCTGCCTGATGCTATCCAGATAGAGGTAATAATTTTAACACTTTGATCTTGTTTACCAAATTTTACGTCATTCTTTAGAATTTTACTAATTTATTTTTAACTATTTAATTGTTAACATGATGACAAGATACTTATAAGCGTTTATTGAATGAGCGCTATCTTGAAGGCACCCCACATTCGCCAAGTAATCAAGAATTGTGGGAGAGGGCGTCAGTTGTGAAGAAGAACTACGTCAAAAGTCAAGGAAAACGACGATGCCAACCTTCAGTGGCTCAGGCAGCTCTGCTACCAAGTCTTCACAGTCATCGAGTCATCCAACTATTCATACTCCTGCCGACTGTGTGAGAGCTATATGTCGAGATCGCGATCTTCTTCGCATATTGGGAGGGCATATGGTGGCTCTGAGTCCTGATGAGTTAGCTGATGCAATGGCAGCAGTAGCAGCATCACAGCATGGGGATGGCGACGAGGTAATCAATCTTATTTATTACAATCAAATTAGTGACTTAAATATTTATATTAATATATATATATATATATATATATATATACATATATTATTGTGTTTAATTTGTTGTATATTGTCGTAATACAAGTATCAACATATATACTATATATGTAACTTGTTTTATTATTTTGTTAATTATTGGGTGATCAACTAGAAACTAATTTGGACAGTGATGCATGAAGACCAACTTAGTCTTGTTTTGTAGTTATTTATGAACCTTGTACTTTTATATTCATTCTTTCACTACAAGAAAACCAGTCATTGCCGACGGACACTGCCGTCGCCTATAACCATAGTGTCGTCAGCATTGAGGTCATTGGAGACGGCAGATGCCGTCGGCAAACCCATCGCCCCACAGGTCGTCGCCCCTGGCTCCCGTCGCCAGCCGTCGGCATCATTGTCATTATCGACGGGGATCATTGGTGACGGCCATACCGATGGCACGGCCGTCGACAAAGACCCCATAAATTTTTTTAGGGAAAAACTCATTGCCGACGGCATACCCATCGGCAATGACTTGATAGCCATCGGCAATAACCTTTTAGCCATGTCTATCACTAGATGTCATTGGCGACGGCTATTCCATCGCCATTACCCCCATTGGCAATGACTACATATATTTTGAATTTATTTTTTACAAATTTCAGAATTTCCCTGTTCATTTACAAATATACACCTATTAAAACTAATAACAACCATCAAATAACAACTATACCTATTATAAACTATTAATCCAAATCAAATATATAGATCAAAAATATAATGGTCATCGGTACAACTCAAAAACTGTACAAATACATATATGAAACTCAGAATATAACATAAAATAAACTAACTACAACCCGTCGCCTGTCTCCAGGTCATCGAGTCGGTGGTCATCACCCTGTACTGAAAGAGGCTGCTCGTCATCAACTCGACGGTCATCGTCCTGTACTGGAGGAGGCTGCTCGTCATCAGCTCGGCGATCATCACCAATGCCTTCACCTCCACCTCCACGAGTCTCGTCAACAAGACCCTACAAAATCAAAATATTAATAACAAAATCAAAATGAAAATATATTTACATTATTTTAGTTTGTGTTCTTCAAGTTAGGCGGACGGGACTCGAACTCGGGCTCCATATATCAGAATCGAGTCTCGTCAGTTTTAACGCGTGTCTATTGCCTATGTGGTGTTATTGCCTGTGTTCGCGTGTCAACTGGACGACCAGGGCGGGTTTTGGGCTCTTTTTTGGGTTTTTGCCTAACTGTTTGCGAGTTTTGCAAACTGGGCGATAACTCGAATTTCATATATCAAAATTGAGTCCCGTAAGTTCTAATGCATGTCTAATATCTACTCGGTGATATATGTGTATTTGCGTGGCGTTCAGATGACCGAGGTGGGTTTTGACCTATTTTTCGGCTATTTGTCTAAGTTTTCTCAAGTTAGGCGGACAAGACTCGAACTCGGTCTCCGTATGTCAGAATCGAGTCCCATTAGTTTTAATGTGTGTCTAATACCGACTCGGTGCTATGTGTGTGTTTGCATGGCGTTCGGACGACTGAGGCAGGTTTTGACCAGTTTTTCGGCCTTTTGACTAAATGTTGGCGAGTTTTACAAAAAGGGCGATAACTCGGATTTTGTATATCAGAATCGAGTCCCGTAAGTTCTAACATGTGTCTAATACCTACTTGGTGCTATGTGTGTGTTTGTGTGGTGTTCGGATGACCGAGACGGGTTTTGACCTATTTTTTGACTTTTTGCCTAAGTGTTGGCGAGTTTTGCAAACTGGGCGATAACTCAGATTTCGTATATCGGAATCGAGTCCCGTAAGTTCTAACATGTGTCTAATACCTACTCGGTACTATGTGTGTGTTTTCATGGTGTTCGGACGACCGAGGCAGGTTTTGTCCTATTTTTCGGCTTTTTGCCTAAGTGTTGGCGAGTTTTGCAAATTGGGCGATAACTCAGATTCTGTATATCAGAATCGAGTCCCGTAAGTTCTAACGCGTGTCTAATATCTACTCGTTGCTATGTGCGTGTTTGCATGGCATTTGGATGATCGAGGCGGGTTTTGACCTATTTTTCGGCTATTTGTCTAAGTTTTCTCAAGTTAGGCGGACGGGACTCGAACTTGAGCTCCGTATGTCAGAATCGAGTCCCGTCAGTTGTAACGCATGTCTATTGCCTATGCCTAGGCATGTTAACTAGTTATTTGACAGTTTATATAAGCAATATAATTATGAATAAGGAAATACATCAATAATAAGTTTTACATGTCAAACATGTGGAGGAAAGATGTTGGCCAAGACAACAGCATATACACGAATGGCCTCCTCCCGGACTACACCCACGAGGTCATCTGCGGTAGATGCAGGATCTATGGAGCCATGGACAACCTCCTAAGCAAGCTGGTAGATCCACTCGCGTGATGGTGCGCATGACTGCACAACACTGCTCGCCATGTACCCCTCTATGATCCGCCTGAAGAAGTCGTCAAATAATGAAGGGTCGGCGCCTGGTCCACTCGTACCACTACCTCCGGTGGGTGGGCAACGTTGAGATCTCGCAGCAGGGACTATAGTGTAGGCTGGGACACGGGGAATGCCCACATTTCTACCCTTCTTTGGCCCCCCTGTAGCCTGAAGCCAGACCTCCATCTCCTCGTCCTCACGCTCAGCATCAGCCACTGGAGTGTCACCTCTCTAGGTGCTCCGGACCACAGAAAGGTCCTCGAACCGTGTCTAAAAAAACATAGAAATAGGTGAAAAGAAAGTATTACATAAAAAAATTCAAAAGAATTTCAAAGCCATCAAATACATACTAAATGAAATAATTAAATTACTTACCGCAATGTGCTCTGCCTCAGGTGAGATATAACCACCGTCACCTTTCTTCTAGTAAGCGTGCCACCAAAACTCAAGGTGCAAAGGTCGATACTTTAGACTTTCCTTGAGTCTCTCCCTTAAGAGGTCGTACGACTGACTCCCAGTGCAGTGTGGGAGACGACTCTGTTGTCGGGCAGCTGTACGTTGTGCCGACATCTTCTTGAATGCCTCGCTCTCCCAAATATCGTACATATGCTTCCACACCGCAGCACTAATGCTTAACAGTTCATTAAAACCTCTCTCTGTTGGGCTTCGGCACAGAAACGCACAACAGAAATTAAAATTTTAAAGCAATTTTCGAAACCCTAAAACAGGATCCATGCAAAAAATCAATTAATTCAGAGGTTTAGAGATTATACCAGATATGAAAAAAAAACGAGAATCTGAAACCAACTGCGCCTCGAATCTCCAACGCAATACAAACCGATTGCGCCTCTACGGTATCCACACAAACGCCGCACGAACCGTCGAACGATTCTGCAATAAGAAGGACTTGCGGTACTAGCCACCAAAAGGAATGGATTTTCTAAAACTGTTTTCTCACTAGTCTCTCTCTAAGAGCGTAAGAAAATTTTGATTGTGATTTGAAAATTAAACTTAACAAACTAATAATTAAAATCAAAATTTCACAAGAATAACTGCAGATTTAACAGGTTAAGATTACAACTTCCCTTGGTATTTCATTCAAACTAACTTACTTCCCATTTAAAATAAATCAATTAATATGAATCATTATCCAAGAATGCTTTATAAATATTCACGCACTTCTTCCAAAGACACATGAACAAATCCTCCTAAATCCAATCTTTAAGATGCGGAATTACAAGGAACACCCCAGTTAATCAACTCACTATATTCCTATGTGAATCAAGTTAATTAGGGGTTTACGCTCAAATTCTTTCAATGGATACAAAAGACACATAGGTATATTCCTATCCTACACACTAATCATATTAACCCTATTCAGATTATATGAACAGATGTTATCATATCCAGATCTCAATCTATACTCCATCTTCCAATTTTATATAGATTATCACAGTAATTGTTGGCCAAACAATTAATCAATAAGCATAAGATATAATAAACAATTCAATAAAAACTAACTTTCATTCAATGGGAAGCTTGCAATTTAAACTACATACCAAGTTCCGTTGCAATCTTAATTAAAATTTAGTTCATGATAATAATAAAGAAAAACATCATCCAAGTTAATAAACTAAACATCCCAGATAGTTACAAAAGATAAAACTAGAGAAGAGAAGAATAAACTCTGAATTTGCTCCAATACTCTCTCTTAGATCTTCAGCCTTTGCAATTCTCCTTCGTGTTTTTCCTCCTTGTTCTCTCTGCAAATCTCTTGAAAACTTGATTCATTGATTGCAAAATTAGTTCCTCTTGCTTTTCTAGAGTCCTCTCCTACTTGTATTGGTCTCAGCCCTCATTCAGACTCCTATTTGGCTTCAAAAACCCACTTGACAGCTGAAAAACGCAACTCTCTACGCACATAAGCGCCTAGACGCTCAACATAGTGCAATTCCAAGCGCCTAGGCGCTTGGCCAGGACTTCATATTTACAGAAATGCCACTCAGCTTTAATTTTCATGATTTTTGACCTTTTTCTTCTCCGAAATGACCAATTTGTCCCTCCAGCTCCAACCTACAACAAATAAACACAAAACACATAAAAAGATCCTAAAAACAATTAAATATAACAATAATTAAGTTTAATAATATCAGATTCATAGGTATAAAACCTACTCATCAAGCGGCTAGGGTTTTTCAATTATGATATATTCCTAAGTAGCTGCTATATATCATATATATAGTAGTTAAAAGGAATTAATCAAATCAAAACCTAATTTCATAAAATCCGAATTTATATATATCTCTTAATTAAGTCTTACTTAATTAATATACATATATACAAATTATCCTTTTAATTTAAATTCGTGATTTAAATACTATTAATCATATTAATATATTTAAATCCTTAAAATTTAAATTAATTACCTTTTAATTTAAATTCGTGATTTAAATACTATTAATCATATTAATATATTTAAATACTTAAAATTTAAATTAATTCCCTTTTAAATAACGTTCTATGTGTGTGACCCTATAGGTTATTATTACGTTGGCAATAATTTTAAAATTATATTATAAAATTATAAACAGTGAGCAGCATCTAGTAATGCATCACTGCTACCCAAGTAATAATAAGATCGATGATTCGATGCAACCTTTTCGTGACCAATATTTCAATGTAATTTAATCCTTTTAACCTTAATATCCTAGATTAAACTCGAGTTATGGAATGTGTCATACTCTTCATAATTTAATCTGAGTTTTCTTAATCAATGAGTAGACTATATAAAACAAATCACTATTTGAGCATGGCCATGCATTTCATAGTCCTACTCAATCAAGAGGCCTATGGATATCACCCATAATATATAGGATGGTTAAATTCCATCCAGATCATTCATATTTCTCACACGATTAATGATGAACCCAATAATCACCTTTATAGTCTACCCTATTAAAGGTGACATTTAATGATATCAAAGTACATAAATTCTCGTGTAGTAATATAGCGATTTCAGGTCGGAGGACCATTACATCATTGTCACTATGAGAATTGCTAATGACACTTCGCATAATGCTCCATATAGAATTCTCATGGTGGGTCTGTCCAGTACATCGTTCTCTAACATGTACCTATGCATTAACTTAATATCTCATATATTTATGACCAATGAGAATTGGTCATCAGTCAATCCACATACTAGTCTCAATGCATCATTGTTGTCCCATCAACAATGATACTCGACTAGGGACATTTAAGAACACTGATACTAATGGTAATATATAATCTCATGTTCAAGCCACATACTTGAAACTATATAATTTGTATCACTATTCTAAGGAATTTTATTATGTTAACAATTATATTATGATGTAAATAAAACCATAATAAAATCATATATTTATTCAATCAAATATAATATCAAAACGTTAAGCAATTATATCAAATAATTGGCCTCTAGGGCATAAACTCTAACAGTCTCCCACTTGCACTAGAGCCAGTCACTCATGTATCTAATACCCATGGAACTAGTGTGACCGTCGTGCTTCTGCTACGACAATGCCTTGGTTAGTGGATCTGCAACATTATAATCTGTTGGCACTCTTCCTATATGTACATCTCCACTATCAATGATTTCACGGATGAGATGGTACCGCCTAAGTATATGCTTGGATCGTTGGTGAGATCTGGGTTCCTTAGCCTGTGCAATGGCTCCATTATTATCACAGTATAGAGCAACCGGATCAACAATGGTTGGAACAACACCAAGTTTAGTGATGAACTTTTTAATCCATACAGCCTCCTTGGCTGCACTAGAAGCTGCAATATACTCAGCCTCTGTTGTAGAATCAGCTACTGTCTCTTGCTTCGAACTTTTCCAGCTAACAGCACCACCATTAAGGCAAAACACAAAACCTGACTGAGACTTATAGTCATCATTTTCAATCTGGAAACTAGCATCTGTGTAACCCTTTACTGCTAGTTCGTCTTCACCTCCATATACCAAGAATGAATCCTTAGTCCTTTTCAGGTACTTGAGGATATTCTTGACTGATGTCCAGTGACCTTCACCTGGATTCGAATGGTATCTGCTCGTCATGCTCAAAGCATACGAGACATCCGGACGAGTACATATCATTTCATACATGATATATCCAATTATTGAAGCATAAGGGATCTTTCTCATACGCTCCTCATCATCTTGTGTTTTAGGACATTGGGCCTTAGAGATCTTTACACCATGAGTCACGGGTAAGTTTTCTCTTTTCGCCTCTTGCATGCTGAACTGTTTCAACACTTTATCAATATATATACTTTGACTTAGGCCGAGCACTTTTCTTGATCTATCTCTATAGATCTTGATACCTAAAATGTAGGCAGCATCGCCCAAATCTTTCATGGAGAAACATTTTCCTAACCATGTTTTTACAGCCTGTAAGGAAGGAATGTCATTCCCAATAATTAATATGTCATCAACATATAATACTAGGAATACAATGTGACTCCCACTAACCTTCTTATATACACAAGGTTCATCTTCATTTTTGATAAAGCCAAATTCTTTGACTGCTTCATCAAATCGAAGATTCCAACTCCGAGAGGCTTGCTTCAATCCATAAATGGATCGCTGCAGCTTACATACCTTTCCAGCATCCTTTGGAGTGACAAAACCCTTAGGTTGTGTCATATACACATCCTCAAGGAGATTTTCGTTAAGGAAAGAAGTTTTGATATCCATCTGCCAAATTTCGTAATCATAAAAAGCTGCAATAGCAAGTAAGATCCTGATAGATTTAACCATTGCCACTGGAGAGAAGGTTTCATCATAGTCAACACCTTGAATTTGTTTGAAACCTTTTGCTACCATTCGGCCATTATAGGTTTGTACATTACCATCTATGTTGGTTTTCTTCTTGAAAACCCACTTACACCCGATTGGTTTTACCCCTTCGGGTGGATCAACCAGAGTCCATACTTGGTTAGTATACATAGAGTCCATCTCAGATTTCATGGCTTCAAGCCATTTCTCAGAATCTGGTCCATTCATAGCTTCTTGGTAGGAAGCAGGCTCATCTTGATCTATGAGCATCACATCGCCGTTTTGAGTCACAAGATATCCATAATATCTCTCAGGATCTTGGCGTGTCCTACCAGATCTACGAATGACTTGTGTAATTTGAGCAGGTTCTGTGACGCCCCCAAATCCGGGTCTCTTCCAACCTGACAAATGGTGCTACACGGTACTACCATTCATTCACACATTTCCTCAAATAGTCACAAGAGGACTAATATAACTCCATATATATCAAAGTAATATTACATTACCCAGGTTCTTTGTAACCCTTTCATTTGTTCTTGTCATAATATCAATATATTACAGACATTCTTCCTATACTATTACATAAGTATACTACAGGTTCGTCTTCGCCTTGCATTTATCCTTGCCGGATCCTTCAGTCCGCTCGATCTTAGCTGTGTTCATATGGTTCAAGCAAGAGTGAGCATGGCTAGCTCAGCAAGTACTATAATTCTAATAAACAACATGCTTGAAACATAGAGCAAATATATATCTCCAGTAACTGAACAATAGTTACGAAGTACTATCGGTGATTCAAAATAGCACTTCATTTCCTTCAAAACGTTTTTCCATCAATATTCAGTAGAATAACAATTATGGCTCAAGATTATGAGCATACATAAGTTCTTTTGAAAAGGACATCCCGGCACTAAGTCCGTAAGTCCGGCATAGCTTACGAGCACTTCTGAGTGATCAGCTCATAGTACTCTATGTTGATCAACACTACATTCATTAAACGTGTATACGTTTAATTGTGGCAACCTCACGTGCCTGTCGTTAAACGACAAAAAAACATTTGAACATGCGTGGTCTTCGATTGAAAACCATACCAATATAACTCGGTAATTTACAAATCATGCTTGACAGAATTATAATATAAGTCTAGCCGGAAGAATTGGCTTAAGACTTCATCATTCTAGATTTCATGTGAAAGAGAACATGAATTACAAAGCTTGTCCAGACTGAATTGGAACAAGGGTTAGAATACTTGCCTTTGGTGACTGCTTACTGGTTAATACACGTACACTTTAAGTCTTTATGATTCTACAATTCATAATCATATAACGTACCATATTAGATCATAATTAACCAGGTATGTTTTCTATTATACCTTATCTTTCATCTCAATGTAATTCTAACTTAGTTTCGTTATTAAGGGTTTCGGCTTTCATTATGTCATTCATATCCCGCTCGTATTGATTGATTATAAACATGCATTAGTGTATTACAAGCACCTTACAATGTCTTAATTATGTTGTGATTACATCACAATTCATTACTATTAATCCCTCTTTCATTCTATACTTGGAACTCTTCTTCTCTATCTTCTTCCTTGTTCTGGCGCCGCGGCGCCACTAATTGGTCTGTGACTCACGCTGCGGCGCGAGTTAGCAGTGTGTCATCCTCCGGCCTCGCGCTGCGGCGCGGCCAAGAAGGCTTAGAGTCGCGCCGCGGCGCGGACTCTGGTCCTCAGAAAATTTTGTAGTTTTTTAAAATTTTGCTAACTTTCCGGACGCATAACTTCTTCATTTTAACTCCGAATTGGTCCGTTCAAAAGCCTACGGTTCACAAATTTCATAATCTATGCGTTCATGCAAGAATTTTATCTATTTGACTTCATTTGCTAAAATTTGACCTATTAGTCCATTTTAACGAAAACGATAAACGTTCGTGAACGTTCAACGCTCATTTCTTCGTTCTAAGTCGGAATCCGGTCATTTTCGAGTCCGCAACTCTATAATGACTACAATGACTTGTCTCCATTGAAAACCAACGTTTTCGACTTCCAATACAAAATATGACTTCTATTCCGAGACTTTCACGAATTCGACGTTAATCGTCTAATCGTGCAAAGTTCGTCAATTCAACCATACTAAGTGTTCTAAGTGGATTTTAACCAACATATCATCATTTCAAGTTATTTATTACACCAACTTATAATCAAAGTAGGTTTTGACTTATTTCCATAAGTCATTGACTTTCTCAACTTATGAACTAGAAATCTTCATACTCATGACTTACCAATAATTTAAGTCCTTCAATCAATGTTCTCATGTTATAAACAACATACTAACATCATATGACAAATCCTTCATGATCTTAACAACTTATTAGGGTTCAAGTTGCTTATTCAACTTATTCGGCTTAAGTTCATTCTTTATAACTTATTACATGTTATCCTCAAGCAATCCCCCTTCTCTATCAATCCTATCATAGAAAAGATATAGATAAAAGAAAAATGAGTCTTACCCTTGAAGACTTCTATTTGCTTTGGAAACTATCAAAGGTTGAAGTGGCTTATAAGTGCTTTAAGTAACTTATTCTCTCTACCAAATAAGTAGCTTATATGCTTGAGAGGAAAGTATTGGATGATAACAAAACAACCAACAAAAATGAAATGAACTTGGTATTTATAGGCCACCAAAGCTTGGGGCAAAATGGACAATAACAATCCCACCTCCTCATTCCACCTCCTTACTATTCATAACTTAACCTTCAAGTCTTCTTGCTAGTCACTTCTTTTACTTGCTCACCACAACACTTGGTCATCACACTTAATCCTTGCCCATCAAGACTACCCACTTCCTCACTTGGTTTGACCCATGGGTCAAGGCTTTACCTTGGGCTTGGTTAATTAATCCAACTACTTTCCTATTGGGCTTGAGTTACAATAGGTTGGACTTGTGATGATCATACACTTGGGCTTTTATCAATAAACTAGAAATCCCACAAGTCCATTATCTTAAATTCAATAACTTAACATACATATTCTACGTATAATTCTCGTATGCTATCTCGTATATTAATTCGAAATATACGATATCTCGTTCTTCGTACATAATAATACAATACGTCATATTATACCTCCATTCCTTACTCCATATAATGTTTACACATTATACGATTACAACTTCATTCTTTTAACGCTTAATAATCTAACTATCTCAAATTAGGTACGCATGCGAAATATTTCATTTTCCATACTTAGATTATTATTACATAATCGATATCATCTCGATATTATAACATTACGTATTTCTCGGAAGTTCAAAAATAATTCCCGAGCAGAAATTGATGAATAGTGTTTTTTAGAAAATTTCTCAGAAAACTTTTATTTTCGTTTTAGAAATTCAAACACTTTAATTCTCCCACGTAGTTAAAATACTACTACTTTACGACGTTTCTAGGTTATAGAACGACATCCATCATCTCAACACGCAATAATAATAAATAATATTATTTTATTCATTATTAAAAGAAATTACAAAATGTTCAATTTTCTGGGGCGTTACAGGTTCACTTTCCACAATTTCTTGTGGTTCCTGATCATGTTCCAACTCAGGTTCAATGATATTTTGTGGTTCTCGAATTTCTTCGAGTTCTACTTTCCTCCCATTGTTTCCTTTAGAGACAAATTCTCTTTCTAGAAAAATACCAGTTCGAGCAACAACCACTTTGTTCTCAGAAGGTTTGTAGAAATAATACCCTTTTGTTTCCTTTGGGTATCCCACAAAATTACATTTGTTAGATTTGGGTCCGAGCTTGTCAGAATCCAGACGTTTTACGAACGCCTCGCAACCCCAAATCTTCATGAACGACATACTAGGACGTTTCCCAGTCCACATTTCATATGGTGTCTTCTGAACCGTCTTTGTAGGAACACGGTTAAGTGTTAATGCAGCTGTCTCTAGGGCATGACCCCAGAAGCTTATTGGAATATCTGCATGACTCATCATTGATAGTACCATGTCCAACAAGGTTCGATTCCTCCTCTCAGATACACCATTCCATTGCGGTGTTCCAGGTGGAGTGAGATGTGATATAATACCACACTCCATTAGAAGGTCATCAAAGTCTTGGCTTAAGTATTCACCTCCTCGATCGGATCGAAGGGCTTTTATGCTTTTGCCAAATTGATTTTGAACTTCATTCATGAATTCCTTGAAATTTTCAAAGGATTCAAATTTGTGTCTCATAAGATACACATATCCATATCTACTAAAGTCGTCAGTAAATGTAATGAAGTAATAAAACCTACCTCTTGCTAACGAACTCATGGGTCCACATACATCACTATGTATGAGTCCCAATACATCGCTAGCCCGTTCACTGTGTCCAGTGAAAGGGGCTTTAGTCATCTTGTCTAATAAACAAGACTCGCATTTCTCATATGATTCAAAATCAAATTAATCCAAGAACCCATCTTTATAGAGTTTGGATATGCGTTTCTCATTTATATGGCCTAAACGACAGTGCCAGAGATATGTCGGATTTGAATTATTTGATTTAAATCGTTTTGTATTTATGTTATAGATAGGCATTTCTAAATCAAGAATATAGAGACCGTTAAACAATTGTGCAACACCATAACAAATATCATTTAAGTAAAACAAACAACGATTGTTCTTTATTATAAATGAAAAACCTTTCTTGTCCAAACAAGAAACAAAAATAATGGTTTTGCTTATAGCAGACACAAAATAACAATCTTCTAATTCTAAAACTAGCCCAGTGGGCAAAGATAAATGATAAGTTCCTACGGCCAGTGCAGCAACTTTTGCTCTATTTCCAACTCGTAGGTCAACCTCTCCTTTCACCAAAGTTCTACTCCTTCGGAGTCCCTGCACATTAACACAAATGTGAGAACCACATCCAGTATCCAATACCCATGATGTAGAAGTAGACAAGTTGACTTCTATAACATATATACCTGAATCAGAAGTCGTACTTCCTTTTCTTTTCTTCACTTCTTCCCGATAAGCATGAGAGTTCCTTTTCCAGTGTCCAGGTTTTCCACAGAAGTGACATTCACCTTCTTTATCCACCCCACCTTTAGGTTTTAAAGCCTGTTTGGTTTTGGAATTGGGTTTGGCAAAAGATTTAGATCCTATCTTCTTCTTGCCTTTCCAATTTCCCTTAGCATTCCCCTTTTGCACCATCATTATGGGAGCGGGTCCTGCCTTTTTCATGTTGTTCTCGGCAGTTCTTAACATGCTCAACAACTCAGTAAGGGGTTTCTCAATTTCATTCATAAGATAGTTCATAACAAATTGAGAGTATCTGTTGTTCAAAGATTGCAAAACAAGGTCAGTTTGGGCTTCCGGAGTGATTGGAAAACCCAACCTATCAAGGTACTCAATATACCCAATCATTTTCAGCACATGTGGACCAACTGGATCACGTTCACCCATTTTGTAGTGATACAACGCCTTGCTTGTATCATACCTCTCCTGTCGAGCATGCCCTTCGAACAATTTCTTGAGATGCTCGGTCATCTCATAAGCATCCATCAACTCATGTTGCTTCTGAAGCTCAGCGTTCATGGTTGCTAGCATGACACAACTCACATCCAGAGCATCATCTTGATGCTTCTTGTAAGCATTGTTCTCTACACGTGGTGCAGTGACAGCTGGTGCTGCAGGAATGGGCCCATCAAGGACATATAGCTTATGCTCTTGTTTGAGGACAATCTTCAAGTTCCTATGCCAGTCAAGGAAATTAATTCTACTTAGCTTGTCCTTTTGAATGACTGATCGTAATGAAAGACTATTTGTGTTATTGTTGTTTGCCATTTGATATCTACAATTTATAAGTGCAAAAATAATAAGTCAAATTACAGAGTTGATATTATATAATTGATAATAGTACATTCAAAATATACCTCCCACTATTTTATTCAAATTAATATCCCTCACCATTAATTCGGAAAGCATTTTCTATTAAATCTTTCTAGTGAGCCAAGATCCATATTTCATTATGCCTTAAGTTAGCTTTGGCTATTCTCTCAAAACATAATTATTTAGGTAGACAACCCTTTGTCAATTATATCATATATAACTCCTGGATAGTTTGGTAAACAACATTTGTTTCTAGTCCATCTAATGGTACCAACCAAACTCTATGCCTCTAAGTCCACAATCCTATTGAGATAATTTGTTAAGTCGGGCCCAATGATTTTAATAGTTTGGATATCACAATTATCCTATCGCATCTTACCTAGATAAATAGGGTACTTTGCTTTGGCAAACCTACATCTATTGATCAAGGTCTTGATGAGTGTTATTCATTGGAAGGCATCTGATTTAGACTTAATAATTTAATGAAGAATTTTATTAATTTAGATCTCACCAATTTTAATCTTATTAAGCATGCACATTATTAATCATATCATATCGCATACAAGCATAAATAAATTGAAAAATTAAATTTGTCACAGTTATGGCCCAATCCACTGTCAATCTTTTCAAGCTAATGAAAGATTGAAGGTCAATCTAAGGTGGTAAAAGATCTTAAAATAAATAGCTTCCTT
Organism: Panax japonicus; assembly: GCA_020205505.1. Classification (NCBI taxonomy): domain Eukaryota; kingdom Viridiplantae; phylum Streptophyta; class Magnoliopsida; order Apiales; family Araliaceae; genus Panax; species Panax japonicus. The sequence continues at coordinate 17,711,802 of CM035112.1, read as the reverse complement.
GGATCTTCCTCTAGCATGCGCCTCCTCTCCATCATCATCTTTCCATTGTGTCCTCCATCTTGACTGTGACTGATGAGTGAGTTTTATACACATGAATTGGATACATTCGGGCTTAATTTATTATTGTTCTCAAGTCTTTTAGGATGTTTTTATGTGTTTGTGTCTATTCATGCATGTTTTATATTGTTTTGTAGGATTTGGGACAAAAGTTGCTTGGATCGACGTTCGGGGTGGCTAGATTCGCGTTTTTGGCTTGTCATTTACACAACAGTCACTTCAGAGCCAATTTGACTATATCTCCGGACATTATTTCGAAACACTTCAAGAATGAAAGTTTTAGATCTACTTTTCCTCTTTCCGGATCATCTTGAATCATCTAAATCGGAGTTCGGACAAAGAAGTTATGGCCGTTTTTCCAAAAGACGTCGGAGCAGAAAATGTTGACTTTTTGACCAGCCCCGGGGCGCTCGTTTTAGGCATGATTCCAGCGCCGGGGCGCTGGGGGGCAGAATCCCAGCGCCGTGCCCAGCGCCGGGGCGCTGGGGAAGGGCCTGGTGCGGGCCTGGACGCGTTTTGGGCGAATTTTAACACCTTTTTGACTCCAAATAGGATTGGGTTTGTTCCTAAGTTAAAAATTAGACTTGTAACCTATAAATACATGATGTAAGACATACAATAGAGGGGGATTACATAGCTTAGCCTAGATTAAACACTCCATTAGATTAGAACATAACCCTAGTTCTTATTAGTTTTGGAGATTGAAGCAACTTGGAGGCCATTGAAGATCAAGAGCAAGAGCAAGAGGGGAGCATCAGATTTGCTGACAACAGATTCTATTCTCTTCTCTCATCTTACTTTTATCTTTTAATGTCTATTCAATTGTGGATTCTTGGTTTCCATTCATTCATTATGAACTAACTCTTTTATTGAGATTTCAATTGAACTTTTTATGGCTATGAATTAGTTATTCATTATATTCCAATTATTTATGTTATAGGGAGTTGTTTATCTTGTCTTGTGCATATTGCTTAATTATCTGATCAGTAATTACTTTGTTACTCTAGAAGGAATTGGAAGAGGAATTCTAGGGTTAGAACTGGGCATGATATCATGTGACTTAGTTATTTGCAAAGTGAATAATTGGGTTTGTGAATTGAATGGAAATATCTGTTCACCGCATGTAACACATAAGGAATTGGGATTGGAAAGAGTTTAATTCAATTGTTTTGCATAGGAATATAGCAAGATTAATCTGGATTAAATAGAAGGCAATTGATCACTTGGAAAAGGACTTTTGGCATTTGAGAATTCCTGTTAACAATTCAGTAGACATAATAATTGGGATAATTGGATAATTGGTTTATAGTTCATAATTGGGGGTATTGTAGTCTTAATCTTTATTTATTTGAATTAATTTTAGAGTAATCTAGTTTTAATTGATTAATTTAGTTTTGTTAATTAGAAAAATAACGATTTGAGATTGTTTAAATAAAATTGATTTGGTTAAGAGTTAGTACTTGGTAATTTTTATTAAACAATTCCTCGTGGGAACGATACTCTACTTTCACTTTATTACTTGTTGACCGTGTATACTTGCACGTATTCATTGATTGCGAAATCGATCAACAGTGACAACCCGAGAAATTAGACAATTTATTAAAATCATAATTGATTGATTTATGGTTCAATATTAAGACCTAGACAGGAAATAAATGTATGGAATTGGCAGTTATGTAATGAAATTTCAAGAATTTCAAAAGTTTTGGATAAGACTTGAATTATGTGATAGTCTAGTAATGAGGTATAAGATTATGGTAGATTTAAAATTCTTTTGAAGAATTATCAGTGATAAGTATCGAAGTGAATACTAGTCGGTATATTTGGTTACATATGTGAACCGTAATAATTTGAGATCAAGGATTGATCAGATAAGTTATAACTTTAGAAAACCCTAAAGTTATGTTAATCATACGTTTATTAAGTTAGAAAAATCTAACGAACTGTTAGAAACCCTAACGGTACGCTCAGAAACTTTAATTTTAGTTCTGGGAATCCGAAACCCTAAATTCATGATATGAATATGGTGATTAAGTTAGAAAACCCTAACGATATGTTCAGAAAGCCTAATTTCAGTTTCGAGAATTTAAACCCTAATTTGGGAATCCTAATACGGAGTATTAAACCCTAAGGATTAAAAAGTTGTGTGTAAGGAATATGAACATTATTTGATGGTTTATATTTGTTTATTATATAAACAAACAAAAGAAACTAGTGTAACTCTAATTATATATATTAGGAATGAAAGATTTAATAACTTAAGTGTTATGGAAAAAGAGAATTGTGCTATTTATAATACTTACTAATTCTAAGAGATTTATTTTATATATCTCAAATGATAAATTTTATAACCTAATTATAGTAAGTCTAATTGGGTTAAGGAAATAAGTGTTTATGAGCAAGGATTGGTGTTTTAATGGAGAAGTGAAAACCCTAATTAAATGAATTGGGTTGGATAAGATTTAAATGTAGTGGATTATGTATATTTTATAGTCCAAGTGTTGGCGAATGATATTGCTTAGAGGCCAAGCAATACAGTAAAGGAATAACCCAACTTTTAGCAAGTGGGAGAGGAATTTTGGACGTTTGTTAAATCAAATAAACATTTAGTAAATAAGCCAATTTTGGAGCATTCTAAGGCCAAGTGGCCGGCCATAAGAGAACAAGAGAAGGGGAGATGCATGTAATGATCAGTTTGCTTTAGTTGGTGAACAACTAACCATGTGTCATTTTTTTATTTTGCCAACACTTTACTTATTCTTTCAAGCAACATTAAGTGATTAGTAAGAAAGAGAATGGGGAGAATGGAGGCCACATGGCCGGTTGAGCATAAGGAGAGAAAGGAGAGTAGGCTTAGATAATTAAGTTATATCTTATTTCTTTCTTCCATCACTTATTCTTCTTCTAGCAAAGAACTAAATATAGAGAGAGAGAGAGATGGGAGAGACCATTTCGGCAACTCCAAGAGAAGGGAGAGAGGAGACTTTGATTTTCATAAACATAAAACTCATCTCTCATCTTAGAAGGAGAAAGAAAAATCAAGCTAAGATATAGCAAAAATGTCTATTTCCTTTGTGTTTTGATTTGATTTTTGACAACTTGAAGTTGTGATATTGAGGCTTAAAACCTTAGATCTATGTGTATATAAGTGTTTAATATGTAGATCCAAATCTTTTGTAGATCAAAAGTTAGATCTAAAGTGTGGAATGGAAGCTAGGTTTTTCAAAAGATAGAAAACATGATTTTTTTTATCTTAGCTTTGATTTTGTGTTGATGCTTGTTTGATGAATCAAGAAACTTTGTTTCTAAACTCAAAAACCATGTATATACATGTTAATAAGTGTTTATTGTTTGGATCTACCCATAATGGGTGTTGATTTTGGTTGGAATCAAAGGAAGAGAAAAATGGAGTTTTTCCGGAAAAGTTAAACTTTTAAAAAGTGTGATCAAGCTTTTGGATCTTTGAAATCTATGATGAATATATATGATTTATGTTCTTGGGATGCTAGATATATGTGTTAAGGGTAAAATCCCTTTGGAATTACTCAAATAGGTTGAAAAATGACCAAGTTACGGGATTTCTCCCAAACTACACAAAGTTAAGAAAACTGTTAAAAGGACAGTTTTGTAACAGCCACTTCCGGGATAAATTCTGGGATCTTAACATATCCAAATATAGATTGTGATAGATGAAAACTTTATTTCGGAAAGATAGGAATCCAACAAAATTGACGGATCATTAATCGGAGTTATAGATTTCATTCTATTTAAGTTTTGGTGAAGGACTCCAAAACTGCCAAAGTGCAAAAAGTTTCTGCCCAAAATTTTCCGGGGGCTGTTTCAGACATTTATTTAATAAGGAAAATTCCAGGCTTTTGGAAAATGAAAACATATGGTATTATGTAGCTCGTGTCCAAAAATGAGCGAATTCCGAGTTAAAACGACCAAGTTATGACCATTACAATTTTTGTGATTTTCCAACGGAAATCGCTATAAACGGAGTTCTACAACTCCGATTGCCACGAAATTTAAAATGGAGTATCACGTTAACATATATAAGGTTATTCCAAAAGATGGGCATTACTGGAGTTAAGCACGAGGTAGCTAATTTCTTAAGCTACGCACCAGAAATGATTTTTGAAAAATACCAAAGGAAATTGTAAAATTATGGAAAAATAATTTTTGTGCATGAAATACATGTATATATGTTTGACCAAAGGATATGAGGATAATACATTGATTTGGTATTTTCGTGATATGGATATAGAATACAGCTTGCTGGATTAGGTAAATTGTGATTCCAGTTTACTGGATTGAAATACAGTTTGATGAATTGAAAATATGTTAAATCCAGTTTGCTGGATTGCAGTTTAGATTGCTGGATTGAAAAGAAGTTGACTGAATTGATGGATTTGGAATTCAAGTTGCTGAATTATAAATTTGGTTGTTAGATATAGAATCCAGGGTGCTGGATTAGTGTTTGCCTTACTACATGTTAATGAATAATTTATGATATGAAAAGCGAGTGTTAAATCATAAGGGATATGATATAGTGATTGAATAATTATCAAAGGATGATAATAATATTGATGTGTTAAGTTGTTATCAAATATTTGATTAAGTATTAGATAGTATTATGGAATAAAGTATGTTTTACTGATTAAAAGATCAATCTTATAACTGATAGGTCTTTCGTGAGAGATTAAATTAAATTGCGTTGAGGTAATCAACGGTTCAGGCAAGTTTTCTTTTACTTAACTCTAATAAGAGTATTTTATTCAAGCTTATGATTAATCATTGCTGATTGCCATGAAAATTGTACTCTGTACATCTTGCATGTATAAGTCAGGTATGAAAGGCTGATCACCTTCATTACCAGTTGGTTCAGAAATGTTTGTTCATATTTAAAACTTGTTCAGTCAAAAGTTTGTTCGTGCTAGTTCTCAATTATATTGATGAATTATAGCAAGGTCATTATTCATACTCTTCAATCATGATATATCGTTATATTGTTGTATATAAACTTGCTGGGCAACTTTCATGATCACCCTTGCTATATCATGATAAAACATTGCAGATAAGACGAATGCGTTCAGATACAGAAAAAGATTAATGCCAAGTTCAGCTTGGGGCAATATATGCAGCTATTTTGTAATAGAATAGTTGATAATAATGTTCTGTGTTAAATAACTTATGAATTGTGTAATCAGTTAAGGTTACTCGACCTTGGGGTAATGTGTAAAGTTTAATGTATAAACAATTTATGTTTATATCTTCCGCAAATAGTTATAGAAATAGTATACCAGATCCGAGGTGATTTGGGACCTGGATTCGGGGATACTACAATTGGTATCAGAGCTGTTGGTTATGAAGCTTAGGTAGGAATACCTGAGACCAATAACCGCAGTGATTAGGATTAAGACTAACTCAAATAGAGTTAGTTGGTCAGTAAGATTCAAAGATGAATCTCGGCGAGTGTAAAGACACAGAGTTCCCTAACTCTGATAATAAAGTTGAACAGTAATGGTGAATAGATTGAGTCTAAAAGACTGAAAGTGCAGGGATAGAAGATCGTAAAACAAAACGATCATAGTGCATGGAATTGAATCGTAATATATATATACGATAAGATAACCCCGTGATCTGATAAGGTTATGACAGCTAGAAAGAATCAATCTGATGATTGAAAAGTTTACAGCAGGATGCTGTGTATCAGTTGTACTATGAAATTGTACTATGAAAACTCATGAAAGAGTTATGAATTGTAAATACGGATTAAATAAAATTCGTATGGAGTAAGTGAGGAGCTAGAATTATGTGGGATTTCAATTGAGGACTCGTGTCAGCCGCTGAGATGTATGATTCCTTGTATGGGCGGGGAATTTGTACTTGGTTTTAGAATTACTTAGCTTCCTGGTCGATGTAGTGGTTAGGTTGACCAATTCTTTGTATGGGCGGGGAATTGTCCGCTTAGCTTTCTATATTGATTAGTGGCCGAGTTTGGTTTGACAACCACTTAGTTTCTGGCACTGATAATCATTGAAATGTTGTGTCGCGCTATTTGCTATATGCGTGTTAAGAGGGTGATTCCTTTCTCATGTGTATAACAGATAGATAGGTCATAAGTAGAGAATATAGGTTTAAGTACGAGTTCTTAAAACTCATACTTATGTGACATTCTTGATGCATAGTTATATGAAATGTTTATGAACCCCTCAGCGAATGGACGCCAAAGGTCTGTCTAGGAAAATTCGTGAACTCATATGATTGTGGCAATTTATGGACTCATAAGTGTGGTTTTATGAACTGGGTATAGTTATGTGTGAATGGAGTATTGAGGATAATAGGAGCAGATAGAATGTTTAAGCAAATGATTTGAAATATCAAAATTTGTTTTTAATTATCACTCATGTACCATGTAACCTGGTGCAGAGATGATAAAAATGTGATGGAGTTGTAAATACAGGAATACTTAGTGTGAGTTTGATCTTTGCTCGCGTTTTGAGTATCTTTAATAGATATCCGAGAAATTTGAGTATATATCAAAGTAAATCTTTGATAGATACCCGAGAAGTTTGAGTATCTTTGATAGATACCCGAGAAGTTTGAGTATCTTTGATAGATACCCGAGATGTTTGAGTATCTTTGATAGATACCCGAGAAGTTTGAATATCTTTGATAGATACCCGAGAAGTTTGAGTATCTGTGATAGATACCCGAGAAGTTTGAATATCTTTAATAGATATCTGAGAAAATAAGTTCAAGGTCTTGTATGATCGCTCAGTATAAATGGTGTAAGGTGTAAGGTGAATTTCGGGGACGAAATTCTTAGAAGGAGGGGTGAATGTGACAACCCGAGAAATTAGACAATTTATTAAAATCATAATTGATTGATTTAAGGTTCAATATTAGGACCTAGACAGGAAATAAGTGTATGGAATTGGCAGTTATGTAATGAAATTCCAAGAATTTCAAAAGTTTTGGATAAGACTTGAATTATGTGATAGACTGTAAGTGATAGTCTAGTAATGAGGTATAAGATTATGGTAGATTTAAAATTCTTTTGAAGAATTATCAGTGATAAGTATCGAAGTGAATACTAGTCGGTATATTTGGTTACATATGTGAACCGTAATGATTTGAGATCAAGAATTGATCAGATAAGTTATAACTTTAGAAAACCCTAAAGTTATGTTAATCATACGTTTATTAAGTTAGAAAAATCTAACGAACTGTTAGAAACCCTAACGGTACGCTCAGAAACTTTAATTTTAGTTCCGGGAATCCGAAACCCTAAATTCATGATATGAATATGGTGATTAAGTTAGAAAACCCTAACGATATGTTCAGAAAGCCTAATTTCAGTTTCGAGAATTTAAACCCTAATTTGGGAATCCTAATACGGAGTATTAAACCCTAAGGATTAAAAAGTTGTGTGTAAGGAATATGAACATTATTTGATGGTTTATATTTGTTTATTATATAAACAAACAAAAAAAACTAGTCTAAACCTAATTATATATATTAGGAATGAAAGATTTAATAACTTAAGGGTTATGGAAAAAGAGAATTGTGGTATTTAGACTACTTACTAATTCTAAGAGATTTATTTTATATATCTCAAATGATTAATTTTATAACCTAATTATAGCAAGTCTAATTGGGTTAAGGAAATAAGTGTTTATGAGCAAGGATTGGTGTTTTAATGGAGAAGTGAAAACCCTAATTAAATGAATTGGGTTGTATAAGATTTAAATGTAGTGGATTATGTATATTTTATAGTCCAAGTGTTGGCGAATGATATTGGTTAGAAACCAAGCAATACAGTAAAGGAATAACCCAACTTTTAGCCAAGTGGGAGAGGAATTTTGGACGTTTGTTAAATCAAATAAACATTTAGTAAATAAGCCAAACTTGGAGCATTCTAAGGCCAAGTGGTCGGCCATAAGAGAACAATAGAAGGGGAGATGCATGTAATGATCAGTTTGCTTTAGTTGGTGAACAACTAACCATGTGTCATTTTTTTTATTTTGCCAACACTTTACTTATTCTTTCAAGCAACATTAAGTGATTAGTAAGAAAGAGAATGGGGAGAATGGAGGCCACATGGCCAGTTGAGCATAAGGAGAGAAAGGAGAGTAGGCTTAGATAATTAAGTTATATCTTATTTCTTTCTTCCATCACTTATTCTTCTTCTAGCAAAGAACTAAATATATATATATATATATAGAGAGAGAGAGATGGGAGAGACCATTTCGGCAACTCCAAGAGAAGGGAGAGAGGAGACTTTGATTTTCATAAACATAAAACCCATCTCTCATCTTAGAAGGAGAAAGAAAAATCAAGCTAAGGTATAGCAAAAATGTCTATTTCCTTTGTGTTTTGATTTGATTTTTGACAACTTGAAGTTGTGATCTTGAGGCTTAAAACCTTAGATCTATGTGTATATAAGTGTTTAATATGTAGATCCAACTCTTTTGTAGATCAAAAGTTAGATCTAAAGTGTGGAATGGAAGCTAGGTTTTTCAAAAGATAGAAAACATGATTTTTTTTATCTTAGCTTTGATTTTGTGTTGATGCTTGTTTGATGAATCAAGAAACTTTGTTTCTAAACTCAAAAACCATGTATATACATGTTAATAAGTGTTTATTGTTTGGATCTACCCATAATGGATGTTGATTTTGGTTGGAATCAAAGGAAGAGAAAAATGGAATTTTTCCGGAAAAGTTAAACTTTTAAAAAGTGTGATCAAGCTTTTGGATATTTGAAATCTATGACGAATATATATGATTTATGTTCTTGGGATGCTAGATATATGTGTTAAGGGTAAAATCCCTTTGGAATTACTCAAATAGGTTGAAAAATGACCAAGTTATGGGATTTCTCCCAAACTACACAAAGTTAAGAAAACTGTTAAAAGGACAGTTTTGTAACAGCCACTTCCGGGATAAATTATGGGATCTTAACATGTCCAAATATAGATTGTGATAGATGAAAACTTTAGTTCGGAAAGATAGGAATCCAACAAAATTGACGGATCATTAATCGGAGTTATAGATTTCATTCTATTTAAGTTTTGGTGAAGGACTCCAAAACTGCCAAAGTGCAAAAAGTTTCTGCCCAAAATTTTCCGAGGTCTGTTTCAGACATTTATTTAATGAGAAAAATTCCAGGCTTTTGGAAAATGAAAATATATGGTATTATGTAGCTCGTGTCCAAAAATGAGCTAATTCCGAGTTAAAACGACCAAGTTATGACCATTACAATTTTTGTGATTTTCCAACGGAAATCGCTATAAACGGAGTTCTACAACTCCGATTGCCACGAAATTTAAAATGGAGTATCACGTTAACATATATAAGGTTATTCCAAAAGATGGGCATTACTGGAATTAAGCACGAGGTAGCTAATTTCTTAAGCTACGCACTAGAAATGATTTTTGAAAAATACCAAAGGAAGTTGGAAAATTATGGAAAAATAATTTTTGTGCATGAAATACATGTATATATGTTTGACCAAAGGATATGAGAATAATACATTGATTTGGTGTTTTCGTGATATGGATATAGAATACAGCTTGCTGGATTAGGTAAATTGTGATTCCAGTTTACTGGATTGAAATACAGTTTGATGAATTGAAAATATGTTGAATCCAGTTTGCTGGATTGCAGTTTAGATTGCTGGATTGAAAAGAAGTTGACTGAATTGATGGATTTGGAATTCAAGTTGCTGAATTATAAATTTGGTTGTTAGATATAGAATCCAGGGTGCTGGATTAGTGTTTTCCTTATTACATGTTAATGAATAATTTATGATATGAAAAGAGACTGTTAAATCATAAGGGATATGATATAGTGATTGAATAATTATCAAAGGATGATAATAATATTGATGTGCTAAGTTGTTATCTAATATTTGATTAAGTATTAGATAGTATTATGGAATAAAGTATGTTTTACTGATTAAAAGATCAATCTTATAACTGATAGGTCTTTCGTGAGAGATTAAATTAAATTGCAGTTGCGGTAATCAACGGTTCAGGCAAGTTTTCTTTTACTTAACTCTAATAAGAGTATTTTATTCAAGCTTATGGTTAATCATTGCTGATTGCCATTAAAATTGTACTATATACATCTTGCATGTATAAGTCAGGTATGAAAGGCTGATCACCTTCATTACCAGTTGGTTCAGAAATGTTTGTTCATGTTTAAAACTTGTTCAGTCAAAAGTTTGTTCGTGCTAGTTCTCAATTATATTGATGAATTATAGCAAGCTCATTATTCATACTCTTCAATCATGATATATCGTTATATTGTTGTATATAAACTTGTTGGACAACTTTCATGCTCACCCTTGCTATATCATGATAAAACATTGCAGATAAGACGAATGCGTTCAGATACAGAAAAAGATTAATGCCAAGTTCAGCTTGGGGCAATATATGCAGCTATTTTGTAATAAAATAGTTGATAATAATGTTCTGTGTTAAATAACTTATGAATTGTGTAATCAGTTAAGGTTACTCGACCTTGGGGTAATGTGTAAAGTGTAATGTATAAATAATTTATGTTTATATCTTCCGCAAATAGTTATAGAAATAGTATACCGGATCCGAGGTGATTTGGGACCTGGATTCGGGGATACTACATTGACATCTTCATCAATTACAGATTATTACATGATATAAAGAAACCTCGAGTTATATTCGAGGGGATTTAGATGAGAAAAGAATATTACATTAGAATTTATAGAAAGGCACGACATGCATGCCGTATTTCAAAACCAAAAACCACTAACCTATGGGTCAAAAGGCCATAACTGTGCACCATGCATATCACAATAAGCACATAACAATTTATATATAATTAAAGAAAACTATATATAAAATATAGGGGACACGACCATCGTGCGCTACGACGGGGGGTCCAAGGGGGGGTCTCCCCTCCTAGCGGTGGTCCGACTGTATTGCAGAATTTTTTCATACGAATCTCTGAAACAGTTTCAGAATCATACATTTTAATCCACCAAAACACCCATAATAACAAATCATATATGTCCAGTTTCGATTTAATCATATTAAAACGAATAACAGTACACCCAGAATTTATCCTATATTTCCAGTTTCGATTAATCATATTAAAACGATTATTCATGCTTCTAATCCGATTAGAATAGTTATATTGTTATTCCACTGATTAAAGATACGATTAACAGTATCATCATATATATTACCAGAATACACATACAACGGAATATCATATATTCAATTTTATATTGGTAAACACACATCATCATATATCATATATATCGAATACAATTAAAACATGTAATCTGAATTAATCTTTTCGCAAGTAGCTCTGATACCACTATTGGGCTTCGGCACAGAAACGCACAGTGGAAATTAAAATTTTAAAGCAATTTTGGAAACCCTAAAACAGGATCCATGCGAAAAATCAATTAATTTAGAGGTTTAGAGATTATACCATATATGAAAAAAAAAACGAGAATCTGAAACCGACTGCGCCTCGAATCTCCAACGCAATACAAAACGATTGCGCCTCTACGGTATCCACACGAACGCCGCACGAACCGTCGAACGATTCTGCAATAAGAAAGACTTTCGGTACTAGCCACCAAAAGGAATGGATTTTCTGAAACTGTTTTCTCTCTAGTCTCTCTCTAAGAGCGGCTAGGATTTTGGAATTATGATATATCCCTAAGTAGCTGCTATATATCATATATATAGTAGTTAAAAGGAATTAATCAAATCAAAACCTAATTTCATAAAATCCGAATTTGTATATATATATATATATATATATATATATATATATATATATATATATATATATATATATATATATATATATATATATATATATCTTAATTAAGTCTTACTTAATTAATATACATATATACAAATTATCCTTTTAATTTAAATTCGTGATTTAAATATTATTAATCATATTAATATATTTAAATCCTTAAAATTTAAATTAATTCCCTTTTAAATAACGTTTTATGTGTGTGACCCTATAGGTTATTATTACGTTGGCAATAATTTTAAAATCATATTATAAAATTATAAACAGTGAGTGGCATCTAGTAATGCATCACTGCTACCCAAGTAATAATAAGATCGATGATTCGATGCAACCTTTTCGTGACCAATGTTTCAATGTAATTTAATCCTTTTAACCTTAATATCCTAGATTAAACTCGAGTCAAGGAATGTGTCATACTCTTCATAATTTAATCTGAGTTTTCTTGATCAATGAGTAGACTATATGAAACTAATCACTATTTGAGCATGGCCATGCATTTCATAGTCCTACTCAATCAAGAGGCCTATGGATATTACCCATAATATATAGGATGGTTAAATTCCATCTAGATCACTCATATTTCTCACACGATTAATGATGAACCCAATAATCACCTTTATAGTCCACCCTATTAAAGGTGACATTTGATGATATCAAAGTACATAAATTCTCGTGTAGTAATATAGCGATTTCAGGTCGGAGGACCATTACATCATTGTCACTATGAGAATTGCTAATGACACTTCGCATAATGCTCCATATAGAATTCTCATGGTGGGTCTGTCCAGTACATCGTTCTCTAACATGTACCTATGCATTGACTTAATATCTCATATATTTATGACCAATGAGATGTGGTCATCAGTTAATCCACATACTAGTCTCAATACATCATTTTTGTCCCATCAACAATGATACTCGACTAGGGACATTTAAGAACACTGATACTAATGGTAATATATAATCTCATGTTCAAGTCACATACTTGAAACTATATAATTTGTATCACTATTCTAATGAATTTTATTATGTTAACAATTATATTATGCAGTAAATAAAACCATAATAAAATCATATATTTATTCAATCAAATATAATATCAAAACTTTAAGCAATTATATCAAATAATTGGCCTCTAGGGCATAAACTCTAACACTCTCGCTGCAGTCATGCTCGTTCTTGAAGTGTAAAAACTTAGTCACGGCAGATAAGACGGTGTGCTTTTCGTGCCCATCATACAGTGACGTCGCTGCTTCATACAATAACTCATAAAAACCCTTAGCCCCGTCATTCGGCTCTTGCTCGACGCTAATGCCATCCGTATCTGTATTCCACTGGAAGTATGAACCAGCAGCTTCAACTATCATGTTAATACAGTCAAAGGTTTTGTCACCTCCGAATTCTGGTTCTGATTCATGTTCATCCAACCAGGTTTCCCGATGATAGATCCATGTCGTATAACCCTACTTGAACCCATACGCAAATAAGTCACACATGACATCACTCCTTTCCTTCCATACTTCATTCACACACCTCTTACAAGGACATCTGATCTCATCGCCGCTGACTTGATCAAACACGAAGTTGAGAAATTGTTCAACCCCACTACGATACTCAGAGTTAAGCCCACTCTTATCAGTGGCTACCTTACGATCCATCCAACTTCGATCAATAGACATCTCAGACAACTGGCTGCTATATATATGGAAAGTCAGACAAACACAATCAAGTCTCCAAGTTAATGTATATGAAAGCTTATTTGTTTCCTAACTTCATCTCCACCTCTAACGGGTCAGACTTCTATCCCATTCCCGATGTGTCGCCTCACTGACGCCAACAACTTGAACACATCTTTAAATTTTTCAGAAATTTTGGCAGCACCTCCCCATGGTCTTCAAGTACACAAAATAGACTAACACATCGTAGTCTAAATATGCATCCGAAGAACATATATCAAGAGATATATACTGACCAAAAATTCAAAAAATATAAAGACGTGCTTAATTCGTTAACACCGACCTAAGTGAGATCGAAACATACAAGAACAGTCCCAAAACGGGGACTATTTGAGATTCACTCCTACTAAGTGAATCTCAAACGGGTTTCTAAGCTTCCTAAACTATATGAAAATATATGTACATGTGAAAGTAAGGATTATTCTATATAACTACACATTCACTTTTCAAACCATTAATGCCAACAATGTGAAGTAAAATAAGTTTCATTATGTTAGTAATGTTGAGGGTATTAGTAATCTATTTTATTTCCTTTTCTGTTCATTAAAAATTACAAATAACAACACTATTCAAATATTATCTCTTTCATTTTGTTTATCTGGTAAAAATCTCTGAACCCAACAATGTTAACTATTTGCAGAACATAACCGACCTATCAAAACCTAAAATCTTTCAACAAATCAAAACACATATGTATGAGCATATGTATTATCATTCAATACTCAAAAAAGATAAGGAAAAAGTACATTCAGCAAAGGTAAATCAACATTGGATATAAATTAAAACGTGTTGACTTCTACTTTTGTTCATATGTTAAGACAAGTAAACACACAATGTAGGAAAGATATGTGGCGACCCCAAATCCATGTACTTGAAACCCGAACTCAGTTCTCCACGATACCATTTCTTTAAGTTGAATAATACTAAATAATAATACATTCGAACTCAAATTACATACATCAAAGTTTACTTCCCCAGGTACGTGACCTTCAAATACATTCCTTACAATACCTGACAATAGATTCCATTGTCTTACTAACTATAACCATTAACTCATACTAAATCTCATTCGAACAGCTTTTCTTTTCCCTTGTTCGTGCCTGAGCCTTCAGGTCGATCGTACGTAACTGAAAACATTTATTTTAAGCAAGGATGAGCATTTGAGTGCCCAGCAAGTAATAACAATTATATATATAAGCTGAAATAATATAAGTATTCTCTTTACATAACACTTCTACAACGAATCGAAAGTTGTGAAGTAATCTGTACTGATAAAAAATTCACATAACAACTCTCTTCCAAATTATTTAAATTTAGCTCTGGCTCTACCCATGAATAGGGTTTAAGAAACATACTATGAACATTGTTTTTCATTTTCGAAAAGGTTTAGCAGAAATTCATCCGCAAACCGCTCTAGCTTACGGGTACGGAGGGTGATCAGCCCCGTTGTACCCTGTATTGATCAATACTACATAACTCTGAACGAAATTCATCGTTTTATTCTGTCCGCCTCGCGCGCAAAAAATTTCCCATATAGGGATGTTCATACATGCCTGGTTCTAAACCCGAAGGTTTTTAATCTTGCTCAACAATAATATGTAATTCAACATATATGTATACGGGTAATTGAAAAAGTGTATCAACATGTGAATAAATGCCATGATTATCGAAGTGGGGACACTTGTATAACCATTTAGAAATCAATGAACATAATATATATCTGAGCTAACATGTTGATAATCAAAGCGTACATAATCTGTACAGGAATAGAAAAGAATTTTGAAACTCTCTTACTCATGTCCATTGCATAAAAAAATGCAAAGGTAGGATACTTGCCTGATTTGCTGATTACAAATCTCAACTTAGGTTTTATCTCTTTATCACAACCTATCAATAATCAGATCATTCGTTCGATTAGAACAATATATTATAACACATAGTACTGTCTATTACAGTCAGCACATAGTCTAATCATGTCATCACATAGTCGCAGTGATCATACTTTTAGTTCATATTCTATACTTGAAATATTTTCATACATTTTTCAAATATCTCATCCATGCTCTTACAATAGTCTTTTCTTTCTTTTATAAGGTCTGACATTTGTCGGCGTACCAACGGTATTATCGGGTAAATACTGAGTCTAAGACTCTTATTCTGTACTTCAACATCTATAAATATCAGACATTTTATTTTTAATCATTTACGGCATTTTCCAGAAATTGAAAAATTTAAAATAATTCAAATCTATCTCTAAAAGGATCTATAGTGACATAACTATCATTATGGTTGTTCTTCATCAAATCATGAACTTCATGACCGGTTCTCAAGTCAGCTAGTTTGACCGGATATAACTTTCAAACATCGAAATCATAATTAAATAATTTAAACATTAACAATTCCATTATCATTAATAATTAATTTATATTAAACTATTAATGAAACCATTGCCAAAATATAAAAGTTATTTATAATAACTCAAACTATTTTTAAAACATTTATATTACCCTTAAATAATTTTTAAATAATTAAAATCATTTTTAAATAATTACCATTAATATTTAAATATTAATATACTATTTATCCAAATATTAAAAGTAATTAATTATAACTTAAAATATTTTTAAATCCTTAATATCCACTTTAAATAAATAAAACCATTTTTAAACTATTTATTTAATATAAATATTAAATAAACTTAATTTCATAAATCATTAACTACATATTAATAATATATAATTATTAATGAAATTATCTTCTAAATATTAAAAGTTATATTTTATAACTCAAAATATATTTAAATACTTTATTTTCATTTAAAATGATTTTTAAAATATTTAAATCATTTTTAAACTAATTATTTATTATAATCAATAAATAACTTTAATATCATTAATATTAATTAATTAATGAAATTCATCACAAAATATTAAAAGTCATGGAAAATAACTTAAAATATTTTCTTATACCATAATATAATTTTTCATGATTTTTCATGAATTAAAACTATTTTTAAATTATTTATTTAATATTATAATTAAATAAATAAATACCTTTTATATTCCAAAAATATTAAATATTTATGAAATATACTCAAAATAATTAAAAACTATTTTTCGGACTTTAAAATAATTTTTCAGAATTTATTTGGTATTTTTAATAATTAAAATCTAATTTTTCTAATTTTTAAATCATTTTCCGGAAAATCAGAAATTAAAATAATTAAAATCCGTCGCTAAAGACTATAGCGACAGACAACCGTCGCTATAGGTGTTCTTCATCTCAAGAACACTGTCAGAGACAGTTCAAGGGGGGCTACTTTGACCATGAATAACTATGTCATCTTAATGAATATGGACAATCTATAAATTGGGTTTTGTTGAGAAATTACAAGAATACATTCTCCAATAATTGGATCGTTTAAAAAACATCAGATCTGGGAGAAATCGTGCCTCAAAGTAGCTACCAAAACTATTTTTCACGAAGAACAGTTCGAGGTGCCTACTTTGGACCTCTATAACTTGATGATCGTGTATTATATTTGTGATCTATCAACTCCAGTTTGTATAAAACATGTAGGACTACAACCTTAAACCTTAACATCAACATAAAAGCATCAGATAGAACTAGAAATTACTGGACAAAGTACAACACGGAAATCTGTCACGAATTTTCTGAATTCGCGAATTTGGCAGTTTCGGTCAACCATGTTTGACCGATTATATCTCCTAATATACAACGGATCTCGACTTGATTCTTTTTTAATATTAAAGACCACATATCCGGATATAGTTTAAAAGTTTTAAACATCAAAAATCTTGATTGAAAAAATATTTATAAGCCCTGACATTTGATGAAAAATCACAAAATTCAGTTTTTCCAACTTGCTCAAATCTTTGATTTTGAGCACTTTGATGTTATGGGTCTGTGTTTTTACAACCCAGAACATTAATTTACTCCCTATTACACTACTTTAAACAATCAATTGCATCAATTAACATCGAATCGAAGGATTTCAAAATTAGGGAATTTCATACCTTTTCAAGCTTGATTTTTGATTTCTGACTTCTTGATGCTTCTGATTTGTTGTTTGTGATGGTTGGGCTTTGATTATGATCTTATGGGTAAGAGAAATTCGTTGGCTAGAGTTTGAGAGAGTGTGTCTAGAGAGTTGCTATAATTTTAGTGTGCATTAAGCTTGAATTTCCTTAATTTCTATTTATAGACCATTTAGATTGCCTTGGATGCTCAATAATGCTAGTATAATTGAATGCTAGCTGATAAATGTAGTGGGGCAAGTATGTTGGCCATGATTTGTTGCTAAATTCCTCAATAATACACTAATAATACACTAATAAGCCAAAAAGGGTAAAATAGTCATTTCCACTCTAATAATTGGTTTCTTCCTTTAATAATGCACAAGGGTAGTTTATACTTCTCATGTCTACCATGAAGGGCATTTTAGACATTGGCCATAACCATTAGGGTTTATCATTTTAGATTTTAAAATTTCTTAATATAACTAATAATACACTAAAAGGGTATTTTGGTAATTTTACATATAATTTCATGGGCATATTTATACATAGCAATTAAATGTAATATTTAATCACTAGATGATAATTCTTATCATTTACCAATTACTTTCTATCCTTTGATAAATTAAAACATTTATACATTAACATCGTAATTAAACCCGATAATTTAAAATTAGGGTTTTCGATTGAAAATTTAGGGTTTTATAATTAGGATTTCTTAACGTCATCAATTAGGGTTTCACAACACGGTAATATGCTATAACTTAATTGACCGTCATTGCACAATATTATCTGTCCGCACATACACATTACATAATTATAGTACTGAAAACTCATAATATAAATAATATTACATTATTATTCTCATCTCTTGATCACAATCCCAATCCAGGGTTTTGGATCTCATATCTGACTTCTCTTTCGCATATCAAGTTAAAATACTTGATTTAAATATTCTGAACAATTCATATAATAAAATATTTATTATATAAATCTAATTGTCACTTCATATATTATTTCCAATCATGCTTTCATGGAAAATAATTAATAAAAACATTTCTGCTTACAGAAATTAATTACCATATAATTTGTGGTAATTTATAATTCCAAAATTATTTCTAATTTTTCAAGAAATAAATATATTCGCATTTATCATTCACTTTACTTGACACTTAGTCTCAACATTAAATAAAAAAAAAATTTATACGCAAAATTTCTTATTTATTTTATATAGAAAATTTCGGGTTATTACAAGATATATATATCAAAAGAATAGAAACCTGAAATTGAAGCTAGTCCAAATGCTCAAAGACCAAATTTTGTACAAAAGAGTTACCTCTTTCTACTTCTGCAAGAAGCATATTAAGTTACTCTCAACTATGGTGGCTTCATCACATCCAAGATACAATAGCATGATCAAGCCGTTATAAAAAATTGTTGATTTGAACCCATAAATTACGATTGAGAGCTTGTTTATGATTTAGAGAGAAAACTTGAAGGAACATAAGTGGTGCTTGCCCTCAGGAAAGATGGTGTATGTGACGCCCCCAAAATTAGGTATACATCACCCATCTTGGGTCGTCAGATACATGGTACATAATTCAAATACAACTTACTAATACAACTGTCGTGTACAATACGACAAAACATAACTGTGAGTTTGAATAAAATTATTGTCTACTAGAGATT
The DNA here is from genome assembly GCA_020205505.1 of Panax japonicus. NCBI lineage: Eukaryota > Viridiplantae > Streptophyta > Magnoliopsida > Apiales > Araliaceae > Panax > Panax japonicus. Next base: position 17,692,457 of record CM035112.1, on the reverse strand, counting down.
ATACAAACTCAAAAAGAGTCCTCATTACAATTATTATCACACTATTTCACAGAATAGTGAGGACTACTAATGCTATCCTCTGGACCATTACTTCGTTCCCCGACTCGTCCCAGCTATATTCTCATTTCCTGAAGAGAACAGTGAAAGAAAGGGTGAGCTCAACTAGCCCAGTAAAAAATATTATGACTAAGATAATGCAGAATAAATTATCATTAGCCTTCAACAGTGTTAAACTGATAAAATATAATAAACATCAAGTTTAACTGCAGCGGAACCAGCAATCCATTAAAAGAGTCAACTAGAAAATAAAATCTACTATCTTTTATGATTTAAAAGGTTTTTCATCACTGTTATAGCTGAGACTCAGCTTAATAAATATTCCACATCATCGAATCACCCCTGCACTACGGCCAAGGATATTCTTTAGTATCACCACCATAATTATTCAGGCACTACGGCCAAGAATATTTGTGTATTCATTAATGGTCATGATCATGCCAACAACTGTCCATCAATGCACTACGGCAAATGAGACTTTTACCACATCATTTGTAACATTACGGTCATGATTACACCGAATAATCCCTGGTCATAATCATACCAAGTCCATCTATGCACTACAGGCCACAGATTACTTTCAAAATATAAATAAGAGGATGATGACAATGATATAAGAATCAATAAAACAAGTTCAAGAATTATTTTATCCAGGAATTATTAACGTCCAAATTGTCAACACGATACTGTTTTGTGGTGTAAAATTCAAGAATACTCAGAAGAATATTTCCATGAAAAGATACTGAATGTAGCGCAAATATCAAGAATATTCCACTAATTTCATGGAGTATAGAAGTCAAAGTTTTATCCAACTGGGTAATACCGAATACAATAACAAAAGATGTCACCATGCATGCGATAGAGACCGCACAGACAGGTTATTCCCGCAGAATAATAATAACGGAACCAGGTCAGGTGAAATTCACACCGATAGGATGTTCCAACAGAATAATAATTGCGGAATAGTAAATGATGGAACCAGGTCCGGCGTATAGCACAGACAGGATATTCCGACAGAATAATAAAGACGGAATAATAAAAATGGAACCAGGTCCGATGTAAAACACACAGACAGGATATTCCGACAGAATAATAGAAGAATGTCACCAAGTATAGGGTATTCCGCGTATAAAGGTTATTCCAACAGAATAATAATGAATGGAATAACATAAGGATTTCACCAAGTATAGGGTATATCGCGTATACAGGTCATGTATAGGGTATGCCACTTTTACAGGTTATTCCAACAGAATAACAAAGAATGGAATAACATAAGTTCTCTTCAAGAAGAAAGAATAACACCCCTTACCGTAACAGAAACTGGATATGGGAAAAGAAAAGTTAAGTAGCAAAAAGCTTTTCTTCTATCTCTCTATAGTTTCTCTCTCTAGAGTTCAGTGAATTCGTAAGAAAATAATGAAGGAATGAGCTTCTATTTATAGGAAAATGGAATGCATAGTAACTAATCCATGAACTGGTCCAGATTGATTTACTTTAATCTGACGGTCCATATTTAAAGAAAAATCTTTTAAATAAAATATAATATATTCTATTTATATAAAAAGATTTTTACTATGCAAACACTATGCAACACTATGCAAAACACTATGCATAATAAAATATAATATATTCTATTTATAAAATAACTTTAATAAAGTATTCTGTTTTATATAAAAAGATGTTTCTATTTTATTATGTTAATAATACGAATAAAACAAAATTTCATCATCGCTATAATAATTCATATTATTAATCAACAATAATTGAATCAAACTGAGCGACTTCTCACATAAATATCAATAATCAATACTGTGTGCTACTATGCAACAACGCATATTACTGTACTTTTACTACCCAGTAGTTCAACAGTATCAACGGTAAAACTTCCGCCGTTATTTTTAATAAAATATTTTTGTCGTTTTCTCAATCCGACAATAATTCTGTTGTGGGGTCCACCAATAATTTTGTCATCGTACGAATATTCCCCGACAAAAAGAATATTCCCCGACCAAACGAATATTTTATAACAACTTGCGTACTTTGCAACATTTATAAATATTACCCACAACTATAACATTATATCAAATCCACACCATAATTTTCAAAAATATAATTCGAGAAAATAAAATATTTATTCATAAAATCTGGGGTCTCACAATCTCCCCTCCTTATGAAATTTCACCATCGAAATTTACGTACGTACCGGGTATGCAGAACATGTGAGGATACCTTGACTTAACTTCAAATTCTAACTCTTGAGGTATAACCTTTGAGCGTCAAATATGATCCTTCTTATCCAAGATGTTAACACATATCTCCTCATACGTTAAATCTTCTATTATCTCGTCTGATTTTAAATTAATAATGTGGTTCGGTTCGTCCACATATTTATGTAACATCGATACAAAAAAAATGTTTTGAACACGCAACATACTTGGCAGTAAAATGAGTCTATAAGCCACAATTCCTACTTGATCAAGGATTTCAAATGGGCCAATAAAATCGAGTGTTTAGACTTCCTCTATTCGTCAATTCTTGCTTCTAGAATAACGCCCTCTTGAACCTTCTTAATTCTTCACATTCTTCAGCTCCGAGTGTGTAGCTTGAGCGGCTTTAACTTTATCGATTAAAGTCGATTCTACTTGTATATTCGTTATCTTCACGTGAGTTCATATATTCGCACTTGTAAACGCATACGATCTTATACGCACACGTCAGCTACCATGTTCATTTTCCCACGATAATATTAAATGATATGATCGTAATCTTCAACAGCTCGAGCCAACGTCTTTGGCACGTTATACGTTCGTTTTAGGTGAAGAAAATATTTGAGGGTTTAAGAAATGGGTTTTGTACTGGGGTCAATACAAAATTCGATTTCACGCTCCAGGGTAGGCTAAGAAGTCTTCAAGAATACGTCAGAAAATTTATTAACACTAGAAATATCATTCAAAATTGTGACCCTCATCCAAGACTTGAATAACACTTCACATTGATACCTATCAACTTGTCATCGTCATTCACGACGTCTCCTACGTAAAGTCTATCTTCGGTGCATTCCACATAAGGAAGTCAACAACGAAATGATCGGGGCTCTTTATTTATGGCTTGATATGACAATGATTGACTTTAGTGGTTTGGTTGCTTGAATTCACATAACAGGTTGGTTAGGAGTATGAAAGCTAACAACCTTACGAAAAGCATGATGAGTAGTTAACCAATCGATTTCTAAAATCGCATAAAGGCAAATATTTTCAAAGAGATAAGATAGACAGGTAACGTGAAAGTGTTGATTTGAACAAGATTTATAAATAGTGGAGGTAATGAAAGTTTCTCGGAGTTAACTTCAAACATTGAACACAACTAGGTGAAATAAAAGAGTGAGTAGAATCGGTATCTAACATGGTATAGACTTTGCAAGAGTTTATGACTAACATACCCGTGATAATTTTATTCAGGTTCCTCGTCACGGAAAAAAACGCTCTCTCTTAAACTACCGGCTTTGGCTTACCTGGGACATCCTTTGGTGCCTTCATCCTAGCTGAACTTGTCTTCGGTGAACGACAAAATCGGGCTAGGTGACCTTCTCTTCCACAATTATAGCATGCTTTGGACGGCATCGCACAATTTGGACAGATGTGTCCCTCCCCTCCGCATTTGAAACATATGATAGGTGGTCGTTCTCCTTCCTTAACGACAGGTGCTGGTGCTGACGTCTTTCCATCATTGTTGAATCTTCTCTTCTTGAAATGTCCATTCTTATTGTTTTGGCCCTGATTACCACCGAAGTGGTTACCATTTTTGGCCTGTTGATTCCCTTCACGCTTGTTGTCACCGCTTCGATGACCACTCTCGCTGGTATTATAATTTTGTCGGCTGCTCTCTTTTAGTTGAGTTGACTCGTTATCGCGCTCCACTAACTGAGCCCTATTTACAACATCTGAATACAAACACAGTTTATGAGAAATAAGATGTTGACGTATCTCCGGCTTCAAACCTCTTAAAAACATTCGCGCCATTCTCTCTTCATTATCCACCAAGTGGGACGCAAACCGTGATAACTCTGTAAATTTTGCCTCGTATTGCGACACGGTCATATTGTTTTATTCTAACTTGATAAATTCCACCTCCTTCATGTGGCGAATACTTTCGGGAAAGTATTTGTCGTTGAACAGCTCCTGGAACTTCTCCCAAGATATCTTCAGTACAGCAGGTTGAGTACGTTTTACTGATTCCCACCAGTAATCTGCCTCTCCGCGCAACATAAAGGCGGCAAAGGGAACCTTTTGCTCCTCGGAGCATCCCAAGACATCAAATATCTTGGTGATCTGCTTTATCCATGTTTCCGCCATAAGTGGTTTTGGCTCTCCCTTAAACTCCGGTTGTCCTAGCTCCTTGAACTGTTAAGCGGTGACCGCCCGAGAGTTTCCCGTGTTTCCATCTACATTTTGAACAGGAGTCACTCTCGCCTGTTGTTGCATGAATTGCATAAAACCTCTGAACATTTGATCATTCATCATTTGGTCAGTGTTGTTGTTTGCATGAGGATTGTCGCATTCCTGATGCACATTATCCTGATTATTGATATGTGGTGAATCAACGATCGCCTGTGCTCCATTACTATTCTCAATATTCTCAGATGTCATTTTCAGATACTGCTACAAAACAAAAGGTTAATTGACATGTAACATATTATCCCTATATTCTGACCGACCAATAAAATAGCACATAAACTTAGGTAGGTCATACTAGCGAAGGAATTCCCCGTCTCTCCCCTCCTAGTACTATTCTCACATCTTAGCCAGGGATCATATCCCTAAGCTCTGATACCAACTGTGACGCCCCCAAAATTAGGTATACATCACCCATCTTGGGTCGTCAGATACATGGTACATAATTCAAATACAACTTACTAATACAACTGTCGTGTACAATACGATAAAACATAACTGTGAGTTTGAATACAATTATTGTCTACTAGAGATTATACAAACTCAAAAAGAGTCCTCATTACAATTATTATCACACTATTTCACAGAATAGTGAGGACTACTAATGCTATCCTCTGGACCATTACTTCGTTCCCCGACTCGTCCCAGCTATATTCTCATTTCCTGAAGAGAACAGTGAAAGAAAGGGTGAGCTCAACTAGCCCAGTAAGAAATATTATGACTAAGATAATGCAGAATAAATTATCATTAGCCTTCAACAGTGTTAAACTGATAAAATATAATAAACATCAAGTTTAACTGCAACGGAACCAGCAATCCATTAAAAGAGTCAAGTAGAAAATAAAATCTACTATCTTTTATGATTTAAAAGGTTTTTCATCATTGTTATAGCTGAGACTCAGCTTAATAAATATTCCACGTCATCGAATCACCCCTGCACTACTGCCAAGGATATTCTTTAGTATCACCACCATAATTATTCAGGCACTACGGCCAAGAATATTTGTGTATTCATTAATGGTCATGATCATGCCAACAACTGTCCATTAATGCACTACGGCAAATGAGACTTTTACCACATCATTTGTAACATTACGGTCATGATTACACCAAATAATCCCTGGTCATAATCATACCAAGTCCATCTATGCACTACAGGCCACAGATGACTTTCAAAATATAAATAAGAGGATGATGACAATGATATAAGAATTCAATAAAATAAGTTCAAGAATTATTTTATCTAGGAATTATTAACGTCCAAATTGTCAACACGATACTGTTTTGTGGTGTAAAATTTAAGAATGCTCAGAAGAATATTTCCATGAAAAGATACTGAATGTAGCGCAAATATCAAGAATATTCCACTAATTTCATGGAGTATAGAAGTCAAAGTTTTATCCAACTGGGTAATACCGAATACAATAATAAAAGATGTCACCATGCATGCGATAGAGACCGCACAGACAGGTTATTCCCGCAGAATAATAATAACGGAACCAGGTCAGGTGAAATTCACACCGATAGGATGTTCCAACAGAATAATAATTGCGGAATAGTAAATGATGGAACCAGGTCCGGCGTATAGCACAGACAGGATATTCCGACAGAATAATAAAGACGGAATAATAAAAATGGAACCAGGTCCGATGTAAAACACACAGACAGGATATTCCGACAGAATAATAGAAGAATGTCACCAAGTATAGGGTATTCCGCGTATACAGGTTATTCCAACAGAATAATAATGAATGGAATAACATAAGGATTTCACCAAGTATAGGGTATATCGCGTATACAGGTCATGTATAGGGTATGCCACTTTTACAGGTTATTCCAACAGAATAACAAAGAATGGAATAACATAAGTTCTCTTCAAGAAGAAAGAATAACACCCCTTACCGTAACAAAAACTGGATATGGAAAACGAAAAGTTAAGTAGCAAAAAGCTTTTCTTCTATCTCTCTGTAGTTTCTCTCTCTAGAGTTCAGTGAATTCGTAAGAAAATAATGAAGGAATGAGCTTCTATTTATAGGAAAATAGAATGCATAGTAACTAATCCATGAACGGTCCAGATTGATTTACTTTAATCTGATGGTCCATATTTAAAGAAAAATCTTTTAAATAAAATATAATATATTCTATTTATATAAAAAGATTTTTACTATGCAAACACTATGCAACACTATACAAAACACTATGCAACACTATGCATAATATAATATATTCTATTTATAAAATAACTTTAATAAAGTATTTTGTTTTATATAAAAAGATGTTTCTGTTTTATTACGTTAATAATACGAATAAAACAAAACGTCATCATCGCTATAATAATTCATATTATTAATCGACAATAATTGAATCAAACTGAGCGACTTCTCACATAAATATCAATAATCAATACCGTGTGCTACTATGCAACAACGCGTATTACTGTACTTTTACTACCCAGTAGTTCAACAGTATCAACGGTAAAACTTCCGCCGTTATTTTTAATAAAATATTTTTGTTGTTTTCTCAATCCGACAATAATTCTATTGTGGGGTCCACCAATAATTTTGTCGTCGTACGAATATTCCCCGACAAAAAGAATATTCCCCGACCAAACGAATATTTTATAACAACTTGCGTACTTTGCAACATTTATAAATATTACCCACAACTATAATATTATATCAAATCCACACTATAATTTTCAAAAATATAATTCGAGAAAATTAAATATTTATTCATAAAATCTGGGGTCTCACAGTGTACAATATAAAAATATATATTCAACTAGCATTACATTTATAGCAGAGCTGATGACATCTTACTTGAAGAATATAACACATACTATATGCGAGAGATTTGAATTAAGTAAACATCTCTTGGCTACCAAATTGGCAAATTCTGAACGACTTCTTCATAGAATGACTTTCACAGAGTCATTTTTTTCATATGACAACCCTATGTAGTGTTTTTAATACCAGGTTCCTAAACTGAAAGTCATATTTGCAAGTCCGTAGTCACAACTAACAAATCCAATGTCCCTTAGTTTAGGTTTAAATTCTATTTAAGTAGATAATAATTAGAAAAATTAGTCCAATGTATCACACCAGATAATAATAATTAGAATAATATCATAACTTGAACTGAATTCCTCTTGCAACAAAAGCCTTTACCCGAACATAAAGTATGTTTTAAAACTATGAGGTCTATCTTCAAAACCAAATAAAATCCATATAAAAATATACAAACTTTCTACTCAACAATTTGGCTATATATACTGAGATATGTTATAACAAAAAAGGAAATTAAGGTTTATCTACCATGTAAAGAACTCGAACTAGCTTGTGAGAACGTTACCAAAGTCATTAAGAGACGTAACAATTTCGTAAAGGCAACGGCAAAATCATTGTCATTAGTTAACATCAAAATCTACCCAAATCCCAGTCCCAAGTTGTCCCACTTACTGCTTGAGTTTAAACAAGACACACACCCCCTTAACAACTCCTTAACAAAGTGGATAAATAATCAAGAAAACATTTGATTGCAGGTCTTGAATTCGAAACACATGATAAACACTAAGCAACTCAACATAAGCAAATATAGCAACTAAAATACATACAGAGACCAAATTTTGTACCTTTCGCAACCACAATGAGAGTGGCGACTGGGAAATGGAAACAATAGAGAGATGGAGGAACGGTACCTCTAGAATCTCAGCAATACACGCCTCTCCACACACACACACATACAGCAGCGGACGTTTCAAAATGGCGAGCAAGAAGTGGCCGAAAAAAATGGCGAGAGAGAAGTGGCCGGAAAAAATGGGCTCAATTGAAGCGGCCGGAAATGATGATGGATGGGGTGGCAATCAATTCAGCAAATCAATTGAAAGTTATATTAATATAGGCTAATAATCAATGGTGAGGAGTGGGGAAACTGAGAGCAAAAAATCAAAAATAGAGAGGGAAGAAAGTTAGAGTCGTTGCCGTCGCTGGTAGGGATAAAAATAGAATGTCATTCTCGACAGAAATGTCGTCGCTATTCACCCCGTCGATAATGACCCATTGGCGACGACACCCTCGTTTCCATGCATTCTATTCCCCGTCGCCAGTGACTTTTCCCTCCACCGCGAAATTTTCCCACCAAATAATACCTCATTACTGACTGGACTCATTCGCGACAGCTTGCCCATCGCCATTGACCTTATTATCTACGGCAACACTGCCGTCGGCAGTACAACTGTCGGCAATGACCCTTTTTGTAGTGTTTGGATGGCTGTATGTTACTTAAAGATTAGATTTGTTTATATTTATTCAGTTCATATTGGTTTTTAAATGTTTATATAGTTTATACTAGTTTGGTGTATGTAACGTATATGGATAGATGTTTATATTGTTGTGCATGTTTATATTGTTGAGCATATGTGTTGGAAAATAAAGCAGGTACAAAACATGTACAGTTTTTTGTGAAATCTGCAAAATAGTGAAAAAATTTGGATTTTTATACATTAACGACCACATGCAGTCATTGATAATTATTAGCGACTGCTAATTACATTAGGGTATTAGCGACCGCTTCAGTCGCTGACACATGGCCCACGTCACCCTTTGTCCCTGAACCCTGCTGACTCAGCTTAGCGATAATTTTGGTCGCTAATATTGGTTGCAGATACTTCGATCGCTAATAGTGGTCGCTGATGTGCATTCCAGCAACCAGATTTTATGTGACGCCTATCAGCGACTAATTCCGATCAGATGATTATCAACAACCGGATGCGATCGGAATCGGTCACTGATAGGCGGTCGTAGATAGGCCCTTTTCTTGTAATGTTTAAGTTTATTTTGAGAGAGAGTCAGAGCATTTCTTTAGATTCGTTAAGTATACTTTTAGTAGTGCTGTTAAAATATATGGTGTCATTGTATCCTAGGAGACAAGTGCTATCAACTCTAAGCACCATACAGAGGGCATAATTGTCTTAAGGACATAGTATCAAGTACTAGTCTTGACAATTCATTTACTGCAAGATAAGTTAATATAAATGTATATATAGTTTCTTTTAAGGTTATTAACAATAAATTGATATGAATGTTCATATTTTAGAGGAATAAAAAATAAATAATATTTGTAGATAAAGTAAGTTTAATATTTGTAGATATAAATGTAGGAAATGATTTTTAAATAAATTAATAATTTTTATTTTTAAAAATTTTTATCCCAAGATCCTTCTCATAATTTAGCATAATCAAAAAAATAAATAAATTATATTACATACCTCATGCTTTGTTGTAGCACAATGGAAAATTTTTTGTTTATTCTGATGATAGTTTTTCCTCCCTATGACCCATATTTTGATATTACGTACTTTTCTGAGTGTGGGCTCAAAATACTGCAGAGTGATACGCTTACTGCTTATATCCTCGATTACATAATTTATAAACTTTTGATCACACATTAATTTAATAAATTAAATTAATACTTTAGTAATTTAAATTACTAAAATACTTAGCCAAGATTTTGGTGATCAACCAATAAATTATATCAAGGGGATATTATAATTTAATTGTAGAATTCCATCTTGAAAAATACATGTTCTTAATTTCACAACATATATCACCCAACATATTGAGGTATTAATTGTATTTAAAATCTCATTCTTTAATATATTAAAGTGACATACATTATAAAATCAAGTTCATTATTCTCTCTGGATTAAGAGTAATTGCACATTAATAGTAATTGAAAAATTATTTATAATAACAGTATTTAATAAATAATTTTTCGTAATGATCCAGTTCTATGTATTTCAAAAATACACCGATACACTAGATTAAAGTCTTCACTTTACATGACTAAGACAAATCATCCAATTAAGTGTATTACAATCTACTAGAATGGTTTGTCTATTTTCATTGAGAACAATATATTTATTTAATTATACATAACATATAATTTATGTCTTCTATATATGACACTTCTTTATATACATAAATTATAAAATGTATAATTATGAATAAAATTTATGACATTTAATTATGTAAAATTAAATTAAATTTTATTATTAAAATAATAAAATAAATATATTTTTTAGGCTTAAAACCTTACAAAAATAAGTTTGTTCAAATACTCATTGTGGTGGGTAGTTTGGATGCTTCATAAAGATAGAGGAACAAATCTTTTACGTTAATTCTGGTCATACGTAAATTAGAGGTAAAGAAATGGGACGCCACCAGAAAAAGCATATATGAATGGAACAAAATGTATCTTACCTATAGTCACGTGACAGTCACACGAGTTGGGAAGAATAATGATTGCATGCAACTACAAATTGCTCTCTTTAAAAATGAGCGATTTTTATTTTTAAACATGTATAATTACAATTTAATTTTAAGATATATTTCAATTCTAAGAGGATATATGGTACATATATGTTATTGGTACTTTGGTTGCACAAGAAGAAGACACCTTAATTAGTAAGGAATTAATATTTTCACATGTGAAAGTGTTAGTTTTACAAGATATTTATTTATATGACTTATGAGGGTGGATCTCATTTACTATTCATACTAGAAGGAGCTTCTAAAATTATCAAATTTACTTATGGAATTATCAATTCATGGTGTTTGATTGCATCTTAATGTATCTTAACAGCTCAACTCTTAATGCATGTTAACAATCCATATATTTGTATTAAGAGGTCCTCTAAATAGTTTGATTCATATTTGTATCTTAACTATTCAGAAGATCTCTTAATACAAAGATATGGACTCTTAAAATGTATTAAAATGTGAGTTGTTAAGATACAATCAAACACCTTATTTGCTAATCTTTAATTAATTTAAGAAAATTGATATTTCTACATATAAAAATGACACTTTCACACGATTCCCTCATAAATAGTGAGTGAGTCCCATGTTTATATAAAAAAGAGACTTATGTGAAAATATATATTTTTTTTCCATGTAAAAATATCAATTTCCTTAATTTCCTGAGAGTGACCTCTTTTAAAGTATATATTATAATTCAATCCTATAATGGAGTACAATTTTATTCCAGAGGTATAGGGGAACTTGGAAGGGGGTCAGGAAGGGAATATAGGAAAAACTTTTACTTTCAATCTTTGTAGCATATGTTGATTCAGATTTTTATAAAGAGATAAACTTAAATTTGTGACTGTTTTCTTATTATTCATGGTCATGTTTTTAAATTTATCCTCTAATAAAAATGTACAAAATGTTACATAAGTTGTAACAAAGGTGTTCCTAAAATTAAAAAAAAAAACAAACTGATAAATGCACTCCATATTTTAATGTTTTACACTCCATTGAATGGTTATCCTATATTCCTATTGCATAACCTGATTCTATTGTCTATAGTAATTTGTAATGGATTGCAATTATAAAATTCCGGGTGCATTTATTAATTTTTTTCAATATAGTAAAAAATCATTCAAATACTTTTTCTTGATACTAAAAATAGAAGTTGAATGTGACTTTTATTTTAGGACAGCGATAGCCAAAAAAGAGGAAATGGCGGGATTTAGAGTTACCAACATTTATAATGATGATTGCAGGGACAATACTCCCTCCCTTGTTTTTTTATTTGATATTTTTAAGGAGAAAATATAAAAATTAAGAAATATAATTAATGTTTTGTTTGATTAATTAATATGAGTATACAATTTTAATATTATCCTTCAAAAACTAAAAAAGATAAAAGATAAATAATTTAGTATTTATTGTAGAGATAATATAATAAATTGAGTTATTAATATTTTCTTAAAATTTATAAACGACAAATAAAAAATAACAATTGACTATCTAAAAAAACAAATAAAAAAACAAAAAGAGCATTTAATTCGTTTAGTTATTACATAAATCGTATAAAAACTAATACGACGTTTTAAATTATAAATATTATATTTATAAATTAAATAAGTTGTATTTAAAATAAACTACTAATAGTAAAGAAACAATATTATATGCACAACCCAAGGATAAAAGGGAAGTAACAAGGTGTTTAAAAGCAAGAAGTATTAATGGGGGAAGATTGCGTGCTGGCATAGGCAGATGCATATATTCAAGTTGGGGGTTGTAATAAAAAAGGTGGGGGTGTTGGGAGATGGGTAGGTCTTAGTGCTTTCAATATCCTCTCTTTCCCTCTCTCTCTTCTTTCTTTCTTCCATTTCATTGATGGTGCAATTTTTTCCTCAGTAAATATGGAGATTAATGTAGTAGCTTCACAGATATAAATCCTCTGCAGACACTACTCATGATGATGATGGTGAAGCAGCACCTGTTTGGGGGTTTGCGCGCAGCTTAATTATCCTACACCTACCTCTCCTTCTCACCATTTAATTTTAATTTTTATTTTTATTTATTAAAAAAAAAAGACAAGCCATATAATCCCACCTTCTCTTTTTGAGGTCTTTTTCAAACTTCCCATTTTTCATGTTTGCCTGTTTGGGGGCTATTAAGAAGTTCTGTCCCAAATTGTTTGTGCCATTTGGGTCTTTTGCTTACTATATAATCAGTTTCTTAATTTTTCTTGTTGGCACTGAATGAAATGAGAATGGATACTACAACTACTAAAACTAGCACTATTACTAGTGTTAGAAGAAGGAAGAGATCATTAGGGTTTTCGTATTCGTCGTTATCTCTTTTTCTGCGTCTCGTTTTCATTGTCATTTTGTCCCAAAAATCCGTCGCGGTTTCGAGTTTAAATTACACCAAGTTTAGACAAGTAGGGAGCTTGAGACTAGCTAGGATCCAAAGGCATTTGGACAGTATCAACAAGCCTCCAGTCTTAACCATAGAGGTATTATTTTTTGTATTAAGTAGAATATTATGTTATTTTGTTAGATTTTTGCAGGCTTTCTCATTTTGGTTGTGATTATTGATGCTTTATTTTATTTTGTATTTGGCAGAATATATAGTATGCTATTTTGTTATATTTTGTAGATTTTGTTATCTTGGTTGAGAATACTGATGTTTTTTTATATATATATTTGATCAGAGCCCAGATGGAGATACTATAGATTGTGTTCATAAGAGAAAACAACCTGCTCTTGATCATCCTCTCTTAAAGAATCACAAGATCCAGGTACATAACTAATTATCTCCAACAAATCATTAAATTAAATTAAACAACCTCTCTCAACTTTTTTTGTTGCCTTTAATGTGAGAAGTAGCAACGAAAATTTAAATATTTTACCTTTTATTTTTTGGCTAAACAAAAAAATATTGTACTTTTTGATTCATGGGTTAAATTAGCTTTTCAACTACCAATTCACCCTTGCTTGAAGACTTGAAGTAACATAAATATGATATGAATCCCTATTCTCTATTATATCTCTCTCCATTTCTCTCTCTATATACATACATATATACAAAAATACATATATACATATATATGTATATGTAACATGCATCAAGAATCAAAATTTTATTTTCAATGTACCATTTCTGAGTGGCATAAAGATGGAAAATTTATATTGACTGTATTATTAAATTCAAAGTTGTACTAATTCATTATACTATTGAAAATAATATATTCTTTGTACCTAGTTTATGATTTTCATAATTTTATTATATAAAATTAAAGAAATTTAATTTTAATTTTAAAATTTAAAGTATCTCATATTGGCTTTAAAAGATTATTGTGGATATTTATTTTGAAACAGACAAAGTAGTTGAGTTTAGTTTCGATTATTAATTTAACACTAAGAATATTTAATCATTTTAACTGCGTTCAAAACATCAATTTTTTGGACTTTTTGTAATTTTTTATTTAAAATTATTTTTGGAAGTTATTTAAAATTATTTTTGGAAGTTAATTTGACTAAATGTGTGACAACAGAAAATTCGACCAGAAATGCCTAAGAGGAAAAATATGAAAGAAAGTATGAATACAACAAGTACAAGTGGAAGTGAAGGATATTTAAGAGGTGCATGGCAAGCTTGGCATCACAAAGGTCAACGATGTCCAAAGGGAACTGTGCCCATTAGGCGGAGCAAATTACACGATGTGTTGAGGGCCAACTCTTTGTACGACTTTGGGAAGAAACAACACCGTCGCGGCGGAGTACCACTGGCCGGGCAGCGTAGCAATGCACCGGATGTAGTCAGTGGCAACGGCCATGAGGTAAGCATTTTCTGTATTTCGGTCCGTCTAGTAAAGATTGTCATTATGTTATATGTTGAATTGTTGATAAAGATAGGGTATGAAAAATACATTTAAACAAAAAAAAAACTCAAACTGTGTAATTAACACATTCAAAATAAAATAACAAAAAATTCATATAACAAAATGTAGACTGAAGAAGAAATCGTATAATATAGTTTAGGCTCAAATTCAATTTTCGCCTTAAATTTTAATTTTTATTAAAAGTAACTTAAACTTTGAGCATTTAAACAATTTACACTCTTTACTCTTTGCATAAAAAAATTGTATAATAGCTTTTAGTGTGGAGGGTGAAAATAATTTTGCCATTCAAAAGTTTGGTGATTTTAATTGAAAATTAAGTTTGGGTAGAAATTGAACTTCGTTTTGTTTTAACATATTTAACATTAATCCGTAACCTCCATTTGCTTTTTTTAAGAATTTCATCGTATGCACTGAACGATTTTGGTCTGTTTTGTATCAAATAATGTGTTATCGTAACATTAGTTTGATAAATCTCATTTAATCGGCTATATCATAAATTACTATTAAAATATTTAATAAGTATCATGTTATTTGATATCAAAATTTTGAGACTCGTGACTCACATTACCCATCTTATATACTAATCTTGACTCAGAAATCTACTTATTTTTAGAGAAATAAATACAATGACATGACCCATAAATAAATATCATTTCTAAGGCATTTAGTTACCTGTAAAGTCACATAATTAATTTTGTTAAAAATATATCATTTTTTTCCTTTTTATGTTCACCTTAGGGCGAAGCCATATAAAATTTGTGGAGTCAATCGAACTCACTGAAAAAAATATATTTTATAATGTAAAATAAATTTTTAAATTTTTAAATATTATATATGAATTGACCCCACTAAAATTTTATAAATTTTCTATTATACGGGGTGAAATTAAAAATTTATAATTTTGTCAATCAAATTTTAACCACATATGACTCATATCCTTTCAATATATATATATATATATATATAATATTTTAAAATAAATAATAATATAATTTATATTATTTTTAAAAATAAATAACGAATTACTTAATTATGAACAGTTGTCATTAAAAAAGTCTATTATGAGTCAATAAAGTGTATATTTACCAAATATTATTACTCATTATATTTTTATTATAATGTAGTATATATATACCCGAAAATATAAAGTATTAAAAAAAATTGATTCGGAAGCGTTGCCCCTAAATCTCCGTTAAATTTTTTATAATTTAATAATAATTTTGATCCCACTAATAAAACTTTGTGACTTCGCCGTTGACTTTAGGTGTGCTATTTGATGTGAAATAGCTTAGTTTAAAATTGTGGAAACGGACTTTACAGTGAATGATTCACATTAATTATTACTATTGCACGAAAATTCTAAAAGGGAGATAAATTGAGTTTTGTGCTAACTTCTATACTTGCTCCGACCCTTTAATAATAGTATTAATATAATATAAATTATCTATAATATATTTAAATTCTTATAATTACTATATTTATCTCCTCTTCTTTAATATATAATATTTTTTATGAGGAATAATTTTAAAAAAATTATAATTAATTCTCCTAAATTATATAAAACAACAAATAATTAGACAAAAATAAAATAAGCTAAAACGATATATATTAAGGGATGAAGGGAGCATGTTATTTTAAAATTGTGCACAAGAATAAAAAAAATTATTGTATAGTATTAAATATAATATCAATTGTCTATAATACCCTTAGATTCTCATAATTATTATACTTATCTCATACTCTCTATCTCTCATTTGTAACATTTTTTTATGAGAAGTAATTTTAGAAATATTATAGTTAATTTTCCTAGATTATATAAAACAATAAATAATTAGAAAAATAAAATAAAATCATCTAAAACGACATATATTAAGGAACGGATGAAATATATGAATATAAATATGTTATTTTTATTTTATAGAGTCAGAGTAAGTAACTGTTTTTAAGGGAATTAATAATAATATAATAAGAATAAATATTCTTATAATTTAAGTAGGTCAAACTTGGGTAATATAACTTTTTTTCAGTAATAAATTACTAAGGTTATGTTTGTTTGCAACGATTACACTTGGGATAAGACTATTAATCTAAGTGTCTTATTTGTTTTTCAATTCCAGCTTAGGACTATTAGTCTTGAGATTATAAAATAGCTTAAGATGTAAAATTATTAAATAACATGTTCTGCCTGGTATTATAATCCCTATCATTTATTATTAAAAATTACTAGACAAAATTAACCTCGACCTTTTTTAAAATGACCATAATATTATGTAATTTTTATTATTATTACTGGTAACTTAAAACTTATTAGTACAAAGACTAAATATTATTATTTTTTTGGGGGAGCGGGGTTGGCAGAGTGGATGGGTGAGGTGTATATATAATCACTGAATATTATTTTTTTGGAAAGCGTGGGGGGTGGGGGCACAGGATGGGCGAGTGGTGATGTATACATAATCTGTAAATATGTTTTTTTTTGGGCGAGGGAGAGTGGGGGCTTTGGGGCTGGGCGGGGTGAGTGTATACATAATAAGTAAATATCATTTTTGGAATTTGGGGGTGGAAGAGCTAGACGGGGGGGGGGGGGGGTGTAAGTAAGGCTGTAAACGAGCCAACACAGTTCGGGCTCGATTCGGGCTCGACTCGAAAAAATACGAGCGAGACTCGAATTCGTTAATAATATGATCCAAATCTGAGCATTAAAAATAGTTCGAATAAAAATATGAGTAGAATCTGAGCAAGGTTATACTCGATTCGTTTAAGATTTAAACTACTCGATTTTTTTATGGTGATTCGATACATACTCGGTTAATACATATTCGATTAGATGTTCGATACATTCTCTTATAATATATACAAATTTAAATTAAATTAGGATAATTAGTTATTATTTTATTTTGTTTTTAATTTTAATTGTAATTTTATATTTGTAAAGTGTAATAATAAATATATTTTCTCTTTTTTTAAGTAAAATAACAAATTTAATTTATAATTATATTTATTATTAAACTAGTTATTATGTGGAGACTCGAATTCGAGCTTGAATTTGAAGCTCGCGAGTAATTTGAAAAAATATTCGAGTCGAGTCGGATCGAATTCGAGTAATAAATATTCGAGTCGAGTCAAATCTGAGTAGAATTTTTTAAATATAATTCGAATTCGAGTACGAATTTATTATTTCGAGTCGAATTCGAGTAGCTCTCTGTTCGCTCCGATTCGACTCGTTTACACCCTTAGGTGTAAGTGTATACATAAGTAGAAAATATAACATTTTGGGGGTGGAAGTGAAAGTGTATATATAATCACTAAATATTATTTTTTTTGATGTATAAATAAGTTTAAAATATATTAATATTGATAAGGATATAATAGTCCAAACAGTATTTTTTAATCCAATATTTTAATTAATCCTGAAAAAATAAACATAACATGTAATTATTTTAAGTTATCTCATGAATAATCCTATAAAAAATAAATACATTACTAAAACTATTTAATTCTAAAATAAATAATTATAATACTTACACACAAACATAACTTATTTTCTTATAATATAAACCACTATACCAAGAAGCTACCCCCATCATGATTTCTTCATCTTTGTTTCTTTTATGAATCCGCCTCAACTTTGTTCTAATAAACATATGAATATGTGATTTTTTATTGGTCATTATATTTTTTTCTACAAATGTAAATAAAAGAAAATGTTACTTTTTTCAGCTGTACAAGACAACTTGTTAAAAATATAAGAATTAGGAAGATAACTTGTTCTCTTTAGCAATGAGGCTATTCATATTTTCAATGTTTTATTTTAACAAAATAAAAATTGTTTTAATCTTATATTTTGTAACAAGTGAAATTAAAATTACTAATTACTTGGGTGTACATTTAAAGCATGCGATAGCATACACTGGAGCATCCCAGGAGGTGTATGGGGCAAGGGCGACCATTAATGTGTGGGACCCATCGATTGAAGTTATAAACGAGTTCAGCCTCTCCCAGATCTGGGTTCTCTCCGGGTCTTTCGACGGCTCAGATCTCAACAGTATTGAAGCTGGCTGGCAGGTACTTTTCTTTATAATTTACTCTATAATTTATTTTATTTCAATTTACTTCATTTAATAATATTTAGTTTTATTGTTAAAACCACTTCATAAATTTTATTGTTAATACAATTCTGTACCCCTTGCACTTGGTTGTTCATTTTCTTTGCATTTAAGAAAAACAATAGTTTCCCCCTTTTAGGATGGAAAAATGTATTAATTTATTGTTTTCAAACTATAATTGTATATTTTTGGTGGAGTATTTGTGTTCATTTATTTTTATTTAAAATTAAAAAACCCTTCTTAGGACGGAAAAAGTATTGAATTTATTACTTTCACAAGAAATTTATATAAAATATTAGTAAACGGGTTCTAAAATTAACCTTAAATAATTTATGAAAAGTCATTTTAAAAATATAGTGTTTTTGATGTAAAAAAAATCTTAAATAATTTATGAAAAGTCATTTTAATCATTCGTAAGTATAAAAAACGTACAAAAATATGAAAATCTGTGCGTTTTTATTTGACTTAAGATTGTAGAGCACCATTATTATAATGATATAAAATGCTCAAAGCACTGTAAAAAATATGCTTATTTTACACCATTATAATCATTCGCAAATTCTCCCAAATTAAAATTTAGTTGCCTAACATATTAAAGAATGTTATGAATATATTATAACATAATGTCTTTTTTTTCTTCTGATTGTGAGGATTTAAAAGGAAATTTTAAAATTTTTAAACCGCAAAAAATACCTACTGTTTTAAATTAATTACAAATTACATTTTAAATTTCTGAAGCTTGATACTTCTACTAGTCAGGTTAGTCCGGAGCTTTATGGTGACAGCAGGCCCAGATTATTCACTTACTGGACGGTTAGAACTATTTACCTCTTAACTCTTTCTCAATTTATTTTTAATTCTATATAATATTTATTTTTTAAATTAAGATATAAATTGTTCTTACTATCTGAAAAGTAGAGGGATAAAATACATTGTGCTTGTATTGGTTATTCTACACTTTTATTCAAGTAATTTAAAAATTATAGAGAATTTTTTTACCTTTTTATAAAATGTCAAGTATCAGTATCAAAATAATGAATAATACTACGTACACAAACTAAATATAAAAAGTTGTGTACAAAAAATCGCACTCATGTATTGCTTACACATAAAAATGTGTAAGGTATCCAATTATAGGTTCTGCTTCCTATTTTCTATCCATAGCATTATTCTAAAATAATTTACACTACATTTGTTTTCGAATAGAGTTTTCATTAAATGAAGGTATCCAAATTCTCATCAAATAATCAGCACAAGTAGACAAAAAAAGAGAAGAAAATTGATATTTCTACAATAAAAAATAATATTTTCATAACAAAAAATAAGACGATTTTCTCCATTGCTATACATCTATAGTGATAAGACCATTTTCTCCATTGCTATACATCTATAGTGATACTTTTCATGTGAAAATATCAAAAAATATTATGAAAATATCAAAAAATATTATAGAAATATAAATTTTTAAAAAGAAAGAAGAAAAAAAGTAGAAATGTTATAATGGGCAAATTTGGGGACCAAGTGTAACGACCGAGAAATTCGGATTTTTATGTAAGATGATTTTATTAAATTAAATAATAATAAAATCATATTATGTGGGATATCAAGATGGTTGTCGTTTTGTAACCTATTGATATTGGAATATCGTAGTATTTGAGCTATGTGAAGGATTTAAGGTGTTTGAATTTCCAAGACGAAAATAAAAGTTTTTCGAGAAATTTTTCGAAAAACACTATTCATCGGTATTTGCTCGGGATTTATTTTTGAATTTCTGAGAAATACATAATGGTAGAATATTAAAGTAAGACGGATTATGTAATAATAATCTAGTTATGGAAAACGTAATATTTCGCTTGCGGACTTAAATCGAGAACGTAAGAAAAATGAAGAACTATTGCGTTAAGGAATGATGGTATGATACGTAAGTATTGTACAAGGAATGGAAACGAGTATAATACCAAGTATTATATGAGTTTGTAAGAAGAATGCATTATCGTATATAAATTCTATATGAATTAGAATACGAGAATAATACATAAACTATATGTATATGTATTTTGTAATATTAATGGACTTGTAAAGATTGGTTAGGATTTTGTACAAGCCCAAGTGAATTAAGGGTTAAGGCCCAACTTATGAATTAATAAACATATGAAGGTTTGTTAAGCAAAGCCCAATGTTCATTTAATCTAAGTCCAAGCTAAAGTTCATTGGATTGTGTGATCCATGGAGCAAACCATAGTGATATGGATAAAGTGTGGTTATCAAGATAAGTGATAACCAAGATAAGTGATGACCAAGTAAAGGTGGTGCTCAAGATAAGTAATGACCAAGCAAGGGATAGGTTTTGTGCCTTGCAAGTAATGAATAGTAAGGAGGTGCAAAAGGAGTTGGGATGATGGAATTGACTAAATTGCCCTAACCTTAGGAATTCTATAAATAGTGAAGGTTGGCAAGTCATTTAATAGTTGTTCAAATAATCCAAACACTCTCTCTCAAAGTGCTTAATTGTTAGGAAGATTAAGTTACAAGTAAGTTATTCCATAAGTCAAGAAGAAGAAGAAGCTACTTATTAAAGACTTCAAATGTAAGACTCCTTCTCCAATTATCTTCTATCTCTAACATGATGGATTGATAAGAAAAGCTTGGATTAAGGAACATGAATGATAAAATAAAAGAAGAAGAAGAAAGAAGTATGTATAAGTAATGAACTTAAGCCACATAAGTTGGTAATAAGTCATTTAAGATAGCATAAGTTGTAAACTTATGTGAATGCATGATGAACTTGTGATAGGTTTATTAATGAAAGTATATGTATATACATCAACTTGTAAGAACATATGTATCAAGAATACATAAGTAAAGTTATATGATGAAATCATGTATGGATGATGATTAAGAACTTTAATTGTCATAAGTTATGAATGATAAGTTCATAAGTAGTTTGAAAGTTATCAAATATAAGCTTACAATGAGATAAGTTAAAATCCAACCATGAGTATAAATATTTGGAATAAGGATGTTAAGATGTTCACATTATGAATGTAATTCATTGGTAGTGTTGAACAAGTTCTAAGAACGAATAATTGCCGGAAATCGCACGATTAGACGATAATCGTCGAATTCGTAAATTTCCCGGAATGGAAGTCAAATTTTGAGTTTGAGTTCGGAAATGTTATTTTCCAATGGAGACAAGTCATGTTTGTCATTTAAGAGTTGCGGACTCGAAAATGGACGAATTCCAACTTAGAACGAAGAAACGAGCGTTTAGTTCACGAACGTTTATCGTTTTCGTTAAAAATGAACCAATAGGTGAATTTTTAGCAAACGAAGTCAAATAGATAAAATTCTTGCATGAACGCGTAGATTACGTAATTTGTGAACCGTAGGCTTTTGAACGAGCCAATTCGGACTTAAAACAAAGAAGTTATGCGTCCGGGAAGTTCACAAAAATTAAAAGTTAGAAAAATTTTCTGGTGCACAGAGTTGGCGCCGCGGCGCCAACCCTAAGCTTTTTGGTCGCGCCGCAGCGCGACATCTGGGACTCGACTACTGCTAATTCGCGCAGCAGCGCGAGTTGCTAGAGTAATGCCCGCGCCGCGGCTCCAGGCATAGAACTTGGACAGTAAAGAATAAAAATAAAGGGAAAGGAAGGAGATGGTAGGAGATTGAACTAAACCTACCTTAAACAACTTAAAGTAACATTGTTGGGACATTGTTAAGACTAAAAAGTAATGAAGAATGGTTAATATAACCAAGTCGAGTGAATGTAAAGCGAACGATAAGTCAAAACACATAAGAATGAAATCTAATCTATAATTAGATTGAAATGAAGGGTAAAATATATTCAGATACATACTTGATTATATGTGACCTAATGTAAGGCATTATGTGATCATGTATTGTAGAGACTTGAAAGACTTGAACGTAAAGTAAAATACACAGTAGCAGACGCTAAATGCAAGTATTCTAACTCTTGTTTCAGTTCAATCTGAACAAGTTTATGATGTTCATGTATCCTTTCGCATGAATTGAAGTATAATGAAGTTAAAGCCAGTTTCTTTGGCTAGACTTAACATATTGAGTGGATTATTGATAATCTGTTCATCTGTTATCAAATGCTAGTATCTTTTGTCAACTACTGATAGTTTTCAAAAGAAGACTGAATTGTTAAACAAATGTTTTGTCGGTAAAAAGACAGGCACGCGAGGTTGCCAAATGATTAAACGTACATACGTTTAATGGATTTAGTATTGATCAATATAGAGTACAATAGGCTGATCACCTAGAAGTGCTCGTAAGTAATATCGGGCTTACGGACTTAGGTCCGGGTTGTCCTTTTCAAAGAAAGAATGAATACTCAAGGTCTTTGACCGGAGTGAATGTTTTACTGGATTTATTCATTGTGAAACATTTTGAAAGGAAAGATGAATTGCTATTTTGAATCATTAATAGTACTTCATAGCTATTGTTCAGTTATCGAAGATATATGATTCATATGTATCAAGCATGTTATTATTGAAATTGTTATACTTGCTGAGCTGGTCATGCTCACTCTTGCTTGAACCATATGAATGCAGCTAAGACTGAACGTCCTGAAGGATCAAATAAGGATAAAGGAAAAGCTAAGGCAGATTATTAAGCTGTCATGTAATAGTATAGGTCTATTGTTGTAATATAATGAATATTATGACAAGAGAACCTTTGTAATAGGTTTAGAACTTGGGAAATGTAAATATTGAATTAAATATATATAACTTATGTTCATTCTGTGAGACTTTCAATTGAATGAATGTATGAATATTTGTACAGTATAGTACCATCTGTCGGGTTGTAAGATACCCGAATTTGGGGGCGCTACACCAAGTACATGTGGTCATATTTAATAACTCGTTAACTTTGAAATAGACACTCAGTCCTCTTTTTTGGAAGATGGTGGTCCTTATATATACCTGTCAATATGGTTTACAAATTGATGAGTCAAACTAAATTAATTAGAACTATTTAAGTTGATTAAGTTTTTCAAGTTGTTCAGATTGATGAAGGTTTTGAGCCATATTTTTTTTTCAAAAATGAAAAAAATAAAAACAAAACCAAATAGGCCCAAACCAGTTAACATCCCCCGTTCCTTATTATCCTTTCCTTAGGTTTTGTTTATTTACATCTGATTGCCTCTTAATAGACTGCTTCTTATTCGCTAAGAGGCATGATGCTGTTTGTTTTGTTTTTTGTTACCTCTAAATGCCTTTTAATCGGTAAGACAGAAAATAAAATCTTAATAATTAAGAGGTACCTCTTAATGAATTTTTTTTACTAATTTTTTTTATATAAATATATTAAACAATATTATGCACTCATTTTTATTAAATTGAATATTTAAAATTATTAAATAAAATTTTATCCTTTAAATTGGTAAAATAGTGTCATTAAGAGAACTTACTTTTTAGTTATCAAATAATTTTTTAGATTCAGACCTCATAACCATTCAGATGATCTAATTTATTAAGACATCATAATCATTCAGATCTTAATTCCTAAATTTATCAAACACAACCTTAGTCTAAAGAGAACTATCACGATACAGTGGCACATTCAGGAGTCTTAGCGTTATGGATTTGACCATTCTTTTAAAAAGTCAGTTTTTTAGTAATAGTAAGGGGATGGTGAAGCATGAGGGTTGATGGAGGTGAGATGTAGAGATTAGGTGAATTGAATGCTACGGCCTACGTGTCAAGTGTAATAATAGTTGTGGGGCATTACTGTGATTTAAAAGAAATAATAAAGTTGTAATTATCAATATGGTGAGTGATTATTTCATTGGGTTGTAATAATAATAAACTTGAAACTTAAAAAATAAGTTGATTTATATTAAAATTAAAATTATTTAATTTTAACTCACATAATTTATATTATAAATTATATAATTTTAATTATTAATAAAATCATAGCCAACCCATAACAATATTTTGCGAGGTCTACATATAGCAAGTATTATCGTCATAACTTTCCCAATATGTCGGTTGGGTCGCCCAACGTGTAGTGAGATAAAATATTTTTAAAATTATATATAAAAAAATTACAATAATATTAAACAATTATAAAATAACTTTTGAAAAAGTAAGATAAAATTATACAAAAGTGTGAGATATAGATTTTTAAGTATGTTTTTTTTTTAAAAATCTAAGGATAAATTTGTATATTATTTTTTGACCAAAAATGCTTCTACCAAAAACAAATCTTTTTGCTTCCATCAAAGGTATTTTTTAACTGAAGCCTCCATTAACTATAAACACTTTTGAACGGTCTTCAAAAATTTAAAATATTTTTATATTTGATCATAATATAACCTTAGAGGAAAAATGAAAAATAAAATAATAAAAAAATAATATCCTTAAATGTAGCTTAATAATTTGGTACTAAAGTATAAATTTTGTCAAAATCTTTGAATTGTGTTATATACGACAGAATGATGCATATCAAGCGACAGGATGCTACAACCTTCTATGCTCAGGATTTGTGCAGACCAATAGCAGAATAGCCATCGGAGCTGCCATTTCTCCGGTTTCATCATTTTCCGGCAACCAATTTGACATATCCATTCTTATTTGGAAGGTTTTATTCTTTTTCCACTTATCAAATTCTACTTAATTTTAGGTAATCATTCACACCATGTCGATAAGAAATATAGGATCCCGATTCCAATTATTATAAATTTCCACTTCATTTGGTCAATTTATAAAAATGAGTTACATTTGTATAGTAAATAGTTGAATGAATTTGTTATACAAGTTACAAGTATTAAACAAATACAACTTTATATTATTACTCTAATTTAAACTGTCTGAAATTCAAATAAAAAAAATATTCCATCAATTCTATATTATTTGACCATTGTTGACTTTTTAAAATAACTTAAAATATTTTCAAATTCAAAATTGATATATATTCTTTTAATACTAATCAATAGAATGACGAATATTATCAATTATATTAAAAAAAAATATTACTCATTATAAGTTTTATTGTTTCATAATTTTTAAATAAGTTATCTTAATTTTCAGTTTAAAAATATCTCAAATTGACTTTTAAAAAATAATAATAATTATATAATTTAGAACATAGAGAGTATCCAATTATACATTATGTCCAATCAGTAGCTGAGTAGGCCCGCCCGATTATTACACTTGTATGTTATTTCTTTGTGAGCCCTAATCCCATTTTCATTGCGATGAAACAGTACATTGTTAGACTTCATTAAGAGCTGCCAACTTGTTCCCTGTGTACTAAAATTAAATAAATTTTCAATATCCAATTTCAGAAACTCAATAATTATTTACATCTTTGTAATTTTAGGATCCAAAATTGGGGAATTGGTGGATGGGCTTCAGTGACAATACACTCGTAGGTTATTGGCCTGTGGAACTCTTTACACACTTGGCGGACCGGGCTACAATGGTCGAATGGGGTGGCGAGGTGGTTAATTCCCGTGCCAACGGCAAACACACATACACTCAAATGGGTTCGGGCCAATTTGCGGAAGATGGATTTGGAAAAGCGAGCTACTTTCGAAACCTAGAGGTAGTCGACTCCGATAATAGCCTCAGCTCGGTCCACGACATCTCAACCCTTGCTGAAAACACCAATTGTTACAACATTAAAAGCTCGTATAATAGTGAATGGGGCACACATTTTTACTATGGAGGGCCTGGGAACAATCCGGAATGCCCATGATTATAACTTTTGTTGTTATTGTATAATCTTTGTTGACACCAAAGTTTCTATAATTAAATTCTTTCTTTAAATCTTTGTGGTTGCAAATTATGTTGATATTTCTTGGGAATTGTTAAATCCACATCACTTTTTGTTATTTTCACAATAAAAGTATCGCTGTAGATGTATAGCTGTAACACCCCCTTTCCCAAAAATGAAAAAGGGATGTCACACACAAACATAATGAATACAAACCTCTAATAAACCTCAAAATATCTCCAATAAAATTTAATACCAAAAGTCACATACTCCAATTTAAATAGCAGTAACTCCACATTTACATAGTCTCTACTAATAAAAAATAAATGTCAAAATGGCCCAAACATCCATTAACAAAATATTATGAACACCAAGTCTAATAATAATTCTCAAAACTAATCTACTCATTTGGATAAAAGGTAGCTCTCATCCCACATATCTTGATCACCCTTGATTACCTGCCGAAAAAAAGAACACAGCGTGAGCCAATTGCCCAGTACGGATATGAAGATGAATAAATGTATCACAAAAAGTAATGAATATAAAAGAATTGAACAAATGAACATATGTGAATTACAAACGAATTACAAATATACCAAAATTTGAGAGTTCATTTACAAATGACTAACACTGTCAATCGAATAATTATAGCCAAAAGAATCCCAAACAAATAAGGCTGAATCAAATGGTTGTAAGGTAAAAATTTCATACTGAGCTCAAATACAAATAGCCAAAGGCTAACAAAATACATCGATACCATGATGTATATAAATCAAATCGGATAGTACGCACGACACATACGTCACTAATCCGCCAAACGAATCGAATCAAATCAAATACTGGGTCGACCCATACGTATCCTGAACAAATATATCAAATGGCCAAAGCTCATACCCAGAGCATACAAAAAGATACACCGTGGACTGATCACACTGCCACGGAAGGTGTCATGCCCTTGTGTCAAGAGGACATGCCGGTGGTACACCCACATGTGGTTAACTCAAGTATACCCTAAGGATCAAACTACAAAATGTAAGCCAACAGGGGTTCAAATCACAAGGCTTACATGACCATGTTCAAATGAGATCGAATTATCAAATACAATTATTATTGATTATCACAATATATCAATGATCAAAATGACTCCCGAATGTGAACGAAAATATACGAACAATTGTACAAACGAATAAAGTCTTCAAAATATACTGGCACGATTAACTAGTTCAAGGAGTACAAATACGAATTTTAATATCAGCACCAAAACGAAACTATCACAATAAATTGGACAACAAGAAATAATCCTAAGAAGCAATACCAAATTTTTAACGAATAACAAAACGAACGAATTATATTTAAAAGAGTCTCGCTGAAAAAGTACGAAATCCGTACCTTAGTATAATACCAAAATAATTCACCGAATCCAAATATCACCCGCTAAACTCCCCCAATCCGATCTAATTATCAAAATAAAATATAAAACATATAATTAAATTACGAACTCGTACAAATTATTATTATTTTTTTCATTAATTTAATAATTTTTATATATTATATTCAAATTGTAATCAAGAGATATATTTTAATTATAATACCAATAGTATAATATTATTTATTATCATCCCCCTTTTTTTTAAAATAAAAAAAATAAAATCTGTATATCTTTAATATGAATATATATATATATATATATATATATATATATATATATATATATATAAACGAAATTGTAGAATATATATATAAAGAATCAATTTATACATATACGGAAAGCTTCAAGAGCATAATTCTTAAATAGCATAATTTTATCAAAACGACGTAGTTTTGTAAACACGCGGTGGCATTTTTGTAAATATCATGCCACCGCGTATTTACAAAACTACGTCGTTTTGATAAAATGGATGCTATAACAGAAATTTAAACAATAGTTTTTATATGTGTGATATAAAAACCAAGGATCTGTCAGAGATACACTCTTTGGCTCGCTAAAGGAATTCTCGTCCATTATATTTTAACGTTATATAACATACTGCATACGCACGTACTGAGTCATTCGCTAAAGGAATTCTCGTCCCTTATATTTTAACGTTTTTTATATGTTTGCATATGCATTATATTTTAGGGCATGTGTCTGTTGGCTCTTCGGTTCGTTATTGGGTATGTACCCTCTTTGGCTCCTTATATGCACGTACTGCATATAATGAATTGAGATGGCTATGCACATAATGATTACTAAGTAAGTCAGCATGCACCACAAAATGTATCCTTGAAATAAATGATCCCACATACAACAAACCGGATATGCTTCAAAAAAAATCGTAACATAATAACATAATTAATTTAGGGAAAAGGGTCAAAAAAGTCCCTGATGTTTATCCCGATATTCCACTTGCACCCTAAACTAATTTTTTTTTCCAAAAGTACCCTTAACGTTAAATTTTTGGGTCGCTTGTGCCCCTGCCGTTAACAAAATACAAACGGTGTTAAAATCTGATGACGTGGCAGGCTTAATTATAAAATATATTTTAAATAAAACAATATATATCATTTAATCAAAACAAAAAAAATGCTAAAATTCAAAATAAAAAAAAGCATAACATATTTACAAAATTTTTTTAAAACAGATTTGTTTAAAAAAAACATAATTTTTAAAAAAATAGAATTTTTTTAAAAACAAACTTTTTTAAAAAAATGAAAGCAGATTTTTTTTTTAAAAAAAATAGAATTTGCTTATAAACAACTTTTTTTAGAAAACGAAAGTAGATTTTTTTTTTAAAAAAATAGATTTTTTTTAAAAACAAACTTTTTTAAAAAAAGGTAACTTTTTTAAAAGCAGTTTTTTTAAAAAAATAGAATTTTTTAAAAACAATTTTTTTTTAAAAAAACATAATTTTTTAAAAAAATAGAATTTTTTTAAAAACAAACTTTTTTAAAAAAATGAAAGCAGATTTTTTTTAAAAAAATAGAATTTGCTTAAAAACAACTTTTTTTAGAAAACGAAAGCAGATTTTTTTTAAAAAAATAGATTTTTTTTTAAAAACAAACTTTTTAAAAAAAACGGAACTTTTTTAAAAGCAGTTTTTTTAAAAAAAATAGATTTTTTTAAAACAGCTTTTTAAAAAAAACAGAATTTTTTAAAAACAATTTTTTAAAAAAAAAACAGATTTTTTTTAAAATAGATTTTTTTTTAAAAATAAAATTTTTAAAAAAACGTAGCTTTTTTAAAAGCAGATTTTTTAAAAAAATAGAATTTTTTAAAAAACTTATTTTTTTAAAAAAGGGAACTCTTTTAAAAACAGTTTTTTTTAATAAAAAAAAACTGAATTTTAGTATAATAGAATTTTTTAAAAAAAGTCTTTTTTAAAAAATAGAATTTTTTTAAAAAACAGAATGTTAGTATTTTAGTATTTTTTTAATTTGATTTTTTTTTAGTATTTTAGTATTTTTTTAATTAGTATTTTAGTATTATTTTTTAATTAGTATTTGATGTAAATATGTTATATTTTGAATTTTTGTATTTTGATTAAATGATGTAAATATGTTATACAACTTATTTTATTTAATTAGTTGTTTTGATTAGTTAACAAAATAATTTGAATTTTATTATCTTGATTAAATTCTGTAAATATGTTATGCTTTTTTTTAATTTGAATTTTAGCATTTTTTATTTTGATTAAATGATATATATTGTTTTATTTAAAATATATTTTATAATTAAGCATGCCACGTCATCAAATTTTAACACCGTTTGTATTCTGTTAACGGCAGGGGCACAAGCGACCCAAAAATTTAACGTTAAGGGTACTTTTGGAAAAAAAAATTAGTTTAGGGTGCAAGTGGGACATCGGAGTAAACATTAGGGGCTTTTTTGACCCTTTTCCCTAATTAATTTATTCTATACAATAACGTAAACATAGCTTTGATACCAGATGTTGGATAAATTATACAAGAGCGTGTTATTGCATAGAATAAATAAAATCAATTAATCATAATAATAAGTACTAACATGAATTGAGAGAAATCATCTTGTATTTATCACGCTTCCGCTGTACTTAAGGGTGAAGGTCTTCAATTGCCTCTCTCAATCTTAAGATGGATGTTTAGGTGTGTATAAAATTTTTGAGACGACAATTAGGACCAAACCCTAATAGTTTTATTTATAGAATAGCTAAGGGTCAAAATTGTCCATCAAGATTATGAACCCCTAGGGCCCATTATGCCAAATACTATTAGGAATATTATTTATAGGCCACATAATTAATTACCAAACCCATAAATAAAGTGATTAAATTAATACATTATGAAAGCCCAATAATTACATAAATAGTAGAGGCCACATAAGGAATAAAATATTCCAACACAAATATTATCTTCTAGATAATATCAACACTCAAATAAGTCCTCATTACAATTATTGATACATTATTTTACAAAATAGTGAGGACTACTAAAATAACTTTATAGAACCATCATTCCACACCCTGACTACTTTCCGCTACATTCTCGCTTCCTGAGAAGAAAAATAGAACAAAATGAAAAAGAGTGAGCTCAACTAGCCCAGTAAAGAATATTATGACTAGGATAATATAGAATAAATTAGTATTAGTCCTCAACAGGGAAAATTCTGATAGAATATAATAAACAACAAGTTTCAGATCAATATTCGCAGCGAAAATAACAATTCATTAGAAGAGTTAAGTAGAGAATGAAATCTACTATCATCTGTGATTTAAAAATTCATCATCAATATTTTATCCCTGCAACATCAAATAATATACATCTTGAATCAAATATTCATCTTTGCATTACAGGTCAAAGATATTCATCAGTTGGTCATATTCATCTTTGCACTACGGGCCAAAGATATTCATCAGAAAATCATTCATCTTTGTACTACAGGCCAAAGATATTCAGTTATATTATCATTTAGCACTGAGGATGATGAAAAATATTTTAAAGAAAACGAATTCAGTAAAACAAAAGAATAAATAATAGGGATTCGTACTTCGGTTTATCCATGTTCAAAAACACCCCATAATATACTATGGTGGAGAAAAATTCAAGAGTAATGATCAAAACATGGATACAATCAAATATAGTAATAAAAATAGACATCTAGGACAAAAAATGAAAATTTAATTTTTCTGTTAATAGTGTCATATACGTAAATAGTATCGTATACATAAATAGTAACCCCGACACAAAAAGGTAGAAATTTCAGAAGAAAAATTATACTAATATTTTGGCATAATGATATTGAAAGAAATAATATCATTTACGAAGAAAATAACATCCCTTACCTCAAAAGAATAGTACTTCTGACTGGAATATCAGATATAACGTTGAAGGGAACTTGCACCGTATAGCAACACTAAAAGTATCAAAATACTCACAAAAATACGCTCGCTAAAATTAATTATTCTGGAACTTCAATAATTCATAATAAATCGCCCTTTTATAAGAAAAATTCGAATCTTATGTCCATTCTATAGGAACTTCAATTCTCTACAACTTTGTAGCTTTAATTTTCAAACAGAAATTGATCGAAAACCACATACGGATGATTTTACAAGCTATAATCAAATTTCATTCAAAAATGGGGTCCACCAACATGTTTAACATGTTTTTAGCATTTATTGTAACAAAAATAATCTTCCTCATTTATTCATATATCACACATTTATTATAAAAATACCACCATTATTATATTATTGTAATATAATGAATTATTTTATCAGAAAAGATAAAATATTAATTTTCAACAATTGTCACTTTTCTAAAAATTCCTCCATTTATATCCACATAAATAAATATTTTTCTTATCATATAAATTAATAATTAATTATTCACAAATAATATTACAGAATCATAATACTGACAACTAGGTCGTTCCCAGGAAAGAGGGGGCTTTCCGATAAGGATTTCTCCTTACTGGCGCGCAATTAGATGACCTAACCCCTTTTCTTGACAGAACTTTCTAGACATTGCCAATAATGCTATCTAATAATATTATTCAAGTAATATGAATTATTGATCTAATAATGGGAAATATTGTGCAATGACAATTATTAAAAAAACAATAATATAAAATATCAACATAGCAATTATTGAATCAATAAAATAAAATATTAAACAGTAATTAGTGTAACAATTATTGAGTAGTGCCTTCTTATGTAAGAATCAATAATTGGTGCAATACCGTGTGCTATTATGTTTAAACCACCGGGTATTCCAACAGTATTAACGATAACAACTATGCCATTATTTATAAAAAATTAATGCTTGTCATTTTCTTTATCCAATCGCTTTCCGTTATAGGGCCCACACAAGGCTGCGCCGTCGTACGAATATTCCCCGACAGTAAGAATATTCCACGACCAACGAATATTCCTCGACAATAATGAATATTTTATAACCACTTGCTTATTTAAGATATTTGCGCATTCTACCCATAACTAACCACATTAATCAAATCAACTCTTACTATTTCAAAATAATAAATAGAGGAAATTTAATTTCATTTATAATAAGTTGGGGTCTGACAACCTCCGCTCCTTATGAAATTGCGTCCTCGAAATTGACGTACGTACCTGGTGTTTCGAAAAGGTGAGGATACCTTACTTTCATTTCTGTTTCCAATTCCCAGGTCATTTCCTCAATATCATGGTTCCTCCACAAAACTTTGACTTGTGGTATGACCTTTGTGCGTAGGACATGCTCCTTTCTATCCAAGATCTTGACAAATACCTCCTCGTACGTTAAATCTTTGGCTAATTCATCTGGTTCTAACTCAATAACATGGTTCGGGTCCTTCACATATTTACGAAGCACAGATATGTGAAAAACATTATGAATACGAGACATACTTGGAGGTAATGCAAGTCTATAGGCCACATTTCCTACTCGGTCAAGAATTTGAAATGGACCAATAAATCGTGGATTGAGCTTTCCTCTCTTCCCAAATCTTATAACTCCCTTCCATGGAGCCACACACAATAATACATGATGCCCAATACTAAATTTCACGTCCTTTCGATGAAGATCCGCATAACTCTTTTGTCGATCCTGTGTCATTTGTATACGTTATCGAATTATTTGGATCTTTTCAGTTGTTATACGTACCAACTCTGGTCCCAACAATGTTACTTCACCCACCTCATCCCAACATATTGGAGAGCGACACTTTCGTCCATACAATGCTTCGAATAGAGCCACACCTATACTTGCCTGATAACTGTTGTTGTAGGAGAATTACACCAATGGTAAATACTTATCCCAACTTCTTTTGAAGTCTAGGACACAGAGTCTTAATAGATCTTCAAGAGTTTGAATAGTCTTCTTTGATTATCTGTCCGTTTGAGGATGGTATGCCGAACTAAATCGTAAATCCGTGCCCATAGCTTTTTGCAAGCTAACCCAAAATCATGAAGTAAATCTTGGGTCACGATCTGAAACTATGGATACTGGCATGCCATGCAATCTCACAATCTCATTTACGTACATACGAGCAAGACGTTCAAGGGAATAAGACTCCCGTATCAGCAAGAAATGAGCAGACTTAGTTAATCTATCAATAATAACCCAAATTGCATCTATGCCTTGAGAAACCGTGGGAAGACCCGTAATGAAATCCATGGTAATGTGTTCCCACTTCCGTTTTGAAAACTCAAGTGGTTGTAATGGACCCTTTGTGAGACCCCGGATTTTACGAATAAAGATTTAATTTTCTTGAAATATTTTTTTAAAATTTTGGTGTGGATTTGAGATAACGTTATAGTTGTGGGTAAAAGTTATAAATTTTACAAAGTATACAAGTTGTTATATAATATTCGATTGGTCGGGGAATATTCATTTTAACAAGGAATATTTGTACGATGGAACAATCATTGGTGGACCTCACAATAGAATTATTGTCGGATTGAGAAAACGACAAAAATATTTTTATGAAAATAACAGCGGAAGTTTTACCGTTAAAACTGTTGAACTACCCTGTAGTAAAAGTACAGTAATACGCGTGGTTGCATAATAGCACACAGTATTGATTATTGATGATTACGTGAGAAGTCACTCAGTTATACTCAATTATTGCTATAGTAATTACTGCATCATATCTCTCATATTATTGATTCAATTATTGTCACAGTATCATCTGTATTATATGATATATTATTAAATCAATAATTGAGACGACAAAGTTATTCATATTATTAAATTGTAATATTTATAATGTCTAGAAGTTCTGTCAAGGAGAAGTTTGGTCACCTAATTGTGCGCCAATAGGGAGAAATCCTTATTAGAAAGCCCCCTCTTTCATGGGAACGACCTGATTGTTAAATATTATGAGTTATGATATTAATGATGAATGTTATTATAATCGAATTTGAGTTCGGAGTTGAATTTTGAGTCGCGGACGTGATATTTAAGTCCGGAATGATGAAATTAGTAGAAATAGACTATAAACACAAAATTTTTCGAGGTTGACTTTTTGGTCAAAAAGTCAACAGTTGACTTTTTTCAGAAAAAGTCAAACTTCAAATTTTCAAAAATAAATTTTTTGAGAAAAATATTTTCATTGTGTTGGGATTGTTAGTGTTAGTGAAAATTGATATTTATTTCGATAGTAATTGATGTCTGGAAGTTATATTGACCAACCGGGTAATTAATCGGGTAAATAAGCAATTAATTGCTACTAATTCACATGCTCATATAACTATTTGTTCATATGTGTGTACTATTGAATCACATTCTTATACTATTAGGGGAGTTGGTGCAAGATTGATGATACTTGCATGACTAAGTTAAAAATAGAGGTATTGATGGAGGTATTATACTGTAATTCGTATTTTCACATGTCTATAACTATTTGTTCACATGATTTACTATTGAATCACATTATTTACTATTAGGGGAGGTGGTGCAAGTTTGATAATACTTGCAGGACAAAATTAAAAATGAAAGAATAGTTGGAGGTATTGTACTGTAATATTTCGAGCCCCAGAACGTGCAATTATCGAAACTATATTTTCCTATAAATAGAAGCTCATTCTTCCTTCATTTCTCACAAATTCACTAAAGCTTTAGAGCCATTATTATAGAGAGAAATTATAGAGAGAAAGAAGAAGAGAAGTCTGCTCCGTCACTATTCCAGTATCCAGTCTTCTTTTGAGAAAAGAGATATTATTTGTTGTACCTGTAAGGGGTATTATTTCTTTCTTATTCATGAAGAAAACTTCTGTTATTCCATTCTTTATTATTATGTTGGAATAACTTATTTATGTAAAGTACCACATACATGGTGAACTTCTTCTGTTATTCTATTCTTTATTATTATGTTGGAATAACCTGTATATGCAAAGTACTGCATACATTGTGAAATTCTTCTATTATTTCATTCTTTACTATTCTGTCGGAATATCATGTCTGCGCATTTTACGCCGGACCTGGTTCCATTATTTATTATTATGTCGGAATATACTGTCTGCTCGTTTACGCCGGACCTGGTTCCATTATTTATTATTCTGTCGGAATATCATGTCTGTGCGTTTACGCCGGACCTGGTTCCATTATTTATTATTCTATTGGGAATAACCTGTCTGTGCGGTTTCTATCAAATGCATGGTGAATCCTTCTATTATTCCATTCTTTATTAATCTGTTGGAATAACCTGTCTATGTGGATTACCACATGCATGGTGAATGATCATTTATATTCATTCTTTATTAAATTGTGTAAATGACCTGGTTACGTTGATTATGATGAGAGTCATAATAAAAGCATTGGACTGATGAAAATCATGGGTATATGAAGTATTAGGAAGTGTTATGATGAGTTATGTTGGTGATTATGTGAAAACATGAAAGTTTCTTAGAAATCACAAAGGGTTGAAAATCAGATTTTTTTGTGAAAATGGAACATGAAATTCAATTAACCATATCTCCTAATATATTTTGAATTTTTGAGTGCGGTCAAGTTCTAGAGTTAGATCTATGCGTTTTGTAGCATCTCCAGAAAAGGTGTTGGAGATTTTCGTGTGGACTGATTTTTAGCAAAGGAGTCAAAAGATGGAAATGACCGAAATGCTACTGTTTAGATTTTAGAATGGTTGTTTTGGCCACTTAATTTATGAGAAAAATTCCGGCCTTTTTGGGACATGAAAGCATATGGTATAAAGAACATCCTGTCCAAAAATGAGCTCATTCCGACTTAAAATGAGCAAGTTATGACCATTTCAATATTTAGGTTTTTCTGACGAAAAACACTATAACCGGAGTTCTATAACTCCGACGACCGTGAAATTTAAACTGGAAGCTCACGTTAACATATGTAAGATCCTGCCAAGATTTGGGAATATTTGGAGTTAAACTTGAGGTAGCTAATTTCTTAAGGAATTAATTAGAAATTAATTTTTGAAAAATAGTAAATGAATTTTAAAAATTCCGAGAAAAATATATATTCATTATGGGACTATATTATGCTAAATCCCAGAAAAGAAATATTTTTGGGACTGATTTGGTATTTTTTTTTATGAAAATAGTTTAGTTACGAATATATAAGTTAAATATGTTATGTGAAGTAACAAAGTTGGAAAATAGGATTTTATGGCTTGGAAATCCTATATAGGGTATATGCAGATTTTTGATGAGGGATTTGATCATTGGTGATGAAATCTTATGAGTATGACATTTTTGAATGATTAAATGCATTATTTGGTAAAGTGTAAACAATTAAAATAAATTATTTATAAGTTTAAGAAGTGATTAAAATATTGTTATAATATTAATAATATTAGATTATGAGTTTATTAAGTAATTGATAATATTTGGATAAATTTAAAGTCTTTAATATTTATCCTTGTTTTCGTTTGATTAATGCTTATATCATTGTCATCATTCTCATGCTTGTGTTATGTTGAAAGTCATCTGTGACCTGTAGTGCATAGATGGACTTGGTATGATTATGACCAGGGATTATTCGGTATAATCATGACCGTAATATTATAAATGATGTGGTAAAAGTCATCTTTGGCCCGTAGTGCATAGATGGACTTGGTATGATTTTGACCAGGGATTATTCGGTATAATCATGACCTCTATGGAAAACACGAATATCCTTGGCCCGTAGTTCATGGATAATTTGTGGTCATGATACTATTAAGCTGAGTTTCAGCATTATTGGTTTTACAGTTGTATATTTTTGGCCTGTAGTGCAAAGATGAATTGTTGATTATTGGTTATACAGTTGTATATCTTTGGCCGTAGTGCAAAGATGAATTTATTAGTATGATTATGAGTAGGAATTGTGATTTGGTATAACCATGATTTTTGATGTTTCAGGTGAAGATAGGTGATGTAAATTATCTTCGTCCTGGGTGCGAAAAGGAATTCAGAATCACAATTATGATTATGAGTTATTCATTTAATTGTAGACATAAATTGTTGATTGATGTTACATGGATAAAACATTATTGGTGGACTTTTAACATGGAGAAGATAATAGACCTGATGGTCTATTTGACTCTTTTAATGGATTGATCGTTTTGCTGCAACTATGGTTGAAAAGTTTTATCATCTACCATATGTTCTAAATCTCTGATTTATTATTGACGAAGGCTATTGATAATTTAATTATCTTTAGTCGTGATATTCTTTAATGGGCTAGTTGTGCTCACCCTTTTTGCTTTACAATTCCTTTCAGGTAATAAAAGTGTTGCCGAGTCAAGCGGGGATAACATGAGAATAGAATGGTGGTTTATAGCTGTTGAGTTTCTCTCTAAATAGTATGGAAATAATTTTATTGAGAACTTTAGATAAGTGTGTCGTATTGTATACGTCATTTGATATTTAATTTTGGTGAACCGAATAGGGTGAGGTGAACCTAACTTTGGAAGGGTGTTTTGCCATTATCATACAAGATGTCTAATGACATACAACCTCGTGTTATCATAAGACAGGGTTGTGTACATCCACTTGCTGAGTATATCTACGAGCACCAGCTATATGATCTTGGAGTTTATTTGAAATATAATTTTCACTTAGAGACAGTGGAGATAGTTATATGTCAAGAGAAGACTCACCATTGGAAGGAACATGATAGTAATCTTCTCATTTTTCTTTGGGGTCTATTGGGTCAACCAAGGATAATTCTCTGGACATATGATATCTATCATATGTACGAAAGTTTTCTTGAGCACTTCCCAAAGATTTTAATTTCTAAAATAGTTTTTGACTGTACTTTTATGTAACGTACCATTGTAAGGTTGTGGTCGAGGCACTATGAGAGTTACATACATTTATATTAAAACTCACAGTATACATGTCGTCGTAGTTTGCACGACAGTTGTATAAATGAAGTTGTCAGTAGTGTATTTTCTGGCGACCCAAGATGGGTGATGTATACCTATTTTGGGAGCATCACATTTGGTATCAGAGCTTAGGAATATGGTCGCTGGCGGAGATATGAGTCTAGAACTAGGAGGGGAGAGACGAGTAATATACTTCGCTAGTGAGTGACTTACCTAAGCTGAAATTGTTTACTTGATAAGTTGACAAATTATGATATGTCAATTAACCTTATTTTGAAGTATATTCTAGAATGATATCTGAAACACAGGATATGAGCAATGGGAAAATCATGATACAGAGGAAATAACCTGTAAGGTATAATCCGAAAAGAAAGTAAGGTATTCCCATCTCTTCGAAATA
The DNA here is from genome assembly GCA_020205505.1 of Panax japonicus. Classification (NCBI taxonomy): domain Eukaryota; kingdom Viridiplantae; phylum Streptophyta; class Magnoliopsida; order Apiales; family Araliaceae; genus Panax; species Panax japonicus. The sequence goes on along the minus strand of CM035112.1, from coordinate 17,653,199 downwards.
TCAGGTACGTACGTAAATTTCGAGGGCGAAATTTCATAAGGATGGGAGATTGTGAGACCCCGAATTTTATGAAATAAAAGTATTCAATTTTTTTTTATTTTGGTAAATAGTTAAATTGATAAAAGTTTAAAATTAAGGGTGACATTTGAAAATTTTTCAAAGTAAGCAAGTTGTTATAAAATAATCGGTGGTAAAATACGTGTGGTTGCATAGTAGCACACGGTATTGATTATTAATGCTTACGTGAGAAGTCACTCAATTTGATTCAATTATTGTCGATATTTTATATATTATTAAATCAATAATTGAAATAACAAAGTTATTAATATTATTATTTGCAATATTAACGATGTCTAGAAGTTCTGCCAAGGAGAGGTTTGGTCACCTAATTGCGCGCCAATAGGGAGAAATCCTTATTGGAAAGCCCCCTCTTTCCTGGGAACGACCTGGTCGATTAATATTGTGAATTATAATAATGATGATAAATATTGTTAAATATATTGAGGTGTCTTTTTATAAAGTCACGGAAGTTTATATATATATATTATATATAAATTTTGTTTTATTAATATTATTAATGTAATAAAATAGAAAAGCTTTTTATATAAAACAGAATACTTTTATAAAGTTATTTATTTTATTAGACAATAATTAGAATATATTATATTTTATTATGCATAGTGTTGCATAGTGCCTGCATAGTATTTTGCATAGTAAAATCTTTTTATATAAAATAGAATACTTTTATAAAGTTATTCGTTTTATTAGATTATAAATAGAATATATATTATATTTTATTTAAAAGATTTTGTTTTATTAGAATGTTTTATAGTAAACCAATCTGGACCGTTCGTTTAAAAGTAAATCAATCTGGACCGTTCAGGAATTAGTTACTATTCAGTCCATTCTCCTATAAATAGAAGTTCATTTCTTCATTATTTTTTTCAAATTTACTGAAACTCTAGAGAGAGAAACTATAGAGAGAAAGAAGAAAAGTATTCTGCTACTTCACTACTCCTATATCTAGTTTGTCCTAAGGTAAGGGATGTTATTTGTTGTGCTTGTAAGGGGTATTATTTCTTTCGTATTCATGAAGAGAACTTCTGTTATTTCATTATTTATTATTATGTTGGAATAACCTATTTATACGAAGTACTGCATACATGGTGAAATTCTTCTGTTATTCCATTCTTTATCATTCTGTTGGAATATCATGTCAGTGCGTATTACGCCTGACCTGGTTCCATTAATTATTATTCTGTTAGAATAACCTGTCTGTGCGGTATATCGTATGAATGGTGATTTCTGCTGTTATTCTATTCTTTATTATTCTGTTGGAATATCCTATCGGTGCGAATTTCGCCTGACCTAGTTCCGTTCTTTATTTTTCCGTTGGAATATCCTATCGGTGTAGATTACGCCTGACCTGGTTCTGTTCTTTATTATTCTATTGAGAATAACCTGTCTATGCGGTCTATCGTATGCATGGTGAATTCTTCTGTTATTCCATTCTTTATTATTCTGTTAGAATAACCTGTCTATGTGGATTACCACATGCATGGTGAATGATCCTTTGTATTCATTCCTTATTAAATTGTGGAAATGATCTGTTTACGTGGATTATGATGAAAGTCATAATAAAAGTATTGGACTGATGAAAATCATGGGTATATGTAGTATTAGTAAGTGTTATGATGAGTTATGTTGGTTATTATGTGAAAACATGAAAGTTTCTTAGAAATCACAAAGGATTGAAAATCAGATTTTGGGAGAAAATGGAACATGAAATTCAATTGACCATATCTCCTATTATATTTTGAATTTTTGAGTGTGGTCAAGTTCTAGAGTTAGATCTATGAGTTTTCTAACTTATCCATGTGGAATCAATGGAAAAGGTGTTGTAGAGTTTTGTGTAGACTGATTATAGCAAAGGAGTCAAAAGATTCAAATTATGAAAAAGCTAATTTAAAAGGGTATTTTCGGCCACTTAATTTGTGAGAAAAATTTTGGCCTTTTGGGACATGGAAATATATGGTATAAAGTACCTCCTGTCCAAAAATGAGCTCATTTTGACTTAAAATAAGCAAGTTATAACTATTTTGTGGTAGTGCATAGATGGACTTGGTATGATTATGACCAGAAATTATTTGGTATAATCATGACCGTAATGGAAAACATGAATATCCTTGGCTCGTAGTGCATAGATAATTCGTGGTCGTGATACTATTAAGCTGAGTCTCAGCATTACTAGTTTTACAGTTGTATATCTTTGGCTTGTAGTGCAAAGATGAACAATTGATTATTGGTTATACAGTTGTATATCTTTGGCCGTAGTGCAAAGATGAATTTATTAGTATAATTATGAGCAGGAATTGTGCTTTGGTATAACCATGATTTTTGATGTTTCAGGTGAAGATAGGTGATGTAAATTATCTTCGTCTTGGATTCGAAAAGGAATTCAGAATCACAATTATGATTATGAGTTATTCATATAAATGTGGACAGGAATTGTTGATTGATGTTACAGGGATACAACATTATTGGATGACTTTTAACATGGAGAAGATAATAGACCTGATGGTCTATTTGACTCTTTTAATGGATTGCTCGTTTCGCTGCAACTATGGTTGAAAAGTTTTATCATCTACTATATGTTCTAAATCTCTGATTTATTATTAAGGAAGGTTATTGATAATTTAATTATCTTTAGTCATGATATTCTTTACTGGACTAGTTGTGCTCACCCTTTTTGCTTCACAATTCCTTTTAGGTAATAAGAGTGTTGCCGAGTCAAGCGGGTATAACATGGGAATAGAATGGTGGTTTATAGATGTTGAGATTTTCCCTAAATAGTATAAAAATAGTTTTATTGAGAACTTTAGATAAGTGTGTCGTATTGTATACGTCATTTGATATTTAATTTTGGTGAACCGAATAGGGTGAGGCGAACCTAACTTTGGATGGGTGTTTTTCCACTATCATACAAGATGTCTAATGACATACAACCTCGTGTTATCATAAGACAGGATTGTGCACATCCACTTGCTGAGTATATCTACGAGCACCACCTATATGATCTTGGAGTTTATTTAAAATATAATTTTCACTTGGAGACAGTGGAGATAGTTATATGTCAAGAGAAGCCTCACCATTAGAAGGAATATGATAGTAATCTTCTCATTTTTCTTTGGGGTCTATTGGGTCAACCAAGGATAATTCTCTGGAAATATGATATCTATCATAACTTAGATTCATGGCCTCCTATGTACGAAGGTTTCTTTGAGCACTTCCCAAAGATTTTAATTTCTAAAATAGTTTTTGACTGTACTTTTATATAACCTACCATTGTATGGTTGTGGTCAAGGCACCATGAGAGTTACATACATTTGTATTAAAACTAACAGTATACTTGTCGTCTTATTTTGCACGACAGTTGTATAAATGAAGTTGTCAGATGACTACTTCCCGCTACATTCTCGCTTCCTGAGAAGAAAAATGGAATAAAAAGGAAAAGGGTGAGCTCAACTAGCCCAATAAAGATTATTATGACTAAGATAATATAGAACAAATTATCATTAGTCCTAAACAGGGAAAAATCTGATAGAATATAATAAACAACAAGTTTCAGATCAATATTCGCAGCGAAAATAACAATTCATTAGAAGAGTTAAGTAGAATAAAATCTACTATCTTCTATGATTTAAAAATCCATCATCAATATTTTATCCCTGTAACATCAATCAATATACATCTTGAATCAAATATTCATCTTTGCATTACAGGCCAAAGATATTCATCAGTTGGTCATGTTCATCTTACACCTATTCATCTTTGCACTACGGGCAAAAAATATTCATCAGAAAATCATTCATCTTTGCAGTACAGGCCAAAGATATTCATTTATATCATCATTTATGACTGAGGATGATGAAAAATATTTTTTAAAAAAATGAATCCAGTGAAACAAAAGAATAAATATTAGGGATTCGTACTTCGGTTTATTTATGTTCAAAAACACCCCATAATATACTATAGTGGAGTAAAATTCAAAAATAATGATCAAAACATGGATACAATCAAAGATAGTAACAAAAATAGACATCTGGGACAAAGAACGAAAATTTAATTTTTTTGTGAATAATATTGTATTCGTGAATAGTTTTGTATACGTAAATAGTGTTGTATACGTGAGTAATAACCCTGGCATAAAAAGGTAGAAATTTCACAAGAAAAATTATACTAATATTTTGGCATAATGATATTGAAAGAAATAATATCATTTACGAAGAAAATAAAATCCCTTACCTCAAAAGAATAGTACTTCTGGCTGGAATATCAGATATAACGTTGAAGGGAACTTGCACTATATATCAACACTCAAAGTATCAAAATACTCACAAAAATATGCTCGCTAATATAGAGAAAGTAAACATCAGATTCTGGTGTGATTTTCAATTCTAACCTAAGCTGCCTATTTATAAGAAAATGCTTAGAACACCAAAACAAAAAATTTAATAAAACAATAATATATTCAAAATTTTCTTCCTACGCACACCACCAGTCGAAAACATCAGCCACCCACCGCACAAAAAAGTTTAAAAAAAAATGTTTTTCTTAAATAAAACATTTATAACTCCAAAAATTAATTATTCTGAAACTTTAATAATTCATAATAAATAGCCCTTTTATCAGAAAAATTCAAATCTTATGTTCATTCTATAGGAATTTCAATTCTCTACAACTTTGTAGCTTTAAGTTTTTTCAAATTCCAAACAGAAATTAACCGAAATCCACATACGGACAATTTTATAGGCTATAATCAAATTTCAATCAAAAATGGGGTCCACCAACATGTTTTTAGCATTTATTGTAACAAAAATACTCTTTCTCCCTATTTCATATAACACACATTCATTGTAAAAATACCACCATTATTATATTATTGTAATATAACGAATTATTTTATCAGAAAAGATAAAATATCAATTTTCAACAATTTTCACTTTTCTAAAAATTCCTCCATTTATATCCACATAAATAAATATTTTTCTTATTATATAAATCAATAATTAATTATTCACAAATAATATTACAGAATCACAATACTGATAACCAGGCCGTTCCCAGGAAAGAGGGGGCTCTCCGATAAGGATTTCTCCTTACTGGTGCGCAATTAGATAACCTAACCCCTTTCCGCGACAGAACTTTCTAGACATTGCCAATAATGCTATCTAATAATATTATTCAAGTAATATGAATTATTGATCTGATAATGAGAAATATTGTGCAGTGACAATTATTGAAACAATAATAATATAAAATATCAACATAACAATTATTGAATCAATAAAATAAAATATTGAACAGTAATTATTGTAACAATTATTGAGTAGTGCCTTCTTACATAAGTATCAATAATTGGTGCAATACCGTGTGCTACTGTGTTTAAACCACCGGGTATTCCAACAGTATTAACGGTAACTACGCCGTTATTTATAAAAAAAGTAATATTTGTCATTTTCTTCATCCAATCGTTTTCCGTTATGCGGCCCCCACAAGGCTGCGCCGTCGTACGAATATTCCCCGACAGTAAGAATATTCCTCGACCAACGAATATTCCCCGACAACAATGAATATTTTATAACCACTTGCTTATTTAAAATATTTGTGCATTTTACCCATAACTAACCACATTAATCAAATCAACCTTTACTATTTCAAAATAATAAATAGAAGAAATTCAATTTTATTTATAATAAGTTGGGGTCTTACAGTAGTAAATATTACCAGCCACTTTGTGATAAGCCTTCTGATTTATGATTGGTGGGGCATTTGAAGAATGTTACTCCGTGTGGGGTTTATAATTAGATAATTTTTGTCAATATGCCAAACCTTCTGACTTGATAGCTTAAACATAAGAGTATTGCATGGTAGGTATGAACTAAAAGTCTAAAAGACATGAGAGTATTATTCTTTATTATTTCAAATTCGTCGTTTTTGATAGCTTGAACATATACTTCTTGTTGTTTCTTTTTGTCTTAATCAAAGTTGACCCCACACATTTTCTCTTCCATGAAGTTTTGGAATCCCTATATAGATTTTACTATTTTTCTTCTCATTTATGAATTTTAATTTTGACAAAAATTGATGAGAATATATTTGAATGCATCGAAGGTATGCTATACTTCTATGAATATCTCACCGAAAATTTAGCAAAAATAAAGAATATCTCTCAACCATCAGAATGGAAGACAATCAATGTATATCCAAGTTCAATTTGACCTTATGATCATCTTTTCTAATTAATTTCCTATTATTTGGATTAATTCATATACAAGATATTCAACAACATCAAAAAATTAAAAAAGTAGCCTGATAAGTTCAAAATATGAAGAGAGCAAGTTTTATCAAGGAAATTCACTTGCACATACAGTTGCATATTTTCCTACTTTGTTTCTTTCTTTTTCCTATGTTGATGTGTTACAAAAATATAATTGAATGTAATGCTATAAGCAAGGAACAATGCAAATGATAATGTCAATTTTTCTGCAGCCAAACATTGTGGTAGGGAGTTGCTTTTATAGGAATGGTATGAAAAGAGACTTCAAATGTTCTTTAACTGGATTTTTTAGGTCTTTATAGTTTAGCTTTTGGTAATATTCATGGTCATGTTTATATATTTTTGTTGTTTCTTTTCTATTTCTTCTCTCCAGTGTTAACACTACTGAAAAAGCTTCTGAGCATTGAAAGAAAACACACGAGTGTGTGAATGAAATGGGTAGCCAGCATGTCTCAAAAAAGTTATCGCTTATCAAGTTAATGGTTAATATATCTCTCTTAATTTAAGTTTATGAGTTTAATCTTTTCTTATTCCTCATTTCATTGAATTTTGATATTTCTCTTGCAGCATGAAGTTTACATGCCCAATATTGATTTTCTTGAAGAAAATGATGATGAAGTGGACCTAACATAATACACTTTATTCCTTCTAATTTTTTGTTATTCTTTCAGTTTTCTTATGGTTAGTTAATAAATATTGTAGATACTATGGTCCATGAGAGACTAAGATACAATAACAAATTATGTACTTATAGTGACTCGAGCATTATCTAATTATATATGGAGTACTGGTTTTATTAGCTCTTTATGCATTAGTTTGAAACAAGTATGACATTTATATTTACTTTAAATATTAAATTTAATATTACTTATAGAGATAATTAGTAATAATAAATATGAAATCACTGATTTGAAAATTAATTATAATTTGTAATGAATTTTGATTATTCACAAATTTATAATTTCTGAAGAATTTTACTTGAGAAATGGACATTAACGAAGGATTATTTTCCTCACTAAATCTTTTATAGTTAATTAGTTAGTCATTATTGAAGGAATTTTTCTCTCACTAAATTGAAGAAAGATTGTCAATTTATAATTAGTGAAGGAAAATGTTCTCTCGTTAAATAAATTTGTTCTTCACAATATATTATTTGTGAGGGAATAAAGTTATTCACTAATTTCAAATAATCATTCTTAAAATATTAATCATGAAGAAAACCAATATTTCACTAAATAACAATATTCTATTGCCAGATATAATTTATGAATAAAAATTTATTCACAATATATCCTTCACAAAAAGTATTTAGTTACTACTTAGCGAAGGATACCCAATTGCGAGGAGGTCGTATGCGAGCAATCGTGTGAAGAAAATATTTATTTGCAATAGATGTCTTATGAGTGATATATTATGTCTTGTGAAGGATTTGTCCGTCATTAGATGCCATTTTTGGTGTAGTGATATATATATATATATATATATATATATATATATATATATATATATATATATATATATATATATATATATAGAGAGAGAGAGAGAGAGAGAGAGGAAGGATCAAGAGTATTCTCCTTATCTAGTACTCTTCCTTAAATGGTATTCTTTTATTAAAACTACGTCGTTTTGGAGTTCCTTTTAAAAAACAAATGGGGCCGCAGGTGGCATTTTTATAAATAAAAGAAAAACAAATGGGACCACTCTCTTTTAAAAATCTCCAAAATGACGTAGTTTTAATAAAGAAGTGCTATTTAAGAAAGAATGCTAGATAATGAGAATGCTCTTGTGTGTGTGTGTGTGTGTGTATATATATATATATATATATATATATATATATATATATATATATTAAGGCAGTAAAAAGCTTTAAATTTGAAAAAATCTTATAGTGTTCTACAAAGAAGAATATTGAAGTTTGGAACACTATAGGAGGGGTTAAGAGCTGAAATGGATATAGTTTTCTCTCTTTTGTTCTTTTTTTTTCTTTTTCTTTCTGGCTGATGGGGGGTCTATTTACAGACCAAAGTAGCCGCAAGTCTACCTGCGACTTCCCGGGTGGGCCCAGGCCCAGTGGGTCCCATTGTCTTGAAGAACGTGCACTCGGGACAAAGCGTTATCCGCTTGAACCTTTATAACTTTCAATCTGGGAATCTAATGGAGGCGTGCTATACCTTTCCTGAAAGCCCTTGATAAAAGCTACACGATAACATGGGATTTGACATTTTCAAAATATGGGAAGATGGATCCATGACCAGATTTTTGAGTCTTCGCAGTCCATCTATTGAGTTGTCTTGTGCTATTTTCACTCAGGATTGATGTTATTGTTCTGTATGACTTTTTTTGCAATGATTTGGCCTAAATTGATGTTGAGTTTGTAAAATTACTATTTTGTCCCTCTCGGGTTGGTTCCGGGCTTGATGCAGCTGTAGCCATCTTTTCTCAAGGTTGTCTCCGAGATTGGACTGTCGTTGACTTATGACAGTCCTCAGGGTTATCTCTGAGGTTGGTTTGATCTCCCGGGGTTGTCACCGGGGTTGGATTTGATCTCCCAGGGATTGTCTCTGGGGCTGGATTTGATTTCTCGGAGTAATCTCCGGGGCTGAATTTGATATCCCGAGATTGTCTCCGGGGCTTGAACTTGATTTCCCGGGTTTGTCTCCGGGGCTTAGATTTGATCTCCTGGGGTTGTCTATGGGGCTTGGTTTTATGATTTCTTGGTGGTGTCGCCTGGGGTCTGGTTTGATGATTTTGACTCCCAGGGTTGTCTCTGGGAGATAAAAGATGATTCTACCCTCCTACATGGTTAGTATCAGGAATTAAAAAAATTTAGTGTCCATATCATTATTAATAAACCATATCCACAAACACTTGTCTCATGAGAAATAATAACTTGTTCTCTCTCAAAAACCACAGAAAAACCACGTCTTAGACTATCAAGAACAGAAAATAAATTATGTCGGACATCCGACGCACAAAATACATCATGCAGAATTAATGTCGAACATCCTCGCATCTCCAGTTTGTAAGTGCTAATTCCTAGCACGTCCACTCTAGAGCCATTCCTCATGTATACTTTTCTGCTAACTGGAATGCAGCGATACTCCTCGAACCCAGCTCGATCTTTGGCTATGTGGTCTGTTGCTCCAGAATATACAATCCACAAATGAAGAGATTGAGCAACAAAACTACTAGAAATAGCATTACACATAGTTCAATCAGAACTAGAAAAAACATTCTTCGGCTCAATGCATTTACGAGCAAAGTGAACCCATTTTTCCACAACTGTAACAGACCATCTTAGCCTTGTCCTTTTTACCAACTCTTTTTCCTCTTTTCCTTTTGGCACCTACATTTGTTACCTTCTTAGGCATAGGAGAAGGAGTAGTAGCAGCAGCCTTCTTTCCAATATTTCTTATCTTTAGTTTCCCTTTACGAGAAAGAGACTCAACAACATATGCCTTGGATGGCTTAGCAGCTTCTAAGCGCTCAACCTCAAGTTCCAAACGACGCCGAATATATTCAAATTTTTTGATATTCGAGTTGTGGGTCATATTAACCCGCATATGTTCCCAATTATCTGGGAGTGAGCGTACCACAACTGATATATGTTGCTCATTTGACAAGTTATTGCATGCAGCCTTTAACTCACGAATCATGTTTGACATTATTCGAATGTATTTCTTCATTGAATGATCAACCTCCTTATAACCATCAAACTAGATAGTTAAGCCACATAACCTAGTCAGTGAGGTGCCTCTGAATTTTGTTTAGAGAGTTTCCCTCATCTCGTAAGTAGTTGAGTACTCTTCGTATTCAAACAAGAACTCATTATTTATATTGCTCAATAGAGTAAGGCAAACAATTATATATTTCTTATGCAACAAGCTTTTCAACATTCTCAGCATCATCGTAAGACAACTTAGTTTATTTAGTAATTAGAGTATCTTCCACTTCTAACTCCTCAAGTACCATGTAACACCCCCAAATCTGGGTACTTCATTTCCACAAGATTTGGTGGTCACTGTCCAAACAATCATATCTAACTACCCAATATAAAGGATAATGACAATATGTAAACTTAATAAATAAACCTTGCAAATAAAACTAAACAAGTCTTCATCACTTGTTCATCTTGCCTTTGCCCTTACTAGTGGATGAGTCGTCTGATCTTTCAACCTTAGCTGCAATGTTATTATGCAAGGGTGAGCAAACAATTTCCCACAAGTATAATGATGACAATAATATCATGAGAATAATAAATGGAAACTAAATAATAGAAATCTCGGCTTTTGAATCAAGATTGGAAACGTGATCAAAAGTACATCTTAGGGTATGTCCTAGGTAATTAAGTATTTCTACTTAATCCTTTAACAGTCGTTAGAATATGTAGACCTGGCTTCTTGTACTAAGGGGGATTAGCCCTTCGGACCATGTATTGTGCACAAACATCTTAACGCTATCACGTATTATAATCCCCTATAATAGGGTTGTTCATCTCAATTTTGACATTCGAGTCACCGTGAATATTTTACAAGCTGGTAGCAGTTGAAAATGTCCATCACGGGAACCGAATCTAGATTCAGGAACTCAATCTGTGATCACATGATTCCTAGGCTCACATGATGAAGCAATATGTGCAAAAGGTTGTGAATAGTTATATATATATAAAAGCTGTAAATATATATATAATGAACAATCAACTGTCACGAAGTAAACTTCAGGCAGTACATGAGATGTATATATATATATATATATATATATATATATATATATATATATATATGTATATATAAAGGCGGTAAATGGCCACGAAGTGATCTCCAGGTCTGACTGAAATATATATATATATATATATATATATATATATATATATATATATATATATATATATATATATATATGTGCATATATATATAAAAGCTGTAAACGCACCGAATGTGTCTATCTAGACTCATTCGAGTATTCGAATTTGAAATATATATATATATATAAGCAGTAAACGGACCAGATGTGTCTATCCAGACTCATTCGAGTGTTTGAGTTCGAGAATAATATATATAAGTATTTATATATATATAAAAGCAGTAAACGTCCGAGTATTATATTCGGGCTCAATCGAGACATAACTCGATAATATATATATATATATATATATATATATATATATATATATATATATATATATATATATATATATATATATATAAGCAGTAAAAGCTATGGATCGACGGTCCGGGTATACACACATAACACGGCTCTCAACGTGAATAATTGTGTGTGAGTAAAAGTGGAGAAAGCCTTTAAGAAATGTGAGGTGTCTTACAGTGGGCTACCAACAAGACTTCAGATGGCTTTAAATGAATGAATACTCGATTTTCACAAATAAAATATAGCAAAACACAAGCTCACAGGTGTTTGGAAAGAGAAAGCACTCAGTTTAAAGTGTGTACAAAGCAAAATGGGCAGGACTTCCTCGCCTTTTCTCTCTTGAAAATGGCCGCCCCAAGCCCTCTATTTATAGAGGGGGGAGCCGCAGGTGTCCATGGAGCAGCCGCAGGTCCACCTGCGGCTACCCGGGGTGCCCCGAGCTTCGTGGGACCCACCATCTAGAAGTACGTGGACTCGTGCAACGCGTTGTCTGCTCGAACCTTCATAACTTTCAATTTGGGCATCCGATTGAGGATTATAATACCTTTTTGGAATGTTGTTTTCAAGAGCTACACAGTGACATGGGATAAGAGGTTGTACAAAGTCAGGAAGATGGGTCCATGAACAGATCTTCAGGTCTTTAAATTTTATCAAGTATGATGTCTTGTGTTGTAGTCACTCGGGATTGGAGCTATGGTTCTTGTAGGACACGTTTGTGTAGAATGTGGGTTGAAATGTTTTTAAGACGGTGCAAATGTGGGATTGAGGTGGCAAAATGATGATTTTTCCCCTCACCAGGGTTATCTTCGGTTCTAGACTGATTTAGCAATCGTTGCTCAGGGTTATCTTTGAGATTGGGCTGCTGTGAGTACTGAAGGTCCTCAAGGTTGTCCCTGAGGTGTGCCTAACCTCCCGGGGTTATCTCCAGGGTTGGGTCTGAGTGCCTCGGGGCTATCTCTAAGGTTGAAGCTGACTTTTGGGGATTTGAACAGACTTTTTTGGGGTTATCTCCAGAACTGCAACTACATTCCTCGGGTTTGTCTCCGAGGTTGGAACTAAAAATCCCTGGGTTATCTCCGGGACTGAAACTGAGTATCTCAAGGTTGTCTTCGAGATAGAAAAACTGTGTATCCCAAGGTTTTCTCAGGGATTGAGCTGATTTAACTTCCAAGGTTATCTCTAGAAGATGATTATGCTCTCCTGCGCAAGGTTAGTAACAGGAATAATGAAATTTTGAGTGTCTACAGATGCCCCTCTTTATCATATTCATGAAATATAATGGCATAGATAGGATAAATAATACTAGACACTTGAAATGTTACAGGATAATCATGATGAAATGTAATACAACATGATGCAAATGTATGATGAATGTGGTTTGTTAGACCGTCTTCCAACGGGATGTGATGAGTGTCTATTCCCATGCTTTCTGACGGGGACTGTAGTTATCACTGATGACCCTGATGAATTACTTCGATGTCTACTCTATAATTCTTAGGAACTTCCAGGATGTTGACATTGGGGTTATCACCAATGTCCTTAATCCTTGGTAAAGACTTCACACTGAGGATCCACCTCTCATGTACGAGAGACTCTAGGGGAGAGTGTCTTGTCTGATGAAGATTTGTATAACATATTCCATCATCGGTCCTCCTCGATGAGGAAGATTTTCCCTGGTTTGTATCGCCAAGTCGTTCAAATGCTCTGTCGGAGTTACTGCCAACAGTTTGGGTTGACAGGGTTGCCCGACCCTCGTTGAAATGTACTTCAATGGAAACAATCATCGAATTATCACCAATGTTTCGCTAGATTTACATGCCAACGATTGATGATTTCAAGGTTGCTTGACCTTCGTTGAAATTTCCTTCAACGGATGAAATCATCATATCATCACCGATGCTTCGCTAGATTTACGTGCCAAAAGTTGAGATCATCGGATATCTTCTGATGCTTCGCTCAATTTACTTGTAAACGGCTGAAATAATGTCAAGGTTGCTTGACCTTCATTGAAATGTCCTTCAACGGATGAAATCATCGGATCGTTTCCGATGCTTTGCTGTATTTACGTGCCAACGGCTGGATAATGTCAAGGTTGCTTGACCTTCGCTGAAATGTACTTCAATGGATGAAACCATCGGATGGTTTTCGATGCTTTGCTGGATTTACTTGCCAATGGCTGGATAATGTCAAGGTTTCTTGACCTTCGCTGAAATGTACTTCAACGGATGAAATCATTGGATCATCACCGATGTTTCGTTGGATTTACGTGTCTGTTGATCAATTTCGCAATCAATGAATACATGCAAGTATACACGGTCAACAAGTAATAAAGTGATAAGAAAAGTATCATTCCCACGAGGAATTATTTAATAAAAATTACCAAATACTAACTCTTAACCAAATCAATTTTATTTAAACAATTGCAAAGTGTGATTTTTCTAATTAAGAAAACCAAATTAATCAATTAAAACTAGATTACTCTAAAATTAATTCAAATAAATAAAGATTAAGACTCGACAAATGAATTCAGATAAATAAAGCTTAAGACTACAATATCCCCAATTTATGTACTACAAACCAATTGTCCAACTAATCCAATTATTATGCCTAATGAATTGTTAACAGGAATTCTAAGTGTTAAAAGCCCTTTCCCAAGTGATCAATTAACTTTTATTCAATTCAATCAATCTTACGATATTCCTATGCAAAATAATTAAATTAAACCCATTAAGTTCCAATTCCCAATTTGTTACATGCAGTGAACAAATATTCATATTCAATTCACTACCCTAATTATTCATCTCATGCAAATAATTAATCAAGCATACATGTTATCATGTCCAGTTCCAACCCTAAAGTTCATCTTCCGAATCCTTATAGAGTAACACGGTAATTACTGGCCAAATAATTAATCAATACGCATAAGACATGATAAACAATTCACCTTGGCATAAATAATTGGACTAAATTAAATAATTAATTCATAGACATAAAAGGTTCAAGTTGTAGTCTTAATAAAAGAGTCAGTTCATAACGAAAAATAAAACTAACAATCTCATGAAAATCATCTTGAAAGAATTACACAATTAAAAATAAGAAGAAGAAGAAGAAACTCTTAAAGAAAATCTCTCAAGCTTCAATCTTCAATTGGAATTCTTCTCCACAAAATCTCTCTTGATTCCTGATTAGACTCCAGTTATGAATGAATATCCTAATCTAAAGGAGTGTATCTCTATTCTAATCTATGTAATCCCCCATTATTTTATTCCTTACATCATGTATTTATAGGTTACAAGTCCAACTTTTAGCTTAGGAACAAACCCAATCCAATTTGAAGTCAAAAAGTGTCAAAATTCACCCCAAAATGCGTCCAAGCCTGACCAGGCCCTCCCCCAGTGCCCCAGCGCTGGCCACGGCGCTGCACCATTGCCTCCTAGCGCCCCCGCGCTGAGAATGGCCTTAGTTTGGGTGCCCCGGCGCTGGGGTCTTTTCTAGAATTTTCTGCTCTGATGTCCTTTGGAAAAATGGCCATAACTTCTTCGTCAAAACTCTGATTTCGATGATTCAAGATGTTTAGGAAAGAGGAGACATAGATCTACAACTTTTTTCTTTAAGTTTTTCGAAATAAGTTCCGGAGCAATACTGAAATTGGCTCTGAAGTGGCTGCTATGTAAATGGCAAGCCAAAAACGCGAATCTAGCAACCCCAAACGTCCATGTAACTTTTGTCCAAATTTCTACAAAACAATATAAAACATGCATGAATAGACTCAAACACTTAAAAACTATTCTAAAAGACTTGAGAACAATAATAAATTAAGCCCGAATGTATCCAATTCATGGGTATATTACACATTCATCAAATACCCCCAAACTAAAACCATTTCTTGTCCTCAAGCAACAAAACATAATGTAAGAAGAAAAACTAAATAAACCATGCAAATGCACATATAACTATCTACATGTTTGCAATTCCAGCAGTCCTACCGGATACAGTATACTCATCAGGCTCATAAAAATCACAATAACATGCTAGTACATCATATCAAGACAGCTCAATAATATACCAACAATCATCAAATCTAAACCTGCTATTACTGATATCGTGAGTGTGTGCTCAACAACCATGCTAACTGATGAAAAACAAAATGCTAAACATAATAGATTTCTTAGAAGGCATCATATAGTGTAAACTTGAGAACTCCTCAAATAAACTAGATTCGGCTAAAATCAAATAATTACCAAAGTGCAAGGGTCAAAATGGAATACTTATGCTTTATTTTTATTTATTTATTTTTAATAGGGGCTTTTTGCACTTTTTCCCATTTTATTCAATTTTTTCCCATGACTGTGCAATGTCTCATTCCATTAGGCTAACAGTGCTACCCCTTAGCGAGCTTTTGACCAACGACTCCCAGACCATATAAGAACTTAGGGCGCTAGGTGTAGAGACACTCCCTCGGGCTTACTTGCTCAAGTAACAAAGGCCCCGAAACAAAACTAGCCACGATTTTTTTCTTCTTTTTTTAATTTTTTTTTAAAGCTTATATACTCCAAATATTCCCCCAAACTTAAATTCATGTCTAACTTTAGCCATCACTGCCTATTCTTGTTAATCTTTCATTCAACTGACATTATCCTTTAGAAATCCATTATATATCCATTTAGACTTAATCAACCAACATGGTCGTTTCTTAACTTGTGCTATCCTAATAATATTAGTTTCAAACAGATAAAGATTTAAATCAAGACAAAAAATCACATCAAAAGCTTAATAATCAGTACTAACTTGTTTATGAAATTCCAGTCTCATGATTAGCCCAAATATACTTAACTATCTAACAATTGGAATCACGCGATAAAACTATGACAATCTAAAACATTTTCATAACCTAAATGCTTCAATCTACTATGAACATGCAATCCTAAAATGCAAATAAAACTATAATACTACATGAACACATACTAATGCAACACATATATGAATATGCAATTAACTACCATGTATTATATACACACTAAATGCAAAAACACAATGCTAACACGTAAAAATAATGAACTATAATGCAAATAACTAACTATATGCAATACGACACTAAAATGCCCCCAAACTTAAACTAGACGTTGTCCTCAATGACTAAAATAGAAAAAATTAAAGTAGAGGACTTCCCTGAAAATATAGCAATCTTCCTCCTTGTCCGCTAAGTTTGGAGAATATTCTAGGCACATGGAACAAATTGGGCCCCTCACTTGAATTTGGCTTGAATAATCTGTAAACCATGATAGAAACAATTTTATTAAATTCTAAATAAATGTAAATTCAAAACTACTAATATAAAAACTAATAAAAACTAAAAATAAAAATTAAATTTGGGTTGCCTCCTAATAAGCGCTTGTTTTATAGTCTCAGCCTGACTTCTTTAATTCTTTATCCAATTTCCCAACGAAAATTGAGGAACCCTACATCCATCAGTAACAATGTCTCTTTTGGGAGGTTCCCATTAGTAATGACCCTTGAATGAAAGTCACCTAGCATGCTCTTTCTAGATTTGTTCCGAATTAAGAACGTCCAAAAACTAGGTGTTTTCTTCATTATGTCAATGATCAGATTAGGGCATTGAAGCTTAATAAACATAATGTGATCTTTCTCTATCTTCTCCTTTTCATTCCACCATGACTCCACAACTGTACTAGCTCTTATGTCACAAAGAGCTTTACCGACGACATGACTGCCAATTGGGCATGGTTTTGCAAAACTGCCCGAATTCTTGAACTTTGGTGGAGAAGGCATATGGGATACTAATGAAATAGGCTCATCTTCGTTGATCTCTTTTTCTTGGTTCCCAATTGTTTTTTTCTCTTTTAACATCTTGTGGCTCATCTAGTTGCAAATTTTGTTCAGGCTCTCCATCAGTCTTGAAATCTATGTCGTAGGGCCAAGTGTATTGAGGGCAAATGTTCGAGGCATTGATTAGTTGTTCCATTTGGTTCGCAAAATTTTGACTCGATATCTCTGGATTAATCATCCTCTCCTCACTTGAAGCTATGAACTTGGACAGAATTTCCTCCAAATTTGAATGTTCCTACTGTTGTAGTGGAGGTGGACACGAGAAATTCAGTGGGTATATTGGACTTGGAGCATAAAATTGATTTTGATGAGTATGTCTCTATGAAAAATCTGGGTGATACACCCAATCCTGATGATAGTTGTTGGGATAGACATAATTATTGGGGTAATCACCACCATACTGTACCGGCTCAAAACTGATGGCGCATTGATGACTCATATGATTTCCAGCACAATAATTACAAGTAACCGCCCAAAAAAAATCACAAAAATTGAAAAAATCACAACCCAATTTTCGCAACCTCCGATTAATTGAAAAAATCTAAACTTCCGCCCAAATTCCAACAGAAATCTACAAAAATCGCAGATATAACTAGTACTAATTAAATAGGAAAACATTATAGTTAAAAATTAAGTTTGTACAAGTACACTCAATTCAACAAAATAAAATGTTTGTACAAAAAATCTAAAAATCAGCGAAACAAACACAAAATTCATGATCTAACTCAACAAAATCAAAAGGGGTATCTTGAAACCCAAGGGTATATAGATACCGAACAAGTTCCTCATTAGTTGGGTGAAATCGAAATCCTGGCGCTAGAAACTTTGTTTCTCCCAAGGGTATATAGATGTTGGTCTCTCTCTATCTCTCGTACAGAATGAGGAAGAAGAGGATATTTTAGACATTTACTACCTTTTTTTTGACCGTTACGGCCCTTCTCACGCGCTTTTGGCGTCTGACATACACGCACAATTAAGTTGGATGGAAAAGATGATGTTTGCACTTCAACTCAAAAAGTCAGAAGTTTAAATGTAGCTTTACTGACTACAGGTGGTTAAGTGAGAAAACGCCCAAATCCCAGGTGGTCATTTGAACTTTACCCTTAATATAATATAAGTAGTATAATTATATATATATATATATATATATATATATATATATATATATATATATAAGGTCTGAATGCATATACTTTAACTATATAATTAATGCATGCATGTGTTGGCTTCAAAAACCGTGTGTACAAGTGTCACTTATTTTGGGACCAAAAAGCGCTTGAGTTTTGCTGGCACTAAAACTTGGCTTAACACATATGGTCAAACTTAGCATTAAATGATAAATTGATGGAAATCAAACCAGACGTTTTTGTAAGTTCTTACGCGTAAAAAATCCGGAGCGTTCAATTCAAAAATACTTCATCCAAACCGTGCATTCAAAAGTTAGATTTTCAAAATTACATTTTTGCCCCAACTTCAAAAATTCTATAAATAGGGAGTATTTCATTCATTTGTTTTTTACCAATTCAGTGAAAAGCAAAGCATATTCTCCTTGCCTACATTCTCTCTAAAAGCTTTATATCTCTTCTTACAAAAGTTCTGATTATTTTAGAAGAGAAAATTGGTCCAAGTATTGAGATAAGTCATTTAAGTTTAACTTCTGTTGAATTATTTCTTACTTATTTTATTCTATATAGATATACGAATATACATTGTTCTACACAATTTGATATATCTATATTTCATCTATTTGTCAAATAAATGGATACTTGGGCACCGCAAGGCTACGGAGAAACACCTCTATGGAGAGGAATTTGAACCGTACGATTCCTTATAGTCTTCAGTAACCTTTTATCGATATTATTTATATAAATATCGTAAAGTAGATATGACACTTGACAGCTTAAAACGATACTGAGATACTACTCCAAAAAAGGGTAGTTATCCGAACTGGATTTGAGAATCGTAGTGATCTATTGAAAAGAATTATATAAATATCAATTGTGAAAATTATAAATTTTATCGTACTTAGATGCCGCAAGGCTACGGAGATACACCTCTACCAAGAAGAATTTGAACCGTACGATTTTTTATAGTACTAAGTGACATTATTTATAAAAGTTCACATAATAGATAAAATATTCTTATATATTATTTGAGTTAAATAATAATATTTGCTATATCAGTTTATGCTTAACTGATTTAAATATTATACTTGATAAATATTGCTTGAATTAATTTATTCTTTATTTACAAGTATTGATACATAAGCATCTTTCATATAATACTTGATAAAGATTATTTGAGAAATAATTTTATCTAATCCATATAAAAACACTCTTTATTTTAAAGAATTAATAAATTTTTTATAAAGTGCATTAAAGTTATTTATCTGCTTAAGTAGAAGCATTTCCTGAAAAAACATAAAAGTTATTTGAACTTTTATAATTGTGCTTATTTTATATATTTGCTTTATCAGAAGCATCATTTTGATCTAAAATTTCTATCTGCTTTAAAGAAGCACATTACTGAACTTTTATATATATATATATATATATATATATATATATATATATATATTTTCTCTTAAATTAATATCTGCTTATTTGAAGAAGCATTCATTTGTACTAAACTCTTATCTTCTTATTTAAAAAGCACATTGCTGTAAAACTTTTGTAAAGAAAGAAAAGGTTAGAGTTAGTTTATTTTATGTACCTGTGAGAAAGACGAGTAATTCTTCGGCCAAGACCAGAGTCTTAGAGAAGTTAACAGGAATTTGGGTCTCTAGTGTACTTGTGAGGAAGAAGCTGTTGTTTCAAGACCAGATCATAGAATAGAACTGAACTCAAAAGGTGGTACAACTAGACTTGAGGAAGGAGCGGGGAGCTTGTTGTCCAAGATAGAATAGTTGAATAGTTGGAAGTTTGTCTATAAAACTTTTTAAAGGCTTCTCCGCATATTGAAGGAGTTTTTATTACTAATAGTAATAGGATCTCAAGTTTCAAGTTGGAACTTGATACTGGACATAGCAACATACCAAGGGGTGTATGTTGTGAACCAAAAATATCTCTGTTTATTGTGTGATTGAATTTTTATTATTATCTTGCATGCTAATTTCTAAAACTGCAAATTAATTACTAAAAATTCAAAAAAGCCCTAATACAATTTTTTAATCTGTAATAATCTATTAATCCCCCCATTCTAGATTATTATTGGAATTTCAAATATATATATATATATATATATATATATGAAAGTAATAAAAGTCACGGATCGACGGTCCGGTCATACACACAACACGACTCTCAACGTGAATAATTGTGTGTGAGTAAAAGTGGAGAAAGGCTTTAAGAAATGTGAGGTGTCTTATAGTGGGCTACCAAGAAGACTTTAGATGGCTTTAAATGAATGAATACTCGATTTTCACCGATAAAATATAGCAAAACATAAGCTCACGGGTGATAAGAAAGAGAAAGCACTCATTTTAAGGTGTGTACAAAGCAAAATGGACATGGCTTCCTCCCCTTTTCTCTCTTAAAAATGGCCACCACAAACCCTCTATTTATAGAGGGGGGAGTCACAGGTGTACCTGCGGTAGCTGCAGGTCCACCTGCGGCTGCGCGGGGTGCCCTGGGCTCCGTGGGCTCCGTGCCCCAGACTCGTGCAATGCGATGTCTGTTCGAACCTTCATAACTTTCAATTTGGGCATTCGATTAAGACGTATAATACCTTTCCGGAATGTTGTTGTCGAGATCTACAAAATGACATTGGATAAGAGGTTGTACGAAGCCGGGAAGATGGGTCTATGACCAAATCTTCAGGTCTTCAAATTCTATCTAGTGTGTTTTCTTATGCAGTAGTCACTCGAGATTTGAGCTATGGTTCTTATAGGACACTTCTGTGTAGAATGTAGGTTGAAATGTTGTTGAGATGGTGAAAATGGGATCGAGGTGGCAAAATAATGATTTTGCCCCTCACCGGGGTTATCTCCTGTTCTGGGCAAATTTAGCAGTCGTTGCTCAGGGTTATCTTTGAGATTGGGCTGCTGTGAGTACTAAAGGTCCTCAGGGTTATCTCTGAGGTGTGCCTGACCTCCCAGGGTTATATCCGGGTTTGGGACTGAGTGCCTCAGGGCTATCTCCGAGGTTGAAGCTGACTTTTGGGGATTTGAACAGACTTTTTTGGGGTTATCTCTGGAACTGCAACTGCATTACTCGGGTTTGTCTCAGAGGTTAGAACTAAAAATCCTGGGGTTATCTCCGGGACTGAAACTGAGTATCTCGGGGTTGTCTCAAAGATGGAAAAACTGTGTATCTCAGGGTTGTCTTCGGGATTGAGTTAATTTGACTTCCAGGGTTATCTCTGGAGGATGATTCTGCCCTCCTGCAAGGTTAGTAATAGGAATACAAAAATTTTGAGTGTCTACAATAATAATAACAATATTAACAACAATAATAACTGTGACAACCCAAGAATTTGGATAATTTATTAAAATATTAAAAGATTGAATAAAGGTTAAATAATAAACCTAGACAGAAAATAAGTGTATGTATTTGATATTTTCGTGAAGGATTTTTAAGGATTTAAATTTTTTTGTGGAGAATTATTAAGGTTAAGAGTACGAGGTTAAATTTTAATAATTTAATAAGGATTTAATAATTTTTCGTGAATGTTAAATTATTTTGTATGTGTGTGCAAAAAGCTGTGAACAGTTATATAAATATAAATTTGTGTATGTGGTTTTATGTGTACAGTTTGTAGTTAAGGGTTGACTAGATAAATTATATTAGTGACAAACCTTAACCATATATTAATAACATCAACGTTCAGTTAGAAAACCCTAATACCGGTTCTGGAAACCCTAATTTGAGTTCTGGGAATCCGAAACCCTATTTCAGAATATTAAAACCCTAATTAGGGAGCTCAAAGGCTTAAATGTTTATGATTATACATTTAATTAGGGAAAACTTAACAAATTAGTTAGAAAACCCTAATTTCTAAATTAGAAACCCTAATGTACAATTAGGGAAAACTTAATTGTTAATTTAATAAATTTGATGTTAATTAGAAAACCTTGATCCTAATTAGCAAGCTTGAATGTGATTACGAAACCCTAATTTAATTAGGAAATCCTAATTATAATTTAGAAATCTTAATTTTCTATTTAAAACCCTAATTTGGAAATCCTAGAATTTAAATTTTTAAAACCCTAAGGGTCAAACCCTAAGAGTTGGATCAATTGACAAGATTGCCATTAAAATTGAGTGTAAAGTGTCCAAAATGCCCTTTTGTAATTCTTTAATTGGTTGGAGTAAGAATCTTGCCAATATATTAGTTGTTCACAAACTACAAATCTCCCATGTACTTTATATCAAATATATCAGCCATTCATTCCATCCAAATTCATTGCATTATAATATATATAGATCAAAGAAAGAGAAAAGTCAAAAGAAAGGTCTCATTTGTTCATAACACCCAACCAAGCCTCTCTCTCTAGATCCACGAAATTCTTAAGTGATTTAGTCCTTAGTATGATCCATAGCAAGTCAAGATCAAATCATGATTATCAGATTCAAGATCAAAGCTAGAAAGAGGTATAAACCCTAAATTTTCAAAATCCTTAAAGATTTATGTTAATGTTGTTATTTATTGGTTAGATATGTGTTAGAGGATGTTATTGAGTGATTTCGGTTGTTATATCTTAGATCCATAACATCTAGATGCATGAAATTGAGTTTTTAGAAACTAATCATGAACCCTAAAAAGTTATCTGACAAACAAATGTCAGGACTCATAGATTTGTCTGTGTTAGGTGTTATGTGTGTTTAAGGTTATAGATTTGTAGTATGCCATATGGACTGTAATCTAGAACTGGAATCATGGTCATACCATGTCCAGATTTTATGTTATTGATGGTCAAAGTCAGGACCGACCATGACCAATTGGTTTCTGGGCAGCCCATAAACCTAGGAAGGGTCTGACAACATTTTTGAGACCTTAGATCTTGTTGTTCTTAAGTATTTTGGCCAAGTTGTTGTTTTAATATTGTAGTCTGATATAAACCTAGAAAGCTTAAGAACGGGGTTTCTGACATGATTTGACCATGCCAAATCTTGTTCATGTGATGTTGTTAAGATGATCTGGTGTTATATAATTGTTCCCTGACATGTATGCTTCATGATTGAACAAATAAAACACATTAAGCAGGCCGGGAAAACAATAATTTTAAGCTTTAAAGTAGGCACCTAGCACTGTTCTTCATTTCTGGGTAACCCAGAAAATGAAGAACTGTAACGCCCCCAAATTCAGGTACTTGAAACCCGAACTCAGTGCTTTACGATACCATTTCTATGAGCGGAATAATACCAATAATAATAACAATAATATAGATACCAAATTTAATTTATATATGCATCAAAGTCTACTCCTAGGTACACGACCTTTAAATATTTATTACATCATAGATAATAAATATCATTGTCTTAATAAACTTTAACTATTACACGGAATATTATAAAATTCATTCGAACAGCTTTCCTTTTCACTTGTTCTTGCTTGATCCTTCGGGTTGATCATACTTAGCTGAAAACATTTAAATTTAAAGCAAGAATGAGCATTTGATTGCCCAGCAAGTAATAACAACAATAGATATTAGCTGAAAGAATTAAATATTTTCTTTGAATGACACTTTTACAACGAATCAATAGTTGTGAAGTAAGCTAAACCAATAGTAACAACATATCAATTCTATATCAAATTTTTGAAGCTACGTACTGACTATAAATAAAGATCAGTTGACAGACTATGAACATTTTTCTATTTTCGAAAAGGTTAAACAGAACTTCATCTGTAAATCGTCATAACTTACAGGCACGGGGGTGATCAGCCCGTTATGCCCTGTATTGATCAATACTACATACAAGAACGATATTATAGTTCATCTTATCCACCTTAGGTACACAAAAGTTTTCCCATGTTTGGGATGTTCATACTTAGTCGGAAATCCGAACCAAAACAATCTGGTTGGATACAATAAAGTTCTATCTTGTTCAACAATATTTTTGTGTTTGTGTCTAGACAAATCAAATAGCTTAGATGACTTTTATGTCAACGTATACATACTGGAAATCAATAGGTATGTATCAACATGTGATTAAATACAATGATTATCCAAGTGGGGACACTTGTATAATCATATTTGGAAACTAACGAACAGAATAAATATCTGAATTATGCACTAATACTGTGTTGATAAATAATGATCGGATAATTTAAGAACTTGTATTAATACGAATAATTGGATACATAATCAATAACAATAGAGTTAATAATCTGTCACAATAATATGATTCTAAAACTTTCTTACTCATGTCCATTGCATAAAGGAAATGCAAACTTAGCATACTTGCCTGAGTTGCTGCTTAAAATAACGCAACTTAGTTTAATCTTTTATATCGAAACCTATCATTAATAAGATCATTTGTGACACCCCCAAAATAGGTATACATCACCCATTCTGAGTCGCCAAATACATGGTATAGAATACAAATACAAACTTAAATATACAACATGAGCTGTGAGTTTTAATACAAATATTGTCTTCTAGACAGTATTCAAACTCAAAATAAGTCCTCAATACATTTATTATCACACTATTTCACAGAATAGTGAGGACTACTAATGCAACCATTTGGACCGTCATTTCATTCCCCGACTAGTCCTAGTTATATATTCTCACTTCCTGAAGAGAACATTGAAAGAAAGGGTGAGCTCAACTAGCCCAGTAAGAAATATTATGACTAAGATAATGCAGAATAAATTACCCTTAGCCTTCAACAGTATAACAACTGATAGAATATAATAAACAACAAGTTTTAGATCAACAACTGCAGCGAAAAAGCAATCCATTAGAAGAGTCAAGTAGAGCATAAAATCTACTATCTTCTATGATTTAAAAGATTTATTATCAATTTTATCGCTGAGACTCAGCTTAATAAATAATCCACATCATCGAATCATCCCTGCACTACGGGCCAATGATATTCTTTAGTATCACGACCACGAATTCTCCTTGCACTACGGGCCAAAGATATTCGTGTTTTCATCAACGATCATAATCATGCCATAAAATAATTCATCTTTGCACCCTTGGCCGAAGAGAATCCATGACCATAATCATACCAAAAACTATCCATCAATGCACTATGGGCCAATGAGGACTTTTATCACATCTTTTGTAACATTACGATCATAATTATACAGAATAATCCATGGTCATAATCATATCAAGTCCATCTATGCACTACGGGCAAAAGATGACTTTCATAACAATATAAGCGTGAGGATGATGACAATGACATAATAATTCAATAAAACAAGTTCAAGGATAAATTTTTAAAGATTTATAATTTAATTTATCCAGAAATCAATAACGTCCAAATTGTCAACATGATACTGCTTTGTGGAGTAAAATTTAAGAATAATATTGTACCAAAAATAATTTGGACCAGAAAAAAAATCAATTTTTGTCATGAATAGTACCCCGTGAATAGTACTTCGGGAATAGTCACCCCGTGAATTGTACTCCGGCATGAAAAAGTTAAAACTTATCAAGAATGCTCAGAATAATATTTTCATGAAACAATACTGGATGAAGCGCAAATATCAAGGATATTCTACTAATTTCATGGAGTATAGAAGCCAAAATTTTAACAAAATGAGTATAGGATGAAGATCAAAGCATGGATACAATCAATGATAGTAACCATAATAGTCATCTAGGATGAAAAAGAGAAAATTTCATTTTTCGGTGAATAGTGTCGTATTTGTCAATATTGTCGTATACGTGAATAGTAACCCCGACACAAAAAGGTAGAAACTCCATAATAAAATTTATATCAATATTTTAGCATAATGATATTGAAGAAAATAATATCATTTACGAAGAAAATAACATCCCTTACGTCAAAATAACAGTAGTTCTGATCGGAATATCGGATGTAAAGCTGAAGGAAACTTGTACTGAATAGCTACTCTCAAAGTATCTAAATACTCACAAAAATATTCTCGATAATATAGAGAAAAAGAAAACTTGTTTCTGGTGTTATTTTCAATTCTAACCTAAGTGCCTATTTATAGAAAAATGCTAGAACGCCATAGGAGACTAAACAATAAAATAATAATATTATTATTTCTACGCATGAATGCTTTGAATAAAAATTCAGCCACCACAAGTGGGGCTCACCAGAAATCAGCCATCTTCCCCAACAACCAATAGTGGGGCCCACCCATAATTCAAATAAAAATATTTTAATTTCAGAAACTTCAACAATTCATAATCCTTTGGCGTCACTATCCCAGCTGGACTTGACTTCACTACACAATAAAATCGAGCTAGGTGACCTTCTCTTCTGCAATTGAAACACGCTTTGGGTTGCTGCGTACAGTTTGGACGGATGTGTCCCTCCTGTCTGCATTTGAAACATACGACCGGTGGTCGTTCTTCTTCCTTAACAACGAGTGTTGGTGCTGCTGTCTTTCCATCATTATTGAACCTTCTCTTCTTAAAATTTCCACTTCTATTATCTTGGCTATGATTACCACCAAAGTGGTTACCATTCTTGGCATGATAATTTCCCCCACGATGGTTATCATTGTTCTGATGGTTATTGCCACCGGTATGATTATTATCGTGTTGTTGGTCGTTACCTTTTAGTTATGCTGACTCATTATCGCACTTCTCTAACTGAGACCTATTCACAACATCTGAATATAAACAAAGTTTGTGAGAAATAAGGTATTGACATATTTTGGGTTTCAAACCTCGCAGAAACATTCTCGTCATTCTCTCCTCATTATCGACCAAATGGGATGCAAACCGGGACAACTCCGCAAACTTAGCCTCGTACTGCGACACAGTCATATTATTTTGCTCCAGTTTGATGAATTTCACCTCCTTCATGTGACAAATACTTTCGGGAAAGTACTTGTCGTTGAACAATTCTTGGAACTTCTCCCAAGACATCTTGAGTACGTCAGGCTGAGTACGTTTTACAGATTCCCACTAATGATCTGCTTCTTCACACAACATAAAGGTGGCGAATGGAACCTTTTGTAACGCCCCAAAATCTGGTGTATTTTCACATCC
This sequence comes from Panax japonicus, assembly GCA_020205505.1. Taxonomy (NCBI): domain Eukaryota; kingdom Viridiplantae; phylum Streptophyta; class Magnoliopsida; order Apiales; family Araliaceae; genus Panax; species Panax japonicus. Next base: position 17,625,717 of record CM035112.1, on the reverse strand, counting down.
AGATTCCGTACGTCACGATCCCATCTTCTTCCAAACATACAACATTATTTAGCTAAATATAACAACATAGATCCTCAAATCCCAGGTTCTAAAACCTTAAAACCTCTTTCATTCCAAATAATGATAATTACATTATTCTTTACATCTTGTACAATTGACTTTTATCCGCCATCAAGGATACATAATCGTTCCTTAAACTATTCTATAGTTTAATTCTATCATTCTATATTACAAGTCTTCGCTTGATCCTCACGCACATTCATATAATGAATGTCACTTCTTCTGGATACCGACCAGCTTGATCTTTCCAGGATCCTTAAGTTCTTTCTAACATCGTTCGTTGAAAATGTTTTTATTTAAATCAAGTGTGAGCATTCAATTGCTCAGCAAGTCATAGCAGTTGAACAAATAACTTGAAGAATTCAAACATTCTTGTAAGACTTCAATAACCGAACAAAGGTTATGAAGCAGCTTGAATAATAGGAATAATCTCGATTCCTATCATTTTAAAACATTAGTTACATCCCCTTTGAAATACTTTCATTCTCTACTCTCTTTCATACACATTCTGTCTGACTAGAATCAATAGCACAGACTTAACAATAACGGTTCATGTATAAACAGAACATGCTCATATTGAACAGTTCAATCACAGAACAATTCATATCATAGAAACACCGAAGTGTTCACATTGTGGCACAAGGCCTCATATACTCTAACACCTTGTACAAATATCACATATTTGCACATAGACAGAACTTCTCAAGTTCAACATCTGAGAAGTTTAGAAACTAGCATTCATCTAAAATATTAATGAAGTTAGGAAACTTGCCTTACGCACAGCTACAGCTTATAGTTTACGCTGAACTGCTCATTCCAATTCCTATGTAGCACATAAGAAAATAACACATACACCAATTAGTCATTTACTTGACTTTACGCATTAGTTTACTTAATTTTACTTCTTAGGGTTCGCGTTCTTATAAACTAAGTTTACGCGACCAACTTCCTTTATCGGTTAACGGCTTCATGACATATGGAGATGTCTTACTCAATACATTCATCATCTTTGATGATTTACATCCTTATCTTCTTCTTATACTTTTCTAGGACTCAGCCCACATCGTGTCTCTGCTAGTAGTCCATATGGTACTCTGAGTGGTTTCCCACAAACAACCAATAAACAAGTTCCCGTCTCATCTACACTGCCCACACAGTGAGTTAGATCTATTGCCAATTTTGTATATACCTTCGCTCTTTGAAGGAATTGTTTAGCCTAGCTCCCGTATGTCAACCATCAAAGGTTACGATTGTACCACAACCTAAACTTACCTTAACTTATCCGAACTATTAAACTATAATATTCGTTAAGTCAAATTCTTATTTCTTATGGCTTTCTGGCAACTAAATGCCATACCTCAGGATTTATTCATCATCGTCTAAGTCATACAATCTTTTGTATACTCAGGACGATCATTCCATATTCATTCTATGTTTTAATAGCGATAAACATTTTACGTTACCTTATTCTTAACTTACAACGTCCGATTAATTTGACTCGGAACGTTATCCAAGTTATAACCAATAACTCGGCTTCTTTTACGTTATACGTACTTGTCTTTAATTTAGCTTCTTCATCGATCACAGGTTTAATCACTGATCTTCATTACTCTACGGTCAAACCATACATGAAGTGAAGGTCCTACCCATTTAATATTCGCGTACACTTAACCTTCACGCTGATTTAAGTGTTAAACTCTTACATTTCATTCTAACATTCTCCTCCGACTCACATTCGGCTTTTGTTAAACTTCTTATCATTCTCTACTGCTTTCTGGATACCAATCGTATCTTATTTACTACATTCGACAATGTCTAAGTCATAAAACCAATGTATACTTAGAACGTTCGCCCGACGTGAATACGATTCACGAGAATCTTTTATGTATTCAACGTTTACGTTGCTCATCTCTTAATCTCCCATACAACCTTTAATCAAAGTTTTAATCACTTTCAATCGTTATTCATCCCATGAACCCTATGTTCATTATTCTTTCTTATTGTCAAAGTCATACGGTTCGTTGTATGCTAAGACCGACCGTTCATCGCAACAACGTTGCGTTCACAGCTTCTAAATGCTTTACATTCATCTTTCATTACCAGGTCATAACATCAAAATGTTATACCTTACTTTCTTCAGTCAACATCTAAGGAATCACAATTGAAGTAATTCCCCACATTCGTTTATCGCGACTATGGTCCCCGGATATTGGTTACGTAACCCGCGTCTACATGCTTCATCTTTTAATCTCGTTTAATCTTTTCATTCAACCTTAATCAAAGGTTTAATACACATGATTAAGTGTTAAATTAGTAGAATTACATATTCACATTTCTTTCTTACACATCCCCCGAGAAATTGAGCAGTTAAAATCTCATTTATGGATATTGCCCTGCACTGGCGCCGCGGCGCCAGACCCTTTTCTTTCTTTCGTACTGCGGCACCACTTAGCAGTAGCTAATGGCCCGAGCTCGCGTTGCGGCACTGGCCCCCAAGGCACGACTCGCGTTGCGGCGCCAAGCATGAAACCTAGAAAAATTTTCTAAGTCTTTTACAAGTTTGAGATGCTAACTTTGAAATCTCATATCTTATTCATTATAACTCAGAACGAAGACGTTCCAAAGCCATTCTCTCCCTTATCTTACTTACTTCGATTACCCTTAGATAGAACTTCATTCTGAATCAATTAACATTCCATTCAATTGGCTTAATCTTCACTCTTCGTTCATTTTATGTTATTAACGTTCTTCATTCGTTCGTCCGTAATTCGATCATCCGAACTCAGAATTTGTTCATTCATGAGTCCATGACTCACGTTTTATACATTCTCTTACATTCTTATGAAACCCTATATGTTCGGGTTCATTTACTAACTTTCTAATTCTTGTTTATCTTTTACGAAAATTTTCGCCATAACTTCGTTATAGATCAATTTTAATCCGTTCTTCGAGAACTTTTCTAACGTTCCTAACCAAGCAATAAGCAACTAACTTATACACGATGGTTTTAAACTTGTCCATCAATGACAATTATCCTACGATGGTTTTAAATTTGTCCATCAGCAACGTTCTTCGTGTTCTTCGCGTTCTTCATTTTTAACCGATATTTTGGATTACGATTTCACTTTTTCTTGGAATTTGATGTTATAGAACATCATTTCATACTGATTTGATCTACTCATTCATAAGATTCATTGGGATCGCTCAAAATCCTTACGAATCTTACACTTCCTTAAGAAATTTATAAACTAAATTCCTAATTCTTATTAATTTCTTCATTTTCTTACGATTTTAACCATATGAAATCATTTTTAACTTCATCTACTTCTTATCTTCATTAAGTTATGTTTTTGAACATATTAAACTTAAAGAAAATTAGAAGAAACTATGGTTCAGATTATCATTCTACTTTAATCACATTCCATCGGACAAAGCATGCATTCAAGCTAGCTTTTCCTCATTCCTCTTCCTCTCTTCTCCCATCCGAACCCTCTCTCTCTCTCTCAAAGAGTAGGATTTTCAAAAGGTCAAAATAATGAACTTAAGCTTTTTATTTATAAAAAACGAAGGCTAAGGGTATTTTGGTCATTTCACCCCCTAACCTCCTTACTATTCCAAGCTTAGCCACCAAGTTTACTTGGTGGCCAAGTAGTCGCCCCACCTCCTTACATAGCTTCCCTTGGAAGCTTCGTGCTTCCGTCTTTCGGGTTTCGTCCAACAATTTTAAAAACTGTGATTCTCAGAATCCAAATATTTTTGGATATTCCGTCTTTCCTTTACCGATTAACTTTTACGCATTCTTCGGATTTCCAAAAAACTGAAAAACACTTTTTGGTGCCAAGCGTTTTCCTTCACCTTTCCCCCTAACGTAGCTAAACGAGTGAAAAGTACATAACAGTACTTTTCGTCATTTTTATTTCGTAAGATTTATGCACATTTTTCGAGAAAAACTTTTATCGGCTTAATTAACTTTTCACGATATATTATCGTCAAATCTTTTGACGGAATGTCATTTTGACATACCGAACTCTCAGAACGGCTTAGGTTATTCAAACCCTAACCCTTAGGTTTCGTCGGGTGAATAGTGCATATTTCGTCTTTTTCCTCGAAAATATTTTTGTTCCCGGAAAAATCTTATTTTCGTCTTGAAAATTATTACTCGTTCAGTCTAGCTCGTAGCCAGAATCCTCCCGATTAATAATCATTCTATGTTATAGAACGATTAATAAACACATAGCACAAAATAATATTAATAAAAATTCATTTTATTAATAACTAATTCTTTAAACTTAAATTCTGGACAATCCGATTTTTCGGGTTGTCACACCTTTTTCTCCTCTGAGCATTCCAAGACATCAAATATCTTGGTGATCTGTTTTATCCACGTCTCTGCCTTAAGTGGTTCTGGCTTGCCCAAAAACTCTGGTGGTCCCAGCTCCTTGAACTGCTTAGCGGTGACCAACCGTGGGTTGCCATTGTTTCTACCTGCATTATGAACAGGAGTCTCTCTCGTTTGGTATTGCATGAATTCTAAAAAACTCCTAAACATACCATCATTCGTCATTTGGTCGGTGTCGTTATTTATTGGAGGATTATTGTCTTCCTGATGCTCATTATCCTAGATATTGATCAGCGATGACTCAATGGTCGCATGTGCTCCATTGCTTACCTCAACATTTTTCAGATGCCATTTTACTGTCACAAAAAGGGTTAATTGACATGCCACATATTATCCCTATACTCTAACCGACCAATTAAATACCAAATAAACTCAGGTAGGTCATACTAGTGAAGGAATTCCCCGTCTCTCCCCTCCTAGTTCTAGTCTCATATCTCAGCCAGGGATTATATCCCTAAGCTTTGATACATCACCCATTCTGAGTCGCCAAATACATGGTACAGAATACAAATACAAACTTAAATATACAACATGAGCTGTGAGTTTTAATACAAATATTGTCTTCTAGACAGTATTCAAACAAAAAATATGTCCTCAATACATTTATTATCACACTATTTCACATAATAGTGAGGACTACTAATGCAACCATCTGGACCGTCATTTCATTCCCCGGCTAGTCCCAGCTATATTCTCACTTCCTGAAGAGAACATTGAAAGAAAGGGTGAGCTCAACTAGCCCAGTAATAAATATTAGGACTAAGATAATGCAGAATAAATTATCCTTAGCCTTCAACAGTATAACAACTAATAGAATATAATAGACAACAAGTTTTAGATCAACAACTGCAGCGAAAAAGAAATCCATTAGAAGAGTCAAGGAGAGCATAAAATCTACTATCTTCTATGATTTAAAAGAATTATCATCAATTTTATCGCTGAGACTCAGCTTAATAAATAATCCACATCATTGAATCATCCCTGCACTACGGGCCAAGGATATTCTTTAGTATCACGACCACGAATTCTCCTTGCACTATGGGCCAAAGATAATCGTGTTTTCATCAACGATCATAATCATGCCATAAAATAATTCATCTTTGCACCCTTGGCCGAAGAGAATCCATGACCATAATCATACCAAAAACTATCCATCAATGCACTACGGGCTAATGAAGACTTTTATCACATCTTTTGTAACATTACGGTCATAATTGTACCGAATAATCCCTGGTCATAATCATACCAAGTCCATCTATGCACTACGGGAAAAAGATAACTTTCATAATAATATAAGCATGAGGATGATGACAATGACATAATAATTCAATAAAACAAGTTCAAGGAGAAATTTTTAAAGATTTATAATTTAATTTATCCAGAAATTAATAATGTCCAAATTGTCAACATGATACTGCTTTGTGGAGTAAAATTCAAGAATAATATTGTACCAAAAATAATTTGGACCTAAAAAAATCAATTTTTATCATGAATAGTACCCCGTGAATAGTACTTCGGGAATAGTAACCCCGTGAATAGTACTCCGGCATGACAAAGTCAAAACTTATCAAGAATGCTCAGAATAATATTTCCATAAAAAGATACTGGATGAAGCGCAAATATCAAGGATATTCTACTAATTTCATGGAGTATAGAAGCCAAAATTTTAACAAAACGAGTATAGGATGAAGATCAAAATATGGATACAATCAATGATAATAACCATAATAGACATCTAGGACGAAAAAAGAGAAAATTTCATTTTTCGGTTAATAGTGCCGTATTTGTGAATAGTGCTGTATACGTGAATAGTAACCCCGACATAAAAAGGTAGAAACTCCACAATAAAATTTATGTCAATATTTCAGCATAATGATATTGAAGAAAATAATATCATTTACGAAGAAAATAACATCCCTTATCTCAAAATAACAGTAGTTCTGATCGGAATATCGGATGTAAAGCCGAAGAAAACTTGTACTGAATAGCAACTCTCAGAGTATCTAAATACTCACAAAAATACGCTCGATAATATAGAGAGGAAGAAAACTTGTTTCTAGTGTGATTTTCAATTCTAACCTAAGCGCCTATTTATATGAAAATGCTAGAACGCCATAGGAGACTAAATAATAAAATAATATTATTATTATTTCTACGCATGCATGTTTTGAATAAAAATTTAGTCACCACAAGTGGGGCCCACCAGAAATCAGTCATCTTCCCCAACAACCAAAATTGGTGCCCACACATAATTTAAATAAAAACATTTTAATTTCTGAAACTTCAACAATTCATAATAAATATCCCTTTATCAGAAAAATATGAATTTTATGTCCATTCAACACGATTTTTAATACCTCTTAAAATTCATAACAAATCATACGTTAATTTTTAACGGTTCAAAATTTGTGGACATATACTCAACTTATATATGTATAACATATCCAAAAATCACAACGATCCAACGGTCGGATTAAAATTATAACTCACACAATAGAACTTTAAGAACACTAATTTGATCTTTTAATACCTCCAGTCCGATAAAATACTGATAAAACACCTCAACATTAATTCTTTTATTTATAACCACATAAATAAATCCATCATTTATATCCGCATCAAATAAATATTTTCTTATCATATAAATCAATAATTAATTATTTATAAATAATATTACAGAATCACAATAATGACAACCAGGCAGTTCCCAAGAAAGAGGGGGCTTTCCGATAAGGACTTCTCCTTACTGGCGCGCAATTAGGTGACCAAACCTCTCCTTGACAGAACTTTCTAGACATTTCCAATAATGCTATCTAATAATATTATTCAAATAATATGAATTATTGATTTGATAATGGGAAATACTGTGAAATGACAATTATTGAAACAACAATAATATAAAATATCAACGCAATAATTATTGAACCAATAAAATATTGAACAGAAATTACTATAACAATTATTGAGTAAAACTGAGTGACTTCTCACGTAAGCACCAATAATCAATATAGTGTCCTATTATGCAACCACGCGTATTACTGTACTTTTACTACCGGGTAGTTCAATAGTTAATGGTAAAACTTCCGCCGTTATTTTCATAAAAAGGTATTTTTGTCATTTTCTCATTCCGACAATAATTTCGTTGTGGGGTCCACCAATGATTGTGTCGTCGTACGAATAATTCCCCGACCAATTAAATATTTTATAACCAGTTGCTTACTTTTAAAAATTTATAAATATTACTCACAACTGTAACATTATCTCAAATCCACACCATAATATAAAAAAATATATTTTAAGAAAATTAAATATTTATTCAAAAAATTTGGGGTCTCATAATCTCCCTTCCTTATGAAATTTTGCCCTCGAAATTTACGGATGTACTTGGTATACTGAACAGATGAGGACACTTCGTCAGATTCTAACTTTTGAGGTATAACGTTTGAGCGTAGAATATATTCCTTCTTATCCAAGATTTTAACATGTACTTCTTTATAGGTTTAATATTCTGCTATCTCGTCCGGTTATAAATTAATAGTGGGGTTTGGGTCGTCCACATATTTACGTAACATCGATACATGAAAAACGTTATGAACGCATGACATACTTGGCAGTAAACCGAATCTATAGGCCACAGTTCCTACTCAATCGAGGATTTCAACTCTCTTCGTCAATTCTTGCTTCTAGAATAACGCCTTCTTGAACCTTCTTCTTCACATTCATCAGCTCCGGGTTTGTAGCCTTTACATTATTGTTTAAAGTTGGTTCTAATCGTATATTTACTATCTTCACCTACGTTCGTATATTCGCACTCATAAACACATACGATCTTCTACTCAACACGTCGGCTACCATGTTCGCTTTTCCCACGATGGTATTGAATGGTATAATCATAATCTTCAACAGCTCAAGCCAACATCTTCAGCGCATGTTATGTTTATTTTGGGTGAAGAAATATTTAAGGGTTTTAGAAATGGGTTTTGTACTGGGGTCAATACAAAATTTACTTCCACGCTCTGGGGTAGGTCAAGAAGTCATCAGGGAATACGTCAGGAAATTTATTAACGCTAGAAATATCATTTAAAAACTGTGATTCTCATCCAAGACTTGGATAACACATGAAATGAAGGTTTCTCCTAACAGAGTTTCAATAGATAAGTCAAAGTTTAATTTCTCAGGAGTTAAATTTAAACGTTGAGCGCAAATAGGAGAAATAAAAGAGTTGGTAGAACCGATATCGAATAAGGTATAGGCTATGCAAGAGTTTATGATTAACTTACACGTGGCCCGCCGGGGCGGGCGTTTATAGCACATGAACCCCCGTCGGGGCGGGGGGTGTCGATTCTGAAGTTGTCCTGCTACGATTAAAATTCTTATTGGGCATGGTTTCTAGCATTTGGATAGCAAATGGAACTCTAATTGAAGGGAATTTCGGCTGGGACTTGTGTGTTGGACATCTATTACTCAATAAACAACGCATTCAACAACACACAAGGCACAAGACAAAGATCGAATCTCAGTTTTTCATAGCAAAGCTTTGAAGGAGTATTTCGAGAGTGCGATTCTAGGCTACGTGAAAGGTATTTTTCAATATTCTTCGTCTTAGGTTGTTATTTGTAATCAAAAGAATGTTTTCTATTATTTATTCTGTGTTTATTTTGTTTATTATGAACTAATTTGCTTTTTAGGCTTATAATGGATCTTTAAGTGAAACGATGATTTTGTAAACTTTGATTTTCATTTCAGTAGTCTATTTCAAGTTTATCTACATTGATTTGAGCTTGAATTTATGAATTGCCTGATTAACAATTCTTTGTGGATTTGTATGGAATCGAGAGAGGATATTCAAATCTAGACTTAATTAATATAGCATGTGTTCATGAATTTTGTGAATAGCAGAATCTTGATGAATGTTAAAGTAGAGATATGCTTGCCATCGCATGTAATCGGATAGAGAACTTATTCTTAAACCTTCTTTAATTGTAATTCACATAGAGATATAGTGAGTTAGTTGATTAAGGTGTTTAACGTGTTTCTATCTTCATTGTGGATTTACGTTAATACGATATTAGTGCATCGAGGGGTGGTTAATACTACGTTCGTGATCTTGATTAATAAACTGGGATAGTAAATTGAATTGGAATAAAGGTGTTAAAATCAGAGTGAAGCTTAGGGTGAAATCATAAGTCTAATTCTCCATTAATTGTTTGAAATTCTAGATTTTGATATTTGTAATTATTTTGTGATAGTTTAATTATTCTTTAATTTAGATTCTTTAATTTTAATTATTGAGTTGATTTGTTTAATAAAATTAGGGTTAAAAGGAAATTGGTAATTGTAAGTTAAGGTTATTGCTATTTAATCTATGTGGGAATGATACTCTAGTTATCACTCTATTACTTGTTGACCACGTATACTTGCGTGTTGTGCGTAAATAGATTTTACCCAACAAGTTTTTGGCGTCGTTGCCAGGGACAATTTAGTATAAATCTTAATAGTTTTACAATATCAGTTTAATTAATCCAATTTTACTTAGATATTTTTATTTTTTTTATTTTGTTCTTCTTATTTCAGGTGTTAGAAGCAGTTTATGCAAACTCGGTCCAAAAATCCAGACTTGCTGCCTTTTGACAACGACATTGAGAAAAGGTTTCAGAGGTTGAGTAAGTGGATCAAGGAAACGAGGAAAGAATTCGAAACATCTGAGAAGGAAGAGGAAATGGCAGCTGAAGATTAGAAAGCATTAAGGGACTTCGCCACATCCAAGGTGACTGAACTGCAGTCAAACATCACCAGGCCTGCAATAGCTGCTTATACATTTGAAATTAAGTCTGGGATGATTCAAATGATTCAGAATTCAGTTCAGCTTGGGGGATTGGCAAATGACGATCCGAACGAACATCTAGTCAGCTTTCTGGAGATTTGCGACACCTTTAGGTACAATGGGGTGTCAGATGATGCGGTTAGACTTCTCTTGTTCCCATTCACTCTACGGGACAAGGCGAAGAGTTGGTTGCATTTTCTACTTCCTGGATCGATAACTACATGGGAGGACTTAGCTCAAAAATTCCTCGCCAAATTCTTTCCATTGGTGAAAACTGCAAAGATGAGGAATGAGATAACGATGTTTGAGCAGCAACATGGGGACTCGTTATATGAGGCATGGGAGAGATATAAAGAATTGCTCACAAAATGCCCACATCATGGATTACCCAAGTGGCTGCAAATGAACACCTTTTACAACAGTCTACATGGGAATCTCAGAACTAGTGTTGATGCAGCGTCGGGTGGAGCATTCATGGCTAAGAGTTACGAGGAAGCCTATGATTTTATTGAAACCATGGCGGCTAACAACTACCAGTGGCCCACAGCGAGAATTACACAGGCAAAGGCACCTGGGGTTTTAAAAGTGGATGGTAGACAGCTATACAAGCACAGATTTCAGCACTTTCGAAGAAGTTGGATTCTATGACAGGGGTACAGGCACAACAAGCACATCAAATAGCAGTTATATGTGAGTTATGAACTGGAGAGCACCCAACTGATCAATACGCGATAAATCCAGCATCTATGCAGTTTGTGGGAAATTATAACAGAATTTCGCAGAACACATACCAGAACACATACAATCAAGGAAATAGGAATCATCTGAATTTCTCATAGAGCAATAATCAGCAACATCAAGCTCCACGACAGTCATATCTCCCAGGTTTTCAGAATCACCAACAACCAGCCCAACATCATGAAAGGAAATCTGATTTTGAGGAATTAGTGTCGAAGTATATAACTAGTAATGAAGCATCCATGAAAACTCAAGAAATAGCCATCAAGAACCTGGAAAATCAGATGGGGCAAATTGCCTTAGCACTCAATAACAGGCCACAAGGGACCCTACCAAGTGATACAGAGAGAAATCTGAAGGGTAACCATGAACAGTATCAGGCAATAACATTGCGGAGTGGGAAACATCTTGAGGGTACTAATGCAGAAAATTCAGTGACTCCGGATGAAAAGGTTGATGATAGCAGAAAAATTGAAGGAAGTAAGGGTGAGGATAAACAGAGTGAGGGAACAAATTTGAACAATAAGACAATTGTTTATCCACCACCACCATTTCAGCAAAGGGTCCAAAAACAGAAATTAGATAAGTAATTCGCAAAGTTTTTGGAGGTATTCAAGAAACTTCAGATCAACATACCATTTGCAGAAGCCCTAGAGAAAATGCCGAGCTATGCAAAATTTATGAAGGGGATTCTGTCAAGGAAGAAGAAATGGGAAGATTTTGAGACAGTTGCACTAACAGAGGAGTGTAGTACGGTATTATAGCAGAAATTACCACTAAAACTCAAGAACCCGGGGAGCTTCACTATTCCATGCACGATCTGGAATATGCATTATTTGTTCCTTCATCCGCCGGTACTTACGTGGAAATTTTTCTGGAGGCTTGCCACACCCATCACTCATTTATGGGTTGCGTCGCAATGCAGGGGTTAGATGGTCCGACGACAAGCCCACATAATTGCCGCTTGCATTGCTTGATTCTAGAATGATAGCGCGGTATTCCGTATGGGCAGGGGGCGAGTCACATCAGTGTGGTCTGGGTTTTATTTTTTTGTCAAATTCGGACGACGGCGTGGATGCTACGGAAACATCGGGGGAGGATGATGAACCAATGGGCGATCAAGGAACTGAACAGGTACCGCAGGCCGAAGCCATATCCAGTTCTCAATTCCTTGATTTTCAATATCAATTGAATGCACACAACAATGCAACACGTTGGGAAATAAAGCGATTGGCAATGAGGCAAGATCATATGTTTGATGCTATGAATGCATACTTTTCCTCGCTCAACACAACTCTACAAATCTTCAACCCGGCGGCTCAATTTCCATATCAACATCCCATGCCAATGCCAAGGTTTTCACCAAGTGATTCGGACGAAGAAGAACAACAACCACCTCCTCAGACTTAAGCGATAGCAGGGAAGTCCTCAAGTACTTATTTTGATTATTCATCCAATGAGGACATTGTATTACTTAAGTTTGGGGGATTTAAATACATGTTTGCATGCATATGTAGTACTTAGGTTGCATTTTGTCATTTAAATTTCAGTATTGCATGATAGCTTAGGTGCATACATAGTAGTTAGGTTAATGTTGGTCATTGCATAGTAATTAGTTTTGTAAATAGTGCATTTTGTTATCTATATAAAAAAATTAGTAGTTAAGTATTATGTTTGCGTAAGTCAATAAATGTTGTAGTTCATATTATTTGTGGGCCAATGATGTGATTGACAATAAGTTAACAAATACAGTATTGAGTATTAGAACTGGGATACAATTTCTGCAATGAATCAAATCTTGAGCTTGTTTGAACTGGTTAAACTGGTATAATAAGGATAGCACGAATAATAACATCGTTGTTGACTGGTCAGTTCAAATTGATACCTAAATGGTCTCTAAAGGATAATGCTAGAGTAAATGAGAAAATGATAAGGATAGACAGTAAAGGTGAAAAATAGGCAAGAACATAAGTTTGGGGGATGATATGTGGGGTATATAAGCTTTATATATAAAGAGTATACATGTATCGTGACTAGTCTTATTTCAGGACCTTTGTTACTTGAGCAAGTACGCCCGAGGGGATTGTCTTTACACCTAGCGCCCTAAGGTCTTTTATGGTCTGCGAGTCGTTGGTTGAAAGCTCGCTAAGGGGTAGCACTGTCAGCCTAATGGGATGAGACATTGCACAGTCATGTATGTAAAAAAAAGTGAATAAAACGGGAAAAGAGCAAAAAGCCCCCGTATCTAAAAAAAAGAGGAAGTATATGAATAAAGTATAAGTACCTTGTTTGAACCCCCAAGATTAGTGATTGTTTAGTTTTAGTTGAAACTGTCTGTTTTTGAAATTTTTAAGTTTGTGCTGCATGATTCCTTCAAAGAGATTGGTGATGTATTGAAATTTGAGTCAGTATCGATTATCATGGATGTTGCACACACACACTATACCAGTGATGATGGCTTGAAATTTGAGGATTAAAATGGAATTATAGATTGGTTTTTGTTGGTTGATATTATATAGTTTCTTGTTTTCGCTGAAGCCGTTAAGATAATCTTGATTCTGCAATATTGTTGGATTCGAAATCATATAAGTTAGGTCGTAGTCATTTCATCTCATTCCATTGCATGTAGTTGTTTTGTGCTCGAGGACTAGTACAGTTTAAGTTTGGGGGATTTTGATAAGTGGATTTTATATACGCGATTCAATGTCCATTTCATGCTTATTTGTTGCTAAATTCTTGTGATCATGTTCATTTTTTACTTGTTTTATGTTATTTCATGTGTAGGATGGTTGTTGTGGCATTTAACGGATATGTGGAATCAATTGGGATGATTTGAGGTCAATTAGAACAAAATTTGAGTACATCATTAAAGTCAACAAAGTAATCTGGCAGAAGACAAGCCCGCCGGGGAGGGCAATATTATACTAGGTACCCCCGCCGAGGAGGGGGGGGTCTTGATCTTCAGTTAGCATAAAGGTAGCCCACTGGGGCGGGTATAATTAGCTTATACACCCCCGCCAGGGCGGGGGGTCTTCATTCGAGCTTGACAGAAAGGTGGCTCGTCGGGGTGGGCGTTTATAGCACATGAACCCCCGCTGGGGAGGGGGTGTCGATTCTGAAGTTGTCCTGCTATGATTAAAATTCTTCTTGGGCATGGTTTCTAGAATTTGGATAGAAAATGGAACTCTAATTGAAGGGAATTTCGGCTGGAACTTGTGTGTTGGACATCTATTACTCAATAAACAACGCATTCAACAACACACAAGGCACAAGAAAAAGATCAAATCTCAGTTTTTCACAGCAAAGCTTTGGAGGAGTATTTCGGGAAGATTTTCGAGACGATTGCGATTCTGGTTTTTCAATATTCTTCGTTTTAAGCTGTTATTTGTAATCAAAAGAATGTTTTCTATGATTTATTCATGGTTTACTTTATTTATTATGAACTAATTCGCGTTTTAGGCTTATGATGGATCTTTAAGTGAAACGATGATTTTGTAAACTTTGATTTACATTTCAGTAGTCTATTTCCAGTTTATCTATATTGATTTGAGCTTGAATTTATGAATTGCCTGATCAACAATTCTTTGTGGATTTGTATAGAATCGAGAGAGGATATTCAAATCTAGACTTAATTAATATAACATGTGTTCATAAATTTTGTGAATAGCATAATCTTGATGAATGTTAAGGTACATATATGCTTGACATCGCATGTAATTGGATAGAGAACTTATTCTTAAACCTTCTTTAATTGTAATTCACATAGAGATATAGTGAGTTAGTTGATTAAGGTTTTTAACGTGTTTCTATCTTCATTGTGGAATTACGTTAATACGGTATTAGTGCATCGAGAGGTGGTTAATACTACGTTCGTGTTCTTGATTAATAAACTAGGATAGTAAATTGAATTGGAATAAAGGTGTTAAAATCAGAGTGAAGCTTAGGGTGAAATCATAAGTCTAATTCTCCATTAATTTTTTAAAAATCCAGATTTTGATATTTGTGATTATTTTGTGATAGTTTAATTATTCTTTAATTTAGATTCTTTAATTTTAATTATTGAGTTGATTTGTTTAATAAAATTAGGGTTAATAGGAAATTGGTAATTGTAAGTTAAGGTTATTGCAAATTAGTCTATGTGGGAACGATACTCTACTTATCACTCTATTAATAGTTAACCACGTATACTTACATGTTGTGCATATATAGATTTTACCCAACAACAACCAGGCAGTTCCTAGGAAAGGGGGGGCTTTTCGATAAGGATTTCTCCTTACTGGCGCGCAATTAGGTGAACAAACCTCTCCTTAACAGAACTTTCTAAACATTGCCAATAATACTATCTAATAATCTTATTCAAATAATATAAATTATTGATTTGATAATAAGAAATATAGTGAAATGACAATTATTGAAACAACAATAATATTAAATATCAACGCAATAATTATTGAACTAATAAAATATTGAACAGTAATTACTGTAACAATTATTGAGTAAAACTGAGTGACTTCTCACGTAAGCGCCAATAATCAATACCTTGTGCTACTATGAAACCACGCGTATTACTGTACTTTTATTACCGGGTAGTTCAACAGTTAACGGAAAATCTTCCGCCGTTATTTTCATAAAAAGATATTTTTGTCGTTTTCTCATTTCGACAATAATTCTGTTGTGGGGTCTAACAATGATTGTGCCGTCGTACGGATATTTCTGAACAAAATGAATATTCTCCGACCAATCGAATATTTTATAACCACTTGGTTACTTTTCAAAATTTATAAATATTACCCACAACTATAACATTATCTCAAATCCACACCATAATATAAAAAAAAATTTCAAGAAAATTAAATATTTATTCATAAAATTTGGGGTCTCACACCATTCGTTCGATTAGAATAATGTATCATAACACATAGTACTGCTAAGGTTATAGCCTAAAGTCTACCCCTACCTAAGGTTTCTAACCCTAAAGCTTTGATACCAACCTGTGACGCCCCCAAATTCAGGTACTTGAAACCCAAACTCAGTGCTTCACGATACCATTTCTATGAGTGGAATAATACCAATAATAATAACAATAATATAGATACCAAATTTAATTTACATATGCATCAAAGACTACTCCCAGGTACACGACCTTTAAACATTTATTACATCATAGATAATAAATATCATTATCTTAACAAACTTTAACTATTACACAGAATATTATAAAACTCGTTCGAATAGCTTTCATTTCCCCTTGTTCTTGCCTGATCCTTCGGGTTGAACATACTTAGCTAAAAACATTTAAATTTAAAGAAAGAATGAGCATTTGATTGCCCAACAAGTAATAACAACAATAGATATTAGCTGAAAGAATTAAATGTTTTCTTTGAATGCCACTTCTACAACGAATCAATAGTTGTGAAGTAAGTTGAACCAATAATAACTACATATCAATTCTATATCAAATTTTTTAAACTAAGTACTGACTATAAATGGAGATCAGTTGACATACTATAAACATTTTCCTATTTTCGAAAAGGTTAAAACAGAACTTCATCTGTAAATCGTTATAACCTACAGGCACGGGGGTGATCAGCACGTTATGCCCTGTATTGATCAATACTACATGCAAGAATGATATTATCGTTCATCTTATCCACCTTAGGTGCACAAAAGTTTTCCCATGTTCGTGATGTTCATGCTTAGTCAGGAATCCGAACCAAAACAATCTGGTTGGATACAATAAAGTTCTATCTTGTTCAATAATATTTTTGAGTTTGTGTCTAACCAAATCAAATAGCTTAGACGGCTTTTAAGTCAACGTATACATACTAGAAATCAATAGGTATGTATCAACATGTGATTAAATACAATGATTATCCAAGTGGGAACACTTGTATAATCATATTTAGAAACTAACGAACAGAATAAATATCTGGATTATGCACTAATACTGTGTTGATAAACAATGATCGAATAATTTAAGAACTTGTATGAATATGAATAATTGGATACATAATCAATAACAATAGAGTTAATAATCTGGCACAATAATATAATTCTGAAACTTTCTTACTCGTGTCTATTGCATAAAGGAAATGCAAAGTTAGGATACTTGCCTGAGCTGTTGCTTACAATAACGCAACTTAGTTTAATCTTTTATATCGAAACCTATCATTAATAAGATCATTCGTTCGATTAGAATAATGTATCATAACACATAGTGCTGCTATTTGCAGTCAGCACATAACCTAATCACATTGTCACATATGTTTAGCAGTCATTGGTTCACGAACAAACACTTATCTAGTCAAATTATACAAGTCTAGATCAATTTTTGAAATATTTTGGTGTACCAATGGCTTTATCAGGTAATTATCGAGTCTAAAACTCTATTCTGTAGTTCAATATTCGATTAGATAATTTAAATATCAGCCATATTATTTTTAAATGAATTATAATAAAAAAATTATTAATTATTATAATTTATCATGATTTTTCAAACACCGAAATCATTATTAAATAATTTAAATATTAAATAATTCTATTATCATTAATATTTAATTAATATTAAACTATTAATGAAACCATTGCCAAAATATTAAAGTTATATATAATAACTCAAAATATTTTTAAAGTATTAATATTACCCTTAAATGATTTTTAAAACATTAAAAATTATTTTTGAATAATTACCATTAATATTTAAATATTAATGTATTATTTATGAAAATATTAAAAGTCATTTATTATAACTTAAAATATTTTTAATTCATTTATTTCCTTTTTAAATGATTTTTAAATTAATAAAACCATTTTTAATTTATTTATTCAATAAATTATTAAATAAATTAAATATCATTAATATAAAATTATTAATGAAATTTACCTTTAAATATCAAAAGTTATATTTTATTACTTAAAATATTTTTAAAATATTTATTTTCATTTTAAATGATTTTTATAATATTAAAATTATTTTAATTAATTTATTTAATATAATTAATAAATAAATCTAATATTATTAATATTAAATAATTAATGAAATTTATCTTAAAATATTAAAATTTGTGTTTTATAACTTAAAATATTACTAAATACCTTATTATCATTTAAAATGATTTTTAATATAATAAAATCATTTTTAATTAATTTATTTAGTGCATTTATTCAATAAATTAAATACTGATAATATCCAAATAAATATTAATATTTATTAAAAATATGTCAAATTATTAAAAGTTAATTTCTATAACTTAAAATAATTTTTAAAATTATTTTTGTAATTTTTAGAATTTATTTACTATTTTTAATTAATTTTTAGAAATTAAATTAATTAATTTTAGTAAGTCTGTCGCTAAACCTTGTCAGAGTCGTGTTCTTGATTTTCTGGAATTTCTAGAAAACGCAAATCATGTTCATACTGCCTACTTTGACCGTTTATTACTTTGATCATGTTTGTCATTTGGGTGATATAAAGGCTTGAATATGTGGTCAATATAACATATTATAACAATGATACAACAAAACATACAAATCAAATAACATAAGATAGATTGGGTCTCATGAACAAGCTGTCAGACCCATCTGGGTAACTTCTGGGTTACCCAGAAACAGAAACTGAATGGTCAACGCATTTTGACCGATTACTACATCATATCCATTGCTTTCTAAGGTTCAAGAGTGTGCTAGACTTGTAGTCCTCATGCCATACTATAATATATTACCCTTATACATCATAACAGCTTTGCAACAGCGAGATCAAGGTCGGTCAAAGTCACTGCCAGAACACGTTCTTCAGTTTTCTGGGTTTCCCAAAAAACTGATTTCGTGTTCGGTCAATGAACTTTGACCGTGAATAACTTTTGATATACATGCTCAATGGTCATGAAACCACTTTCAGAATACTAACAACATTACAGACAACAACTTTAAACCTTTAAAACACCAAAACAACAATCAGAAAAAGGTCTAGGAGACCTGACATTCGGTTGTTAGACACAAATTCTGGTTTTTTCAGATTTTGAAAAATGACAAATTCGATCCTCTAGATGTTATGCATTTAATATCTAGCAATCCAGATCACATTGTTAGACTCCAAACAACATATTTAACACAAAAAAGTTAACATCAAACAAAAGATTAAAGATCAGATTTCTTCTAAGGTTCATACCTTTTTATGAACAAGTTCTTGATTTAGGACTTATGATCTGTTAGAGGAATTCGTGGGTTTTGCTTTGTGACTGATATTGTAAGACCCCGAAAATTTTTTAAATAAAAAGGAATTTCCTTTATTTATTTTTTTTGAAATAGTAAGGGTGAATTTGATTAATGTGGTTAGTTATGGGTAAAATGCGCAAATATTTTAAATAAGCAGGTAGTTATAAAATATTCATTGTTGTCGGGGAATATTCGTTTGGTCGTGGAATATTCTTGCTGTCGGGGAATATTCGTACGACGGCACAGTCTTTGGTGGGTCCCATAACGGAAAGCGATTGGATGAAGAAAACGACAAGTATAAGTTGTTTATAAAAAACGGCGTAGTTGTTACCGTTAATACTGTTGGAATACCCGGTGGTTAAAACACAGTAATACGCGTTGTTGCACAGTAGCACACGATATTGCACCAATTATTGATTCTTACGTAAGAAGGCACTACTCAATAATTGTTACAGTAATTACTATTCAGTATTTTATTTTATTGATTCAATAATTACTGCATTGATATTTTATATTACTGTTGTTTCAATAAATTGTCATTACATAGTATTTTCCATTATCGCAGCAATAATTCATATTATCTGAATAATATTATTTGATAACATTATTGGCAATGTCTAGAAAGTTCTGTCTATGGAGAGGTTTGGTCACCTAATTGCGCGCCAGTAAGGAGAAATTCTTATTGGAAAGCCCCCTCTTTCCTGGGAACTGCCTGGTTGTCAATATTGTGATTCTGTGATATTATTTGTTAATAATTAATTATTGATTCATATGATGAGGAAAATATTAAATTTATGTGGATATAGATGGAGAAAATTTTTAATGTGACAATTGTTGAAAATTAATATTTTATCTTTTTCTGATAAAATAATTCATTTAAATATATTATTTTAATAATATAATAATGATGATATTTTTACGATGAATGTGGGATATATGAGTATATGTGGAGGAGGAGTATTTTTGTTACCAAAAATATTTAAAACATGTTTTTCATGTTGGTGGACCCCATTTATTGACTGAAATTTGATTATAGCTTGTAAAATCGTCTGTTTGTGGATTTCGGTCAATTTCTGTTTGGAATTTGGAAAAATTTTCTTCTGCAAAGTTGTAGAGAATTGAATTTCCTATAAATAGGTGCTTAGGTTAGAATTGAAAATCACACCAGAAACTGAAGTTTTCTCTCTCTATATTATCGAGCGTAGTCTTGTGAGTATTTTGAGTATACTTTGAGTATTGCTATACGGTGCAAGTTCAAGTCATAGCCTATATCCGGTGTTTCAGCTAGAAGTATAAATCTTTCGAGGTAAGGGATGTTATTTTCTTCTAAAATGATATTATTTCTTCAATATCATTATGTTGAAATATTGGTTGGAACTTTTTATCAAACTTATAACTTTTTCATGTCGGAGTTACTATTCGTGAGTTACTATTCACGAGTTACTATTCACGAATACTATTCACGAAGCGTAAAGATGTTTTTGTGAAATTTCTATCTTTTGGTGTCGGAGTTACTATTCACGTATACGGCACTATTCACGTATACGGCACTATTCACAAATACGACACTATTCACCGAAAAATGAAATTTCTTCTTTTCGTCTAAAATATCTATTCTGGATACTAGCTTTGATTGTATCCATGTTTTGATCATTCTTGAATTTTACTTCAGTATAATTATTTATGAAGTATTTTTGAACTCGGATTGTTTAGAGTATGAATCCTTAATACTTGTTATTTTGTTTCACTGGATTCGTTTCCTTTAAAATATTTTTCATCATCCTCAATCCTAAATGATGGTGTTACTGAATATCTTTGGCCCGTAGTGCAAAGATGGTTGATTTTATTATGAATATCTTTGGCTCGTAGTGCAAAGATGTACAGGTGTTGAGATGAACATGAACAATTGATGAATATCTTTGGCCCGTAGTGCAAAGATGAACATGTGTTTAGATGAACATGACCAACTGATGAATATCTTTGGCCTGTAGTGCAAAGATGAATATTTGATTTGATTTGAGATATATATTGATTGATGTTACAGGGATAAAATATTGATGATGGACTTTTAAATTCATAGATGTTAGTAAATTTTATTCTCTACTTAACTCTTCTAATGAATTGTTGTTTCCGCTGCAGTTGTTGATCTAAAACTTGTTGTCTATTGTATTCTATCAGATTTTTCCCTGTTGAAGACTAAGGATAATTTGTTGTACATTATCTTAGTCATAATATTCTTTACTGGGCTAGTTGAGCTCACCCTTTTTCTTGTTGTTCTATTTTTTCTTCTCAGGAGACGAGAATGTAACGAGTACGAGTCGGGGAATGTAATGATGGTTCTAGAGAGAGTTGTTTAGTAGTCCTCACCATTTTTGTAAAATAATGTATCAATAATTATGATGAGGATTTATTTGTATGTGGATATTGTCTAGACGACAATAGTTTATATGTTGTAATAATAAAGTTGTAGTTATTTCTGTTCTATGTATTTGGCGACTTAGAATGGGTTGGATGGAATGGACCTATTTTGGGGGTGTCACAGTTGGTATCAGAGCTTAGGGATATGATCTCTGGCGGAGATCGGGGAATAGAACTAGGAGGGGAGAGACGAGTAAATCCTTCGCTAGTGTGTCCTACCTAAGCTTATTTGTTAGTTGTTTACTATATAGGGATATTATGTGATATATTGATTTCCTTAATTAACCCTTGTTTTATGACAATATTTGAGAATGTCGACTGAGAATGTTAACAGTGGAGTAAATGAGACCGTAGAGACGCCTGTACTCACCAATGAGGAGAACGTGCAACAGGCTGGCAATGTACCTCCTGTGAACAACACCACTGAGCAGACGATGAACGACGGGATGTTTAGGAGCTTTTTGCAATTCATGCAAACCAGACGAGGGAGACTCGTGTTCAAAATACAGGAGGAAATGATAGCCATTCACGGGTGGTCACAGCCAAGCAGTTCAAAGAGTTGGGACCACCAAAATTTAAGGGAAAGCCCGATCCGATCATGGCGGAAACATGGGTCAAGCAAATTACCAAGATATTCGATGTCTTGGGATGCACGGAGGAACAGAAGGTTCCATTCGCCACCTTTATGTTCCGTTGCGAGGCAGACTACTGGTGGGAGTCTATGAAGCGTACACATCGAGCCGCACTTAGCATGTCATGGGAGACGTTTCAGAAACTTTTCAATGAAAAATACTTTCCTGAAAGTATTCGCTATATGAAGGAAGTGGAGTTTATTAGACTAGAGCAGAATAACATGACGGTGTCCCAGTACGAGGCGAAATTCGCGGAGTTATCCAGGTTTGCACCTCATTTGGTGGAGAATGAGGAACGTATGACGCGGATGTTTCTGAGAGGTTTGAAACCCGGCATACGTCAGTATCTCATTTCTCATAAATTTTCTATCTATTCAGATGTTGTCAACAGGGCTCAGTTGTTAGAGTGAGATAACGAGTACGTTCAACCGAGGGACCATAACCATGATCATACCGAAGATAGCAGTCACCAGAATAACGATAACCAGCGGAGAAAGAAGAATATGGACAAAGGCGGTAACCACTCTGGTGGTAATCGTGGCCATGAAAATAGAAGAAGCGAGTCGGGAGGAGATTTTAAAAAGAGGAGATTTAATAACGACCATGTGAAGACGATAGTGCCAGCAGCAACTGGTTCCAAGGGAGGAGAAAGACCATTGGTCGTATGTTATAAATACGGGAAAGAGGGACATATCAGCCCAAACTGCCCACAACAGTTCAAGGTATGCTATAATTGTGGAAAGGAAGGACATATCACTCGAGAGTGTACGGTAGCGAAACCAATTCCAGCGGGGATGGTGATTCAAAAGGCTGTCCTAGAAAAGTCAAAGTCAACGGTTCCTGGAAGAGCGTTTGTCGTGACTGGTCAAAATGCGAGGAACCCAAACGAAGTTAGCACGGGTTAGTTAATTATAATTCTTGCGAAGTTTATACCTTATTAGATACCGATTCTACCCATTTTTTTTATCTCTCTTGCTTGCGTTCAACGTTTGAACTTGACTCCGGAGAAATTAGACTTTGACCTATCTATAGAGACTCCGTTAGGAGAAACTTTCATTACATCCGTTGTTTAGAAATCTTGCTTGATTCAAGTTGGCACCATCACATTACCTGTTGATCTTATCTCTTTAAAGATACTTGCTTTTGATGTGATTTTGGGAATTTATTGGTTAACTACTCATCATGCCAAAATTGATTACTTTCGTAAGGTTGTTAGTTTTTATATTCCTAAGCAACCTGTTATTTGAATTCAAGCAACCAAACCATTGAAGTCAAACTCTTTCATATTAAATTATAAAGCCATTTGTTTATTGAAAAATGAATGTCAAGCTTTCTTAGTCATGTTATGGACTTGAACAAAAATACGTCAGATTTGAATGATATTTCTGTTGTTAGTAAATTTCCTGATGTATTTCCTGAAGAATTTCTTGGCCTACTCCCAGACCGTGATATTAAATTTTGTATCGACTTTAAATTTGGTACAAAACCCATTTCTAAAATCTCATATCGAATGGCTCCTATTGAACTTCAGGAGTTAAAAATCCAACTATAGAAGTTGATAACCGAGCCTCTATCTGGTGATTTTTTTTGTGGAATGCACCGAAGCCAGACTCTCCGTAGGGGACAATATTCGTGCGATAGTAAACTGATAGGTGTCATTGTAACATGCTATCCAAGGTTGGGATATGAGTCACAGTTGAGAACAACCTAAGTCGGTAATCAAAATACGTATCTTTCTAGGCTTAGTTGGTTATTATCGAAGATTCGTTGAAGGATATTCTTGAATCGCTACTCCATTAACGCAGCTGACTCGTAGAGATACAAAATTCAAATGGAGCAAGGAATGTGGGAAGAGCTTCGAAAAACTCAAGAGGAGACTCATTTCAGATCATGTTCTGACCATGTCGTCCCGAAAAAGCGAACGTGGTAGCTGACGTGTTGAGTAGAAGATCGTATACAAGTACGAGTAAGATATTGTCAAAGACTCATTTCGTATAATTTACAAATAATAGAGATGGGGATGAAAACTCTAGGTACCCACGTGATGATATACGAGTATAATCGACTTTAATCGATAAAGTTAAAGCTGTTCAAGCTACACACCGGAGCTGGTGAATATGAAGAAGCAGGTACAAGAAGTTGTTATTCCAAAAGCGAAAATTGGTGATGTGAGCAAAGCTCAAACCTTCGATTTATTAATCCATTTGAAATTCTCGATCGAATAGGAACTGTGGCCTATAGACTCGTTTTGCCGCCAAGTATGTCGCGTGTTTATAACGTTTTTTTTATGTACCGATGTGGACGACTCGAACCATGTTATTGAGTTAGAACCGGACGAAATAGCTGAAGACTTAACGTACGAGGAGGTACCTGTCAAGATGTTGGATGGGAAAGAGCATGTCCTACGCACGAAGGTCATACCGCAAGTTAAAGTTTTGTGGAGGAATCATGCTATAAAGGAAATGACATTGGAGTTGGAAATGGAAATGAAAGCGAGGTATCTTTACCTTTTTGAAACACCAGTTACATACGTCAATTTTGAGGACGAAATTTCATAAGGAGGGGAGGTTGTAAGACCCCGAAAATTTTTTAAATAAAAAGGAATTTCCTTTATTTATTTTTTTTGAAATAGTAAGGGTGAATTTGATTAATGTGGTTAGTTATGGGTAAAATGCGCAAATATTTTAAATAAGCAGGTAGTTATAAAATATTCATTGTTGTCGGGGAATATTCGTTTGGTCGTGGAATATTCTTGCTGTCGGGGAATATTCGTACGACGGCGCAGTCTTTTGTGGGCCCCATAACGGAAAGCGATTGGATGAAGAAAATGACAAGTATAAGTTGTTTATAAAAAACGGCGTAGTTGTTACCGTTAATACTGTTGGAATACCTGGTGGTTAAAACACAGTAATACGCGTTGTTGCACAATAGCACACGGTATTGCACCAATTATTGATTCTTACGTAAGAAGGCACTACTCAATAATTGTTACAGTAATTACTATTTAGTATTTTATTTTATTGATTCAATAATTACTGCATTGATATTTTATATTACTATTGTTTCAATAAATTGTCATTACACAGTATTTTCCATTATCGAAGCAATAATTCATATTATCTGAATAATATTATTTGATAACATTATTAGCAATGTCTAGAAAGTTCTGTCTAAGGAGAGGTTTGGTCACCTAATTGCGCGCCAGTAAGGAGAAATTCTTATTGGAAAGCCCCCTCTTTCCTAGGAACTGCCTGGTTGTCAATATTGTGATTCTGTGATATTAATTATAAATAATTAATTATTGATTCATATGATGAGGAAAATATTAAATTTATGTGGATATAGATGGAGAAAATTTTTAATGTGACAATTGTTGAAAATTAATATTTTATCTTTTTCTGATAAAATAACTCATTTAAATATATTATTTTAATAATATAATAATGATGATATTTTTACGATGAATGTGGGATATATGAGTATATGTGGAGGAGGAGTATTTTTGTTACCAAAAATATTTAAAACATGTTTTTCATGTTGGTGGACCCCATTTATTGACTGAAATTTGATTATAGCTTGTAAAATCGTCTGTTTGTGGATTTCGGTCAATTTCTGTTTGGAATTTGGAAAAATTTTCTTCTGCAAAGTTATAGAGAATTGAATTTCCTATAAATAGGTGCTTAGGTTAGAATTGAAAATCACACCAGAAACTGAAGTTTTCTCTCTCTATATTATCGAGCGTAGTCTTGTGAGTATTTTGAGTATACTTTGAGTATTGCTATACGGTGCAAGTTCAAGTCATAGCCTATATCCGGTGTTTCAGCTAGAAGTATAAATCTTTCGAGGTAAGGGTTGTTATTTTCTTCTAAAATGATATTATTTCTTCAATATCATTATGTTGAAATATTGGTTGGAACTTTTTATCAAACTTATAACTTTTTCATGTTGGAGTTACTATTCGTGAGTTACTATTCACGAGTTACTATTCACGAGTTACTATTCACGAGTACTATTCACGAAGCGTAAAGATGTTTTTGTGAAATTTCTATCTTTTGGTGTCGGAGTTACTATTCACGTATACGGCACTATTCACGTATACGACACTATTCACGAATACGACACTATTCACCGAAAAATGAAATTTCTTCTTTTCGTCTAAAATATCTATTCTGGATACTAGCTTTGATTGTATCCATGTTTTGATCATTCTTGAATTTTACTTCAGTATGATTATTTATGAAGTATTTTTGAACTCGGATTGTTTAGAGTATGAATCCTTAATACTTGTTATTTTGTTTCACTGGATTCGTTTCCTTTAAAATATTTTTCATCATCCTCAATCCTAAATGATGGTGTTACTGAATATCTTTGGCCCGTAGTACAAAGATGGTTGATTTTATTATGAATATATTTGGCTTGTAGTGCAAAGATGTACATGTGTTGAGATGAACATGAACAATTGATGAATTTCTTTGGCCCGTAGTGCAAAGATGAACATGTGTTTAGATGAACATGACCAACTGATGAATATCTTTGGCCTGTAGTGCAAAGATGAATATTTGATTTGATTTGAGATATATATTGATTGATGTTACAGGGATAAAATATTGATGATGAACTTTTAAATTCATAGATGTTAGTAGATTTTATTCTCTACTTAACTCTTCTAATGAATTGTTGTTTCCGCTGTAGTTGTTGATCTAAAACTTGTTGTCTATTGTATTCTATTAGATTTTTCCCTGTTGAAGACTAAGGATAATTTGTTGTACATTATCTTAGTCATAATATTCTTTACTGGGCTAGTTGAGCTCACCCTTTTTCTTGTTGTTCTATTTTTTCTTCTCAAGAGACGAGAATGTAACGAGTACGAGTCGGGGAATGTAATGATGGTTCTAGAGAGAGTTGTTTAGTAGTCCTCACCATTTTTGTAAAATAATGTATCAATAATTATGATGGGGATTTATTTGTATGTGGATATTGTCTAGACGGCAATAATTTATATGTTGTAATAATAAAGTTGTAGTTATTTCTGTACCATGTATTTGGCGACTCAGAATGGGTTGGATGGAATGGACCTATTTTAGGGGTGTCACAGATATTAGCAATGAAATTCAGAGGTTTTAGAGAGAGAAGTTCTAGGATGAGAGTTGTGAACAAATTAGCATAAATATGATTTTTTCACTCTCTTGATCTATACAAATAATGGTACAAGGCACATAGCTGGTGAATTAAATTTGATTTGTTGGAATGCTATGGCTCATAGCTAGACTAGGGTGGCTTGTCAAGATTTGGAAAGATTTTCTAGCATTAATTCAAGAATGGGACAAAAAGGGTAAAATGGTCATTTGGTTATCAATTTTAATGGTATTTTTGTCCATGGTACTTGAATCTAGGGTTTAATCACTAGATTTTAATCCTTAAAGTTTCTCAATAAATTTTTATGGTTTGAAAAAATTAAAATTAAAGTGTAACAAAATTTTAATTAAAACACACTAATAAAAATTAGGGTTTTTAATAGAAAATTAGGGTTTAAATAATTAGGGTTTCTTAATATTATTAGGGTTCCCAAATTAATAATTTGATTTACTAAAATAATAATTAGGGTTTCTAATTTTAGCAATTAGGGTTTCTAATTAGTAAATTAGGGTTTCTAATTTTAATTAGGGTTTTTAAATATTAATTAGGATTTTTCTAATTAACAGAAATCCTATAATATGCAACATAATTCATATAACACAATTTTTGACCAATCTTAAATTCCAGTTTTGAGTTTCCAATTATGGTTTACGACAGTAATACTAGGGTTTGTCGTGATACACCATAATTTACTAACCATTAACAATATGTACATTCAGTACATATTTATAGTATTGAAATAAAAATAATATTCTAATATTTTTCTCATTCATTGTTCTAAATCCAGAATTAGGGTTTGGATTCCATATTTGATTTATCTAACATTATTAATTAAGTAAAAAAATAATTAACTTAAATAATCTGAACTAAAATTCATATAATAAAATAATATAATTATTATAATAATCCTATAATCATTTTATATATTATTTGAATAATATATTAAAATATTTTCATGGAAAATAAATAATAAAACATTTTTACTAATAAATTGATTATTATAAGAATATACTTTATAATTATCAATAATTCTAAATTAAAATTATTTGAAATTATTCATGTAATAAATATATTTTATTTATCACATATATACATACACATTACTTGGCACATATTCTCACTTTGATACAAAAAAAATTATATGCAAAATTTCTTATTTATTTATATATAAAATATCGGATTATTACATTGACTCTCCCTTATAAGGATCCCGTCCCCGGAATCACCGTTCTAAAACTTATACATACAAGGGTACATAGCATGCACAATCATTGCAAGTAGATCTCGATCATATTTGATCGAACTAATTTTTAATTATTCAACATAAAGCTTGTCTATCTGATTAAACGGAAGTTTGACTTCTAAAAGAACTCAAATTCCTTCTTCAAAATTTCTTTATACAATAATTTGCTATATATAGGAAAATTATATAAATACATGAAAATAAAAGTTATTCGAATAATACCCGGAGTTCCATTTCCAGCTGCCACAGTATCCTGGACCGTCATGTTGAAGACTCTCGCGGTTGCTTTTGTTGGTTTGTTGGTTGAAGTCGATCCTGTAATCGCCAGAGTTCCGCTGCCTTTTCTCGTGGTTACACTCCCCGCCTCCATTTTCCTCTTTGGACAATCCTTCACCTTATGCTCCATAGACCCACACATAAAACACCCATTGTTCATCGTTGGGTTGGGGCAGTTGGGAGAAATATGGCCCTCCTGCCCGCACTTATAACATACAAACTTACCCTTCAGACACTCTCCAGAGTAATTCTTACCACAGTTCCCACACTGAACTACCAGCTTCTTCACACCTTCCTGTTTTACCTGAACATTCCCAAAATAATTCCTCTTTCTTTTCTCACCCCTATTCCCACTATTAGTTTCCACCTTCACAGCTCCTACTGCCTTGCCTTTGTTCTTCTTCTCCTTATTGTAAAGGCTCATGGCCTCACTCCCCTCCTCAGCTATGATAGCCTTTTCTATGAGTGCTGCAAAAGTATTAATCTGCAACACCGCCACCTTGTTGTAGAGCCAGGGTTCTAAGCCCAGCTCAAACCTCCTTGCCTTCCTAGCCTCCGTATGAACTTGATGCAGAGCGAACCTAGCTAACTCATTAAACTTTGCGGCATACTCCGTAACAGTCGTGTTATCCTGCTTCAACTCCAGAAATTTTACCTCTATCCTTGCCTGTATACTAGCTGATAGATAGTTTTTGAAAAATAAAGTCTTAAACCTAGCCCATCTAACTACACCTTCTCCTGCCCTAGTTTGATTTGTCTCCCACCAAAAGTTAGCCTACCCTTTCATCATATAAGTGGCAAAAGCGGTCTTTTTCCCCTCATCTACCCTAGCAATTACGAACGCCTTTTCTATCTTGTTAACCCATATCTGGGCTTTTATAGGGTTAGTTGTTTCCCTGAATTTTGCTGGTCCTACTTCCTTGAAGTCTTTAAATTTTTCCAAGCAATTGTCTGGATGGTTCTCTGTGACTGGTATTCCCTACTTCATAGCCCGAGCTACCATGTTTGCAAAGTTTTGCATCGGGTCTTACTGTTGTCCCCTAGCGTTGTTGACAGATTCTTCTGCCCTTTGATTTCGTGTTTGACGTCTTGGCGTCATTATATAATTACATAAAATCATGAATTTAACTTCAATTCTAAACCTTATTGTATAAGTTTAATATGTAACACAAAGTTTTATACAAAACTTATTCCATTAATCAAACATAGATTCGTATTCATTAATTCAAAGTACTTTACATAACATAGCATATACTGTTATCGCTTTGTGACCACAAAAGTCGGGAATTATTGTAATAACTTACATAAAAGTTGGGAATATTACATAACACACGTACATCATCAAACATACATAATCAACTACTAATCCTACGTATTTCCTAAGTCACGGTCTTTCATCTTTCTTTTCCCCTTCTTGCTCGGAGCTGGGCACGATTTATTGCTTCTGGCTCTCATTTGATCAATTTAAATTTTAAGCTTATCTTTTTCTTCCATAGTTTCCATTAACGCCTTTCGCAATTGGTTATTTAGTAACCTTTCTATTTCCCACAGCTTTTCTAGAGAAGAAACTGTGTTCTTCAGATTCTGCACCTTCGTTGATGCTTGATCAACTCCAACTTTAGTGTCTGAATCACTATCTGTCAGTTCCACCATTTTTGGATCTGGTACTTGATAAGTGGATTTTATATACACTTATCCGGTATCTTTTACTTGAATTGGTTGCTTATATTTATGTGTCTTAGTTACTTTTCATGCATTTTGTGTTTTTATTTTGTAGGTTAAATCGAGATGGTCGGGACATCATTTGGGCTTTCATGTTTACTTCATGTTCTTGGTTTGGAACTTAGCTTACATTGTAGAGCATCGTCTTCGTTTTCCGTAACATTTTGAATCATTCCAATCAGAGTTTGGATACAAGAGTTATGATCGTTGTACCAACGGACGTCGAACTTCGCTATTTTGAGTGGTCATTTGCATAGCAGTCACTTCCAGCCCAATTTCAACCATCCTCCGGCCCGAATTTCTAAATCCTCAAAGAACGAAAGTTGTAGATCTCATCAATATATTCGATTTAATAGGAGGCAGCCCCCATAACTCCTCAAGGATCAAAAGTTATGGTCGTTTTACCAGAGGATGATGTGACAGAAATTGTAACCCCGTCGGGGCGGGATTTCCCTTAACAAAATACCCGTCGGGGCGGGCATAGCAGCTGCTAGACAGTAAGGACCCCCACTGGGGCGGGTCCTGTGCAAACTTTATGACATTGTCAGTATACACAGAATTGGGTTTTCCCGCGCTAAGACCTACAAATATTTCATTACAGTTGGCGGATAGGTCAGTCACATATCCAAGAGGCATAGTAGATGACATTTTAGTGAAAGTGGATAAGTTTATATTCCCTGCGGACTTTATCATTCTGGATTTTGAGGAGGAAAAGAACATCCCAATTATCCTAGGGAGACCATTTTTGGCCATGGGTAGGACACTCATAGATGTACAAAAAGGAGAACTGACTATGAGGGTCCAAGATCAAGAAATAAAATTCAATGTGTTTAAGGCCATGAAATTCCCTACGGATGAGGAAGACTGTTTTTGAATGGATTTAATTGAGAAAATCATTAATGAAGATATGAACAAGAGTTTTGTCAACGATCCATTAGAAAAACATTTATTAGGGGATGAAGAGGTCAACGACCCAGAATTGGTGGATTACTTACAAATGCTAGACTCATTGCCACGAGTTTCCAGATTCAGAAAATCATTTGAACCATTGCACACGGAGGAAGTAGCCGCAAAAAAACTAAAACCATCATTGGAAGAGCCACCAAAGTTGGAACTTAAGCCACTCCCTAAACACCTCAGGTATGCATATTTAGGCAATTCAAATTCTTTACATGTTATTATTTCTACTGCACTTAACGAATTGCAGGAAGAAAAGTTGTTGAGGGTGCTTCGGGAACACAAATAAGCTATTGGGTGAACGATCACAGACATAAAGGGAATCAACCCTTCATTTTGCATGCACAAGATTTTGATGGAAGATGAAGAAAAACCAACAGTGGAACAACAGCAGTGACTTAACCCGATTATAAAGGAAGTTGTGAAGAATGAAAGTTTAAAGTGGTTGGATGCCGGTATCATCTAACCAATTTCTGACAGCAAATGGGTTAGTCCGGTCCAGTGCATGCCGAAAAAGGGAGGAATGACAATGGTGCAGAATGAGGACAATGAATTAATACCTACTAAAACAGTGACAGGTTGGAGGGTTTGCATGGATTATAGAAAATTGAACAAGGCAACCCGAAAAGACCATTTCCTGCTGCCGTTTATTGATCAAATGTTGGATAGATTTGCGGGACATGAGTATTACTGTTTGTTGGATGGATACTTAGGCTATAACCAGATACTCATTGCTCTGGAGGATCAAGAAAAGACAACATTCACGTGCCCTTACGGCACATTTGCATTCAGGAGGATGTCATTCGGGTTATGCAATGCACCTGCAACTTTCCAACGGTTAATGACGGCCATTTTTTCAGATATGGTAGAGAAAAATGTTGAAGTCTTCATGGATGACTTTTCGGTCTATGGGGACAGCTTTGATATTTGCTTAAAGAATCTGGACATGGTGTTGCAGTGATGTAAGGACACGAATCTCGTACTAAATTGGAAAAAATGCCACTTCATGGTTGAAGAGGGCATAATTTTGGGACATAAGGTATCGTCTCAAGGATTGGAGGTTGACAAAGCAAAGCTGGAAACTATCGATAAACTTCCTCCACCGAACTCAGTTAAGGGTATTAGGAGTTTCTTGGGACATGCTGGGTTCTACAGGAGGTTCATAAAAGACTTCTCTAAAATTGCAAAACCTCTATGTAGTCTTTTAGAGAAGGATGCGACTTTCAGCTTTGATGAAGAATGCAAGATAGCTTTTGATTTATTAAAGAAGAAATTGACTACAGCCCCCGTGATAGTCGCACCAGATTGGAGCATGCCATTTGAACTTATGTGTGATGCAAGTGATTACGCGGTTGGGGCTGTATTGGGCCAACGTCGAGATAAAGTGTTTCACTCCATATATTATGCAAGCAAAACACTTACAGAGACTCAAATGAATTACAAAACCATAAAAAAATAATTGCTTGCAGTGGTGTATGCCTTTGACAAATTTTGGTCTTACTTGATCGGGACTAAGGTGATAGTCTACACAGACCATGTGGCGATTCGGTACTTAATAGCGAAAAAGGATGCTAAACCACGCCTTATCCGGTGGATCCTCATACTTCAAGAGTTTGACTTATAAATAAAGGATAGAAAGGGGACGGAGAACCAATTAGCCGATCACTTGTCTAGGTTGGAAAACCACGGGAAAGCGAAAGACGAAAGATGTGAAATTAATGAGTCATTCCCAGATGAGCAACTGTTTGGGATTTCAGTAGAGATTCCTTGGTATGGGGATTATGCAAATTTCCTTGTGAGCAACATTCTACCACCTGACCTCACAAGACAACAGAAAAGAAAATTTCTTCATGACATGAAATGGTACATGTGGGACGAACCATATTTGTTCAAGCAATGAGCCGACAAAATGATTCAACGGTGCGTCCCCTATAGTGAAGTGAAGAACATTCTGCATGAGTGTCACTCATCTGCGTATGACGGACATTATGGGAGTTAGAAGACAGCAGCGAAGGTGTTACAAGCAGGTTTTTATTGTCCTATATTATTCAAGGATGCCCACCATTTTGTCAAACAATGCGATAGGTGCCAAAGAGTGTGAAATATTTTGAAACAGAATGAGATGCCGTTATAAACGATTCTTAAAGTGGAAATTTTCGACGTATGGGGTATCGATTTCATGGGGTCATTCCCCTAGTCTTTGAACAATCAATACATTCTACTCGCAGTGGACTACGTGTCAAAGTGGGTTGAAGCTGCAGCATTTCCATCCAATGATGCCAAGGTGGTCCTCAAATTCCTGCAAAAGAACATCTTCACGAGGTTTGGCACACCAAGAGCAATAATAAAGTACGAAGGTAGTCACTTCTGCAATAAATTGTTTACAACACTTTTGGCTAAGTATGGAGTCAACCACAAGGTAGCTACAGCGTATCACCCTCAAATAAGTGGACAGGCTGAGGTATCAAACAGAGAAGTTAAGAAGATATTAGAGAAAGTAGTGAATCCGAGTCGAAAAGATTGGTCGCTTAGATCGGACGATGCATTATGGGCATACCAGACTGCATACAAGACGCCAATCGGGATGTCACCATATCAACTACTGTACTTGGAGGCATGCCACTTATCAGTCGAGCTACAGCATAAGGCATATTGGGCAGTACAAAAACTCAATTTTGATCAAGCAGCTGTAGGGGAGAAAAGATTACTTCAATTGAATGAACTCGACGAATTTCGCCTTCACGCCTATGAGAATTCCAAAATTTACAAAGAAAAGGTAAAAAGATGGCACGAACAGAAAATTATACACCGAACATTTGAGTCGGGTTAATTAGTACTATTGTTCAACTCACGGTTGCGATTGTTCCCTGGAAAGCTTTAATCGAGATGGTCGGGACCATTCACTAACAAACGGGTTTTCTCTCATGGTGCAGTGGAACTCTACAGTCGAAATCCACTAGATACGTTCAAAGTAAACGGACACTGTTTGAAGCATTATTGGGGTGGAAAAGCCAACTCTGAAGTGATCTCAATCACATTGATCGACACAACATGAGCAGGAAGTAGTCAGGTTGAACGACTTAAAATCAAGTGCTAATTGGGAGGCAACCCAATCTTTAGTTTATTTCTCATATTTTTCATTTATAGTCTTTACAATATAGTTTTTATTCAATTAATAGTTATTAGCATACAATGAAAGTCTAGTTAATCTCTCAACAATACTTCACGTTATAAACAACCCACTAAACTTCAGGTTTTATGTCACGCAGGATGGATGAAGGATGATCAAGCACTACATTGAAGCAAAAGTGAACTATATTAAATTAAAACAAAGGAGTCTGACAGTAGCATAGCCCGCCGGGGTGGTCCCTCCTATTACAATACCCCCCGCCGGGGCGGGGGTCCTGGAAAGTAACAGACTTTGGGCAGTTACAGACTTCTCCCCTACCAAATAACATACCACTTTCACACTTCTCCACTACTTCATAACTCCATCTATCACCCACTACCCCACTATTCCCAATACTCCATTACTCCTTTCCACCTCTTCACTCCACCAATGATAGCCATCCTTCCACATCTATATATAGCACTACACCTTATATCGTATCTCTCACCACACTTGATATAGAGCATTCATAAAGTATATTTGAGAGTTAGAGAGAAATCATGGCTTCACAATCATCTTCTAAACGCCAAAGGGGAGAAAGCTCACAGTCATATCAACCAACCCGCACCTTCAATCGCTGAAAATTTGCAAGTGTCGCCGCCACCGACCGGTATGACTACATGCTCACCAAAGCTTTTACACTAGAGCGGGGGTTGGCACCGGATCTTAATGATGGGGAGCTGATGCCTCAAATTTACCAAAAGGGATGGACCAAATTCACCTAGGAGCCGGAACTAGCCGTTGTTAACATTGTCAAAGAGTTCTATACAAATACTGAGGACAAAGAACCATTCCACGCATTTGTGCGAGGTCGGTTGGTTCCATTCAGCGCCGACGCAATCAACACTTACTACCAACTGCGGGTACCTCGCCACTGCCATTATGCTCATCTCTAGAATTTTGATCCGGATTATGATGTTATAATCACAGAGATGACAAAGCTGGGAACATCCTGGATCAAGTGTTGAAAAGGAGGCACCGTGTTCCATAGGAAGGACCTTAGTTGGTATAGCAAAATTTGGTACGCATTCCTATGCGTAAAATTGCTTTCGTCCCAACATACCTCGGACGTCACCAAAGAGAAGGCGCTACTGTTGTACGCCATTGTGCAAGATTTCATTATCGACGTCGAGGCCATTATTTGTTCCTTCATCCGCTGGTACATACATGGAAATTTTTCTGGAAACTTGCCACACCCATCACTCATTTGTGGGTTGTGTCGCAATGCAGGGGTTAGATGGTCCGACGACAAGCCCACACAATTGCCGCTTGCATTGTTTGATTCTAGAATGATAGCGTGGTATTCCGTATGGGCAGGGGGCGAGTCACATCCGTGTGGTCTGGGTTTTATTTTTCCGTTGAATTCGAACGATGGCGTGGATGCTACGGAAACATCGGGGGAGGATGATGAACCAATGGGCGATCAAGGAACTGAACAGGTACCGCAAGCTGAAGCCATATCCATTTCTTAGTTCCTTGATTTTCAAAATCAATTGAATGCACACAACAACGCAACACGTCGGGAAATGAGGCGATTGGCAATGAGGCAAGATCATATGTTTGATGCTATGAACGTATCTTTTTCCTCGCTCAATATAACTCTACAAAGCTTTAACCCGGCGGCCCAATTTCCATATCAACAGCCCATGCCAATGCCAAGGTTTCCACTAAGTGATTCGGACGAAGAAGAAAAACAACCACCTCCTCAGACTTAAGCGATAGCAAGGAAGTCATCAAGTACTTATTTTGATTATTCATCCAATGAGGACATTGTATTACATAATTTTGGGGGATTTAAATACATGTTTGCATGCATATGTAGTACTTAGGATGCATTTTGTGATTAAAATTTCAGTATTGCATCTTAATTTCAGTATTGCATGATAGCTTAGGTGCATATATAGTAGTTAGGTTAATGTTGGTCATTGCATAGTAATTAGTTTTGTAAATAGTGCATTTTGTTATCGCATTTTGTTATCTATATAAAAAAAGGTTTAGTAGTTAAGTATTGTGTTTGCGTAAGTCAATCAATGTTGTAGTTCATATTATTTGTGGGCCAATGATGTGATTGACAATAAGTTAACAAATACAGTATTGAGTATTAGAATTGTGATATAATTTCTGCAATGAATCAAATCTTGAGCTTGTTTGAACTGGTCAAACTGGTATAATAAGGATAGCACGAATAATAACATCGTTGTTGACTGGTCAGTTCAAATTGATACCTAAATGGTCTCTAAAGGATAATGCTAGAGTAAATGAGAAAATGATAAGGATAGACAGTAAAGGTGAAAAATAGGCAAGAACCTAAGTTTGGGGGATGATATGTGGGGTATATAAGCTTTATATATAAAGAGTATACATGTATCGTGACTAGTCTTATTTCGGAGCCTTTGTTACTTGAGCAAGTACGCCCGAGGGGATTGTCTTTACACCTAGTGCCCTAAGGTCTTTTATGGTCTGGGAGTCGTTGGTTGAAAGCTAGCTAAGGGGTAGCACTGTCAGCCTAATGGGATGAGACATTGCACAGTCATGTATGTAAAAAAAAGTGAATAAAACGGGAAAAGAGCAAAAAGCCCCTGTATCTAAAAAAAGAGGAAGTATATGAATAAAGTATAAGTACCTTGCTTGAACCCCCGAGATTAGTGATTGTTTAGTTTTGGTTGGAACTGTCTGTTTTTGAAATTTTTAAGTTTGTGCTGTATGATTCCTTCTAAGAGATTGGTTATGTATTGAAATTTGAGTCAGTATCGATTATCATGGATGTTGCACACACACACTATACCATTGATTATGGCTTGAGATTTGAGGATTAAAATGGAACTGTAGATTGGTTTTTGGTGGTTGATATTGTATAGTTTCTTATTTTCCCTGAAGCCGTTAAGATAATCTTGATTCTGCGATATTGTTGGATTCGAAAGCATATAAGTTAAGTCGTAGTCATTTCATCTCATTGCATTGCATGTAGTTGTTTTGTGCTCGAGGACTAGGACGATTTATGTTTGGGGGATTTTGATAAGTGAATTTTATATACGCGATTCAATGTCCATTTCATGCTTATTTGTTGCTAAATTCTTGTGATCATGTTCATTTTTTACTTGTTTTATGTTATTTCAGGTGTAGGATGGTTGTTGTGGCATTTAACGGATATGTGGAATCAATTGGGATGATTTGAGGTAAATTAGAGAAAAATTTGAGTACATCATGAAACTCAGCAAAGTAATCTGGCAGAAGACAAGCCAGCCAGGGAAGGAAATATTATACTAGGTACCCTCGCTGGGGCGGGGTCTTGATCTGCAGTTAGCATAAAGGTAGCCCGCTGGGGCGGAAATAATTAGCCTATACACCCTAGCCGGGGCGGGGGGTCTTCATTTGAGCTTGACAGAAAGGTGGCTCCCCGGGGCGGGCGTTTATAGCACATGAACCCCCGCTGGGGCGGGGGTGTCGATTCTGAAGTTGTCCTGCTATGATTGAAATTCTTCTTGGGCATGATTTCTAGCATTTGGATAGCAAATGGAACTCTAATTGAAGGGAATTTCAGCTGGGACTTGTGTGTTGGACATCTATTACTCAATAAACAACGCATTCAACAACACACAAGGCACAAGACAAAGATCAAATCTCAGTTTTTCATAGCAAAGCTTTGGAGGAGTATTTCGAGAAGATTTTTGAGACGATTGCGATTCTGGTTTTTTAATATTCTTCGTTTTAGGCTGTTATTTGTAATCAAAAGAATGTTTTCAATGATTTATTCAGGGTTTATTTTGTTTATTATGAACTAATTTGCTTTTTAGGCTTATGATGGATCTTTAAGTGAAACGATGATTTTATAAACTTTGATTTACATTTCAGTAGTCTATTTCCAGTTTATCTATATTGATTTGAGCTTGAATTTATGAATTGCCTGATCAACAATTCTTTATGGATTTGTATAGAATCGAGAGAGGATATTCAAATCTAGACTTAATTAATATAACATGTGTTCATAAATTTTGTGAATTGCATAATCTTGATGAATGTTAAGGTAGAGATATTCTTGACATCGCATGTAATTTGATAGAGAACTTATTCTTAAACCTTCTTTATTTATAATTCACATAGAGATATAGTGAGTTAGTTGATTAAGGTGTTTAACGTGTTTCTATCTTCATTGTGGATTTATGTTAATACGGTATTAGTGCATCGAGAGGTGATTAATACTACGTTCGTGTTCTTGATTAATAAACCGGGATAGTAAATTGAATTGGAATAAAGGTGTTAAAATCATAGGGTGAAATCTTAAGTCTAATTCTCCATTAACTTTTTAAAAATCTAGATTTTGATATTTGTGATTATTTTGTGATAGTTTAACTATTCTTAAATTTAGATTCTTTAATTTTAATTATTGAGTTGATTTGTTTAAAAAAATTAGGGTTAATAGGAAATTGGTAATTGTAAGTTAAGGTTATTGTTAATTAGTCTATGTGGGAACGATACTCTACTTATCACTCTATTACTTGTTGACCACGTATACTTGTATGTTGAGCATATATAGATTTTACCCAACAACAACCAGGCAGTTCCTAAGAAAGAGGGGGCTTTCCGATAAGGATTTCTCCTTACTGGCACGCAATTAGGTGACCAAACCTCTCCTTAAAAGAACTTTCTAGACATTGCCAATAATGCTATCTAATAATCTTATTCAAATAATATAAATTATTGATTTGATAATAGGAAATACAATGAAATGACAATTATTGAAACAACAATAATATAAAATATCAACGCAACAATTATTGAACTAATAAAATATTGAACAGTAATTACTGTAACAATTATTGAGCAAAACAGAGTGACTTCCCACGTAAGCACCAATAATCAATACCGTGTGCTACTATGCAACCACGTGTATTACTGTACTTTTACTACCGGGTAGTTTAACAGTTAACGACAAAACTTCCGCTGTTATTTTCATAAAAAGTTATTTTTGTTGTTTTCTCATTCCGACAATAATTCTGTTGTGGGGTCTAACAATTATTGTTCCGTCGTATGGATATTCCTCAACAAAAAGAATATTCCCTGACCAATCAAATATTTTATAACCACTTGCTTACTTTTCAAAATTTATAAATATTACTCACAGCTATAACATTATCTCAAATCCACACCATAATATAAAAAAAATATTTCAAGGAAATTAAATATTTATTCATAAAATTTGGGGTCTCACACCATTCGTTCGATTAGAATAATGTATCATAACACATAGTACTGCAAAGGTTATAGCCTAAGGTCTACCCCACCTAAGGTTTCTAACCCTAAAGCTTTGATACCAACCTGTGACGCACCCAAATTCAGGTACTTGAAACCTGAACTCAGTGCTTCACGATACCATTTCTATGAGTAGAATAATACCAATAATAATAACAATAATATAGATACCAAATTTAATTTACATATGCATCAAAGTCTACTCCCAGGTACACGACCTTAAAACATTTATTACATCATAGATAATAAATATCATTATCTTAACAAACTTTAACTATTACACGGAATATTATAATACTCATTCGAATAGCTTTCCATTCCCCTTGTTCTTGCCTGATCCTTCGGGTTGATCATACTTAGCTGAAAACATTTAAATTTAAAGCAAGAATGAGCATTTGATTGCCCAGCAAGTAATAACAACAATAGATATTAGCAGAAAGAATTAAATGTTTTCTTTAAATGACACTTCTACAACGAATCAATAGTTGTGAAGTAAGTGGAACCAATAATAACAACATATCAATTCTATATCAAATTTTTGAAACTAAGTACTGACTATAAATGGAGATCAGTTGACAGACTATGAACATTTTTCTATTTTCGAAAAGGTTAAACAGAACTTCATCTGTAAATCGTCATAACTTACAGGCACGGGGGTGATCAGCCCGTTATGCCCTGTATTGATCAATACTACATGCAAGAACGATATTATCGTTCATCTTATCCACCTTAGGTGCACAAAAGTTTTCCCATGTTCGGGATGTTCATACTTAGTCAGGAATCCGAACCAAAACAATCTGGTTGGATACAATAAAGTTCTATCTTGTTCAACAATATTTTTGAGTTTGTGTCTAGCCAAATCAAATAACTTAGAAGGCTTTTAAGTCAACGTATACATACTGGAAATCAATAGGTATGTATCAATATGTTATTAAATACAATGATTATCCAAGTGGGAACACTTGTATAATCATATTTAGAAACTAACGAACAGAATAAATATCTGAATTATGCACTAATACTGTGTTGATAAACAATGATCGGATAATTTAAGAACTTGTATGAATATGAATAATTGGATACATAATCAATAATAATAGAGTTAATAATCTGGCACAATAATATGATTCTGAAACTTTCTTACTCATGTCCATTGCATAAAGGAAATGCAAAGTTAGGATACTTGCCTGAGCTTTTGCTTACAATAACGTAACTTAGTTTAATCTTTTATATCGAAACTTATCATTAATAAGATCATTCGTTTGATTAGAATAATGTATTATAACACATAGTACTGCTATTTGTAGTCAGCACAGAACCTAATCACATTGTCACATATGTGTAGCAGTCATTGGTTCACGAACAAACACTTATCTAGTCAAATTATACAAGTCTAGATCAATTTTTGAAATATTTTGGTGTACCGACGGCTTTATTGGGTAATTATCGAGTCTAAAACTTTATTCTGTAGTTCAATATTCGATTAGATAATTTAAATATCAGCCATATTATTTTTAAATGACTTATAATAAAAAAAAATTATTAATTATTATAATTTATCATGATTTTTCAAATACCGGAATCATTATTAAATGATTTAAATATTAAATAATTCTATTATCATTAATATTAAACTATTAATGAAACCATTTCCAAAATATTAAAGTTATTTATAATAACTCAAAATATTTTTAAAGTATTAATATTACCATTAAATGATTTTTAAAACATTAAAAATTATTTTTAAATAATTACCATTAATATTTAAATATTAATGTATTATTCATCAAAATATTAAAAGTCATTTATTATAACTTAAAATATTTTCAATTCATTTATTTCCTTTTTAAATGATTTTTAAATTAATAAAACCATTTTTAATTTATTTATTCAATATAATTATTAAATAAATTAAATATCATTAATATAAAATTATTAATGAAATTTACCTTTAAATATCAAAAGTTATATTTTATTACTTAAAATATTTTTAAATTATTTATTTTCATTTAAAATGATTTTTATAATATTAAAATCATTTTTAATTAATTTATTTAATATAATTAATAAATAAATCTAATATTATTAATATTAAATAATTAATGAAATTTATCTTAAAATATTAAAATTTGTGTTTTATAACTTAAAATATTACTAAATACCTTATTATCATTTAAAATGATTTTTAATATAATAAAATCATTTTTAATTAATTTATTTAGTGCATTTATTA
Source organism: Panax japonicus (assembly GCA_020205505.1). Lineage (NCBI taxonomy): Eukaryota > Viridiplantae > Streptophyta > Magnoliopsida > Apiales > Araliaceae > Panax > Panax japonicus. Next base: position 17,583,446 of record CM035112.1, on the reverse strand, counting down.
AATAAATTAAGTACTGATAATATCCAAATAAATATTAATATTTATTAAAAATATGTCAAATTATTAAAAGTTAATTTCTATAACTTAAAATAATTTTTAAAATTATTTTTACAATTTTTAGAATTTATTTACTATTTTTAATTAATTTTTAGAAATTAAATTAATTAATTTTAGTAAGTCTGTCGCTAAAGCCCTTTGGCGATAGTAAGTGTCGCCTTAGGTGTTCTTGAGAAACCCAGAACCTTCATAGACAGTTTCGAGGGGACATGTTTGACCATGATTAAATTCCAACCTATGATGTTTCTGGGCAAGGTAATAATCACAACTTGTAGTATTAATGTAATATTACACGCGTATAACAATATCTGGGTCAGTTCATAACATAGATGCAAAATATAAGGATTTGAACTCATTGTCAGACATGTTCTTGGTTTTCTGGGTTACCCCGAAAACCTAAGACAGTTCTTAGGTACCACTTTTGGGCTTCCACAACTTGATTTCCCTGTAAGGTTTTGGTGGTTTAGGGTTTCAGATTGTAGTAATAATGTCAAGAAAGAGATCTATTACACTTAATTAGTCTAAATACATCATACCCACCAGATTTAAGCCGGTCAAACCATGTCAGAGCCGTGTTCTTGATTTTCTGGAATTTCTAGAAAACGCAAATCTTGTTCATACTGCCTACTTTGACCGTTTATTACTTTGATCATGCTTGTCATTTGGGTGATATAAAGGCTTGAATCTGTGGTCAATATAACATATTATAACAATGATACAACAAAACATACAAATCAAATAACATAAGATAGATTGGGTCTCATGAACAAGCTGTCAGACCCATCTGGGTAACTTCTGGGTTACCCAGAAACAGAAACTGAATGGTCAACGCATTTTGACCGATTACTACATCCTATCCATTGCTTTCTAAGGTTCAAGAGTGTGTTGGACTTGTAGTCCTCATGTCATACTATAATATATTACCCTTATACATCATAACAGCTTGGCAACAACGAGATCAAGGTCGATCAAAGTCACTGTCAGAACACGTTCTTCAGTTTTCTGGGTTTCCCAGAAAACTGATTTCGTGTTCGGTCAATGAACTTTGACCGTGAATAACTTTTGATATACATGCTCAATGTTCATGAAACCACTTTCAGAATACTAACAACATTATAGACAACAACTTTAAACCTTTAAAACACCAAAACAACAATCAGAAAAAGATCTAGGAGACCTGACATTCGGTTGTCAGACACAAATTCTGGTTTTTCCAAATTTTGAAAAATGACAAATTCGAGCCTCTAGATGTTATGCATCTAACATGTAGCAATCCATATCACTTTGTTAGCCTCCAAATAACATATTTAACACAAAAAAGTTAACATCTAACACAAGATTAAAGATCAGATTTCTTCTAAGGTTCATACCGTTTTATGAACAAGTTCTTGATTTAGGACTTATGATCTGTTAGAGGAATTCGCGGGGCTTGCTTTGTGATTGATATTAGCAATGAAATTCGGAGGTTTTAGAGAGAGAAGTTCTAGGATGAGAATTGTGAACAAATTATCATAAATGTGACTTTTTCTCTCTCTTGATCTATACAAATAATGGTACAAGGCACATAGCTGGTGAATTGAATTTGATTTGCTGGAATGTTATGGCTCATAGCTAGACTAGGGTGGCTTGTCAAGATTTGGAAATATTTTCTAGCATTAATTCAAGAATGGGACAAAAAGGGTAAAATGGTCATTTGGTTATAAATTTTAATGGTATTTTTGTCCATGGTTCTTGAATCTAGAGTTTAATCACTACATTTTAAACCTTACAATTTCTCAATAAATTTCTAGTGTTTGAAAAAATTAAAATTAAAGTGTAATAAAATTTTAATTAAAACACACTAATAAAAATTAGGGTTTTTAATAGAAAATTAGGGTTTAAATAATTAGGGTTTCTTAATATTATTAGGGTTCCCAAATTAATATTTTAATTTACTAAAATAATAATTAGGGTTTTTAATTTTAGCAATTAGGATTCCTAATTAGAAAATTAGGGTTTCTAATTTTAATTATGGTTTTTAAATATTAATTAGGATTTTTCTAATTAACAGAAATTCTATAATATGCAACATAATTCATATAATACAATTTTTGACCAATCTTAAATTCCAGTTTTGAGTTTCCAATTATGGTTTATGACAGTAATACTAGGGTTTGTCGTGATACACCATAATTGAGTAACCATTAACAATATGTACATTCAGTACATATTTATAGTACTGAAATAAAAATAATATTCTAATATTTTTCTCATTCATTGTTCTAAATCCAGAATTAGGGTTTGGATTCCATATTTGATTTATCTAACATTATTAATTAAGTAAAAAAATAATTAACTTAAATAATCTGGACTAAAATTCATATAATAAAATAATATAATTATTATAATAATCCTATAATCATTTTATATATTATTTGAATAATATATAATCATATTTTCATGGAAAATAAATAATAAAACATTTTAACTAATAAATTGATTATTATAAGAATATACTTTATAATTATCAATAATTCTAAAATAAAATTATTTGAAATTATTCATGTAATAAATATATTTTATTTATCACATATATACATACACATTACCTGGCACATATTCTTACTTTGATACAAAAAAAATTATATGCAAAATTTCTCATTTATTTATATAGAAAATATCAGATTATTAAATTCACTCTCCCTTATAAGGATCCCATCCCCGGAATCACCATTCTAAAACTTATACATACAAGGGTACATAGCATACACAATCATTGCAAGTAGGTCACGATCATATTTGATGGAACTGATTTTAAATTATTCAGCATAAAGCTTGTCTATCTGATTAAACGGAAGTTTGACTTCTAAAAGAACTCAAATTCCTTCTTCAAAATTTCTTTATACAATAATTTGCTATATATAGGAAAATTATATAAATACATGAAAATAAAAGTTATTCGAATAATACCCGGAGTTCCATTCCCAGCTGTCACAGTATCCTGGACCGTCATGTTGAAGACTCTCGCGGTTTCTTTTGTTGGTTTATTGGTTGAAGTCAATCCTGTAATCGCCAGAGTCCCGCTGCCTTTTCTCGTGGTTACACTCCCCGCCTCCATTTTCCTCTTTGGACAATTCTTCACCTTATGCTCCATAGGCCCACACATAAAAAACCCATTGTTCATCGTTGGGTTGGGGCAGTTGGGAGAAATATGGCCCTCCTACCCGCACTTGTAACATACAAATTTACCTTTCAGACACTCTCCAGAGTGATTCTTCCCACAGTTTCCACACTGAACTACCTGCTTCTTCACACCTTCCTGTTTTACCTGAATATTCCCACAATAATTCCCCTTTCTCTTCTCAATCCTATTCCCACTATTAGTTTCCACCTTCACAGCTCCTATTGCCTTGCCTTTGTTCTTCTTCTCCTTATTTTAGAGGCTCATGGCCTCACTCCCCTCCTCAGCTATGATAGCTTTTTCCAGGAGTGCTGCAAAAGTATTAATCTGCAACACCGCCAACTTGTTGTAGATCCAGGGTTTTAAGCACAGCTCAAACCTCCTTGCCTTCCTAGCCTTCGTATGAACTTGATACGGAACGAATCTACCTAACTCATTAAACTTTACGGCATACTCCACAACAGTCATGTTATCCTGCTTCAACTCCAGAAATTTTACCTCCATCCTTGTTTGTATACTAGCTGATAGATAGTTTTTGAAAAATAAAGTCCTAAACCTAGCCCATCTGACTACACCTTCTCCTGCCCTAGTTTGATTTGTCTCCCACCAAAAGTTAGCCTCCCCTTTCATCATATAAGTGGCAAAAGCGGTCTTTTGCCCCTCATCTTCCCTAGCAATTATGAACGCCTTTTCTATCTTGTTAACCCATATCTAGGCTTCTATAGGGTCAGTTGTTTCCCTGAATTCTGATGGTCCTACTGCCTTGAAGTCTTTAAATTTTTCCAAGCAATTGTCTGGCTGGTTCCCTACGACTAGTATTCCCTGCTTCATAGCCTGAGCTACCATGTTTGTAAAGTTTTGCATCGGGTCTTGCTGTTGTCCCCCAGTGTTGTTGACAGATTCTTCTGCCCTTTGATTTCGTGTTCGACGTCTTGGCGGCATTATCTAATTACATAAAATCATGAATTTAACTTCAATTCTAAACCTTATTGTATAAGTTTAACATGTAACACAAATTTTTATACAAAACTTATTCCATTAATTAAACATAGATTCGTATTCATTAATTCAAAGTACTTTACATAACATAGCACATACTGTTATCCCTTTATGACCAGAAAAGTCGGGAATTATTGCAATAACTTACACAAAAGTTGGTAATATTACATTACACACGTACATCATCAAACATACATAATCAACTACTAATCCTACTTATTTCCTAAGTCACTGTCTTTTATCTTTCTTTTCCCCTTCTTGCTCGGAGCTGGGCACGATTTGTTGCTTCTGGCTCTCATTTGATCAATTTGGATTTTAAGCTTATCTTTTTCTTCCATAGTTTCCATTAACGCCTTTCGCAATTGGTTATTTAGTAACCTTTCTATTTCCCACAGCTTTTCTAGAGAAGAAACCGTGTTCTTCAGATTTTGCACCTCCGTTGTTGCTTGATCAACTCCAACTTTAGTGTCTGAATCACTATCTGTCAGTTCCACCATTTTCGGATCTGGTACTTGATAAGTGGATTTTATATTCATTTATCTGGTATCTTTTACTTGAATTAGTTGCTTATATTTATGTGTCTTAGTTACTTTTCATACATTTTGTGTTTATTTTGTAGGTTGTACATTTGGGAGCGGTGTGAGCGACTATTGGTAGGGAAAAGCAAAGAAAACGCAAAGAAAAGCAAACCGGATATCATTTGGGCTTTTATGTTTACTTCGTGTTTCTTGGATTGGAACTTAGCTTACATTGTAGAGCATCGTCTTAGCTTTCTGTAACATTTTGAATCATTCCAATCGGAGTTTGGATGCGAGAGTTATGATCGTTGTACCAACAGACTTCAAACTTCGCTATTTTGAGTGGTCATTTGCATAGCAGTCACTTCCAGCCAAATTTCAACCATCGTCTTGCCAAAATTTTTGAATCCTCAAAGAATGAAAGTTGTAGATCTTGTCGATATATTCGATTTGATAGGTGGCAGGCCCTGTAACTTCTCCCGGATCAAAAGTTATAGTCGTTTTACCAGAGGATGCTGTGACAGAAATTGTACCCCCGCTGGGGCGGACTTTCCCTTAACAAAATGCTTGTTGAGGCAGGCATAGCAGCTGCTAGACAGTAAGGACCCCCACCGAGGTGGGCCCTATGCCAACCTTATGACATTGTCAGTATACATAGAATTGGGTTTGCCCGCGCCAAGACCTACAAATATTTAATTACAGTTGGCGGATAAGTAAGTCACATATCCGAGAGGCATAGTAGAGGACATTTTAGTGAAAGTGGATAAGTTTATATTCCCCGTGGACTTTATCATTCTGGATTTTGAGGAGGAAAAGAACATCCCAATTATCCTAGGGAGACCATTTTTGGCCATGGGTAGGACACTCATAGATGTACAAAAAGGAGAACTGACTATGAGGGTCCAAGATCAAGAAATAAAATTCAATGTGTTCAAGGCCATGAAATTCCCTACGGATGAGGAAGAATGTTTTCGAATGGATTTAATTGAGCAAATCATTAGTGAAGATATGAGCAAAAGTTTGGTCAACGATCCATTAGAAACAACATTATTGGGGGATGAAGAGGTCGACGACCCAGAATTGGTGGATTACTTACAAATGCTAGACTCATTGCCACGAGTTTCCAGATTCAGAACATCGTTTGAACCATTGCACACGGAGGAAGTAGCCGCAGAAAAATTGAAACCATCATTGGAAGAGCCACCAAAGTTGGAACTTAAGACACTCCCTAAACACTTAAGGTATGCTTTTTTAGGCAATTAAAATTCTTTACATGTTATTATTTCTGCTGTACTTAACGAATTGCAGGAAGAAAAGTTGTTGAGGGTGCTTCGGGAACACATATCAGCTATTGGATGGACGATCACGGACATAAAGGGAATCAACCCTTCATTTTGCATTCACAAGATTTTGATGGAAGATGAAGCAAAACCAATAGTGGAACAACAGCAGTGACTGAACCCAATTATAAAGGAAGTTGTGAAGAAGGAAATTTTGAAGTGGTTGGATGCCGGTATCATCTACTCAATTTTCGACAGCAAATGGGTTAGTCCGGTCCACTGCATGCCGAAAAAGGGAGGAATGACGAGGGTGCAGAATGAGGACAACAAATTAATACCTATTAGAAAAGTGACAGGTTGGAGGGTTTGCATGGATTATAGAAAATTGAACAAGGCAACCCGAAAAGACCATTTCTTGTTGCCGTTTATTGATCAAATGGTGGATAGATTGGCGGGACATGAGTATTACTGTTTGTTGGATGGATACTCGGGCTATAACCAGATAGTCATTGCTCTGGAGGATCAAAAAAAGACAACATTCACGTGCCCTTACGGCACATTTTCATTCAGGAGGATGTCATTCGGGTTATGCAATGCACCTACAACTTTCCAACGGTGTATGATGGCCATTTTTTCAGATATGGTGGAGAAAAAAAGTTAAAGTATTCATGGATGACTTTTCGGTCTATGGGGATAGCTTTGATATTTGCTTAAAGAATCTGGACATGGTGTTGTAGCGATGTAAGGACACGAATCTCGTACTAAATTGGGAAAAATGCCACTTCATGGTTGAAGAGGGCATAATTTTGGGACATAAGGTATCGTCTCAAGGATTGGAGGTTGACAAAGAAAAGCTGGAAACTATCAAAAAACTTCCTCCACCGAGCTCAGTTAAGGGTATTAGGAGTTTCTTGGGACATTCTGGGTTCTACAGGAGGTTCATAAAAGACTTCTCTAAAATTGCAAAACCTCTATGTAGTATTTTAGAGAAGGATGCGACTTTCAGCTTTGATGAAGAATGCAAGATAGCTTTTGATTTATTAAAGAAGAAATTGACTACAGCCCCCGTGATAGTCGCACCGGATTGGAGCATGCCATTTGAGCTTATGTGTGATGCAAGTGATTATGCGGTTGGGGCTGTATTGGGCCAACGTCGAGATAAGGTGTTTCACGCCATATATTATGCAAGAAAAATACTTACAGAGACTCAAATGAATTACAAAACCACAGAAAAATAATTGCTTGCAGGGGTGTATGCGTTTGAAATATTTTGGGCTTACTTGATCTGGACCAAGGTGATAGTCTACACAGACCATGCGACGATTCGGTACTTAATAGCGAAAAAGGATGCTAAACCACGCCTTATCCTGTGGATCCTCCTACTTCAAGAGTTTGACTTATAAATAAAGGATAGAAAGGGGACGGAGAACCAAGTAGCCGATCACTTGTCTAGGTTGGAAAACCACGAGAAAGTGAAAGACGACAGATGTGAGATTAATGAGTCATTCCCAGATGAGCAACTATTTGGGATTTCAGCAGAGATTCCTTGGTATGGGGATTATGCAAATTTCCTTGTGACCAACATTCTATCACCTGACCTCACAAGACAACAAAAAAGAAAATTTCTTCATGACATGAAATGGTACATGTGGGACGAACCATATTTGTTCAAGCAATGCGCCGACAAAATGATTCAACGGTGCGTCCCCTATAGTGCAGTGAAGAACATTCTGCATTAGTGTCACTCATATGTGTATGGCGGACATTATGGGAGTGAGAGGACAGCAGCGAAGGTGTTACAAGCAGGTTTTTATTGGCCTACATTATTCAAGGATGCCCACCATTTTGTCAAACAATGCGATAGGTGCCAAAGAGTGTGAAATATTTTGAAACAGAATGAGATGCCGTTACAAACGATTCTTGAAGTGGAAATTTTTGACGTATGGGATATCGATTTCATGGGGTCGTTCCCCTCGTCTTTGAACAATCAATACATTCTACTCGCAGTGGACTACGTGTCAAAGTGGGTTGAAGCTGAAGCATTACCATCCAATGATGCCAAGGTGGTCCTTAAATTCCTGCAAAAGAACATCTTCACGAGGTTTGGCACACTAAGAGCAATAATAAGTGACGAAGGTAGTCACATCTGTAATAAATCGTTTACAGCTCTTTTGGCTAAGTATGGAGTCAACCACAAGGTAGCTACAGTGTATCACCCTCAAATAAGTGGACAGGCGGAGGTATCAAACAGAGAAGTTAAGAAGATATTAGAGAAAGTAGTGAATCCGAGTCGGAAAGATTGGTCGCTTAGATCGGACGATGCATTATGGGAATACCAGACTGCATACAAGACGCCAATCGGGATGTCACTATATCAACTACTGTACGTGGAGGCATGCCACTTACCGATCGAGCTTCAGCATAAGGCATATTGAGCGGTAGAAAAACTCAATTTTGATCAAGCAGTTGTAGGGGGGGGAAGATTACTTCAATTAAATGAACTCGACGAATTTCGCCTTCATGCCTATGAGAATTCCAAAATTCACAAAGAAAAGGTAAAAAGATGGCACGACCAGAAAATTATGCTCCGAACATTCGAGCCTGATTAATCAGCACTATTGTTCAACTCACGGTTGTGATTGTTCCCTGGAAAGCTTAAATCGAGATGGTCGGGACCATTCACTAACAAACGGGTTTTCTCTCAAGGTGCAGTGCAACTCTACAGTCGAAATCCACTAGATACGTTCAAAGTAAACGGACACTGTTTGAAGCATTATTGGGGTGGAGAAGCCAACTCCGAAGTGATTGCCATCACATTGATCGACACAACATGAGCATGAAGTAGTCAGGCTGAACGACTTAAAATCAAGCGCTAATTGGGAGGCAACCTAATCTTTAGTTTATTTCTCGTATTTTTCATTTATATTCGTTACAATATAGTTTTTATTCAATTAATAGTTATTAGCATACAATGAAAGTCTAGTTAATCTCTCAACAATACTTCACGTTATAAACAACCCACTAAACTTCATGTTTTATGTCATGCAAGATGGATGAAGGATGATCAAGCACTACATTGAAGCAAAAGTGAACTACATTAAAGCAAAACAAAGGAGTCTGATAGTAGCATAACCCGCCGGGGTGGGACCTTTTTACACTACAAAACTCACCAGGGTGGGGGTCCCTGAACCCAGTTGACAGAATACTAGCCCGTCGGGGCGGGCCTTCCAAGTACAATACCCCCCTCCGGGGCGGGGGTCCTGGAATATAACAGACTTTGGGCAGTTACAAACTTCTCCCCTTCCCAATAACATACCATTTTCCCATTTCCCCACTACTTCATAACTCCATCTATCACCCACTACCCCACTATTCCCAATACTCCATTACTCCTCTCCACCTCTTCACTCCACCAATGATAGCCATCCTTCCACATCTATATATAGCACTACACCTTATATCGTATCTCTCACCACACTTGATATAGAGCATTCATAAAGTATATTTGAGAGCTAGAGAGAAATCATTGCTTTACAATCATCTTTTAAACGCCAAAGGGGATAAAGCTCACGGTCATCTCAACCAACCCGCACCTTCGATCGCCGAAAATTTGTAAGTGTCGCCGTTGCCGACCGGTATGACTATATGCTCACCAAAGCTCTTTCACCAGAGCGGGGGTTGGCACCGGATCTTAATGATGGGGAGCTGATATCTCAAATTTACCAAAAGGGATGGACCAAATTCACCGAGGAGCCAGAACCAGTCGTTGTTAACATTGTCAAAGAGTTCTATGCAAATGCTGAGGATAAAGAACCATTCCACGCATTTGTACGAGGTCGATTGGTTCCATTCAGCGCCGACGCAATCAACACTTACTACCAACTACGGGTACCTCGCCACTGCCATTTTGCTCATCTCTAGAATTCTAATCCGGATTATGACATTATAATCACGGAGATGACAAAGCCGGGAACATCCTGGATCAATGGTCGGAAAAGAGGCACCGTGTTCCATAGCGAGGACCTTAGCTGGTATGGCAAAATTTGGTACGCATTCTTATGTGCTAAATTGCTTCCGTCCCAACATACCTCGAAAGTCACCAAAGAGAAGGTGCTACTGTTGTACGCCATTGTGCAAGATTTCATTATCGACGTCGGGGCCATTATTTGTTCCTTCATCCGCCAGTACTTACGTGGAAATTCTTCTGGAGGCTTACCACACCCATCACTCATTTGTGGCTTGTGTCGCAATGTAGGGGTTATATGGTCCAAAGACAAGCCCACACAATTGCCGCTTGCATTGCTTGATTCTAGAATGATAGCACGGTATTCCGTATGGGCAGGGGGCGAGTCACATCCGTGTGGTCTGGGTTTTATTTTTCTGTCGAATTTGGACGACGGCGTGGATGCTACGGAAACATTAAGGGAGGATGATGAACCAATGGGCGATCAAGGAATTGAATAGGTACTGCAGGCCGATGCCATATCCAGTTCTCAGTTCCTTGATTTTCAAAATTAATTGAATGCACACAACAACGCAACACGTCGGGAAATGAGGCGATTGGCAATGAGGAAAGATCATATTTTTGATGCTATGAACGCATCTTTTTCCTCTCTCAACACAACTCTACAAAGCTTTAACCCGGAGGCCCAATTTCCATATCAACAGCCCATGTCAATGCCAAGGTTTCCACCAAGCAATTCGGACGAAGAAGAGCAACAAACCACCTCCTCAGACTTAAGCGATAGCAGGGAAGTCCTCAAGTACTTATTTTGATTATTCATCCAATGAGGACATTGTATTACTTAAGTTTGGGGGATTTAAATACATGTTTGCATGTATATGTAGTACTTAGGTTGCATTTTGTGATTTAAATTTTAGTATTGCATCTTAATTTCAGTATTGCATGATATCTTAGGTGCATACATAGTAGTTAGGTTAATGTTGGTCATTGTATAGTAATTAGTTTTGTAAATAGTGCATTTTGTTATAGCATTTTGTTATCTATATAAAAAAATTAGTAGTTAAGTATTGTGTTTGCGTAAGTCAATCAATGTTGTAGTTCATATTATTTGTGGGCCAATGATGTGATTGACAATAAGTTAACAAATACAGTATTGAGTATTAGAACTGTGATACAATTTCTGCAATGAATCAAATCTTGAGCTTGTTTGAACTGGTCAAACTGGTATAATAAGGATAGCACGAATAATAACATCGTTGTTAACTGGTCAGTTCAAATTGATACCTAAATGGTCTCTAAAGGATAATGTTAGAGTAAATGAGAAAATGATAAGGATAGATAGTAAAGGTGAAAAATAGGCAAGAACCTAAGTTTGGGGGATGATATGTGGGGTATATAAGCTTTATATTGTTGGGTAAAATCTAGTTACGCACAACACGCAAGTATACGTGGTCAACAAGTAATAAAGTGATAAGTTGAGTATCGTTCCCACAGAGAATTATTTAATAAAAATCACCAAGTACTAACCCGTAACCAACTCAATCTTATTTAAACGAATGAATTACAAACTATATAAATTAACTACTATTCCACTAATTAAATTAAGACTATGGAGATTTAAGATCACAACTTCACTTATTGCTTCATTTAAGTTAACACACTTCTCATCAATTATTCTCTATCCTGAATTGTTAATCAAGAACACTAGAGTAGTATTAACCACCACTCGATGCACTAATACCGTATTAACGTCAATCCACAATTAAGATAGAAATTCGTTAAACACCTTAATCAACAAACCCACTATATCTCTATGTGAATTACAATTGAAGAAGGTTGAAGAATAAGTTCTCTACTCGATTACATGCGATGTCAAGCATATCTCTACCTTAACACTCATCAAGTTTAAGCTATTAACAAAATCCTGAACACATGCTATCATGATTAGATCTAAATCTATACTTCATCTCTCGAGTTCATATAGATTATCACGGTAATTGATGGCCAAGCAATTAAACAATTAAGTCCAAATCACAATAGACAATCCTCTCAATATAACATAATAATTGATAACGAAGCATATTAAAATAAACTACACAATAAGATCCATTGTAATCTCAAACAAAGAATTAGTTCATGATTATTGAATTTAAACTAAGAATCCACAATTGAATAATCATTAAAAGACAAAAATAGAAGAAGTAAAGAAGATATAATCTATTGTCTGTAGATTTAACGCACCCTCCTTGCTCCTACTTTGAATCTTCAATGGTCTCCAAGTTACATCAATCTCCAAATCTCATAAAAACTAGTGTTTTGATCTAATTTACTCTAATCTAATCTAATAGAATTCTTTCAAAAACTCCCTAATCTCTCCAATAATCCCCCTCTAATCTGTGTTATTCCCCTCCTTTTATAAGCCTTTGTAAATGTCTTTAAATCCTCTTGGAAGTCCTTGACTCAAACAACTCCAAACAACCCTTTTCGGACTCAAATTCGGACAAAATCTACTCATTCCGCGCATAGGCCAGCCCCGCCTGGGTCCTAAGGCACAAAAACGTCCAGCCCCGGCTAAGGTGCTGATGAGTGAGTTTTATACACATGAATTGGATACATTCGGGCTTAATTTATTGTTGTTCTCAAGTCTTTTAGGATGTTTTTATGTGTTTGTGTCTATTCATGCATGTTTTATATTGTTTTGTAGGAATTGGGACAAAAGTTACATGGATCGACGTTCGGGGTGGCTAGATTCACGTTTTCGGCTAGCCATTTACACAGCAGTCACTTCAGAGCCAATTTGACTATAGATCCGGACATTATTTCGAAAAACTTCAAGAAAGAAAGTTGTAGATCTACTTTTCCTCTTTCTGAATCATCTTGAATCATCTAAATCGGAGTTCGGACGAAGACTTTATAGCCGTTTTCCCAAAGGACGTCGGAGTAGAAAATGTTGACTTTTTGGCCAGCGCCGGGGCGCCCATTTTCAGTTCATTCCCAGTGCCGGGGCACTGGGGGGCAGACTCTCAGCGTCGTGAACAGTGCTGGGGCACTGGGGGAAGAGTTTGGTTAGGCCTGGACGCGTTTTGGGCGAATTTTGACACCTTTTTGACTCCAAATAGGATTGGGTTTGTTCCTAAACTAAAAATTAGACTTGTAACCTATAAATACATGATGTAAGGCATAAAATAAGAGGGGATTACATAGCTTAGCTTAGAGATTACATAGCTTAGCTTGGAGATTACATAGCTTAGATTAGAGATACACTCTAATAGATTAGAACATTAACCCTAGTTCTAATTAATTTTGGAGATTGAAGCAACTTAGAGACCATTGAAGATCAAGAGCAAGAGCAAGAGGGGAGCATCAGATTTGCTGACAACAGATTATATTCTCTTCTCTTATCATACTTTTATCTTTTAATGTCTATTCAGTTGTGGATTCTTGGTTTCCATTCATTAATTATGAACTAACTCTTTCATTAAGATTTCAATTGAACTTTTTATGGCTATGAATTAGTTATTCATTATATTCCAATTATTTATGTTAAAGTGAGTTGTTTATCTTGTCTTGTGCATATTGCTTAATTATTTGATCAGTAATTACTTTGTTACTCTAGAAGGAATTGGAAGAGGAATTCTAGGGTTAGAACTGGGCATGATATCATGTGACTTAGTTATTTGCACAATGAATAATTAGGTTTGTGAATTGAATGGAAATATCTGTTCACCGCATGTAACACATAAGGAATTGGAATTGAATGAGTTTAATTCAATTGTTTTGCATAGGAATATAGCAAGATTAATCTGGATTAAATAGAAGGCAATTGATCACTTGGAAAAGGACTTTTGGCATTTGAGAATTCCTGTTAACAATTCAGTAGACATAATAATTGGGATAATTGGATAATTGGTTTATAGTTCATAATTGGGGATATTGAAGTCTTAACCTTTATTTATTTGAATTCATTCGTTAAAATCTTAGTTTTAATTATTTAATTTAGTTTTCTTAACTATAAAATTCACAATTTGAGATTGTTTAAATAAAATTAGTTTGGTTAAGAATTAGTGCTTGGTGATTTTTATTAAATAATTCCTCGTGGGAACGATACTCTACTTTCACTTTATTACTTGTTGACCGTGTATACTTGCATGTATTCATTGATTGTGAAATCGATCAACAAGTTTTTGGCGCCGTTGCCGGGGAATTAATTTAATAATTATTGTCCAATATTAATTTCAATCAAATTAGTCTTAATTTAAACATTTTTATTTTTATTTTTAATTATCTTTCTATATTTCTCTCTTTTCAGGTACCATGGATGACTTTGTGTATCAATGGCCATACACGAACATGACTCAACCAAGGGGAGCGGAGATTGACGTCGAGAAACTTTCTGCATTGTCAGCACAGATTGAGACACTTTCGAGGATGTTTGAAGCTTTTGAAGCTCAGCGTCGTCAAAGTAAGGCGGTTACTTGTGATTATTGTGTTGAAAATCATATGAGTCATCAATGCGCCATCAGTTTCGAGCCGGTACAGTATAGTGGTGATTACCCCAATAATTATGTCTATCCCAACAACTATCATCAGGATTGGGGGTATCACCTAGATTTTTCATGGAGTAACAATCAAGCTGCAGCTCAACCACCTAGACAACAACACACCTCCGGATTTCAAAATCCGACTCAACAACCAGAGAGGATATCAAGTTTGGAAGAAGCCTTAAAAAAATTCATTAGAGCTTCTGACAAAAAGAACGAGGAACAAGACAAGAAAATGAATCAAGTAGAGCTGAATTTGCAAAGTCAAGGGGCGTTGATCAAGAATCTGGAAAATATAGTGGAACAGATAGCACATGCGTTGAACAACCGTCCTCAATACACCTGGCCCTATGACATGGATTCCGAGACTGATGGTGAGCCCGAGCCAAATCTACAACTGGATGAGCCACGAGATGAAAAAGAGGAGACAAGTGGGGATAATGACAACAAGGTCGGTGAAGAACTAATTGTGAGACCCAATGATGATGAGCCAATGTTATTTATGCCTCAAGTGCCTTTTCCTCCACAGTTCAAGAGTCCGGTTAGATTTGCAAAACCTTGTCCGATTGGTAGTCATGTCGTCGGCAATACTCTCTGTGATGTAAAAACAAGTACACCTTCGAAACCATGGTGCGATGAGCTGGAGAAGATAGAAGAAGAAATTTTTGTGTCTGACAAGCCTCAATACCAGAATATATTCGCAGACACAATGGAGAAACCACCTAGATGTTGGACGTTCTTGAATGTGATCTTATCTAAAGAAAGCATGCTAGGTGACTTTAATACAATGGCTATTACAAATGGGAACCTACCAAAAGCTATATTATTTCCGATAGATGGAGGGTTTCTCAACTTTCGAAGAGGAATTGGATAGCGTTGACCAGACAAAGTCAGGCTGAAAGACTGTAAAACAAGCGCTTATTGGGAGGCAACCCAAGTTTAATTTTTATTTTTAGTTTTTATTAAGTTTTATATTAGTAGTTTTGAATTTGCATTTATTTAGGATTTAATAAAATTGCTTCTATCATGGTTTTACAGGTTATTCAAGTTAAATTCAATTGTGGTGCCCAATTTGTTCCATGTGCTTAGCCTATTCTCCAAACTTAGCGGACAAGGAGGAAGATTGCTATATTTTCAGGGAAGTCCTCTGCTTTAATTTTTTCTATTTTAGTCATTGAGGACAATGTCTAGTTTAAGTTTGGGGGCATTTTAGTGTCGTATTGCATATAGTTAGTTATTTACATTGTAAGTTCGTTATGTTTTCGGGGTATTTACATTTAGTTTTTGCATTTAGTTTTTTGTTTAAAAAAAAAGTTAAAATCAAAAAAATAGTAGTTAGTTTACTATGTTTGTTGCAGTTAGTTTATATTTGCATGATTCCAACTGTTAGATAGTAAAAGTCTATTTTGGCCAATGATGAGACTGGAATTAAGTAGATAAGTATAGTATTGAATATTAAGGCTTTGATGTGATTTCTTGTTATGAATTGAATCTTTTCCTGTTTGAAACTGGTATAACCAAGGTTAGCACGTAATAACAGCTATGTTGACTGATTAAGTTTAAATTGATACATAATGGATTTCTTAAGGATAATACTAGTGTGAAGGAATGAAAGACATGAATAGGCGGAGATGGCTAAATTTTGATAAAAACTTAAGTTTGGGGGGAAATTTTGGGGTATATAAGCTTTAAAAAAACATGTTGAGTCTTGTGGTGGGTTGAGGAGAAACACTCCCCATAAATACAAGCGTGAGATGGAGCGTAAAACGCACTCACCAACCATCTATCAAAAAAAAAAAAGAGAAAAAGAAAATAAAAATTACCGTGACTAGTTTTGTTTCGGGGCCTTTGTTACTTGAGTAAGTACGCCCGAAGGGGTATCTTAAAACCTAGCGCCCTAAGGTCTTATATGGTCTGGGAGTCGTTGGTCGAAAGCTCGCTAAGGGGTGACACTGTTAGCCTAATGGAATGAGACATTGCACAGTCATGGTTAAAAAAACAATAAAATGGGAAAAGAGCAAAAAGCCCCCGTAATGAAAAGTAAAGCATAAGTATCCCAGATTGGACTCTTGAACTTGGTGGATGTTTGACTTTAGTTGGATCTAGCTTGTTCGTGAATTTTGTGAGTTTTCACTGTATGATGCCTTTGAAGATATCTATTATGTCTTAAATTTGATTTTATATCAGTTAACATTGTTGTGGAGCACACACGCACTATATCAGTGATAACAGTCTAAGATTTGATGATTGATTGGGAAATTACTGATTTGTTTTAATATGATGTATTATCATGTTTACTTGATTTCTCTAAGGCCGGTTGGATAGACTTGTTTCTATCATTACTGTTGGATTCGTAGGCATATAGATTAGTTTCATTATATTGCATTACATAACATTTTTGTGTTTTTGCTTGAGGACAAGCAAAGGTTTAAGTTTGGGGGTATTTGATGAATGAGTTTTATACACATGAATTGGATACATTCGGGCTTAATTTATTGTTGTTCTCAAGTCTTTTAGGATGTTTTTATGTGTTTGTGTCTATTCATGCATGTTTTATATTGTTTTGTAGGAATTGGGACAAAAGTTACATGGATCGACGTTCGGGGTGGCTAGATTCACGTTTTCGGCTAGCCATTTACACAGTAGTCACTTCAGAGCCAATTTGACTATAGATCCGGACATTATTTCGAAAAACTTCAAGAATAAAAGTTGTAGATCTACTTTTCCTCTTTCCGAATCATCTTGAATCATCTAAATCGGAGTTCTGACGAAGAAGTTATGGTCGTTTTCCCAAAGGACGTCGGAGCAGAAAATGTTGACTTTTTGGCCAGCGCCGGGGCGCCCATTTTCAGTTCATTCCCAGCGCCGGGGCGCTGGGGGGCAGACTCTCAGCATCGTGAACAGTACTGGGGCGCTGGGGGAAGAGTTTGGTTGGGCCTGGACACGTTTTGGGCGAATTTTGACACCTTTTTGACTCCAAATAGGATTGAGTTTGTTCCTAAACTAAAAATTAGACTTGTAATCTATAAATACATGATGTAAGGCATAAAATAAGAGAGGATTACATAGCTTAGCTTGGAGATTACATAGCTTAGCTTGGAGATTACATAGCTTAGATTAGAGATACACTCTAATAGATTAGAACATTAACCCTAGTTCTAATTAATTTTGGAGATTGAAGCAACTTAGAGACCATTGAAGATCAAGAGCAAGAGCAAGAGCAAGAGGGGAGCATCAGATTTGCTGACAACAGATTATATTCTCTTCTCTTATCATACTTTTATCTTTTAATGTCTATTCAGTTGTGGATTCTTGGTTTCCATTCATTAATTATGAACTAACTCTTTTATTAAGATTTCAATTGAACTTGTTATGGCTATGAATTAGTTATTCATTATATTCTAATTATTTATGTTAAAGTGAGTTGTTTATCTTGCCTTATGCTTATTGATTAATTATCTGATTAGTAATTACTTTGTTACTCTAGAAGGAATTGGAAGAGGAATTCTAAGGTTAGAACTGGGCATGATATCATGTGACTTAGTTATTTGCAAAGTGAATAATTAGGTTTGTGAATTGAATGGAAATATCTGTTCACTGCATGTAACACATAAGGAATTGGGATTGGAAAGAGTTTAATTCAATTGTTTTGCATAGGAATATAGCAAAATTAATCTGGATTAAATAGAAGGCAATTGATCACTTGGAAAAGGACTTTTGGCATTTGAGAATTCCTGTTAACAATTCAGTAGACATAATAATTGGGATAATTGGATAATTGATTTATAATTCATAATTGGGGATATTGAAGTCTTAATCTTTATTTATTTGAATTCATTCTTTAAAATCTTAGTTTTAATTTGTTAATTTAATTTTCTTAATTAGAAAAAAAACACGATTTGAGATTGTTTAAATAAAATTAGTTTGGTTAAGAATTAGTACTTGGTGATTTTTATTAAATAATTCCTCGTGGGAACGATACTCTACTTTCACTTTATTACTTATTGACCGTGTATACTTGCACGTATTCATTGATTGCGAAATCGATCAACAGGTGCAAACTGCCAATTAATTTTCTGCTGGAATCTCCTCTGCTAAAATTGCCATAACTTTTAAACCGAGAGGAGTTACAGGGCCCGCGACTTATCAAATTGAAGCTATCGACGAGATCTACAACTTTCATTCTTTGAGCTTTCAGAAATAAAAAATGTATGATGGTCAAAATTGGACTGGAAATGACTACTATGCAAATGACCACCCAAAACGGTGAAGTTCAACGTCCGTTGGTAGAAATGTCATAACTCTTTCATCCGAACTCCGATTTGAATGATTCAAGATGTTCCGGAATGCTAAGAAAACACTCTACAATATAGTCTAAGCTCCAAGCCAAGAACATGAATTGAACATGAAAGCATAAACGATGTCCGGATTGCTTTTTCCTTGCATTTTCCTTGCTTTTCCTTACCAATAGTCGCTCACACCACTCCCAAACGTATAACCTACAAAATGAACATGAAATGCATGAAAAGTAACTAAGAAACATATGTTTAAGCAATAAATTCAAGTAATAGATACCGGATAAGTAGGTATAAAACCTACTTATCAAATACCCCCAAACTTAAACCGTTGCTTGTCCCCAAGCAACACAACATAATGCAATGCAATGCAATGAAATGCAACTAATCTACATGCCTACGAATCCAGCAGTATTGATAAACACAAATCTATTCACTCGGCCTTAGAGCAATCAAGCAAACACGATAATACTTCATATCAAAACCAATCAACAATTTCCTAGTCAATCATCAAGTCTTAAATTGTTATCACTGGTATAGTGCGTGTGTGCTCCACAACAATGTTAACTGATATAAAATCAAATTTAACACATAACAAGTCTCTTCGAAGACATCATATAGTGTAAACTTAAGAAATCCAAAATTAAGCTAGATCCAACTAAAATCAAACAATTACCGATATCGAGGGTTAACATGGGATACTTATGCTTTATTTTCATCTATGGGGGCTTTTTGCTCTTATTTCCCGTTTTATTCTCTTTTTTTTGTTTATATACACATAACTATGCAATGTCTTATTCCCTTAGGCTTTTCAATGCTACCTTAACGAGCTTTCGACCAACGACTCCCAGACCATTAAGACCTTAGGGCGATAGGTGTAAAGACAATCCCCTCGGGCTTACTTGCTCAAGTAACAAAGGCCACAAAACTAGACAAGCACGCTACGGTGTTTATTCATACTTTTTTCTCTTTTTTTTCTTTTTTTTAGCTTATATACCCCAAATATTCCCCCAAACTTAGGTTCTTGTCTAACTTTAGTCATCACAACTTATTCTTGTCATTCTTTCATTCAAACTAGCATTATCCTTTAGAATCTCGTTATGTATCAATTTAAACTCAATCAATCAACAAGTTGTTTTTAATGTGCTATCCTTGTTATACCAGTTTCAAACAAAAAAAAACTCAATTCATAACAAGAAATCACATCAAAGCTCTAATAGTCAGTACTAAACTTGCCTACTCAATCTCATTCTCATCATTGGCTAAAATAGAATGTAACTCATCAAACAGCTGGACTCATGCAAGATGAACATAGTAACTAACTATTATTTTTGAATTTTTGAATTTTTGAATTTTTTTATAATAAACCTAAACTATATTAACAACATATGCAAAATAACATAACATAAACATGAAACTAAACATGCAATAACGAACTAAACTAAACTCCCCCAAACTAAGGAATTATAATGTCCTCATTGTAAGAATATAGTGATAAGTAGAAGAGAATTTCCACGTAACCAGCTAAGTGTGAAGTGATGGTGATGGCGGCGACGATCATTTTCTTATCCATTGAACCTCCAATACCTGTAATGAAGAGAGACAACATGGATTAGATTATAAGAGAGCTTAATAAGCAAATTAATTCATATCTACTAAATAAACTAGTAAAGCATATAAATATAAAAATTCCTGGGTTGCCTCCCAGTCAGTGCTTGATTTATAGTCTTTCAGCCTGACTTTGTCTGGTC
Organism: Panax japonicus; assembly: GCA_020205505.1. Classification (NCBI taxonomy): domain Eukaryota; kingdom Viridiplantae; phylum Streptophyta; class Magnoliopsida; order Apiales; family Araliaceae; genus Panax; species Panax japonicus. The sequence goes on along the minus strand of CM035112.1, from coordinate 17,562,881 downwards.
AATGCTATCCAATTCCTCTTTGAAAGTTGAGGAACCCTCCATCCATCAGAAATAATATAGCTTTTGGTATGTTCCAATTTGTGATGGCCAATGCATTAAAGTCACCTAGCATGCTCTGATTTTGTATGATCACCATGAAGAAGGGCAAATAACTAGGTGTTATCTCTATTGTGTTTGTGATCATATCTGGGCATGGAAGTGTGTCAAACACAATGAGCTCTTCGTCTATCTTCTCTTTCTTGTCCCACCAGGGCTTCATTGTTGCACCAGCTCTCATGTCATAAAGAGCCTTACCGACGACATGACTACCAAGCGGGCACGGTTTTGCAAATCTAACTAGACCCTTGATCTTTGGCAGAGAAGGCACTTGAGGCATAAATAACATCGGCTCATCATCTTTGGTTCTCACAATTAGTTCTTCACTGACCTTGTTGTCATTATCCCCACTTGTCTCCTCTTTTTCAACATCTCGAGGCTCATCCAGTTGTAAATTTGGTTCGGGTTCTCCGTCAATTTCGTCATCCATGTCATAAAGCCAAGTGTTTGGAGGAAGTTTACTTACGGCTTTGGTCATTTGCTCTATCTGATCAGCAATATTTTGATATTCCCTCGCTTGATTACTCATCTTCTCCTCATCTACTATGAACTTGGATAATAATTCCCCAATCCTTGAACTTTCTGTTTCAGTCTCGGAAGCCATGTATTGAGGACCATTGGTTGAGGCTGTGAAACGTTTTTCCATCCAATTATTAAAATTTTGGATTGACAGCTCCTGACTGTTTATAAACTCTTCTTTTTCTGTTATAGCCCTTAACATGAATTCCATAAACTCTGAATTGTCTTCTTGTCACATTGGAGGTGAATATGAGAATTCTGGTGTGTGTGTTGAATTTGGAGCGTAGTATTGGTCTTCATAATTGTAGCTCCATGACGAATCCGGGTGATACCCCCAAACTTGATGGTAATTATCATCTACATATTGATTGAGGTCGTTACCACCATACTCTACCGGCCCAAGATTGATGGTGCATTGATGACTCGGATGGTTTCCAGCACAATAGCCACACGTAACTGCCATCCTCCGACTCAGTTGGTGTTGCTTAATTTTTTAATAGCACTTTACCACGCAAGTATACGCGTTCAATTGTAATATTCAGCAAGCAAGGATATCGTTCCCACGAGGAAATAGACTAATATTTATCAATTACTAATTCTAATGCAATTAATCCTATTTTAAACTAAGAAAATTTTGTTTATGATTTGAAATTTAAACTTAACAAACTAATAATTAAAATCATAATTTCACAAGAATAACTGCAGATTTAACAGGTTAAGATTACAACTTCCCTTGGTATTTCATTTAAACTAACTTACTTCCCATTTAAAATAAATCAATTAATATGAATTGTTATCCAAGAATGCTTTATGAATATTCACGCACTTCTTCCAAAGACACATGAATAAATCCTCCTAAATCCAATCTTTAAGATGCAGAATTATAAGGAACACCCCAATTAATCAACTCACTATATTCCTATGTGAATCAAGTTAATTAGGGTTTATGCACAAATTCTTTCAATGGATACAAAAGACACATAGGTATATTCCTATCCTACACGCTAATCATATTAACCCTATTCAGATTATATGAACAGATGTTATCATATCCAGATCTCAATCTATACTCCATCTTCCAATTTTATATAGATTATCACAGTAATTGTTGGCCAAACAATTAATCAATAAACATAAGATATAATAAACAATTCAATAAAAACTAACTTTCATTCAATGGGAAGCTTGCAATTTAAACTACATACCAAGTTCCGTTGCAATCTTAATTAAAATTTAGTTCATGATAATAGTAAAGAAAAACATCATCCAAGTTAATAAACCAAACATCCCAGATAATTACAAAAGATAAAACTAGAGAAGAGAAGAAGAAACTCTGAATTTGCTCTTAAACTCTCTCTTAGATCTTCAGCCTTTGCAATTCTCGTTCGTGCTTTTCTTCCTTGTTCTCTCTGCAAATCTCTTGAAAACTTGATTGATTCCTTGCAACATGCGTTCTTTTTCCTTTTCTAGAGTCCTCTCCTACTTGTATTGGTCTCAGCCCTCATTCAGACTCCTATTTGGCTTCAAAAACCCACTTGACAGCTGCAAAACGCACCTTTCTACGCACTAGAGCGCCTAGGCGCTCAACATAGGCTAATTCCAAGCGCCTAGGCGCTTGGCCAGGACCTCATATTTACAAAAATGACACTCAGCTTTAATTTTCATGATTTTTGACCTTTTTCTTCCCCGAAATGACCAATTTGTCCCTCCAGCTCCAACCTACAACAAATAAACATAAAACACATAAAAAGATCCTAAAAAACTATTAAATATAACAATAATTAAGTTTAATAATATCAGATTCATAGGTATAAAACCTACTCATCAAATACCCCCAAACTTAACCAATTGCTTGTCCCCAAGCAACACAACACAATGCAATAGCTAAATATGCAGTGCAAATGCAGCTATCTAAATGCCTATATTCCAGCAGTCAAACAGAACAAAATCTATTCATCAAGCCTCAGAGAAATCACAATAAACATGATAGTACATCATATCAAAACAGATTTTTAATTTCATCGTCAATCATCAAATCTTAACCTGTTATTATTGATATAGTGCGTGTGTGGTCCACAACAATGTTAACTGATATAAAGTCAAATTTAAGACATAATAGATATCTTCGAAGGCATCATACAGTGCAAATTCACAAAATTCACGAACAAGCTAGATCCAACTAAAGTCAAACATCCACCAAGTTCAAGAGTCCAATCCGGGATACTTATGCTTTACTTTTCATCAAGGGGGCTTTTTGCTCTTTTCCCGTTTTATTATATTTCTTTTTTTATTATTTTATTTTATTTTATTTTTTTTAACCATGACTGTGCAATGTCTCATTCCATTAGGCTAACAGTGATACCCCTTAGCGAGCTTTCGACCAACGACTCCCAGACCATATAAGACCTTAGGGCGCTAGGTTTTAAGATACCCCTTTGGGCGTACTTGCTCAAGTAACAAAGGCCCCGAAACAAAACTAGCCACGGTAATTATATATATATTTTTTCTTTTTCTTTTTCTTTTTTTTAAGCTTATATATCCCAAATTTTTCCCCCAAACTTAAGTTTTTATCTAAATTTAGCCATCTCCGCCTATTCATGTCTTTCATTCATTCAGATTAGTATTATCCTTAAGAAATTCATTATGTATCAATTTAAACTTAATCAGTCAACATATCTGTTATTAACGTGCTAACCTTAATTATACCAGTTTCAAACAGGAAAAGATTCAATTCATAACAAGAAATCACATCAAAGTCTTAACAGACAATACTATACTTGTCTACTCAATTCCAAACTCATCACTGGCCAAAACAGACTTAAACTATCTAACAGCTGGAAACATGCAAAAACTACAATTTTTTTATTTTTTTTTTATTTTTTATGAATGCAAACTACATGAAAAACTATTAACTAAATACTATATGAATGCACTAGATGAATACTACATGCATGAACTGGAGCTAGAAACTTACACCCCCAAACTTAATCTATGCAATGTCCTCGTTGTATATAACAAATAAAATTTAAGAAATTAAGCACTGAGGACTTCCCTGAAACAAGTTCCCTGAAAGATAAAAGCTTTATTCCTCGTCAGAATCTTCTTCCTCATCTTCTTCTTCATCTGGGGGGTATGCGGACAATGGTGGGAATTGGTAGGGAGCGGCACCTGGATTCATGCGGGCAAACATCTCAAGGAATGCGGCACTAAAATTCTGATATACCTCCGTTTGCCGCTGAGCTAAACTATCCTGATTTCTTTCCATTCGGTCAAAACCTTCCTGAACTCGAGTAGCCACCATGTCGATCCTTCGAGTTTGATTTCTCAAATCCCGACGGATATCTTCATAAAAATTTGGTGGTTGCTCAGAACTTCCAGCTGTAGGAGGATTCTCGTGAAATTGGTGACTAGGCTCGGCTGCAGGCTCTGGCGGAGCAATAATGAATCCTAATCCTCTCGGGTGTGGTATCCCCCCACCCCATACCTTGTACTTCTTAATAAGCGAGTGGTCAATTGCAGCTAAAGGAGGCTGTATAGCTTCCTCGGCATCCCATTTCACCCCAGCTTGTTGGCATAGTCCTGTGATCAAAGATGGGTGTGGTAATGCACCTGAGGTCCCTCCTCTAATTGCTTTGTCAATGGAATCATGAATAACTTGGCCCACATCTATAATTTTTCCTGATGCAATGCAGAAAAGCAGTGCTGCCCTTTGATTTACAACATCACTCATATGCCTACATGGCATCATCTTGGCACAAATAAATGCATGCCATGCTTTCCCATAATTGCTTAGTTTGGATGCGGGGAACAACACAGCTTCTTGTTGATCTGTTAATTTCCATGTCGTTCCAGGTACACACAAGGCTTGAATAATCTCACTGTAGTCTAGCTCGTGTTGTAGATATTGCATGTATCCATTGTTGGGTATCGTGTTCAAACCATAATAAGCATTTATTGACCCAAAACTAACCTCCACTGATTTTCCTCGAACCCAAATTACGTTACCCACATGATCTATTGCATTTGCATAGAATTCCTTAACAATCTTAACAACAGATGCATCCGGTTGGGCTGTAAAGTTCACCCATCTTCTACTCCCAATCATCTGTAATAATTCCCCATCTTCTATATCGGGCAATAATCCACGCTCGGGAATTAGTGCTTTATTAGAAAGTACATTATAATATCTGTCGGACGCTTTAGCACTTGTAAATCTCTTTTTGTCATACTTTTGCGAAGTGCCCGAAGTCTCTCCTCTTTGTCTCTTACTAGCCATAGTCTTATGTACTAAATTCTTGCTAACCCAAATGATACTCAATGACTTAGGAGAGCCAAAAACTTCTTTGTGACAATTTATCAAACACTTTGTGTGCACAGATTTGGAACACTATTGGTATGCACTCCCCCAAACTTAATTTTCACCAATTGTTGCAATTACTAAACACACTATACATCCAAGGTAATTCAAGCAACAATTAAGAGTACCCACACCCAATTGAGCCAACACAATGATAGAAACTAGCTTCAAAGTACTAACCTAACTATTATCCAAGTGAATCCAAAGAATTTGCAATAAAATCTTGTGTACTTACTTGGGTATAGCCAAATCTTGATGTTCAATCAAAGTTGGATGAGCAATTTGAGCTTTGAACCCTTACTTTAGGTAGATGTGGCTTGAATGCAAGTGGAATCCCGAATTGGTGAAGAAGGATGATAATATGGAACTTGTTGCTTGGTTTGGGTAGAGATATAGTGTTTGATTAGGATTTGGGAGAGAAAGATTGGTTGTGTAGGCTAGATTAGATGATGGTTTAGAATTGTGGTGGTTTAGAGATGTAGTAGGAGAGTAAGAGAGTCTTTGATTTGGAATGGGAGAGGAGTTGCCCGAATTGGGGCTTTAAAATTTTTTTTTTTTTTACATTGGAGCGCCTAGGCGCTTGTTGTGTGTACTGTTGGAGCGCCTAGGCGGTGGCTTGCAGAATCTCTTGGACGTGTGGAGCGCCTAGGCGCTTGGGTTGCACTAGTTTGGAGCGCCTAGGCGCTTGGTCTGGACAACACTTTCTGACTTTGAGCGCCTAGGCGCTTGAAATGGCTTGAGGAGGAGCGCCTAGGCACTTGGGGTGCTTTGTAGGTACTGACTCGGAGTGCCTAGGCGCTTGGTTTGTGCATCTATGGAGCGCCTAGGCGCTTGGTCCTTTTCCAACATTCTCTGCTCTGACGTCCTTTGGGAAAATGGCCATAACGTCTTCGTCCGAACTCCGATTTAGATGATTCAAGATGTTCTGGAAAGAGGACGAGTAGATCTACAACTTTCATTCTTGAACTTTCACGAAATAATATCCGGAGCAATAGTCAAATTGGCTCTGAAGTGACTTCTGTGTAATTGGCAAGCCGAAAACGCGAATCTAGCCACCCTAAACGTTGATCCTTGTAACTTTTGTCCCAAACCTTGTCAAGTACCCCCAATATTAAACTTGTACGTGTTTTCCTTTCCTGCAATCAATTGAATATCTGTTAGAGAACAAGGTATGCAACAAATCCTTAACTAGCAAAGTTTAACCACTAAATAAACTAATGGTAAAGTAAATTAATAAGAGGAAAAATATCAAATAACAATAAAACTTCCTGGGTTGCCTCCCAGTTAGCGCTTGGTTTATAGTCTTCAGCCTGACTTTCTCCTCTGTTCTAATCGGCAAGGTTGACCGATGTCTTTTTACGATCAAAACAACCCCCATAGTAGTGCTTCAATCTTTGACCGTTGACTTTAAAATTACGTTTTGAATACGGGTCTTCCACTTCTACAGCTCCATGAGGATAGACTTTTGAGATTATAAATGGCCCAGACCATCGAGATTTCAACTTTCCAGGAAACAGTTTAAGCCTCGAATTGTATAATAACACTGTTTGACCTGCTTCAAACTTTCTTTCCAGAATTTTCTCATCATGCCATCTCTTAATCTTTTCTTTATATAACTTCGCATTCTCATACGATTGGAGTCTGAACTCATCCATTTGATTCAATTTTAAGAGGCGCTTCTCTCCCGCAGCAGATATATCAAGGTTTAACTTCCGAATTGCCCAATAAGCACTGTGTTCGAGTTCAACTGGAAGATGGCATGCCTTCCCATAAACTAACCTATACGGAGACATCCCTATCGGAGTTTTGTAAGCTGTACGGTATGCCCATAGAGCATCGTCCAACTTGCTAGACCAATCTTTCCGACTAGGATTCACTATCTTCTCGAGGATTCGTTTCACTTCTCGGTTAGATACCTCGGCTTGACCACTTGTTTGTGGATGGTAAGCAGTAGCTATCTTATGAGTGACTCCATATTTAGCAAGGATAGCTGAAAACTGCTTATTACAGAAATGTGTTCCTTCATCACTAATGATTGCGCGAGGAGTGCCGAATCTAGAGAAAATGTTCTTCCGAATGAACTTAATCACAACCTTCGCGTCATTGGTAGGTGATGCTATAGCTTCTACCCACTTCGAAACGTATTCCACCGCTAGAAGTATATAGGAGTTACAGAAAGATGGTGGAAATGGTCCCATGAAGTCAATTCCCCAAACATCAAACAATTCGACTTCCAGGATCATATTAAGTGGCATCTCGTGTCGCTTTGATATATTACCAACTCTTTGGCATCTGTCACATTTTAATGAAAACACACGGGCATCTTTGAAGAGTGTTGGCCAGAAAAATCCACATTGAAGCACTTTAGCTGCCGTTCTTTCTCCCCCAAAATATCCACCATAGTCAGATGCATACATTGGTATAGAATACTCTCCATTTCAACTTCCGGGATGCACCTTCTTATTACTTGATCGCCACATTGTTTAAATAAGAATGGCTCATCCCATAAATACTGCTTCACGTCATGGAGAAATTTCTTCTTCTGCTGGCTTGTCAAATCAGGCGGAAACACCTTACTGACAATGAAATTTACATAATCTGCATACCATGGTGTATCCATCCTTATCGCAAATAGTTGTTCATCCGAAAAAAATTCGTTGATCACTGTTGTGTCATTTTTCTTTAGTTCTGAATTCTCTAACCGTGATAAATGATCAGCAACCTGATTTTCTGTTCCTTTTCGGTCCCGGATCTCCAAGTCAAACTCTTGTAGAAATAATACCCATCTAATTAATCTCGGCTTCGCGTCTTTCTTTTCTATTAAGTACTTAATTGCCGAATGATCTGTAAACACAATCACCTTTGTCCCAATCAAATATGAGCGAAATTTATCAAATGCATAAACAACTGCTAATAGCTCCTTCTCGGTAGTGGTATAATTCAGTTGAGCATCCGTCAATGTCTTACTAGCGTAGTATATAGCATGAAAAATCTTATCCTTTCGTTGGCCAAGAACTGCACCAATTGCATAGTCGCTAGCATCACACATTAATTCGAACGGTATAGTCCAATCTGGTGCTATGATTACAGGTGCGGTAACTAATTTCTTCTTTAACACATCAAAAGCTTCCAGGCATGCTTGATCAAAGTTGAATGAGACATCCTTCTCCAAAAGATTGCACAGTGGTTTTGTGATTTTGGAGAAGTCTTTTATAAATCGTCTATAGAAACCAGCGTGTCCCAAGAAACTTCGAATACCCTTTACAGAAATTGGTGGTGGCAGGTTCTCAATGGTTTCGATTTTTGCTCTATCAACCTCAATTCCTTTTGATGATACTCGGTGACCCAAGATTATCCCCTCTTGCACCATAAAATGACATTTCTCCCAGTTTAAAACCAAATTTGTTTCCATACACCGTTTGAGCACGAGAGTGAGATTTTCCAAGCAATAATCAAACGAATCCCCAAAAACTGAAAAATCATCCATAAATACCTCAAGATTTTGTTCAACCATATCTGAAAAAATAGCCATCATACACCGTTGAAACGTCGCTGGCGCATTACATAACCCAAAAGACATTCTGCGAAAAGCAAAGGTGCCATATGGGCATGTGAATGTTGTTTTCTCCTGATCCTCGGGTGCAATGGCAATCTGGTTATAGCCCGAGTATCCATCCAAAAGGCAATAATACTCGTGCCCTGCAAGCCTGTCCAACATCTGATCTATGAATGGTAGAGGAAAATGGTCTTTACGAGTGGCCTTATTCAACTTCCTGTAATCCATACACACCCGCCAACCAGTAACTGTTCGCGTTGGGATCAATTCATTCTGCTCATTCGCAACTACTGCCATTCCCCCTTTCTTTGGCACGCATTGAACCGGACTTACCCATGAGCTATCTGAGATAGGGTAGATAATTCCAGCATCCAACCATTTAATGATCTCCTTTTTAACGACTTCCTTCATGATGGGATTGAGTCTTCGTTGTTGTTCAATAGTCGGTTTCGCTTCGTCTTCCAACAAAATCTTATGCATACAAATTGATGGGCTTATCCCCTTGATATCTTCAATAGTCCATCCAAGAGCAGTCTTGTATTGTCGAAGTACCCTTAGTAGCTTTTCTTCTTGAACCTTGTCAAGTGATGCAGAAATAATGACTGGCAAGGAAGAAGAACCAAGGTAGGTGTACAGGAGGTGGTTAGGCAATGGCTTAAGTTCCAAGGTAGGCGGTTCTTCTACGGATGATGTCACCTTTTCATCTAGCTTTCCCCGATAATCCAGAGGTTCAAATTTTTGTAGACATCGTGTGAACTTCGGAGTTGAATCTAGCATTTGGACCCATTCTATCACCATTGAATCATCAAATAATTTTTCACTAACCAATGCGGTTTCAAGAGGGTTTTCAATCACAGATTCACCAAATACCTCTTCAGTTGCTTCTTCAATTAGATCAACTCTTAAGCACTCTTCCTCTTCCTTCGGAAATTTCATAGCCTTGAAAACATTAAAAGTTACTTCTTCATCTTGAACTCTCATTGTTAACTCTCCCTTTTGTACGTCAATTAATGTCCTTCCAGTGGCTAAAAACGGTCTTCCAAGGATAATGGGTATGTCTTTATCCTCTTCGTAGTCCAACACAATGAAGTCTGCTGGAAATATGAATTTGTCCACCTTCACTAATATGTCTTCCACAATGCCCCTAGGGTATGTCACTGATCTATCTGCGAGCTGTAGAGATATATTTGTTGGCTTTGGGGCTGGTAATCCCAACTGTGTGTAGATCGAAAGTGGCATCAAGTTAATACTTGCCCCCAAATCACACAAACATCTGTTAAAGAACTGGGGCCCAATCGTGCACGGTATTGTAAAGCTACCCGGATCCTTCAACTTCGGTGGTAACTTTCTTTGCAGAATTGCGCTACATTCTTCTGTTAATGCTACAGTTTTGAACTCCCCTAGCTTCCTCTTTCTTGCTAAAATATCTTTCATAAATTTTGCATAACTAGACATTTGTTCTAAAGCATCTGCGAATGGAATGTTGATTTGCAGCTTTTTGAACACTTCTAAAAATTTTGAAAATTGTCTATTTAATTTCTGCTTTTGAAATCTTTGAGGAAACGGCACAGGTGGTACAACTGTTGTTTGCTTATCTTCTTGTTGTTTTGTCACAACTTTTTCCTCAGATTTACTTTCCGAATCTCCACTCTCTTGTTCACCATCCTCAGCAGAAATTATTTTCTTGTGTCCGTCCAAATCTGTAGTCAACTCCTTCCCGCTTCTGAGTGTAACTGCCTTACAGTGCTCATTTCCATCATTCCTTGGATTTTTCTCCGTATCACTAGGTAAAGAACCTGGAATTCTAGTATTCAAAGCATTAGCCATTTGCCCCATTTGATTCTCCAGATTCTTTATTGCAGCTGATTGGTTTTTCGTTGTGGTTTCCAACTGAGTTGCAAATCTTGCCAGCAATTCTTCCATTTGTGATAACTTATCAGGTTGATGAGGTTGTGGTTGTTGTTGAGTTTGTTGCTGTGGCTGAAATCCAGGTGGATATGTTTGCCTTGGAGCTTGAGCATGTGACTGATTATTACTCCAAGAAAAATTCGGGTGGTTTCTCACTCCTGAATTGTAGTTGTTTGCATAACTGCCCTGCTGCCTGTTATAATTGGAAACAAAATGGACTGATTCAGGATTTATTGCACATTGATCACTTGAGTGATTACCCGCACATATTTCACATATCGTTTCCATTTTCCGAACTGGTTGTACCCCAAGTGCATCTATCTTCTTTGTAAGAGCAGAAATCTGAGCTGTCATTTGAACTGACAATGCTGTCATCGCATCCACTTCATACACTCTGACTGTCCTTGGCGGAGTTGTTCTTGCTGTTGGCCATTGATAATTATTAGCTGCCATGGTTTCAAGCAACTGATACCCCTCGTCACAATTCTTGGCCATAATAGCTCCTCCTGCTGCAGCATCTATACTCGATCTCACTGTGCTGAATAAACCATTATAAAAAGTTTTCACCTGAAGCCATTTAGGAATTCCATGGTGTGGACATTTTCGCAATGAATCCTTGAATCTCTCCCAAGCTTCATATAGTGATTCTGAATCGTGCTGAATGAAAGAGAAGATATCGTTCCGCAACTTTGCTATTTTTGCAGGCGGAAAAAACTTTGCAAGAAATTTCTGGGCTAGATCATTCCATGTAGTGATTGAGCCTGGTGGTAGTGAATGGAGCCAACTCTTAGCCTTATCTCTGAGAGTAAATGGAAATAGCCTCAGCCTTATTGCATCCTCTGACACATTATTGTACTTGAAAGTATCGCAGATTTCTATAAAGCTGACTATGTGATCGTTCGGATCATCGTTTGGTAACCCTCCGAACTGGCATGAATTTTGAATCATCTGTATTGTCCCCGGTTTTATCTCAAAACTTGTAGTAGTAATGGCAGGTCTTGTAATACTCGACTGAATTTCAGTAACCCGCGGTGTAGCATAATCCCGCAGCGCTTTTTGCTCTTCTTCAGCCATAGTATCTTCCTTATCAAGTGCTTCTTTGGTTTCTTTAACCCACTTACGCAACCGCTGAAATCTTTTCTCGATGTCGTCCTCGTGAGGCAATAAATCTGGCTTCTTCGATCGCGTTTGCATACACTAGTCAAGAGCACCTGAATAGAACAGAACAGAAAAAGTTTAAATTAAGATTAACGCTATAAAAATCAATAATGACAGAATATTAAACTAATTTCCCCGGCAGCGGCGCCAAAAACTTGTTGCCTAATTTTTTAATAGCACTTTACCACGCAAGTATACGCGTTCAATTGTAATATTCAGCAAGCAAGGATATCGTTCCCACGAGGAAATAGACTAATATTTATCAATTACTAATTCTAATGCAATTAATCCTATTTTAAACTAAGAAAATTTTGTTTATGATTTGAAATTTAAACTTAACAAACTAATAATTAAAATCAGAATTTCACAAGAATAGCTGCAGATTTAACAGGTTAAGATTACAACTTCCCTTGGTATTTCATTTAAACTAACTTACTTCCCATTTAAAATAAATCAATTAATATGAATTGTTATCCAAGAATGCTTTATGAATATTCACGCACTTCTTCCAAAGACACATGAATAAATCCTCCTAAATCCAATCTTTAAGATGCAGAATTACAAGGAACACCCCAATTAATCAACTCACTATATTCCTATGTGAATCAAGTTAATTAGGGTTTATGCACAAATTCTTTCAATGGATACAAAAGACACATAGGTATAAACCTATCTTACACGCTAATCATATTAACCCTATTCAGATTATATGAACAAATGTTATCATATCCAGATCTCAATCTATACTCCATCTTCCAATTTTATATAGATTATCACAGTAATTGTTGGCCAAACAATTAATCAATAAACATAAGATATAATAAACAATTCAATAAAAACTAACTTTCATTCAATGGGAAGCTTGCAATTTAAACTACATACCAAGTTCCGTTGCAATCTTAATTAAAATTTAGTTCATGATAATAGTAAAGAAAAACATCATCCAAGTTAATAAACCAAACATCCCAGATAATTATAAAAGATAAAACTAGAGAAGAGAAGAAGAAACTCTGAATTTGCTCTTAAACTCTCTCTTAGATCTTCAGCCTTTGCAATTCTCCTTCGTGCTTTTCTTCCTTGTTCTCTCTGCAAATCTCTTGAAAACTTGATTGATTCCTTGCAACATGCGTTCTTTTTCCTTTTCTAGAGCCCTCTCCTACTTGTATTGGTCTCAGCCCTCATTCAGACTCCTATTTGGCTTCAAAAACCCACTTGACAGCTGCAAAACGCACCTTTCTACGCACTAGAGCGCCTAGGCGCTCAACATAGGCTAATTCCAAGCGCCTAGGCGCTTGGCCAGGACCTCATATTTACAGAAATGCCACTCGGCTTTAATTTTCATGATTTTTGACCTTTTTCTTCCCCGAAATGACCAATTTGTCCCTCCAGCTCCAACCTACAACAAATAAACATAAAAAACATAAAAAGATCCTAAAAAACTATTAAATATAAAAATAATTAAGTTTAATAATATCAGATTCATAGGTATAAAACCTACTCATCAGTTGGGCTGCGATAACGTCCAACCTCCTCAAAAGTTCTTCAATTTGTGCTGACATTGCGGAGAGTGTCGCGAGTCTGTCAATCTCCGCTTCCTTTGGTTAAGTCATGTTCGTGTATGGCCATTGATACGCAAAGTCATCCATGGTACCTAAAAAGAGAGAAATATAGTAAGAGAATTAAAAATAAAAATAACAATGTTTAAATTAAGACTAATTTGATTGAAGCTAATATCGGTAAAAATGTATTAACTAATTCCCCGACAATGGCGCGAAAAACTTGTTGGGTAAAATCTAGTTACGCACAGCACGCAAGTATACATGGTCAACAAGTAATAAAGTGATAAGTTGAGTATCGTTCCCACAGAGAATTATTTAATAAAAATCACCAAGTACTAACCCGTAACCAACTCAATCTTATTTAAACGAATGAATTACAAACTATATAAATTAACTACTATTCCACTAATTAAATTAAGACTATGGAGATTTAAGATCACAACTTCACTTATTGCTTCATTTAAGTTAACACACTTCTCATCAATTATTCTCTATCCTGAATTGTTAATCAAGAACACTAGAGTAGTATTAACCACCTCTCGATGCACTAATACCGTATTAACGTCAATCCACAATTAAGATAGAAATTCGTTAAACACCTTAATCAACTAACCCACTATATCTCTATGTGAATTACAATTGAAGAAGGTTGAAGAATAAGTTCTCTACCCGATTACATGCAATGTCAAGCATATCTCTACCTAAACACTCATCAAGTTTAAGCTATTAACAAAATCTTGAACACATGCTATCATGATTAGATCTAAATCTATATTTCATCTATCGAGTTCATATAGATTATCACGGTAATTGATGGCCAAGCAATTAAACAATTAAGTCCAAATCACAATAGACAATCCTCTCAATAGAACATAATAATTTATAACGAAGCATATTAAAATAAACTACACAATAAGATCCATTGTAATCTCAAACAAAGAATTAGTTCATGATTATTGAATTTAAACTAAGAATCCACAATTGAATAATCATTAAAAGACAAAAATAGAAGAAGTAAAGAAGATAGAATCTATTGTCTGTAGATTTAACGCTCCCTCCTTGCTCCTACTTTGAATCTTCAATGGTCTCCAAGTTGCATCAATCTCCAAATCTCATAAAAAATAGTGTTTTGATCTAATTTACTCTAATCTAATCTAATAGAATTCTTTCAAAAACTCCCTAATCTCTCCAATAATACCCCTCTAATCTGTGTTATTCCCCTCCTTTTATAAGCCTTTATAAATGTCTTAAAATCCTCTTGGAAGTCCTTGAATCAAACAACTCGAAACAATCCTTTTCGGACTCAAATTCGGACAAAATCTACTCATTCCGCGCATAGGCCTGCCCCGGCTGGATAGTGATCTGCTAAAATGCCCAGGACCCCAGCCTCAGCTGGGTCCTAAGGCATAAAAACGTCCAGCCCCGGCTAAGGTGCAAACTGCCAATTAATTTTCTGCTGGAACCTCCTCTGCTAAAATTACCATAACGTTTAAACCGAGAGGAGTTACAGGGTCCGCGACCTATCAAATCGAAGCTATTGATGAGATCTACAACTTTAATTCTTTGAGATTACAGAAATAACAAACGCATGATGGTCTAAATTGGACTGAAAGTGACTGTTATGCAAATGACCACCCAAAACGGTGAAGTTCAACGTTCGTTGGTAGAAATGTCATAGCTCTTTCATCTGAACTCCGATTTGAATGATTCAAGATGTTCTTAAAAGCTAAGAAAACGCTCTACAATATAGTCTAAGCTCCAAGCCAAGAACATGAATTGAACATGAAAGCATAAACGATGCCCGGATTGTTTTTTCCTTGCATTTTCCTTGTTTTTCCTTACCAATAGTCGCTCACACCACTCCCAAACGTATAACCTACAAAATTAACATGAAATGCATGAAAAGTAACTAAGAAACATGAGTTTAAGAAATAAATTCAAGTAATAGATACCGGATAAGTAGGTATAAAACCTACTTATCATATATATAAAGAGTATACATGTATCGTAACTAGTCTTATTTCGGGGCCTTTGTTACTTGAGCAAGTACGCCCGAGGGGATTGTCTTTACACCTAGCGCCCTAAGGTCTTTTATGGTCTGGGAGTCGTTGGTTGAAAACTCGCTAAGGGGTAGCACTGTCAGCCTAATGGGATGAGACATTGCACAGTCATGTATATAAAAAAGTGAATAAAACGGGAAAAGAGCAAAAAGCCCCCGTATCTAAAAAAAGAGGAAGTATATGAATAAAGTATAAATACCTTGCTTGAACCCCCAAGATTAATGATTGTTTAGTTTTAGTTGGAACTATCTGTTTTTGAAATTTTTAAGTTTGTGCTGCATGATTCCTTCTAAGAGATTGGTTATGTATTGAAATTTGAGTCAGTATCGATTATCATGGATGTTGCACACACACAATATACCAGTGATGATGGCTTGAGATTTGAGGATTAAAATGGAATTGTAGATTGGTTTTTGGTGGTTGATATTGTATAGTTGCTTGTTTTTGCTGAAGCCGTTAAGATAATCTTGATTCTGCTATATTGTTGGATTCGAAAGCATATAAGTTAGGTCATAGTCATTTCATCTCATTGCATTGCATGTAGTTATTTTGTGCTCAAGGACTAGCACAGTTTAAGTTTGGGGGATTTTAATAAGTGGATTTTATATACGCGATTCAATGTCCATTTCATGCTTATTTGTTGCTAAATTCTTGTGATCATGTTCATTTTTTACTTGTTTTATGTTATTTCATGTGTAGGATGGTTTTTGTGGCATTTAACGGATATGTGGAATCAATTGAGATGATTTGAGGTCAATTAGAGCAAAATTTGAGTACATCATGAAACTCAGCAAAGTAATCTGGCAGAAGACAAGCCCGCCAGGGAGGGCAATATTATACTAGGTACCCCCGTCGGGGCGGGGGGTCTTGATCTTCAGTTAGCATAAAGGTAGCCTGCCGGGGCGGGCATAATTAGCCTATACACCCCCGTCGGGGTGGGGGGTCTTTATTCGAGCTTGACAAAAAGGTGGCTCGCCGAGGCGGGCATTTATAGCACATGAACCCCCGCTGGGGCGGGGGTGTCGATTCTGAAGTTGTCCTGCTATGATTGAAATTCTTCTTGGGCATGGTTTCTAGCATTTGGATAGCAAATGGAACTCTAATTGAAGGGAATTACGGCTGGGACTTGTGTGTTGGACATCTATTACTCAATAAACAACGCATTCAACAACACACACGGCACAAGACAAAGATCAAATCTCATTTTTTTCATAGCAAAGCTTTGGAGGAGTATTTCGAGAAGATTTTCGAGACGATTGTGATTCTGGGTTTTCAATATTCTTCGTTTTAGGCTATTATTTGTAATCAAAAGAATGTTTTCTATGATTTATTCAGGGTTTATTTTGTTTATTATGAACTAATTCGCTTTTTAGGCTTATGATGGATCTTTAAGTGAAACAATGATTTTGTAAACTTTGATTTACATTTCAGTAGTCTATTTCCAGTTTATCTATATTGATTTGAGCTTGAATTTATGAATTGTCTGATCAACAATTTTTTGTGGATTTGTATAGAATCGAGAGAGGATATTCAAATCTAGACTTAATTAATATAGCATGTGTTCATGAATTTTGTGAATAGCAGAATCTTGATGAATGTTAAGGTAGAGAAATGCTTGACATCGCATGTAATCGGATAGAGAACTTATTCTTAAACCTTCTTTAATTGTAATTCACATAGAGATATAGTGAGTTAGTTGATTAAGGTGTTTAACGTGTTTCTATCTTCATTGTGGATTTATGTTAATACGGTATTAGTGCATCGAGAGGTGATTAATACTACGTTCATGTTCTTGATTAATAAACCGGAATAGTAAATTGAATTGGAATAAAGGTGTTAAAATCAGAGGGTGAAATCATAAGTCTAATTCTCCATTAATTTTTTAAAAATCTAGATTTTGATATTTGTGATTATTTTGTGATAGTTTAATTATTCTTTAATTTAGATTCTTTAATTTTAATTATTGAGTTGATTTATTTAATAAAATTAGGGTTAATAGGAAATTGGTAATTGTAAGTTAAGGTTATTGCTAATTAGTCTATGTGGGAACGATACTCTACTTATCACTCTATTACTTGTTGACCACGTATACTTGTATGTTGAGCATATATAGATTTTACCCAACAACAACCAGGCAGTTCCTAAGAAAGAGGGGGCTTTCCGATAAGGATTTCTCCTTACTGGCGCGCAATTAGGTGACCAAACCTCTCCTTAACAGAACTTTCTAGACATTGCCAATAATGCTATCTAATAATCTTATTCAAATAATATAAATTATTGATTTAATAATAGGAAATACAGTGAAATGACAATTATTGAAATAACAATAATATAAAATATCAACGCAACAATTATTGAACTAATAAAATATTGAACAGTAATTACTGTAACAATTGTTGAGTAAAACTGAGTGACTTCCCACGTAAGCACCAATAATCAATACAGTGTGCTACTATGCAACCACACGTATTACTGTACTTTTACTACCGGGGAGTTCAACAGTTAACGGCAAAACTTCCGCCGTTATTTTCATAAAAAGATATTTCTGTCGTTTTCTCATTCCGACAATAATTTCGTTGTGGGGTCTAACAATGATTGTGTCGTCGTATAGATATTCCTCAACAAAAAAAATATTCCCCGACCAATCGAATGTTTTATAACCACTTGCTTACTTTTCAAAATTTATAAATATTACCCACAACTATAACATTATCTCAAATCCACACCATAATATAAAAAAAAATATTTCAAGAAAATTAAATATTTATTCATAAATTCTATATCAAATTTTTGAAACTAAGTACTGACTATAAATGGAGATCAGTTGACAAACTATGAACATTTTTCTATTTTCGAAAAGGTTAAACAGAACTTCATCTGTAAATCGTCATAACTTACAGGCACGGGGGTGATCAGCCCGTTATGCCCTGTATTGATCAATACTACATGCAAGAACGATATTATCATTCATCTTATCCACCTTAGGTGCACAAAAGTTTTCCCATATTCGGGATGTTCATACTTAGTCAGGAATCTGAACCAAAATAATCTGGTTGGATACAATAAAGTTGTATCTTGTTCAACAATATTTTTGAGTTTGTGTCTAGCCAAATCAAATAGCTTAGACAGCTTTTAAGTCAACGTATACATACTGGAATTCAATAGGTATGTATCAACATGTGATTGAATACAATGATTATCCAAGTGGGAACACTTGTATAATCATATTTAGAAACTAACGAACAGAATAAATATCTGGATTATGCACTAATACTGTGTTGATAAACAATGATCGGATAATTTAAGAACTTGTATGAATATGAATAATTGGATACATAATCAATAACAATAGAGTTAATAATCTGGCACAATAATATGATTCTAAAACTTTCTTACTCATGTCCATTGCATAAAGGAAATGCAAAGTTAGGATACTTGACTGAGTTGTTGCTTACAATAACGCAACTTAGTTTAATCTTTTATATCAAAACTTATCATTAATAAGATCATTCGTCCGATTAGAATAATGTATCATAACACATAGTACTGCTATTTGCAGTCAACACATAACCTAATCACATTGTCACATATGTTTAGCAGTCATTGGTTCACGAACAAACACTTATCTAGTCAAATTATACAAGTCTAGATCAATTTTTGAAATATTTCGTTGTACCGACGGCTTTATCGAGTAATTATCGAGTCTAAAACTCTATTATGTAGTTCAATATTCGATTAGATAATTTAAATATCAGCCATATTATTTTTAAATAACTTATAATAAAAAATTATTAATTATTATAATTTATCATGATTTTTCAAACACCGAAATCATTATTAAATGATTTAAATATTAAATAATTCTATTATCATTAATATTTAATTAATATTAAACTATTAATGAAACTATTTCCAAAATATTAAAGTTATTTATAATAACTGAAAATATTTTTAAAGTATTAATATTACCCTTAAATAATTTTTAAAATATTAAAAATTATTTTTAAATAATTACCATTAATATTTAAATATTAATGTATTATTCATCAAAATATTAAAAGTCATTTATTATAACTTAAAATATTTTCAATTCATTTATTTCCTTTTTAAATGAATTTTAAATTAATAAAATCATTTTTAATTTATTTATTCAATATAATTGTTAAATAAATTAAATATCATTAATATAAAATTATTAATGAAATTTACCTTTAAATATCAAAAGTTATATTTTATTACTTAAAATATTTTTAAATTATTTATTTTCATTTAAAATTATTTTTATAATATTAAAATCATTTTTAATTAATTTATTTAATATAATTAATAAATAAATCTAATATTATTAATATTAAATAATTAATGAAATTTATCTTAAAATATTAAAATTTGTGTTTTATAACTTAAAATATTACTAAATACCTTATTATCATTTAAAATGATTTTTGATATAATAAAATCATTTTTAATTATTTTATTTAGTGCATTTATTAAATAAATTAAATACTAATAATATCCAAATAAATATTAATATTTATTAAAAATATGTCAAATTATTAAAAGTTAATTTCTATAACTTCAAATAATTTTTAAAATTATTTATGTAATTTTTAGAATTTATTTACTATTTTTAATTGATTTTTAGAAATTAAATTAATTAATTTTAGTAAGTCTGTCGCTAAAGCCCTTTGGCGACAATAAGTGTCGCCTTAGGTGTTCTTGAGAAACCTAGAACCTTCGTATACAGTTTCTAGGGGACATGTTTGACCATGATTAAATTCCAACCTATGATGTTTCTGGGCAAGGTAATAATCACAACTTGTAGTATTAATGTAATACTACAAGCGTATAACAATATTTGGGTCAGATCATAACATAGATGCAAGATATAAGGATTTGAACTCATTGTCAGACCTGCTCTTGGTTTTCTGGGTTACCCGGAAAACCTAAGACAGTTCTTAGGTACCACTTTTGGGCTTGCACAACTTGATTTCCCTGTAAGGTTTTGGTGGTTTAGGGTTTCAGATTGTAGTAATAATGTCAAGGAAGAGATCTATTACACTTAATTAGTCTAAATACATCATACCCACCAGATTTAAGCAGGTCAAACCTTGTCAGAGCCGTGTTCTTGATTTTCTGGAATTTCTAGAAAACTCAAATCATGTTCATACTGCCTACTTTGACCGTTTATTACTTTGATCATGTTCGTCATTTGGGTGATATAAAGGCTTGAATCTGTGGTCAATATAACATATTATAACAATGATACAACAAAACATACAAATCAAATAACATAAGATAGATTGGGTCTCATGAACAAGTTGTCAGACCCATCCGGGTAACTTCTGGGTTACCCAGAAATAGAAACTGAATGGTCAACGCATTTTGACGGATTACTACATCCTATCCATTGCTTTCTAAGGTTCAAGAGTGTGCTGGACTTGTAGTCCTCATGTCATACTATAATATATTACCCTTATACATCATAACAGCTTGGCAACAGCGAGATCAAGGTCGGTCAAAGTCACTGCCAGAATACGTTCTTCAGTTTTCTAGGTTTCCCAGAAAACTAATTTCGTGTTCGGTCAATGAATTTTGACCGTAAATAACTTTTGATATACATGCTCAATGGTCATGAAACCACTTTTAGAATACTAACAACATTACAGACAACAACTTTAAACCTTTAAAACACCAAAATAACAATCAGAAAAAGATCTAGGAGACCTGACATCAGTTGTCAGACACAAATTCATGTGTTTCCAGATTTTGAAAAATGACAAATTCGAGCCTATAGATGTTATGCATCTAACATCTAGATATCTAGAACACTTTGTTAGACTCCAAATAACATATTTAACACAAAAAAGTTAACATTTAACACAAGATTAAAGATCAGATTTCTTCTAAGGTTCATACCTTTTTATGAACAAGTTCTTGATTTAGGACTTATGATCTGTTAGAAGAATTCTTGGGGCTTGCTTTGTGACTGATATTAGCAATGAAATTCGGAGGTTTTAGAGAGAGAAGTTCTAGGATGAGAGTTGTGAACAAAGTAGCATAAATGTGACTTTTTCTCTTTCTTGATCTATACAAATAATGGTACAAGGCACATAGCTGGTGAATTGAATTTGATTTGCTGGAATGCTATGGCTCATAGCTAGACTAGGGTGGCTTGTCAAGATTTGGAACGATTTTCTAGCATTAATTCAAGAATGGGACAAAAAGGGTAAATTTGTCATTTGGCTATCAATTTTAATGGTATTTTTGTCCATGGTACTTGAATCTAGGGTTTAATCACTAGATTTTAAACCTTAAAGTTTCTCAATAAATTTCTAGGGTTTGAAAAAATTAAAATTAAAGTTTAATAAAATTTTAATTAAAACACACTAATAAAAATTAGGGTTTTTAATAGAAAATTAGGGTTTAAATAATTAGGATTTCTTAATATTATTAGGGTTCCCAAATTAATAATTCAATTTACTAAAATAATAATTAGGGTTTCTAATTTTAGCAATTAGGGTTCCTAATTAGTAAATTAGGGTTTCTAATTTTAATTAGGGTTTTTAAATATTAATTAGGATTTTTTTAATTAACATAAATTCTATAATATGCAACATAATTCATATAACACAATTTTTGACCAATCTTAAATTCCAGTTTTGAGTTTCCAATTATGGTTTATGTGAGACCCCAGATTTTATGAATAAATATTTAATTTTCTCGAATTATATTTTTGAAAATTATGGTGTGGATTTGATATAATGTTATAGTTGTGGGTAATATTTATAAATATTGCAAAGTACGCAAGTTGTTATAAAATATTTGTTTGGTCGGGGAATATTCTTTTTGTCGGGGAATATTCGTACGACGACACAATCTTTGGTGGACCCCACAACGGAAGTATTGTCGTAGTTAGAAAACGACAAAATTATCTTTCTATAAAAATAACGGCGGAGGTGTTACCGTTAAAACCGTTGAACTACTCGGTAGTAAAAGTACAATAATACGCGTTGTTGCATAGTAGCACACGGTATTGATTATTGATGCTTACGTGAGAAGTCACTCAGCTATACTCAATTATTGCTACAGTAATTGCTGCATCATATCTCTTATATTATTGATTCAATTATTGTCACAGTATCATCTGTATAATATGTTATATTATTAAATCAATAATTGAGACGACAATTTATAAATGATTAATAATTGTTGAAAGATTAATTATGTGTTGATTAAAAATAAAATGATTTCTAGTAATTTTTATTCAATCTTTGATGTATATAAGGAGTCTATTATGAGACGTTGGTGATAAGTTTAATTATTTATGGGGGGCCATATGTCGTCATCTAAGAGTCTCTTTCGTAAATAGTAATTACCTTCGTAAATAGTAATTACCTTCGTAAATAGTAATTACCTTCGTCAATAGTAGTTACCTTCATCAATAGTAGTTGTCCCTTCAATATTACCAAGAGTTAACTGCCTCTTCGGTGTTCCAAGGGTTAATTACCCCTTCACAAATAGTAGTTATCTCTTCAATATTACCAAGAGTCATTTTGACCCTTCGTTAAGACCAAGAGTCACCCTCAGTTTTTCTATAAATAGAAAGCTCATTCCTTCATTATTTCTTACGAATTCACTGAAACTCTAGAGAGAAAGAAGAAAAGTATTCTGCTACTTCACTTTTCCAATATTCAGTTCTTCTAAGGTAGGGAATATTATTTGTTGTACTCGTAAGGGATATTATTCTTTTGTATTCAAGAAGAGAACTTCTGTTATTCCATTTCTTATTATTCTGTTGGAATAACCTGTATACGCGGAATACCCTATACTTGGTGACATTCTTCTATTATTCTGTTGGAACATCCTGTCTGTGTGTTTTACACCGGACCTGGTTCCATTTTTATTATTCCGTCTTTATTATTCTGTCGGAATATCCTGTCTGTGCTATACGCCGGACCTGGTTCCATCATTTACTATTCCGCATTTATTATTCTGTTGGAACATCCTGTCGGTGTGAATTTCACCTGACCTGGTTCCGTTATTATTATTCTACTGGAATAACCTGTCTGTGCGGTCTCTATCGCATGCATGGTGATATCTTTTGTTATTGTATTCGGTATTACCCAGTTGGATAAAACTTTAACTTCTATACTCCATGAAATTAGTGGAATGTTCTTGATATTTGCGCTTCATCCAGTATCTTTTCATGGAAATATTCTTCTAAACATTCTTGAATTTTACACCACAAAACAGTATCGCGTTGATAATTTGGACGTTAATAATTCCTGGATAAAATAATTCTTGAACTTGTTTTATTGAATTCTTATATCATTGTCATCATCCTCTTATTTATATTTTTGAAAGTCATCTGTGGCCTGTAGTGCATAGATGGACTTGGTATGATTATTACCAGGGATTATTCGGTGTAATCATGACCGTAATGTTACAAATGATGTGGTAAAAGTCTCATTTGCCGTAGTGCATTGATGGACAGTTGTTGGCATGATCATGACCATTAATGAATACACAAATATTATTGGCCGTAGTGCATGAATAATTGTGGTCGTGATACTAAAGAATATCCTTGGCCGTAGTGCAGGGGTGATTCGATGATGTGGAATATTTATTAAGCTGAGTCTCAGCTATAACAGTGATGAAAAACCTTTTAAATCATAAAAGATAGTAGATTTTATTTTCTACTTGACTCTTTTAATGGATTGCTGGTTCCGCTGCAGTTAAACTTGATGTTTATTATATTTTATCAGTTTAACACTGTTGAAGGCTAATGATAATTTATTCTGCATTATCTTAGTCATAATATTTCTTACTGGGGTAGTTGATCTCACCCTTTTTTTCACTGTTCTCTTTAGGAAATGAGAATATAGCTGGGACGAGTCGGGAAACAAAGTAATGGTCCAGAGGATAGCATTAGTAGTCCTCACTATTCTGTGAAATAGTGTGATAATAATTGTATTGAGGACTCCTTTTGAGTTTGTATGATCTCTAGTAGACAATAATTATATTCAAACTCACAGTTATATTTTGTCGTATTATACACGACAGTGGTATTAATAAGTTGTATTTGAATTCTGTACCATGTATCTGGCGACTCAAGATGGGTGATGTATACCTAATTTTTGGGGCGTCACAGTTTATGACAGTAATACTAGGGTTTATCGTAATACACCATAATTGACTAACCATTAACAATATGTACATTCAGTACATATTTATAGTACTGAAATAAAAATAACATTCTAATATTTTTCTCATTCATTATTCTAAATCCAGAATTAGGGTTTGGATTCCATATTTGATTTATCTAACATTATTAATTAAGTAAAAAAAATAATTAACTTAAATAATCTGGACTAAAATTCATATAATAAAATAATATAATTATTATAATAATCCTATAATCATTTTATATATTATTTGAATAATATATAATCATATTTTCATTAAAAATAAATAATAAAACATTTTTACTAATAAATTGATTATTATAAGAATATACTTTATAATTATCAATAATTCTAAAATAAAATTATTTGAAATTATTCATGTAATAAATATATTTTATTTATCACATATATACATACACATTACCTGGCACATATTCTTACTTTGATACAAAAAAAATTATATGCAAAATTTCTCATTTATTTATATAGAAAATATCGGATTATTACATTCACTCTCCTTTATAAGGATCCCGTCCCCGAAATCACCGTTCTAAAACTTATACATACAAGGGTACATAGCATACACAATCATTGCAAGTAGATCTCGATCATATTTGATCGAATTGATTTTTAATTATTCAACATAAAGCTTGTCTATCTGATTAAACGGAAGTTTGACTTCTAAAAGAACACAAATTCCTTCTTCAAAATTTCTTTATACAATAATTTGCTATATATAGGAAAATCATATATATACATGAAAATAAAAGTTATTCGAATAATACCTGGAGTTCCATTCCCAGCTGTCACCGTATCCTGGACCGTCATGTTGAAGACTCTCGCGGTTGCTTTTGTTGGTTTGTTGGTTGAAGTCGATCCTATAATCGCCAGAGTCCCGCTGCCTTTTCTCGTGGTTACACTCCCCGCCTCCATTTTCCTCTTTGGACAATCCTTCACCTTATGCTCCATAGACCCACAAATAAAACACCCACTGTTCATCGTTGGGTTGGGGCAGTTGGGAGAAATATGGCCCTCCTACCCGCACTTGTAACATACAAACTTACCTTTCAGACACTCTCCAGAGTGATTCTTCCCACAGTTCCCACACTGAACTACCTGCTTCTTCACACCTTCCTGTTTCACCTGAACATTCCCAAAATAATTCCCCTTTCTTTTCTCACCCCTATTCCCACTATTAGTTTCCACCTTCACAGCTCCTATTGCCTTGCCTTTGTTCTTCTTCTCCTTATTGTAGAGGCTCATGGCCTCACTCCCCTCCTCAACTATGATAGCCTTTTCCATGAGTGCTGCAAAAGTATTAATCTGCAACACCGCCACCTTGTTGTAGAGACAGGGTTTTAAGCCCAGCTCAAACCTCCTTGCCTTCCTAGCCTCCATATGAACTTAATGCGGAGCGAACCTACCTAACTCATTAAACTTTGCGGCATACTCCGCAACAGTCATGTTATCCTGCTTCAACTCCAGAAATTTTACCTCCATCCTTGTTTGTATACTAGCTGATAGATAGTTTTCGAAAAATAAAGTCTTAAACCTAGCCCATGTGACTACACCTTCCCTGACCTAGTTTGATTTGTCTCCCACCAAAAGTTAGCCTCCCCTTTCATCATATAAGTGGCAAAAGTGGTCTTTTTCCCCTCATATACCCTAGCAATTACGAACGCCTTTTCTATCTTGTTAACCCATATCTCGGCTTCTATAGGGTCAGTCGTTTCCCTGAATTCTGCTGGTCCTACTGCCTTGAAGTCTTTAAATTTTTCCAAGCAATTATCTGGCTGGTTCCCTGCGGTCGGTATTCACTGCTTCATAGCCTGAGCTACCATGTTTGCAAAGTTTTGAATCGGGTCTTGCTGTTGTCCCCCAGCGTTGTTGACAGATTCTTCTGCCCTTTGATTTCGTGTTTGACGTCTTGGCGGCATTATCTAATTACATAAAATCATGAATTTAACTTCAATTCTAAACCTTATTGTATAAGTTTAACATGTAACACAAAGTTTTATACAAAACTTATTCCATTAATCAAACATAGATTCGTATTCATTAATTCAAAGTACTTTACATAACATAGCATATATTGTTATCCCTTTAATTCAAAGTATCTTTTACTTGAATTAGTTGCTTATATTTATTTGTCTTAGTTACTTTTCATGCATTTTGTGTATATTTTGTAGGTTATACATTTGGGAGCGGTGTGAACGACTATTGGTAAGGAAAAGCAAAGAAAACGCAAAGAAAAGCAAACCGGACATCATTTGGCCTTTCATGTTTACTTCATTTTCTTGGTTTGGAACTTAACTTAAATTGTAGAGCATCGTCTTAGCTTTCCGTAACATTTTGAATCATTCCAATCGGAGTTCGGATGCAAGAGTTATGATTGTTGTACCAACGGACGTCGAACTTTGCTATTTTGAGTGGTCATTTGCATATCAGTCACTTCCAGCCCAATTTCAATCGTCGTCCGACCTGAATTTCTGAATCCTCAAAGAATAAAAGTTGTAGATCTCGTCGATATATTCGATTTGATAGGTGACAGGCCCCGTAACTCCTCCCGGATCAAAGGTTATCGTCGTTTTACCAGAGGATGCTGTGACAGAAATTGTACCCCCGCCGGGGCGGGCTTTCCCTTAACAAAATGCCCGCAGGGGCGGGCATAGCAGCTGCTAAACAGTAAGGACCCCCGCCGGGACGGGCCCTGTGCAAACCTTATGCCATTGTCAGTATACACAGAATTGGATTTGCCCGCGCCAAGACCTATAAATATTTCATTACAGTTGGAGGATAGGTCAGTCACATATCCGAGAGGCATAGTAGAGGACATTTTAGTGAAAGTGGATAAGTTTATATTCCCCACGGACTTTATCATTCTATATTTTGAGGAGGAAAAGAACATCTCAATTATCCTAGGGAGAACATTTTTGGCCATGGGTAGGACACTCATAGATGTACAAAAAGGAGAACTGACTATGAGGGTCCAAGATCAAGAAATAAAATTTAATGTGTTCAAGGCCATGAAATTCCCTACGGATGAGGAAGAATGTTTTCGAATGGATTTAATTGAGCAAATCATTAGTGAAGATGTGATCAAGAGTTTGGCCAACGAACCATTAGAAAAAACTTTATTGGGGGATGAAGAGGTCGACGACCCGGAATTGGTGGATTACTTACAAATGCTAGACTCATTTACATGAGTTTCCAGATTCAGAACACCATTTGAACCATTGCACACGGAGGAAGTAGCCGCAGAAAAACTGAAACCATCATTGGAAGAGCCACCAAAGTTTGAACTTAAGCCACTCCCTAAACACCTCAGGTATGCATATTTAGGCAATTAAAATTCTTTACATGTTATTATTTCTGCTACACTTAACGAATTGCAGGAAGAAAAGTTGTTGAGGGTGCTTCGGGAACACAATTCAGCTATTGGGTGGACGATCACAGACATAAAAGGAATCAACCCTTCATTTTGCATGCACAAGATTTTGATGGAAGATGAAGCAAAACCAACAGTGGAACAACAGCAGCGACTTAACCCGATTATAAAGGAAGTTGTGAAGAATGAAATTTTGAAGTGGTTGGATGCCGGTATCATCTACCCAATTTCCAACAGCAAATGGGTTATTCCGGTCCAGTGCCTGCCGAAAAAGGGAGGAATGACGGTGGTGCAGAATGAGGACAACGAATTAATACCTATTAGAACAGTGACAGGTTGGAGGGTTTGCATGGATTATAGAAAATTGAACAAGGCAACCCGAAAAGACCATTTCCCGCAGCCGTTTATTAATCAAATGTTGGATAGATTGGCGAGACATGAGTATTACTGTTTGTTGGATGGATACTCGGGCTATAACCAGATATTCATTGCTCCAGAGGATCAAGAAAAGAAAACATTCACGTGCCCTTACGGCACATTTACATTCAGGAGGATGTCATTTGGGTTATGCAATGTACCTGCAACTTTCCAACGGTGTATGATGGCCATTTTTTCAGATATAGTGGAGAAAAATGTTGAAGTCTTCATGGATGACTTTTCGGTCTATGGGGACAGCTTTGATATTTGCTTAAAGAATTTGGACATAGTGTTGCAGCGATTAAGGACACGAATCTCGTACTAAATTGGGAAAAATGCCACTTCATGGTTGAAGAGGGCATAATTTTGGGACATAAGGTATCGTCTCAAGGATTGGAGGTTGACAAAGCAAAGCAGGAAACTATTGAAAAACTTCCTCCACCGAGCTCAGTTAAGGGTATTAGGAGTTTCTTAGGACATGCTGGGTTCTACAGAAGGTTCATAAAAGACTTCTCTAAAATTGCAAAACCTCTATGTAGTATTTTAGAGAAGGATGCAACTTTTAGCTTTGATGAAGAATGCAAGATAGCTTTTGATTTATTAAAGAAGAAATTGACTACAGCCCCCGTGATAGTCTTACCGGATTGGAGCATGCGATTTGAGCTTATGTGTGATGCAAGTGATTATGCGGTTGGGGCTGTATTGGGCCAATGTCGAGATAAGGTGTTTCACGCCATATACTATGCAAGCAAAACACTTACAGAGACTCAAATGAATTACAAAACCACAGAAAAATAATTGCTTGCAGTGGTGTATGCGTTTGACAAATTTCGGGCTTACTTGATCGGGACTAAGGTGATAGTCTTCACAGACCATGCGGCGATTCGGTACTTAATAGCGAAAAAGGATGCTAAACCACGCCTTATCTGGTGGATCCTCCTACTTCAAGATTTTGACTTATAAATAAAGGATAGAAAGGGGACGGAGAACCAAGTAGCCGATCACTTGTCTAGGTTGGAAAACCACGAGAAAGCAAAAGACGACAGATGTGAAATTAATGAGTCATTCCCAGATGAGCAACTGTTTGGGATTTCAGTAGAGATTCCTTGGAATGGGGATTATGCAAATTTCCTTGTGAGCAACATTCTACCACCTGACCTCACAAGACAATAGAAAAGAAAATTTCTTCATGACATGAAATGGTACATGTGGGACGAACCATATTTGTTCAAGCAATGCGCTGACAAAATGATTCAACGGTGCGTCCCCTATAGTGAAGTGAAGAACATTCTGCATGAGTGTCACTCATCTGCGTATGGCGAACATTATGGGAGTGAGAGGACAACAGCGAAGGTGTTACAAGTAGGTTTATATTGGCCTACATTATTCAAGGATGCCCACCATTTTGTCAAACAATATGATAGGTGCCAAAGAGTGGGAAATATTTTGAAACAGAATGAGATACCGTTACAAACGATTCTTGAAGTGGAAATTTTTGACATATGGGGTATCAATTTCATGGGGTCATTCCCCTCGTATTTGGACAATCAATACATTCTACTCGCAGTGGACTACATGTCAAAGTAGGTTGAAGCTGCAGCATTACCATCCAATGATGCCAAGGTGGTCCTCAAATTCCTGCAAAAGAACATCTTCACGAGGTTTGGCACACAAGAGCAATAATAAGTGACGAATTTAGTCACTTCTGCAATAAATCATTTACAGCTCTTTTGGCTAAGTATGGAGTCAACCACAAGGTAGCTACAGCGTATCACCCTCAAATAAGTGGACAGGCTGAGGTATCAAATAGAGAAGTTAAGAAGATATTAGAGAAACTAGTGAATCTGAGTCGGAAAGATTGGTCACTTAGATCGGACGATGCATTATGAGCATACCATACTGCATACAAGACGCCAATCGGGATGTTACCATATCAACTACTGTACGGGGAGGCATGCCACTTACCGGTCAAGCTACAGCATAAGGCATATTGGGCAGTACCAAAACTCAATTTTGATCACGCAGCTGTAGGGGAGAAAAGATTACTTCAATTGAATGAACTCGACGAATTTTGCCTTCACGCCTATGAGAATTCCAAAATTTACAAAAAAAAAGGTAAAAAGATGGCACGACCAGAAAATTATGCACCGAACATTCGAGCCGGGATAATCAGTACTATTGTTCAACTCACGGTTGCGATTGTTCCCTGGAAAGCTTAAATCAGGATGGTCGGGACCATTCACTAACAAACAGGTTTTCTCTCATGGTGCAGTGGAACTTTACAGTCGAAATCCACTAGATACGTTCAAAGTAAACGGACACTGTTTAAAGCATTATTGGGGTGGAGAAGCCAACTCCGAAGTGATCGCCATCACATTGATCGACACAATATGAGCAGGAAGTAGTCAGGATGAACGACTTAAAATCAAGCGCTAATTGGGAGGCAACCCAATCTTTAGTTTATTTCTCGTATTTTTCATTTATAGTCGTTACAATATAGTTTTTATTCAATTAATAGTTATTAGCATACAATGAAAGTCTAGTTCATCTCTCAAAAATACTTCACGTTATAAACAACCCACTAAACTTCATGTTTTATGTCACAGAGGATGGATGAAGGATGATCAAGCACTACATTGAAGCAAAAGTGAACTACATTAAAGCAAAATAAAGGAGTCTGACAGTAGCATAGCCCGCCAGAGTGGGCCCTTTTTACACTACAACCCCCGCCGGGACGGGGGTCCCCAAACCTAGTTGACAGAATACTAGCCCGCTGGGGTGGGCCTTCTTGGTACAATACCCCCCACCGGGGCGGGGGTCCTAGAAAGTAACAGACTTTGGGCAGTTACAAACTTCTCCCCTTCCCAATAACATACCACTTTCCCACTTCCCCACTACTTCATAACTCCATCTATCACCCGCTACCCCACTATTCCCAATACTCCATTACTCCTCTCCACCTCTTCACTCCACCAATGATAGCCATCCTTCCACATCTATATATAGCACTACACCTTATATCATATCTCTCACCACACTTGATATAGAGCATTAATAGAGTATATTTGAGAGCTAGAGAGAAATCATGGCTTCACAATCATCTTCTAAACGCCAAAGGGGAGAAAGCTCACGGTCATCTCAACCAACCCGCACCTTCGATAGCCAGAAATTTGCAAGTGTCGTCGCCGCCGACCGGTGTGACTACATGCTCACCAAAGCCCTTACACCAGAGCGGGGGTTGGCACCGGATCTTAATGATGGGGAGCTGCCTCAAATTTACCAAAAGGGATGGACCAAATTCACCGAGGAGCCGGAACCAGCCGTTGTTAACATTGTCAAAGAGTTCTATACAAATGCTGAGGACAAAGAACCATTCCACGCATTTGTGCGAGGTCGGTTGGTTCCATTCAGCACCGACGCAATCAACACTTACTACCAACTGCGGGTACCTCACCACTGCCATTATGCTCATCTCTAGAATTCTGATCCGGATTATGATATTATAATCACGGAGATGACAAAGTCGGGAACATCCTGGATCAAGGGTTGGAAAAGAGGCACCGTGTTCCATAGCAAGGACCTTAGCTGGTATGGTAAAATCTAGTACGCATTCCTATGCGCAAAATTGCTTCCGTCCCAACATACCTTGGATGTCACCAAAGAGAAGGCGCTATTGTGTTTTACGCCATTGTGTAAGATTTCATTATCGACGTCGGGGCCATTATTTGTTCCTTCATCCGCTGGTACTTACGTGGAAATTTTTCTGGAGGCTTGCCACACCCATCACTCATTTGTGGGTTGTGTCGCAATGCAGGGGTTAGATGGTCCGACGACAAGCCCACACAATTTTCGCTTGCATTGCTTGATTCTAGAATAATAGCGCGGTATTTCGTATGGGCAGGGGGCGAGTCACATCCGTGTGGTCTGAGTTTTATTTTTCTGTTGAATTTGAACGACGGCGTGGATGCTACGGATGTTGCACACACACACTATACCAGTGATGATGGCTTGAGATTTGAGGATTAAAATGGAATTGTAGATTGGTTTTTGGTGGATGATATTGTATAGTCGCTTGTTTTCGCTGAAGCCGTTAAGATAATCTTGATTCTGCGATATTGTTGGATTCGAAAGCATATAATTTAGGTCGTAGTCATTTCATCTCATTGCATTGCATGTAGTTGTTTTGTGCTCGAGGACTAGCACAGTTTAAGTTTGGGGGATTTTGATAAGTGGATTTTATATACGCGATTTAATGTCCATTTCATGCTTATTTGTTGCTAAATTCTTGTGATCATGTTCATTTTTTACTTGTTTTATGTTATTTCATGTGTAGGATGGTTGTTATGGCATTTAACGGATATGTGGAATCAATTGGGATGATTTGAGGTCACTTAGAGCAAAATTTGAGTACATCATGAAACTCAGCAAAGTAATCTGGCAGAAGACAAGCCCGCCAGGGAGGGCAATATTATACTAGGTACCCCCGTCGGGGCGGGGGATCTTGATCTTCAGTTAGCATAAAGGTAGCCCGCCGGGGCGAGCATAATTAGCCTATACACCCCCACCGGGGCGGGGGGTCTTCATTCGAGCTTGACAGAAAGGTGGCTCGCCAGGGCAGGCGTTTATAGCACATGAACCCCCGCTGGGGCAGGAAGGTTGATTCTGAAGTTGTCCTGCTATGATTGAAATTCTTCTTGGGCATGGTTTCTAGCATTTGGATAGAAAATGGAACTCTAATTGAATGAAATTTCGGCTAGGACTTGTGTGTTGGACATCTATTACTCAATAAACAACGCATTCAACAACACACAAGGCACAAGACAAAGATCAAATCTTAGTTTTTCATAGCAAAGCTTTGGAGGAGTATTTCGAGAAGATTTTTAAGATGATTGCGATTCTGGTTTTTAAATATTCTCCGTTTAGGCTGTTCCTTGGAAAGAGGGGGCTTTCCGATAAGGATTTCTCCTTACTGGCGTGCAATTAAGTGACCAAACCTCTCCTTAACAGAACTTTTTAGACATTGCCAACAATGCTATCTAATAATCTTATTCAAATAATATAAATTTTTATTTGATAATAGGAAATACAGTGAAATTATAATTATTGAAACAACAATAATATAAAATATCAACGCAACAATTATTGAACTAATAAAATATTGAACAGTAATTACTGTAACAATTATTGAGTAAAACTGAGTGACTTCTCCCGTAAGCACCAATAATCAATACCATGTGCTACTATGCAACCACGCGTATTAATGTACTTTTACTACCGGGTAGTTCAACAGTTAACGACAAAACTTCCGCCGTTATTTTTATAAAAAGATATTTCTGTCGTTTTCTCATTCCGACAATAATTTCGTTGTGGGGTCTAACAATAATTATGTTGTCGTACAGATATTTCTCAACAAAAAGAATATTCCCCGACCAATCGAATATTTTATAACCACTTGCTTACTTTTCAAAATTTATAAATATTACCCACAACTATAACGTTATCTCAAATTCACACCATAATATAAAAAAAATATTTCAAGAAAATTAAATATTTATTCATAAAATTTGGGGTCTCACACCATTCGTTCGATTAGAATAATGTATCATAACACATAGTACTGCTAAGGTTATAGCTTAAGGTCTACCCCACCTAAGGTTTCTAACCCTAAAGCTTTGATACCAACCTGTGACGCCCCCAAATTCAGGTACTTGAAAACTGAACTCAGTGCTTCACGATACCATTTCTATGAGTGGAATAATACCAATAATAATAACAATAATATAGATACCAAATTTAATTTACATATGCATCAAAGTCTACTCCCAGGTACACGACCTTTAAACATTTATTACATCATAGATAATAAATATCATTGTCTTAACAAACTTTAACTATTACACAAAATATTATAAAACTCATTCGAATAGCTTTCCTTTCCCCTTGTTCTTGCCTGATCCTTCGGGTTGATCATAGTTAGCTGAAAACATTTAAATTTAAAGCAAGAATGAGCATTTGATTGCCCAGCAAGTAATAACAACAATAGATATTAGCTGAAAGAATTAAATGTTTTCTTTGAATGACATTTCTACAACGAATCAATAGTTGTGAAGTAAGTTGAACCAATAATAACAACATATCAATTCTATATCAAATTTTTGAAACTAAGTACTGACTATAAATGGAGATCAGTTGACAAACTATGAACATTTTTCTATTTTCAAAAAGGTTAAACAGAACTTCATCTGTAAATCGTCATAACTTACAGGCACGGGGGTGATCAGCCCGTTATGCCCTGTATTGATCAATACTACATGCAAGAACAATATTATCGTTCATCTTATCCACCTTAGGTGCACAAAAGTTTTCCCATGTTCGGGATATTCATACTTAGTCAGGAATCCGAACCAAAACAATCTGGTTGGATACAATAAAGTTCTATCTTGTTCAACAATATTTTTGAGTTTGTGTCTAGCCAAATTAAATAGCTTAGACGGCTTTTAAGTCAACGTATACATACTGGAAATCAATAGGTATGTATTAACATGTGATTAAATACAATGATTATCCAAGTGGGGACACTTGTATAATCATATTTAGAAACTAACGAACAGAATAAATATCTGGATTATGCACTAATACTGTGTTGATAAACAATGATCGGATAATTTAAGAACTTGTATGAATATGAATAATTGGATACATAATCAATAACAATAGAGTTAATAATCTAGCACAATAATATGATTTTAAAACTTTCTTAGTCATGTCCATTGCATAAAGGAAATGCAAAGTTAGGATACTTGACTGAGTTGTTGCTTACAATAACGCAACTTAGTTTAATCTTTTATATCGAAACTTATCATTAATAAGATCATTCGTTCGATTAGAATAATGTATCATAACACATAGTACTGCTATTTGTAGTCAGCACATAACCTAATCACATTGTCACATATGTTTAGCAGTCATTGGTTCACGAACAAACACTTATCTAGTCAAATTATACAAGTCTAGATCAATTTTTGAAATATTTCGTTGTACCGACGATTTTATCGGGTAATTATTGAGTCTAAAACTCTATTCTATAGTTCAATATTCAATTAGATAATTTAAATATCAGCCATATTATTTTTAAATGACTTATAATAAAAAAAATTATTAATTATTATAATTTATCATGATTTTTCAAACACCGGAATCATTATTAAATAATTTAAATATTAAATAATTCTATTATCATTAATATTTAATTAATATTAAACTATTAATGAAACCATTGCCAAAATATTAAAGTTATTTATAATAACTCAAAATATTTTTAAAGTATTAATATTACCCTTAAATAATTTTTAAAACATTAAAAATCATTTTTAAATAATTACCATTAATATTTAAATATTAATATATTATTCATCAAAATATTAAAAGTCATTTATTATAACTTAAAATATTTTCAATTCATTTATTTCCTTTTTAAGTGATTTTTAAATTAATAAAACCATGTTTAATTTATTTATTCAATATAATTATTAAATAAATTAAATATCATTAATATAAAATTATTGATGAAATTTATCTTTAAATATCAAAAGTTATATTTTATTACTTAAAATATTTTTAAATTATTTATTTTCATTTAAAATGATTTTTATAATATTAAAATCATTTTTAATTAATTTATTTAATATAATTAATAAATAAATCTAATATTATTAATATTAAATAATTAATGAAATTTATCTTAAAATATTAAAATTTGTGTTTTATAACTTAAAATATTACTAAATACCTTATTATCATTTAAAATGATTTTTAATATAATATAATCATTTTTAATTAATTTATTTAGTGCATTTATTAAATAAATTAAATACTAATAATATCCAAATAAATATTAATATTTATTAAAAATATGTCAAATTATTAAAAGTTAATTTCTATAACTTAAAATAATTTTTAAAATTATTTTTGTAATTTTTAAAATTTATTTACTATTTTAATTAATTTTTAAAAATTAAATTAATTAATTTTAGTAAGTCTGTCGCTAAAGCACTTTGGCGACAATAAGTGTCGCCTTAGGTGTTCTTCAGAAACCCAGAACCTTCATAGAAGTTTCGAGGGGAAATGTTTGACCATGATTAAATTCCAACCTATGATGTTTCTGGGCAAGGTAATAATCACAACTTATAGTATTAATGTAATACTACAAGCGTATAACATTATTTGGGTCAAATTATAACGTAGATGCAAGATATAAGGATTTGAACTCATTATCAGACCTGTTCTTGGTTTTCTGGGTTACCCAGAAAACCCAAGACAGTTCTTAGGTACCACTTTTGGGCTTCCACAACTTGATTTCCCTGTAAGGTTTTGGTGGTTTAGGGTTTCAGATTGTAGTAATAATGTCAAGGAAGAGATCTATTACACTTAATTAGTCTAAATACCTCATACCCACCAGATCTAAGCCGGTCAAACCTTGTCAGAGCCGTGTTCTTAATTTTTTGGAATTTCTAGAAAATGCAAATCATGTTTGTGACACCCCCAAAATAGGTCCATTCCATCCAACCCATTCTGAGTCGCCAAATACATGGTACAGAAAACAACTACAATTTTATTAATACAATTGTCGTGCAAGATACGACAACACTTAAACTGTGAATTTAAATACAAATATATACCAACTGTGACTCATGTCCCAACCGTGGACAGCACCTCATAATGACACTTTACATAAAGGTATAGTCGAAAACTGTTTTAGAAATTAGAATATTTGAGAAGTGCTCAAGAAAACTTTCGTACATGGGAGGCCATGCGTCTAAGTTATGATAGATATCATATGGCCACGGAATTATCCTTGGTTAACCCAATAGACCCCAAAGAAAAACGAGATGATTACTATCATATTCTTCCCAATGGTGTGTCTTCTCTTGACATATCATTATCTCCACCGTCTCTAATTAAGAATTATACTTCAACCAAACTCCAAGATTATATAGGTAGTGCTCGTATATATACTCAGCAAGTGGATGAGCACAACCCTATTTTATGATGACACGAGGTGGTATGTCATTAGACATCTTGTATGATAGTGGCAAAACACCCTTCCATGTTAAGTTCACCTCACCCTCAACATCTATAGACCACCGTTCTATTCCCTTGTTATCCCCCGCTCGACCCAGCTACACTTTTATTACCTGAAAGGAATTGTGAATCAAAAGGGTGAGCACAACTAGCTCAGTAAAGAATATCATGACTAAAGATAATTACATTATCAATAGACTTCATCAGTAATAAATCAGAGATTTAGAACATATGGTAGATAATAAAACTTTTCAACCATAGTTGCAGCGGAACGAGCAATCCATTAGAAGAGTCAAATAGACTATAAAGTCTATTATCTTCTCCATGTTAAAAGTCCACCAACAATGTTTTATCCCTGTAACATCAATCAATAATTCCTGTCCACAATCACATGTATAACTCATAATCGTAATTGTTGTTCTAAATTCCTTTTCTCATCCAGGACAAAGATAATTTTCATCACCTGAAAAATCAAAGATCATGGTTATACCAAATCACAGCTCTTGTTCATAATCATACTAATAAATTCATCTTTGCACTACGGGGCAGAGATATTCATCAATAAGTCATCTTTGCACTACATGCCAAAGATATTCATCAATAGTTAATCTTTGCACTACGGGCAAAAGATATTCATCAATAAGTCATCTTTGCACTACGGGCCAAAGATATTCATATCTCAAAGAAATATATAATCATTTCAGAATTTATATAAACAATAATTATAACCATGTTGATAAATTCACCTTTGCACTTAAGCTAAAGACATTCAATTATAAATTCAATGGTCATGATCATACCAGTCACAATTCAACTTTTCACTACTGGCCAAAGAGAACCCTAGTCATGATCATAACAATAATCTACCCATCTTTACACTCCAATGAAAGAAAATTTCAACATCGGGGTTATAAAAATGTTATATATGATAATAAAATCAATATAATCAACATATAAATTTAATCTCCAGAGTAATATTCATAAATCAACTATAATTTGGTTAGAAAAAGAAACCAATTTTGTAGTGAATAGTACCCATAAATAGTAACTCGTGAATAGTAACTCGTGAATAGTAACTCATGAATAGTAACCCCGACATGAAAAAGTTCCAAATTTGATAAAAAGTTTCAACTAATATTTCGTCATAATGATATTGAAGAAATAATATCATTTATGAATAAAATAATCTCCCTTACTATCTCTTACTATCCCTTACAATCTCTTACTATCCCTTAAAATCTCTTATTATCCCTTACCTCAAAAGAGAAGTACTTCTGACTGGAATAACGTTGAATGAACTTGCACCATATAGCAACACTCAAGATATCAAAATACTCACAAGAATACACTTGATAATATAGAGAGAAATAGAGAGAAAACTTCAGTTCTGGTGTGATTTTTAATTCTAACCTAAGCACCCTATTTATAGGAAAATGGTTAGAACACCAAAGCAGAAAATTTAATAAATTAATAATATATTTATATAAATTTCTTACGCACACTTAGCATCTAAAATCAGCCATCCTAACACATGTTAAATGAGTCCCAAAAATGTAAAAAAACGTTTTTCTTATTAAAAATAATTAAAACTTCAAAAATTAATTATTTCGGAACTTCAATAATTCATAATAAATAGCCCTTTTATCAAAAAAAATCGAATGTCGCTACTTATTATAGAAAATTCAATTCTCTACAACTTTGCAGAAGAAAGTTTTTCCAAATTCCAAACAAAAATTGACCGAAATCCACATACGGACGATTTTACAAGCTATAATCAAATTTCAGTCAAGAAATGGGCCCACAGACATGCTTAACATGTTTAAATAACTTATGCAACAAAAATACTCCTCCTCCTCATATACTCATATATCTCACATTCATTGTAAAAATATCATCATTATTATATTATAATAATATAATAAAATATTATTTTATCAGAAAAGATAAAATGTCGATTTTCAACAATTGTCACTTTAAAAAATTTTCAACATCTATATCCACATAAAATGAATATTTTTCTCATCATATAAATCAATAATTAATTATTCACAAATAATATTACAGAATCACAATAATAGCAACCAGGCAGTTCCCAGGAAAGAGGGGACTTTCCAATAAGAATTTTTCCTTACTGGCGCGCAATTAGGTGACCAAACCTCTCCTTAGACAGAACTTTCTAGACATTGTCAATAATGTTATCTAATAATATTATTCAGATAATATGAATTATTGCTCTGATAATAGAAAATACTGTGTAGTGACAATTATTAAAACAACAGTAATATAAAATATCAACGCAGCAATTATTGAATCAATAAAATACTGAACAGTAATTACTGTAACAATTATTGAGTAGTGCCTTCTTACATAAGAATCAATAATTCAAAAATACTGTGCAATACCATGTGCTACTATGCAACAACGTGTATTACTTTACTTTACCCACCGGGTATTCCAACAGTGTTAACGGTAACCACTACGCCGTTATTTATAAAAATTTTAATTTGTCTTTTTCTTCATCCGACAGTTATTCTGTTATGGGACCCACAAATGGTTGCGCCGTCGTACGAATATTCCCCAACATAAAGAATATTCCACGACCAAACGAATATTCCCCGACAACAATGAATATTTTATAACCACTTGCGTATTTTTGAAACAATTTCATATATCACCCTTAACTTTAACTTTTTATCAATTTAACCATTTACTGAATTGTAATTATAAGAAAAATTGAATACTTTTATTTCATAAAATCCGAGGTCTTACAATGTTCATACTGCCTACTTTGACCGTTTATTACTTTGATCATGTTTGTCATTTGGGTGATATAAAGGCTTGAATCTGTGGTCAATATAACATATTATAACAATGATACAACAAAACATACAAATCAAATAACACAAGATAGATTGGGTCTCATGAACAAGCTGTCAGACACATCTGGGTAACTTCTGGGTTACCCAGAAATAGAAACTGAATGGTCAACGCATTTTGACCGATTACTACATCTTATCCATTACTTTCTAAGGTCCAAGAGTGTGATGGACTTGTAGTCCTCATGTCATACTATAATATATTACCCTTATACATCATAACATCTTGGCAAAAGCG
Source organism: Panax japonicus (assembly GCA_020205505.1). Taxonomy (NCBI): domain Eukaryota; kingdom Viridiplantae; phylum Streptophyta; class Magnoliopsida; order Apiales; family Araliaceae; genus Panax; species Panax japonicus. The sequence continues at coordinate 17,522,480 of CM035112.1, read as the reverse complement.
AGATCAAGGTCGGTCAAAGTCACTGCCAGAACACGTTCTTCAGTTTTCTGGGTTTCCCAGAAAACTGATTTCGTGTTCGGTCAATGAACTTTAATTGTGAATAACTTTTAATATACATGCTCAATGATCATGAAACCACTTTCAGAATACTAACAACATTACAGACAACAACTTTAAACCTTTAAAACACCAAAAAAACAATTAGAAAAAGATCTAGGAGACCTGACATTCGGTTGTCAGACACAAATTCTAGTTTTTCTAGATTTTGAAAACTGACAAATTCGAGCCTCTAGATGTTATGCATCTAACATTTAGCAATCTAGATCACTTTGTTAGACTCCGAACAACATATTTAACACAAAAAAAGTTAACATCTAACACAAGATTAAAGATCAGATTTCTTCTAAGGTTTATACCTTTTTATGAACAAGTTCTTGATTTAGGGCTTATGATCTGTTAGAGGAATTCGTGGGGCTTGCTTTGTGACTGATATTAGCAATGAAATTCGGAGATTTTAGAGAGAGAAGTTCTAGGATGAGAGTTGTGAACAAATTAGCATAAATGCGTGTTGAGTAAAATCTATATACGCACAACACGCAAGTATACGTTGTCAACAAGTAATATAATAATGAGTAAAGTATCGTTCCCACAGAGACAAATTAGTAAGAAACTTAACCTTACAATTACCAATTTTCTATTATCCTAATTTTATTAAACTTTTCAATTCAATGATTAAAATTATAAAAACTAACTTAAGAAATAAATAAACTACCACAAAACAGTCACAAATATCATAATCTGGAATTTCAAACAATTAATGGAGAATTAGACTTATGACTTCACCCTAATCTTAACTCTGATTTCTACATTTTTATCCCAATTTAACTTACTATCCCAGTTTATTAATCAAGAACACAAATGTAGCACTAGCCACCTCTCGATGCTCTAATACCGTATTAACTTAAATCCACAATCTAGATAGAAATAAGCTAAACACCTTAATCAACTAACTCACTATATCTCTATGTGAATTATAATTAAAGAATGTTTAAGATTAAGTTCTATTCCGATAACATGCAATGTCAAGCATATCTCTTGTAGGTTTTGACACAGAAACGCAGCGAAAATAAACCAATTTAAAGCAATTCTGAAACCCAAAACAGGATCCATGCGGAAACAATTAACTCAGTGGTTAGAAATTATACCAATTGTGATACTGAAATTGATGAGCTCAAATCTCCAACGCAATCCAAATGAATCGCGCCTCTACGGTATCCACACGAACGCTCCGAGAATCGTCCAACGATCTGCAGAAGAAGGAACCGTTGTACTAGCCACCAAGGATGAGGATTTTCAGAACTTGTTTCTCTCTAGTCTCTCTCTAAGAGCGGCTAGGGTTTTCAGTTTTTGAATAATACCGAAAATGGCTGCTACATATCATATATATAGCCATTAAAAAATATTATTCAAAACCTAATTTAATAAAATCCAAATTTATATATATATATATATATATATATATATATATATATATATATCTTAATTAAGTCTTACTTAATTAATATACCTATATATAAATTATCCTATTAATTTAATTTCGTAATTTAAATACTATCAATCATATTGATATATTTAAATATTTATAATTTAAATTAATTACCTTTTAATTACGTTCTATGTGTGTGACCCTATAGGTTATTATTACGTTGGCAATAATTTTAAATCATATTATAAAATTATAAACAATGAGCGGCATCTAGTAATGCATCACTGCTACCCAAGTAATAATAAGATCGATAATTCGATACAACCTTTTCGTGACCAATGTTTCAATGTAATTTAATCCTTTTAACCTTAATATCCTAGATTAAACTCGAGTCATGGAATGTGTCATACTCTTCATAATTTAATCTGAGTTTTCTTGATCAATGAGTAGACTATATGAAATAAATCACTATTTGAGCATGGTCATGCATTTCATATTCCTACTCAATAAAGAGGCCAATGGATATCACCCCTAATATATAGGATGAATAAATTCCATCTAGATCACTCATATTCCTCACACAATTCATGATGTACCCAATAATCACCTTTATAGTCCACCCTATTAAAGGTGACATTTGATGATATCAAAGTACATAAATTCTCGTGTAGTAATATATCGATTTCAGGTCGGAGGACCATTACATCATCGTCACTATGAGAATTGCTAATGACACTTCGCATAATGCTCCATATAGAATTCTCATGGTGGGTCTGTCCAGTACATCGTTCTCTAACATGTACATATGCATTGACTTAATATCTCATATATTTATGACCAATGAGATTTGGACATCAGTCAATCCGCATACTAGTCTCAATGCATCACTGTTGTCCCATCAACAATAATACTCGACTAGGGACATTTAAGAATAATGATACTAATTATAATTATATAATCTCATGTTCAAGTCGCATACTTGAAACTATATAATTTGTATCACTATTCTAAGGAATTTTATTATGTTAACATTTATATAACGCAGTAAATAAAACCATAATAAAATCATTCATTTATTCAATCAAATATAATATCAAAATATTAAGCAATTATATAAAATAATTGGCCTCTAGGGCATAAACTCTAACATCTCTACCTTAACATTCATCACGATTCTGTTATTCATAAAATTCATGAACACATGCTATATTAACTAAGTCTAGATTCGAATATCCTCTCTCAATTCCATACAAATCCATAAAGAATTGTTGATCAGGAAATTCATAAATTCAAGCTCAAATTAATATAGATAAACTGGAAAATAGCTTATTGAACTGGAAATCAAAGTTTACAAAATCATCGTTTCACTTAAGGATCCACCATAAGCCTAAAAAGTGAATTAGTTCATCATAAATGAAATAACAACTGAATAATTCAAAGATAACATTCTTTCAATTACAAATAAAAGACTAAGAAGAAGAATAGTGAAAAACACCCTTCACGTAGCCTAATTCTGCAATCGTCTCGAAAATCTCTCTAAAATCTTCCTCCAATGCTTGCTATGAAAAACTAGAATTTTTCTCTGTGTATAGCCTTATGTGTCTTGAATTCATTGTTAATTCCCTCCTGGATATCCCACACACATTTTTCTAGTTAATTCTCTGCTCAATAGAGTTCACTTGTCATCCAAAACCTAGAATTCATGTCCCAACAGATTTGAAACCAAACAAAATAGTTCACCAGTCGAGACCCCCTGCCCCGGTGGGGGTATTAGCCTAAAACAGGCCCGCCCCGACGGGCACCCTTTCTGTTAAAATTCTTGAAGACCCACCCCACCCCACCCCCCACCCCCGCCCTGGCGGGGGTATATAGACATAAAGGGCTAGCCCCGACGGGGGTACATTCTGCCAGATGACTTTGCTAACTTCATGTTTACTTCCCAAAATGCTCCAAATGACCTCAATTCTTCGCTAAATGCCACAACAACCACCCTACACATAAAAGAACACAAAACCAATAAAAACGAACATTAAACAAGAAAATAGCAACAATTAAACGTGAAATGGACAACGATTTGTGGATATGAAATCCACTTATCAATGTGACTTTTTCTCTCTCTTGATCTATACAAATAATGGTACAAGGCACATAGCTGGTGAATTGAATCTGATTTGCTGGAATGCTATAGCTCATAGCTAGACTAGGGTGTCTTGTCAAGATTTGGAAAGATTTTCTAGCAATAATTCAAGAATGGGACAAAAAGGGTTAAATGGTCATTTAGTTATCAATTTTAATGGTATTATTGTCCATGGTACTTGAATCTAGGGTTTAATCACTAAATTTTAAACGTTAAGGTTTCTCAATAAATTTCTAGGGTTTGAAAAAAATAAAATTAAAGTGTAATAAAATTTTAATTAAAACACACTAATAAAAATTAGGGTTTTAATAGAAAATTATGGTTTAAATAATTAGGGTTCCTTAATATTATTAGAGTTCCCAAATTAATAATTCAATTTAATAAAATAATAATTAGTGTTTCTAATTTTAGCAATTAGGGTTCCTAATTAGGATTTCTAATTTTAATTAGGGTTTTCAAATATTAATTAGGGTTTTCCTAATTAACAGAAATTCTATAATATGCAACATAATTCATATAACACAATTTTTGACCGATCTTAAATTCCAGTTTTGAGTTTCTAATTATGGTTTATGCCAGTAATAAACTAGGTTATTTTAGTATTGGAAAATTAATTAAGTAATATATTTAAATAGTTATATGGGCCCACAAAATTTGTAATTGAAGAATTCTGACAGAAATTCAGTCTAAAATTCCATCGGAAATATCAAATACACTCAAGTGTAATAAGCTGTAATTTCATAAAGAAAAACAAATTGAAACATTTACCAGAAGTTATACACTAAACAGAAGCTGCAACATAAGTTGCAATCCCAATTTGCACAACAGTTTGCATAACAGTAGGCAGAACACAATTTTTGGCAACCCAATTTTCACAACAGTTAGGCAATTGACACAACAGGTAGCCACAAGCAATAACCCATTTTGGCAGAACACAAATAATAACCCTTATATTGACAATTAACACTTAAGTCCCAATTTCAACAATGAATCCGAAATATATATATAATAGCAGTTATCATCAATAGATATATATATATATATATATATATATATATATATATAGTACCAATTTTAGTGCAATATGCACAATATAGGGCATGAAATTATACCTTAGGCCTTAGCTAGTTTGAAAATCGGTTAAAGGAGGAGAAGGAGATAGCAGAGTCCAACCCGGCCAGAACGCGAGTTGTCGACGTCGGTTGCGTAAGGGAGGGTCGCCGGCAGTGGCGCTGTGTGGAAGGGTGGCTGGCAGTGGGGCTGAGTGCAGAGAGAGGTGAAGAGAGAGAGGCAAACGGTGGCAGGGGAAAAGTGGTGGCAGGGGACCGGCGGTACGCGTGACCAGATGGGTGGGGGCGGGGAGGATGAGAGAGGGAAGGAGATCGAGTGAGAGAATGAGAGAGGGTGGGGGCGGAGAGGATGAGATCGAGGGAAGGAGAGTGAGAGGAGTGAGAGATAATCGAGCGTTTGAAATGAAAAGGCAGAAGGTGAAAAGTTTTTATTTGTTATCTCCAATGGAATGTCCGTCGAACATACATCTCTCGGAAATAACTTAAGTTCGATGAAACGTCCCTCAAAATTAATGTTTGTTCGTCGAAATTACTTTTTGCGGTGGCGCCAAACTTGGCACTAACTGGGGAGGTCTAAGATCGACGGAATTTTGATTATTTTATTTTTGAGGGACTTATATCCGACTCAGTATTCCCTCGGAAGTAATTATATTTCGACCGAATTTAATCCGTTGAGGATACGTCCGTCGGAAATAGGCGGTTTTCTTGTAGTGATACAGCGCAAACTTAAAAATTTCAAAAATAAACCCATTCCAATTAAAACTAAGCAAACCCATATTCAAGGGTTCATGCAGGGTACTTATACTTTATTTATATTATTTTACACGGGGGATTTTTGCTCTTTTCTCATTTTATTGCTTTTTTTTAAAATTACATACGTGACTGTGCAATGTCTCCTCCCATTAGGCTAACAGTGATACCCCTTAGCGAGCTTTCGACCAACGACTCCCATACCATAAAAGACCTTAGGACGCTAGGTGTAAAGACAATCCCCTCGAGCGTACTTGCTCAAGTAACAAAGGCCCCGAAACAAGAATAGTCACTATATAAATTTTTATATATTTTTTTTAGATAGCTTATATACCCCACATATAATCCCCCAAACTTAAGTTCTTGCCTAATTTTTGCTTTTACTGACTATCCTTGTCATTTTTTTCGTTTACCTTAACATTATCCTTTAGAAACTATTTATGTATCAATTTGAACTGACCAATCAACAAAGATGTTATTAGTGTGTTAACCTTTATATACCAGTTTCAAACAAGCACAAGATTCAATTCATAACATAAATTATTTCACAGTTCTAATAATCAATGATATATTGGTTAACTTATTTTCAAACTCATCATTGGCCCACAACAACATGAACTACAACACTGCTGGACATATGCAAACACAATATTTAACTAAATATTTTTTTCTTTTTTTTTCTTTTTCTTTTTTTTTATTTTTTTCTTTCTTTTTCATAACATAACAACATGCATTAATAACAAAATTAAAAATAATGCAATAACAAAAATAGCCTAAGCTACTATGTATGCACTTAAGCTATCATACAACATCACCAATTCCTAAGCTAAAATGCAAAACTAGAGTGCACTGACAAATGTAAGCCTAACTAATGACATAATGCATGCAAACAAGAATTTAAATCCCCCAAACTTAAGTAATACAATGCCCTCATTGGATGAATAATCGCAATTAAGTGTGTAAGGACTTCCCTGTAATCGTCCAAGTCTAGGGAGGTGGTGGTTGATCTTCTTCATCGGAATCACTTGGCGGAAACCTTGGCATTGGCATGGGCTGCTGATATGGAAATTGTGCAGCTGGATTAAAGCTCTGAAGTGTAGTATTGAGTGACGCGAAAGACGCATTCATAGCGTCAAATAAGTGATCTTGCCTTAATGCAAGTCGCCTCATCTCCCGACGTGCTACTTTGTTAAGCGCATCCATTTGACGTTAAAAGTTAAGGAACTGAGGATTGGATAATGCCTCGGTATGCGGTATCTGCTCGGTTCCTTGATCTCCCATAGCTTCATCCTTATCCTCTGACATGTCTGCAGCATCAACTTCGTCCTCCGAAGCCGATGGAGAAATAAAACCCAGTCCTCAAGGATGGGAATCGCCCCCGGCCCATACTGAATACTGCACTATCATTCTGGAGTCTAGCAACGTAAGCAGCATCTGTGTGGGCTCATCGTCAGACCATCTCACACCTGCTTGGCGATACAACCCACATATAAGTGATGGGTGTGGTAAGCTGCCTGAAAAGTTTCCTCGTAAGCACCGGCGGATGGAAAAACATATAATGGCCTCGACGTCAATGATGAAGTCTTGCACAATCGCGTATAGCAGTAACGCCTACTCTTTGGTCACATCTGAGGTCTGTTGAGATGGATATAGTTTAGCACATAGGAATGCGTACCAAATTTTTACATACCAACTGAGATCTTTACTTTGGAACACTGTGCCTCCCTTCCGACTTTTGATCCATGTTGTGTCTGGCTTAGTCATTTCCTTGAGTATTGCCTCATAGTCCGGATCAAAATCACGTAGGTGGGCATATATATTGGCATTGTCGAGGCACAAGCAATTTGTAGAAGGTGTTGATTGCATCGGCACTAAACGGGACCAAGCGACCCTGCACATAAGCGTTGAATGGGGCTTTGTCCTCGGCGTTCGCATAGAACTCCTTGACTATGTTGACCACGGCGGTTTCCGGTTCTTCGGTGAATTTGTTCCAACCCTTCTGATAGATTTGCTGCATCATCTCCCCATCAACGTGATCCGGTGTCAACCCCCACTCCGGTGTAAGGGCTTTTGTCAATATATAATCATACCGGTCAGCGACGGCGGCACTCACAAATTTTCTACGATCAAAGGTCTGTGTCGGTTGTGCGGGTCTTGAACTCTCTCCCCTTTGGCATTTCGATGTTGGTTGAGAAGCCATTTGATCTCTATTGCCTGAATCACAGTATTATTCCCCCCCCCCTAAACCTTGTTTCACACACACTGTCGAACACTTGGTGGGCACAAATAATTCTTCCCCCAAACTTGTTGATTTGATGGGCCAAATTGGGTGAAAGAAGTTGAATAATATGTAGGATTGTGCTTGGTACTCAATTGCTCTCAATTAGCCTCTATGGATGCCCTAGTTCATAGAGGTATTGTGCAAATTGTGTGAGGAATTTGGGATGAGATGGGGTCAATATATAGAGGTGGTGTGATGGGGTGGATTAGTGGATTGAAGAGGTGGGGAGAAGTAGTGGAGTAGTAGTGAATATGATAGTGAAATAGTGGGGTAGAAGTTGTAATGGAGGAATAAGTATAGTAGAATAAGGGAGTGGGGTTATGATGGATGAGCAAGGAGTAACCACTGAATAACTGCTTTAATTTCTGTACCCCCGCCCCGGCGGGGGGTGCTAGGCTTAGTAGGCCCGCCCCAGCGAGCATGTATTCTGTTAACTGGTGTAGGGGACCCCTGCCCCGGCATGGGGTACAAAGCTAATATAGCCCGCCCCGACGGGCATGGCTTCTGTCAAAATCCTGGGGAGACCCCGCCCCGGCGGGGGGGTGTAGTGCATTTTGGGCCCGCCCCGGTGGGCATGTATTCTGCTAGTTGATTTTGTTTCTCATCTTCTCTTCCTGCTAAACCACTCAATGTATATTTCCCCATCCTGTAAGACATGAAATATAAGCATTAGTGGATTGTTGATGAAATAGGGTATTGTGGAGAGATTAACAAGACAATTATGAATGAAAATACAGAAAATAAACGTAAGATTGGGTTGCCTCCCAATTAGCGCTTGATTTTAAGTCGTTCAGCCTGACTACTTCCTGTTCATGGTGTGTCGGACATTGTGATGGTGATGACATCGGTGTTGGACTCACCACCCCAATAGTGCTTTATTCGTTGACCGTTGACTTTGAAAGTTTATGACGAATTCCGACTGTAAAGTTCAATGGCGCCATGAGAGAACACCCTTTTTATAGTAAATGGTCCCGACCATCTCGAGTACTTAAGCTTTCCTGGGAACAATCTCAGTTGTGAGTTGAACAAAAGGACTGATTGCCCCGGCTCGAATGTTCTATGCATAATTTTCTGGTCATGCCATCTCTTAACCTTTTCCTTATATAACTTGGAGTTCTCATAGGCTTGAAGGCGAAATTCGTCGAGCTCGTTTATTTGTAGTAATCTCTTTTCCCCTACAGCTTCTTGATCGAAATTGAGTTTCTGAATCGCCCAATAAGCCTTGTGATGTAGCTCGACTGGTAAATGACAATCCTTTTTGTACAGTAGTTGATATGGTGACATCCCGATCGGTGTCTTATACGCAATCCGGTATGCCCATAATGCATCATCCAACTGGAGTGACCAATCCTTACTATTCGGATTCACCACTTTCTCCAATATTTTCTTGACTTCCCTGTTCGACACTTCAGCCTGCCCACTGGTTTGGGGGTGATAAGTCATCGCTACCTTGTGGTTGACCATGCCAATAGAGCTGTGAATGATTTGTTACAAAAGTGACCACCTTCATCACTTATAATTGCTCTAGGCGTGCCAAACCTTGTGAAAATGTTCTTCTGTAGGAATTTAAGAACCACCTTGACATCGTTAGATAGGAGTGCTGCAGCTTCAACCCACTTTGATACGTAATCCATTGCGAGTAGAATGTACTGATTGTTAAGTGACGAAGGGAATGGCCCCATGAAATTGATGCCCCAAATATCAAAAATTTCAACTTCAAGAAATGTTTGTAGAGGCATCTCATTCCTTTTCGAAGTGTTGCCCACCCTTTGACACCTATCACATGTTTTGACAAAATGGTGGGCGTCCTTGAATAGTGTAGGCCAATAGAACCCAGCTTGTAGCACCTTTGTTGTTGTCCTCTCATTACCATGATGTCCGCCATACATAGATGAGTGGCACTCATGCATAATGTTCTTCACTTCACTGTAGGGCACGCACCTTCTAATCATTTTATCGGTGCACTTCTTGAACAAATAAGGTTCTTCCCACATGTACCATTTTACATTATGAAGAAACTTCTTTTTCAGTTATCTTCTGAGATCGGGTGGAAGAATGTTGCTCACAAGATAATTCGCATAATCCGCATACCAAGGAAATTCTGCATTTATCCCAAACAATTGTTCATCAGGGAATGATTCGTTAATTTCACACTTGTCCTATTTCAATTTCTCTTGATTTTCCAGCCTAGACAAGTGATCGACGACTTGATTCTCTGTCCCCTTCCTATCCTTTATTTCTAGATCAAACTCTTGAAGAAGGAGAATCCATCGGATAAGGCGTGATTTAGCATCTTTTTTTGTAATTACATACCAAATAGCCGAATGATCCGTGTAGACTATCACCTTAGTCCTGATCAACTATGCTCAAAATTTGTCGAATTCATACACCATTGCAAGCAATTCCTTTTCTATAGTTGTATAATTCATTTGAGTCTCCGTGAGCGTTTTACTTGCATAATATATGGCGTGAAACACCTTCTCGTGGCGTTGACCCAAAACAGCCCCAACTGCATAGTCACTTGCGTCACACATTAGCTCGAAGAGCATGTTCCAATCCGGTGCGACGATCACGGGGGATGTAGTTAACTTCTTCTTCAACAACTCGAAAGCCAACTTACATTCCTCATTAAAATTAAAAAAAGAGTCCTTCTCTAAAAGACTGCACAACGGTTTTGAAATTTTAGAGAAGTCCTTTATGAATCTTCTGTAGAACTTAGCATATCCCAGAAAACTTCTAATTCCCTTTACTGAGCTTGGTGGAGGCAGTTTCTTGATTGTTTCCAGCTTAGCTTTTTCAACCTCCAATCCTTGAGCCTATACCTTGTGGCCCAAAATTATGCCCTCCTCAACCATGAAGTAGCATTTTTCCCAGTTAAGTACAAGGTTCGTGTCTTTGCATCGCTGTAACACCATTACCAAATTCCCTAGGCATGTATCAAAATTGTCCCCATAGATAGAAAAGTCGTCCATAAAGACTTCCACGTTTTTCTCCACCATGTCTGAGAAGATGGCCAACATACACCGTTGAAAGGTAGCAGGTGCATTACACAAATCGAATGACATTCTTCTGAGCACGAATGTGTCGTAAGGGCACATAAATGTAGTCTTCTCTTGATCTTCAGGAGCGATGACGATCTGATTATAGCCCGAGTATCCATCCAATAAACAGTAGTATTCATGTCTCGCCAATCTTTCCAACATTTGATCAATAAAGGGTAGCGAAAAATGAACTTTTCAGGCTGCCTTATTCAACTTCCTATAATCCATGCACACCCTCCAACCTGTCACTGTCCTTGTCAGAATTAACTCATTATCCTCATTCTGTACCATGGTCATTCCACCCTTTTTTGGCACACACTGAACCAGACTAACCCACTTACTGTCGAAAATTGGGTAGATGATATCGACATCCAACAATTTCAGAATTTCCTTCTTTACAACTTCCTTCATAATTGGTTTAAGTCGAAGTTGTTGCTCCACCATCTGTTTTGCATCATCTTCCATCAGAATCTTTTGCATGCAAAACGAAGGGTTGATTCCCTTGATATCAGCTTTCGTCCATCCTATCGCTGATTTATGTTCCCTAAGCACCCTCATCAATTTTTCTTCCTGCAAATCGTTAAGCGTAGCAGAAATAATCACAGGTAAAGAATTTGAATTTCCCAAATACGTATACCTGAGGTGTTTAGGGAGTGCCTTAAGTTCCAGAGTGGGTGGCTCCTCCAATGACGATTTCAATTTTTCTGTGGCTAACTCCTCCGTGTGCAAAGGTTCAAATGGTGCTCTGAAACGCCTAACTCGTGGCAATGAATCTAACATCTGCAAGTAGTCCATAAATTCAGGGTCATCGAACTCTTTATCCCCCAATAGTGTTGTTTCTAATGGATCGTTGACCAAACTCTTGCCCATATCTTCACTGATAATCTGCTCAATTATATCCATCCTAAAACATTCTTCCTCATCCGTAGGGAATTTCATGGCCTTGAACACATTAAATTTGATTTCTTGATCTTCAAACCTCATAGTAAGTTCTCCTTTTTGTACGTCTATGAGTGTCCTACCCATGGCCAAAAAAGGTCTCCCAAAGATAATCGGGATGTTCTTGTCCTTCTCAAAATCTAGAATAATAAAGTCCGCGGGGAATATAAACTTATCCACCTTAACCAATATGTCCTCTACTATGCCTCTCGGATATATGACTGACTTATCCGCCAACTGCAATGAAATATTCGTAGGCTTTGGCGCGGGCAAACCCAATTCTGTGTATACTGACAATGGAATAAGGTTCACACTCGCCCCCAAATCACCTAAACACTTATTAAAAGACATGTTCCCGATCGTGCATAGAATAGTGAAACTCCCCGGGTCTTTCAGCTTTGGTGGCAACTTCTGCTGTAACACCGCACTACACTCCTCTGTTAATGCCACTATTTCAAAGTCCTCCTATTTTCTTTTCCTTGACGGAATCCCTTTCATGAACTTCGCATAACTCGGCATCTGCTGTAGGGCTTCTGCAAACGGAATGTTAATCTAAAGTTTCTTGAAAACTTCCAAAAACTTCGCAAACTGCTTATCTAATTTCTGTTTTTAGACCCTCTGCTGAAACGGTGGTGGAGGATATACAACTGGCTTGTCGTCTAACTTTGTTTTCTCACTTTGCTTATCCTCACCCGTGTTTCCTTCAACCACGGAGTTCTTGGATGTTCCCAATTACTTACCGCTTCGACCTTTTCGGGCTCTACTGAGATTCCATTCTCATCCACCACGTGGCCTAAGAATTGAACCTTCTTCATCCAAAATTCGCACTTAGAAAACTTCGTATACATCTCCTCCTTTCGTAGTGCCTCCAAAATAATCTTCAGATGTTCGGCATGTTCTTCCTCCGTCTTCGAGTATATTAAAATATCATTGATGAAAAATACTATGAATTTATCCAAATATGGCTTGAAAACTCTATTCATCAAGTCCATGAATGCTACCGGAGCATTAGTCAAACCAAATGACATTACCAAGAACTCGTAATGTCCATAACGGGTTTGAAACGCAGTCTTTGGTATGTCCTCATCACGTACTTTCAGTTGATGGTATCCCGTCTGTAGGTTGATCTTCGAGAAACACTTTGCTCCCTTCAATTGATCAAATAAGTCATCTATCCTTGGTAATGGATATCTGTTCTTGATCGTTACTCTGTTTAATTCTCGATAATCGATACAGAGCCTCATCGATCCGTCCTTTTTCTTCACGAATAACACTGGTGCTCCCCAAGGAGACACACTCGGTCGAATTTAACCTTTATCCAATAACTCTTAAAGTTGTATCATCAATTCCTTCATTTCTACTGGCGCCATCCGATATGGAGCTTTAGAAATCGGAAGGCCAGGCAGATCGTCCGGAAACACATCCTGAAATTCACTCACTACGGGTATACCTTTAACCTCTACTCCTTTTTTTTGAGTATCTACGATGTAAGATAAATAACCTATACATCCTTTCCTCAACAATTTCTTGGCCTGTATCATCGTAATGCAACACGATTGCTTAAGCGATGAGCTACCATAAAACACTACCTTAGACTTACTCGGAGTCTGAAGGTTCACACACTTGTTCTGACAGACAATTACTGCTGCATGGTTATATAACCAGTCCAACCCCAGTATTACGTCAAATTCTCTAAGACTAATAGGAATCAAGTCTACGCTCAGTCCATGTTCTCTAATGTTTGCGCGACAATTTCGATAGACGTATTCTATGACGCCCTCAAAATAGGTATACATCACCCATTCTGAGTCGCCAGATATCACACTATAAAAATCATTTACAAACTTCATTTATACAACTATTGAACTGTCGTGCAGAATACGACCACGGTTAAATTGTGAATTTTAATATAAATGTTTGTAACTCTCATGGTTCCTCGACAACAACCTTACAATGGTACTTTACATAAAAGTATAGACAATAACTATTTTAGAAATTAAAATCTTTGGAAAATACTCAAGAAAACCTTCATACATGGGAGGCCATGTGTCTAGGTTATGATGGATATCATATGTCCACAGAATTATCCTTAGTTGACCCAATAGTCCCCAAAGAAAAACAAGAAGATTACTATCATCTTCTTTCCAATGGTGAGTCTTCTCTTGACATATAATTATCTCTGTTTTCTCTAATTGAGAATTATATTTCAAACAAACTCTAAGATCATATAGGTAGTGCTCGTAGATATACTGAGCAAGTGGATGTGAACAACCCTGTCTTATGATAACACGAGATTGTATGTCATTAGACATCTTGTATGATAGTAGTAAAACACCCTTACAAAGTTGGGTTCACCTCACCCTATTCAGTTCACCAAAATTAAATATCAAATGACGTATACAATACGACACACTTATCTAAAGTTCTCAATAAAATTATTTCCATACTATTTAGGGAGAACCTCAACAGCTATAGACCATCGTTCTATTCTCATGTTACCCCCGCTCGACCCAGGTACACTCTTATTACCTGAAAAGAATTGTGAAGCAAAAAGGGTGAGCACAACTAGCCCTATAAAGAATAGCATGACTAAAGATAATTTACATCATCAATAGCCTTCATCAGTAGTAAATCAGAGATTTAAAACACATATGGTAGATGATAAAACTTTTCAACCATAGTTGCAACGGAACGAGCAATCCATTAGAAGAGTCAAATAGACCATCTGATCTATTATCTTCTTCATGTTAAAATTCCACCAATAATGTTTTATCCCTGTAACATCAATCAATAATTCTTGTCCACAATCATATGAATAACTCATAATCATAATTGTGATTCTAAATTCCTCTTCGCACCCAGGACGAAGATAATTTTCATCACCTATCTTCACCTGAAACATAAAAAATCATGGTTATACCAAATCACAATTCCTGCTCATAATCATACTAATAAATTCATCTTTGTACTATGGCCAAAGATATTCATTAACAATTCATCTTTGCACTATAGGCCAAAGACATACAACTGTATTTTAGAAGAGTCAAGTAGAGTATGATATCTACTATCTTTTACGAATTAAAAGTGTATAATCAATATTTTATCGCTGAGACTCAACTTAATAAATAATCCACATCATCGAATCATCCATGCACTACGACCAAGGATATTCATGTAATCATCAATGGTCATGATTATACCGAATAATCCCTGGTTATAATCATACCAATAATTGTCCATCAATGCACTACGGGCCAATGAGGACTTTTACCACATCATCTATAACATTACGGGTCATGATTATACCGAATGATCCCTGGTCATAATCATACCAATAAACAGTTCATCTATGCACATAAGCCAAAGATACTCATCAATCAATAATTCATCTTTGCACGTAAGCCAAAGATATACAACTGTAAAACCAATAATCAACAGTCCATCTTTGCACGTAACCAAAGATATACAACTGTAAAACCAATAATCAACTGTCCATCTTTGCACGTAAGCCAAAGATATACAATTATAAAATCAATAATCAACAGTCCATCTTTGCACGTAAGCCAAAGATGACTTTCATCATAATATAAGCATGAGGATGATGACAATGATATAAGCATTAATCAAACGAAATCAAAGATAAATATTAAAGACTTTAAATTTATCCAGAGTTTAAAAATATCAAAATTGTCAACATGATACTGCTTTGTGGAGTAAAATTCAAGAATAATATTCATGTACCAAAAATAATTTGGAAAGAAAAGAAATATATTTTTCGGGTAAATAGTACCCCCAAAATAATACCCTATGAATAGTACTTCAGGAATAGTACCTCGTGAATAGTACCCCGGTATGAAAAGTACCCCAAATACTCGAGTGAATAATATTCGGGAGAATAGTAATTTGGGTGAATAGTAACCCATGAATAGTAACTCGTGAATAGTACTCTGACACGAAAAGTGCCCCGAATACCCGAGTGAATAATACTAGAGTGAATAGTAACCGGGTGAATAATAACCCGTGAATAGTAACTCGTAAAAAAATACCAAAGAAAATGATATTCCATGACGAGTACAAAAGAAATGATATCTCATACGAGTATAATAGAATATACGAAACTGCAAATGGATTTTCACCCGTCATGCGGTAATCCACGTAGACAGATCAATTCCACAATTTAATAAAGA
The DNA here is from genome assembly GCA_020205505.1 of Panax japonicus. NCBI lineage: Eukaryota > Viridiplantae > Streptophyta > Magnoliopsida > Apiales > Araliaceae > Panax > Panax japonicus. The sequence goes on along the minus strand of CM035112.1, from coordinate 17,506,589 downwards.
ATGAACACGAAGGATCATTCACCATGAATGCGGTAATCCACATAGATAATTTATTCCAACAGAATAATAAAGAATGGAATAACAAAAGAATTCACCACGTACGCGATAGACCGCACAGATAGGTTATTCCCAACAGAATAATGAAGAATGGAATCAGGTCATAGGTAATCCGCACAGACAAAATATTCCAATAAAATAATAAAGAATGGAACAAGGTCATAAGTAATTCGCATAGATAGGATATTTCAACAGAATAATAAAGAATGGAATAACAACAGAATTCACCAAGCATGCGATAGACCGCACAGACAGGTTATTCCAACAGAATAATAAAGAATGGAATAACAAAAGAATTTCACCATGTATGTGGTACTTCGTATAGACAGGTTATTCCAACATAATAATAAAGAATGGAATAACAACCCTTACGAGTATTGAAAGAAAATAACTCTCTTCATGAATACGAAAGAATAATACCCCTTACTATAAAAATAATAATAATATCCCTTACCTCAGAAGAAGACTGGATACTGGAATAGTGAAGTAGCAAAATGTAAACTGAGAGTTTAATAAGAATATTGTCATCTAGACAATATCCACACTCAAAAGAGTCCTCTTTACATTTATTTTCACACTATTTAACAGAATAGTGAGGACTACTAATACTATCATCATGACTGTCACTCCATTCGCCGACTAGTCCCGGCTACGTTCTCATTTTCTGAAGAGAACAGGGAAAGAAAGGGTGAGCTCAACTAGCCCAGTAAGAAATATTATGACTAAGATAATGCAGAATAAATTATCATTAGCCTTCAACAATGTTAAACTGATAAAATATAACAAACTCAAGTTTAACTGTAGCGGAACAAGCAATCTATTAAAAGAGTCAAGTAGAGAATAAAATCTACTATCTATTATGATTTAAAAGGTTTTTCATCACTTTTATCGCTGAGACTCAGCTTAATAAATAATCCACATCATCCATGCCCTACGGCAAGGATATTCAGTAGTATCACAACCACAAATTATCCATGCACTACGGCCAAGGATATTCGTGTATTCATCAATGGCCATGATCATGCCAACAACTGTCCATCAATGCACTACGGGCCAATAAGGAATTTTTCCACATCATTTATAACATTACGATCATGATTACACCGAATAATCCCTGGTCATAATCATACCAAGTCCATCTATGCACTACAAGCCACAAATGACTTTCAACACAATATAAACATGAGGATGATGACAATGATATAAGAATTCAATAAAAATAAGTTCAAGAATTAATTTATCCAGGAACTAATAACGTCCAAATTGTCAACATGATACTTCTTTGTAGAGTAAAACTCAAGAATGCTCAGAAGAATATTTCCATGAAAAGATACTAGATGAAGCGCAAATATCAAGGATATTCCACTAATTTTATGGAGTCTAGAAGTCAAAACTTTAACCAACTGAGTATAATAAAGAATGGGATAACAAAAGAAATCACCAGGCATACGATAGACTGCACAGACAGGTTATTCCAACATAATAATAAATAACGGAACCAGGTCATGCACAAACGCACAGACAGTATATTCCAACAGAATAATAAATAATGGAACCAGGTCGTGCGTAAACGCACAGACAGGATGTTCCAACAGAATAATAAATAACGGAACCAGGTCATGCGTAACGCATCGACAGGATGTTCCAACGAAATAATAAAAATGGAATAACAGAAGAATTTCACCATATATGCGGTACTTTGCATAGACAGGTTAAATCCAACATAATGATAAAGAATGGAATAACAGAAGAATTTCACCAAGTATAGGGTAGCTAGCGTATACAGGTTATTCCAACAGAATAATAAATAATGGAATAACAGAAGTTCTCTTCATGAATAAGAAAGAAATAATACCCCTTATCTTAGTAGGAAATTGGATACCGCAATATTGTAGTAACAGAAGATTCTTCCTCTTTCTCTCTTATTCTCTCTATTCTTTCTCGCTCTATACCTTTAGTGAATTCGTGAAAAATAATGAAGGAATGAGCTTCTATTTATAAGCTTGGTAGAGTAAGGGTAAAATAGTCTTTTCGCCATAATTTATGACATCATCACTTACATCATCGATCATATGACATCATTGCTTACATCATCGATCAAATGACATCATTGCTTACATCATTCTTCCGATGACATCATTGCTTACCTCATCGTTCCGATGACATCATCGCTTACATCATCAGAATTCAAATTCAAATTGTTCTCTTCCACCTCATTTTACTTTTATACCATGAATTTACTATAATAATGTTACCATTCAAATTATAAAAAAAAATATACTATCATATAATCACATCATACTACTATAATATAATATTATAATAATATATTTAAATGAATTATTGATTTGATAATTTGGAATACTGTGTAATGACAATTATTGAATCAAAAATATCAACGTAGCAATTATTGAATCAATAAAATATTAAACAGTAATTAATGTAACAATTATTGAGTAGTGCCTTCTTACGTAAGAATCAATAATTCAAAAAATATTGTGCAATACCGTGTGCTATTATGCAACAACGCTTGTTACTGTATTTTAACCACCAGGTATTCCAACAGTGTTAATGGTAACACTTCCGTCGTTATTTTCATAAAAATATTTTTGTCATTTTCTAACTCTGACAATAATTCCGTTGTGGGGTCCACCAATGATTGTGTCGTCGTACGAATATTCCCCGATAAAAAAGAATATTCCCCGACCAAACGAATATTTTATAACAACTTACGTACTTTGTAAAATTTATAAATATTACCCACAACTATAACATTATATCAAATTCATTCCATAATATTTAAAACTAATATTTAGAAAAAATCATCTTTATTAAAAAGTTGGGGTCTTACAACCTCCCCTTCTTATAAAATTTTGCCCTCGAAATTAGGGTACGTACCTGGTATGTCGAAAAGGTAAGGATATCTTGATTTCATTTCAGATTCTAACTCCCAGGTTATTTCCTCAACTTCGTGGTTTCTCCACAAAACTTTGACTTGAGGTATAACCTTGGAGCGTAGAATATGTTCCTTCTTATCCAAGATTTGAACAGGAACCTCTTCATATGTGAAATCTTCCGCTATTTCATCCGGTTCTAACTCAATAATGTGGTTCGGGTCTTCCACATATTTACGTAACATGGATATGTCAAAAACATTATGAACACGAGACATACTTGGCGGTAAAGCGAGTCTATACGCCACAGTTTCTACTCGATCGAGGATTAAAAATGGGCCAATGAATCGAGGATTGAGCTTTTCTCTCTTTCCAAATCTCGTAACTCCTTTCCATGGAGCAACACGTAACAACACATTATCTCCAATATCAAATTCCACGTCCTTTTGATGAAGATCAGCATAACTCTTTTGTCGATCTTGTGAGGTTTTTATACGTTGTCGGATCGTTTGAATCTTTTCCGTAGTCATACGTACCAAATTTGATCCCAACAACATTGCTTCACCCACCTCATCCCATTATACTAGAGAATGACACTTTCTTCCATACAACGCTTCCATACAACGCTTCGAATGGATCCATGCAAATACTTGCTTGATAACTGTTGTTGTATGAAAACTCCACCAACGGTAAGAACTTGTCCCAACTTCCCTTGAAGTCAAGGACACAGAGTCTTAATAAATCTTCAAGAGTTTAAATAGTCCTCTCTGATTGTCCGTTCGTCTGAGGATGATATGCCGAACTAAATCGTAAGTTCGTGCCCATAGGTTTTTGCAAACTAACGCAAAATCGTGAAGTGAATCTTGGGTCTCGATCAGAAACTATGGATATTGGCATACCATGCAGTCTTATAATCTCGTTTATGTACATACGAGCAAGACGTTCAAGTGTATAAGTTTCTCGTATTGGTAAGAAATGAGCAGACTTGGTCAATCTATCAACAATGACCCAAATTGCATCTATGCCTTGAGAAACCTTGGGAAGACCAGTAACGAAATCCATGGTAATGTGCTCCCACTTCCATTCTGGAATTTCAAGTGGTTGCAATGGACTTTTTGGTACTTGATGCTCCGCCTTGACTCGTTGACAAGTTATACACCTTGAGATAAACAGCGCTATCTCTCTCTTCATATTGCTCCACCAAAATATATGACGAAGATCACGATACATTTTGGTACTCCCAAGATGGATTGCAAACGGTGTGTTGTGCGCCTCCATCATGATTTTATACTTTAAATCAGGGTCGTTAGGAACACAAAGTCTGGAGTTGACTCGAAGTATTCCTTCTTCATCGATTATTGCTTCCGGCATATGTGACACCCCCAAATCAGGGTTACCTGACCCCCCGAGTTTGGTGTTCACGATCCACAATATAAATAACATTTAACTACCCATAATATATATAGATAGTAACTTTCATAAGATTTTATCAGAGTTTAATAATACATCACCCAAGTTTTCTAACCTTAACTTTACAAACATACCCTTTAGATATACAAAAAGGGTTTACAATACAACATAATAAATACGTTAATTATAACTAGTTAATAACTATGCCTTTTCCTTTATCCTTCGCAGCACCTCCTGCAACTTCGTCCCTAGCTGAAAGGTTTTATTTTGCAAGGGTGAGCAACTAATTTGCCCAGCAAGTTAAGACATACAATAAATGTATAAGAATTCAAAACAACATACTATCTATTTTGATAGAATGAAACCAAAGTTCGGGGAACTTTGAAATAGCTGAACAAATCGTTATTCAATAACAAGTCTTCTCATATTCTATACAACACAATAATTCAATAATGAAAGAGTACAACACTTTCAAAGTTTCTACGATATTCTAATGAATAATCAAGAATCAATTCTACGAAATAACAAAGTGGAATGTTTTCCAAATTTAATACTGAGCGATCACACAAGATCTTGAACTTATTTTCTCGGGTAGATATCGAAGATTTACTTTGATATATACTTAGGTGTATCAGATAACCATAAAGATTAAATCATACCCCTCTACAAGTTTAACAAGTGATCAGCTTATTATACCCTATATTATGCATAATACTTAAAATGCGCGCAAAGGTCGAATTCACAACCAACAAAATGTTCCCTTTATATAAAAGGTTGTTCTTCTTAGTCTTAGAATCAAGAGTTTGATTTTACAACGAAATACTGGGATTTCAAATTCTATTTACTTCTCGGTCTAGCCGAAATATTTGGCATCGATCTGTCAAAAATAATTGAATTCTCTTTTCGAACCTATCAAATTCAAACAAATGTTCGTCTAGCTAGAATAATTAGCTAAGACATTTCTCAGTGTAATTTGACAATAAACAGGAATTATCTGTACTGTCAATTCTAACTTCTACAGATATGAATATCCAGCAATAGTAATTCTACGAATATATATTTTCTAATTCAATAATTTAATTTTAACAATAAATCCCTGGACGTGGTATAATTAGCAATAATAATCCACCAATAATGATTGAATGAAATAACTCAAGGTTGAGTTAGGAAAATTGCCTCTTCCGCTGATTACAGCTACAAAAAATACTTATCTGCTTTTGAAAGGCCTATAACCAATAATATCGATCTAACAATTAACACAAACATTTATAACACACAATACTGTAATTCACAGTCAAACATCACCTAGGCACATTACCACATAGCCACATTAGTGTTTATAACCTATATAAACATTTAACAAGTCAAACTAGTTCAGTCTGGTTGGACTTCAGTCCCTTCTCGGTGTTCTGGTCACCCTATCCGACAATTAACACATTTATTTGTCAATTACACTTGGTCTCTAAGCTTCAATATTAATTTAGATAAGTCAATTATCGTTTATAATATTTTTCGGAAGCTTTTAATAATTTATAAATAATTATTATAATTTATAATAATTTTACAAACACTTAAATCATTTTTAAATAATTTAATTATCAAATAATCTTATCATTATTAATATTTAATAATATAAAAATATTAATAACATACTTATCAGAATATTAAAGTTATTATTAATAACTTAAAATATTTTTAAATCATTAATATTCTACTTAAATGATTTTTAAAGTAATTAAAATCATTTTTAAATCATCACCGCTAATATTTAAATATTAATGAAATTATTATCCAAATATTAAAAGTTATAAATTATAACTTAAAATATTTTTAAACCATTTTTCTCATTTTTAAATGATTTTTAAATAAATAAAATCATTTTTCATTCATTTATTTAATATAATAATTAAATAAATCAAGCATCATTAATATTAATTTATTAATGAAAATTCTCTAAAAATATTGAAAATTATATTTATAATTTAAAATATTTTTAAATACATTATTCTTATTTAAAATGATTTTTCATAATATTAAATCATTTTCTCTAATTTATTTAATACACTAATTAAATAAATTAAATACATTTAATATTTAAATAATTATAAATATTAAAGAAAAATATTCAAATTGGTCAAAAATTATTTTTCATAATTTAAAATAATTTTTAAAACCATTTTTACTAATTTTTAGAATTTATTTCTATTTTTAATCATTTTTTGGAATATTCAGAAAATAAAATTATTTAAACCGTCGCTATACGGCTATAGCGACACAAAGCGTCGCTGTTGGTGTTCTTGAGCCTCAAGAACACTGACAGCCGGCTTTACTACCAGTCATGTTTGACCGCTCATAATTTCCAATCTGTTCATGTTTTGGGTTATCTAAAACTTTGGTATTGTAGTATTAATGTAACACTACAATACCCAATCAATACTTTGGTCATACAGCATCACAACAAGGAGATCAAAGCCTCCAAAGTTGCTGCCAGGACAAATCTGGGTTTCCAGAATCCCAAACAGATTCGAGTAGGCACTTTCATGCTCGATTATCTATGTGTTCTGGTAATGATTTATGCTAGTTTATGGTTTACAACCCTGGTACATATGTCAAGGAACAACATCATACCAATACATCGGTCCAAAAACAAACAAATCACAATCTACAAAGCGGTCAAGGTATGTTAGAAAATTCGTGCAAGAACTTTTCTGGAATTTCCAGAAATCATATTCATGACCGGATGACCTGGTTTGACCGTTCATATAGTCCCACATGTTTGCTATTTAAGAGATGTAAAGGTCTAGATCTCAAGTACACATTACAGGATACAATTTCGTTACAAACATATTATCAAACAGCATAAGACTCGTCAGATCCGGCTTTGCAAAAACGTTGTCAGAGGCTGATTTAAATTTCTGGGCTTGCCCAAATCCGGCTCGGTCATGGCCGGTCAACGGTCTTTGACCGCTTATATCTAATGATCTAGACATCTGATGGTAATTCTACCACTTTCAGATTAAAGAAAACATAGCAAACTATAGATCTAACACATAACATCTTACATATCATGAACAGAAAAAGATCTAGAGCGTCTGACATTAGCTTGTCAGGTGACTTTTTGACTCAAGAACAGATTTTGAAAACATGCATTTTTATCCATTTTGATGTTATGGATTCATGATAGATCATCATAGATCTTCATAAAACATCCAATAGCAAGATCTTAAACACATAAACACAAAAATTTCTCAAGCAACAAAGATCAAAATAAAATAAATAGGTTTATACCTTTCTCTTTAAATTCTTGATCTATGATGTCCAATTGTTATTGATTAATATTGGGGCTGATAAAATGACTGATTTAATTTAGAAATTCGGAGTTTAATTTAGAAATTCTTTAAACTTTTTTTGTGATTTTCTCTCTCCCAATCTCTTATATAATCTCTTAGATGCATTGTATAATCTGTTGAGCTGGCATTGAAGGACTGATTTTCTGAGATTTTGAGCCACCAAGTCAACAAAGTAGTTCACCCACTAAAGTTATAGCCATTTTTGCAAGTTAACTAATTAAAGAAACCAAAAAGGGCATTTTGGTCATTATCTAATTATTTTTAATGGCATTCTTAGAATATACACAAACCCTTAGGGTTTAGGGCTTAGATTAGGGTTTAGACTCTTTAGGGTTTAGGATTTAAACCCTTTAGGTTTGCAATTTCTCACAAGTTAGCTCATAAAAATACACAAAGGGGCATTTTGGTCTTTTGTAAATTAAATCTAATAGCATTATTGATATCTTCCAAACCCTTAGGGTTTAACCCTTAGGGTTTAACCCTAAGGTTTTGAAAATTCTAACTCCCACAATTCCAAATTTAGGGTTTATAATTTGGAAAATAAAATTCCTAAAATGTAATTAGGGTTTCTAAAATAGAAATTTAATATACAACAATATAATTAGGGTTTTCTAATCATATTTAAGTTTAATGAACCCATTAAGTTTGCCAAATAGAATTAGGGTTTCCTAATCTATGGTTTGGAATTCTCAGATCTTAAATTAGGGTTTCCCGATGTACAATTAGGGTTTTTAACTGTATACTGGGTTTTCTACAACTGAGATTAGGGTTTCTAATCCCTTATTAGGGTTTATTAATATTAAACCTTATCCAGTCAAACAATGGTCAACATACCTATACATTCCAAACACATAATCAATAGTACAATTATTTTAATTATATTTTCTATAGAATCCCTATCCAGAAATTAGGGTTCGGGTTTTTAAAGTTATTAAGCACAACTCTACTCTATTTTCTCAGTCAATACACAAATTGACTAATTTTCAAAATTCGTATCACAGATACTCAGTATAATATTAACAGTCAATGTTAATAATAATAAAAAAAATATCCGTAAATTTTGGATTATTCAAAATCCCGGGTTATCACAGCATATCACCTTCTTGCACTTTCTTCCTCATATGCATCAGCTCCAGATCTGTAATTTGAGCAGCTTTAACTTTATCAATTAAAGTCGGTTCTACTCGTATATTCGCCATCATCACATGGGTCCCTGGAGTTTTTAACTCTATCTCCATCCTTTGCAAGTCACACAAAATGGGCATTTGCGTTGTCAATATCGCACTCGTACTCGCATATGATCTTCTGCTCAATGCGTCAGCTACCACGTTCGCTTTTCCAAGATGGTATTGGATGGTATGATCATAGTCTTTCAACAGTTCAAGCTAACGTCGTTGCCGCATGTTGAGTTCCTTTTGAGTAAAGAAATATTTGAGGCTTTTATGATCCGTAAAGATCTCCATTTTCTCCCCATACAAGTAATGCCTCCAAATTTTAAGTGCGAAAACAACAGCTGCCAACTCTAGATCATGAGTAGGATAATTCCTCTCATATTCTTTGAGTTGTCGAAAGGCATAGGTTATAACTTTCCCATGTTGCATGAGAACACATCCTAAACCTTTGCCCGAAGCATCACTGTAGATGACAAATCCCTCCGAGCCAAATGGTATTATCAGAACAGGTGCTGAAATGAGTCTCCTCTTGAGTTCTTGAAAACTCTTCTCACATTCCTCGTTCCAACCGAATTTTGTATCTTTCCGAGTCAGCTGAGTTAATGGAGTAACGATTCGAGAAAACCCTTCTACGAATCTCCGATAATAACCAGCTAAGCCGAGAAAGCTATGTACTTCGGTCACTGATTTAGGTTGCTCCCAGCTTTGAATAGCTTCAATCTTTGCTGGGTCAACAGATATTCCATGGCTTGATACTACGTGCCCAAGGAATGCTACTTCCTCAGGCCAGAACTCGCATTTCTTCAACTTGGAATAAAGCTTATATTCACGAAGCTTTTGGAGTATCAGCCTCAAGTGTTGCTCATGATCTTCACGGCTTTTGGAATAAATAAGGATGTCATCAATAAAGATGACCACAAAGTGATCCAAATATTCCTTGAATACTCGGTTCATCATATCTATGAAAGCAACAGGAGCATTAGTCAATCCAAAAGACATGACTAGGAATTCATAATGCTCGTACCGAGTTCTGAAAGCCGTCTTTAGAATGTCATCGGTTCTAATCTTCAATTGGTGATATCCAGAACGAAGATCAATCTTTGAAAAGAATTTGGCTCCTTATAACTGGTCAAACAGGTCATCAATACATGGCAATGGGTACCTATTTTTGATGGCAACATGATTCAACTCCCGATAATCAATACAAAGTCGCATATTCCCATCTTTCTTTTTCACGAATATAACAGGAGCACCCCAAGGAGAAGTACTAGGACGAATAAAGCCAATGTCTAACAATTCCTGTAGTTGGGTCTTTAACTCCTGAATTTCAATAAGAGCCATTCGATATGGGGCTTTGGAAATGGGTTTTATACCAGGTTCAAGGTTGATACAAAATTTAATTTCACGCTCTGGGGGTAGGCCAGGAAGTTCTTCAGGGAATACGTCAGGAAATTTATTAACAATAGAAATATCATTCAAAACTGACGTATTTTTGTTTAGATCCATGATATGAGCTAAGAAAGCTTGACATCCGTTTTTTAATAAACGAATAGCTTTATGGCTTGAGATGACAGTGATTGATTTTAATGGTTTGGTTGCTTGAATTCGCATAATAGGATGGTTAGGAATATGAAAGCTAACAACCTTACGAAAACATTCAATTTTTGCATGATAAGTAGTTAACCAATCAATCCCTAGAAATACGTCAAATGCAAGTATTTTCAATGAAATAAGATCGACAGGTGATGTGTGGGTACCAATTTGAACCAAACAAGACTTATAAACAGTGGATGTAATGAAGGTTTCTCCCAATGGAGTTTCAACAGATAAGTCAAGGTCCAATTTCTCCGGAGTCAAATTTAAACGTTGAGCGCAGGTAGGAGAAATAAAAGAATGGGTAGAACCGGTATCAAATAAGGTATATACTTTGCTAGAGTTTATGATAAGCTTACTCGTGATGACCTCGTTCGGGTTCCTTGCTTTCTGGGAGGTCACGACAAATGCTCTCCCTTAAACTACCAATTTTATCTTGTCTGGGACGACCTTTGATGCCTCCATCCCAGCAGCACTTGTCTTCGGTGCACAACAAAATTGGGTCAGGTGACCTTCTCTTCCACAATTGTAACATGCTTTGGATGGCATCGCGCAGTTTGGATTGATGTGTCCCTCTCCTCCACATTTGAAGCATATGATAGGTGGTCGTTTTCCTTACTTAACGACAGGTGCTGATGTTGACGTCTTTCCATCATTGTTGAATCTCCTCTTCTTGAAATGTCCATTCTTATTATTTTGGCCATGATTACCACCAAAGTGGTTACCATTTCTGACATGTTCATTCCCTCCACGCTTATTGTCACCGCTTCGATGACTGTTATCACTGGTATTATCATTTTTGCCGGCTGCTCTCTTTTGGTTGGGTTGACTCATTATTGCGCTCCAATAACTGAGCCCTATTAACAACATCTGAATACAAACACAGTTTATGAGAGATAAGATATTGACGTATCTCGGGTTTCAAACCTCTTAGAAACATTCGCGTCATTCTCTCCTCATTATCAACCAAATGAGACGCAAACTGGGACAACTCGGCAAACTTGGCTTCGTACTGCGACACGGTCATGTTGTTTTGCTCCAGCTTGATGAACTCTACCTCTTTCATGTGACAAATACTTACGAGAAAGTACTTGTCATTGAACAGTTCTTGGAACTTCTCGCAAGACATCTTCAGTGCGGCAGGTTGAGTACGCTTTACAGATTCCCACCAGTAATCTGCCTCTGCCCGCAACATGAAGGTGGCAAAGGGAACCTTTTGCTCCTCGGAGCATCCCAAGACATCAAATATCTTGTTGATCAACTTTATCCACGTCTCCGCCTTAAGTGGTTTTGGTTCTCCAAAAAACTCTGGTTGTCCCAGTTCCTTGAACTGCTTAGCAATGATCGTCCGAGAGTTGCCAGTGTTTCCACCTGCATTTTGGACAGGAGCCGCTCTTGTCTGATGTTTCATGAATTGCATAAAGCCTCTGAACATTCCATTGTTCATCATCTAGTCCGTGTTGTTGTTTGCCTGAGGATTGTAGCCTTCCTGATGCACATTATCCTGATTATTGATCTGTGGAGACTCAACGGTCTCCTATGCTCCATTGATGTTCTCAACATTCTCGGATGTTATTTTCAAATACTGCCACAAAACAAGGGTTAATTAACATATCACATATTATCCATATACTCTGACCGGTTAATTAAATACCAATTAAACTTAGGTAGGTCATACTAGCGAAGTAATTCCCCGTCTCTCCCCTCTTAGTTCTTGTCTCACATCTTAGCCAGGGATCATATCCCTAAGCTTTGATACCAACTGTGACGCCTCCAAAATAGGTATACATCACCCATCTTGAGTCGCCAAATACATGGTACAAAATTCAAATACAACTTAATAATACAGCTGTCGTGTAAAATACGACAAAATAAACTAAGAGTTTAATAAGAATATTGTCATCTAGACAATATCCACACTCAAAAGAGTCCTCTTTACATTTATTTTCACACTATTTAACAGAATAGTGACGACTACTAATACTATCATCTGGACCGTCACTCCGTTCCCCGACTAGTCCCGGCTACATTCTCATTTCCTGAAGAGAACAGTGAAAGAAAGGGTGAGCTCAACTAGCCCAGTAAGAAATATTATGACTAAGATAATGCAGAATAAATTATCATTAGCCTTCAACAATGTTAAACTGATAAAATATAACAAACATCAAGTTTAACTGCAGCGGAACAAGCAATCCATTAAAAGAGTCGAGTAGAGAATAAAATCTACTATCTTTTATGATTTAAAAGGTTTTTCATCACTTTTATCGCTGAGACTCGGCTTAATAAATAATCCACATCATCCCTGCACTATGGCCAATGATATTCATTAGTATCACAACCACAAATTATCCATGTACTACGGCCAAGGATTTTTGTGTATTCATCAATGGTTATGATCATGTCAACAACTGTCCATCAATGCACTACAGGCCAATGAGGACTTTTTCCACATTATTTGTAACATTACGGTCATGATTACACCGAATAATCCCTGGTCATAATCATACCAAGTCCATCTATGCACTACAGGCCACAGATGACTTTCAACATAATATAAACATGAGGATGATGATAGTGATATAAGAATTCAATAAAATAAGTTCAAGAATTAATTTATTCAGGAACTAATAACGTCCAAATTGTCAACATGATACTTCTTTGTAGAGTAAAACTCAAGAATGCTCAGAAGAATATTTCCATGAAAAGATACTGGATGAAGCGCAAATATCAAGGATATTCCACTAATTTCATGGAGTATAGAAGTCAAAACTTTAACCAACTGAGTATAATAAAGAATGGGATAACAAAAGAAATCACCAGGCATGTGATAGACCGCACAGACAGGATATTCCAACAGAATAATAAATAACAGAACCAGGTCATGTGCAAACGCACTGACAGGATGTTCCAACAGAATAATAAATAACGGAACCAGGTCATGCGTAACGGACCGACAGGATGTTCCAACAGAATAATAAAAATGGATTAACAGAAGAATTTCACCATGTATGCTGTACCTCGCATAGACAGGTTATTCCAACATAATGATAAAGAATGGAATAACAGAAGAATTTCACCAAGTATAGGGTAGCTCGCTTATGCAGGTTATTCCAACAGAATAATAAATAATGGAATAACAGAAGTTCTCTTCATGAATAAGAAAGAAATAATACCCCTTACCTTAGTAGGAAATTGGATACCGCAATATTGAAGTAACAGAAGATTCTTCCTCTTTCTCTCTTATTCTCTCTATTCTTTCTCGCTCTATAGATTTAGTGAATTCGTGAAAAATAATGAAGGAATGATCTTCTATTTATAAGCTTGGTAGAGTAAGGGTAAAATAGTCTTTTTGCCATAATTTATGACATCATCACTTACATCATCGATCATATAACATCATTGCTTACATCATCGATCAAATGACATCATTGCTTACATCATCCTTCCGATGACATCATTGCTTACATCATTGTTCTGATGACATCATTGCTTACATCATCAGAATTCAAATTCAAATTGTTCTCTTCCACCTCATTTTACTTTTATACCATGAATTTACTATAATAATGTTACCATTCAAATTATAAAAAAAACATACTATCATATAATCACATCATACTACTATAATATAATATTATAATAATATATTTAAATGAATTATTGATTTGATAATTTGAAATACTGTGTAATGACAATTATTGAATCAAAAATATCAACGTAGCAATTATTGAATCAATAAAATATTAAACAGTAATTACTATAACAATTATTGAGTAGTGTCTTCTTACGTAAGAATCAATAATTCAAAAAATACAGTGCAATACCGTGTGCTACTGTGCAACAATGCGTGTTACTGTATTTTAACCACCAGGTATTCCAACAGTGTTAACGGTAACACTTCCGTCGTTATTTTCATAAAAATATTTTTGTCGTTTTCGAACTCCAAAAATAATTCCGTTGTGGGGTCCACCAATGATTGTGTCTTCGTACGAATATTCTCCGACCAAACGAATATTTTATAATAACTTGCGTACTTTGCAAAATTTATAAATATTACCCACAACTATAACATTATATCAAATTCATTCCATAATATTTAAAAATAATATTTATAGAAAAATCATCTTTATTAAAAAGTTGGGGTCTTACAATGCATGCGATAATCCACATAGACAAGTTATTCTAACAGAATAATAAAGAATGGAATAACAGAAGAATTCACCATGCATGCGATAGACCGCACAGATAGGTTATTCCCAATAGAATAATAAAGAATAGAGCCAGGTCATGCGTAATCCGCACAGACAGGATATTCCAACAGAATAATAAAGAATGGAACCAGGTCATGCGTAATCCGCACAGACAGGATATTCCAGTAGAATAATAAAGAATGGAATAACAACAGAATTCACCAGGCATGTGATAGACCGCACAGACAGGTTATTCCAATAGAATAGTAAAGAATGGAATAACAGAAGAATTTTACCATGTATGCGGTACTTCGCATAGACAGGTTATTCCAACATAAAAATAAAGAATGGAATAACAACCCTTACGAGTATTGAAAGAAAATAACTCTCCTCATGAATACGAAAGAATAATACTCCTTACTATAATAATAATATCCCTTACCTCAGAAGAAGACTGGATACTGGAATAGTGAAATAGCAGACTTCGCTTCTTCTTTCTCTCTATAATTTCTCTATAATAATTGCTCTTTTGAGACTTAGTGAATTGGTGAAAAATAATGAAGGAATGAGCTTCTATTTATAGAAAAATATAGTTTCCATAATTGCACATTTTGGGGCTCGAAATATTACAATATAATATCCTCATCTTTTCCTTCATTTTTAATTTAGTCATGCAAGTATTATCAAACTTGCACCACCTCCCCTAATAGTAAATCATGTGAATTAATAGTAAATCATGTGACTCAATAGTTCTACATTTGAAAAAATTAATTATAGTATAGTACCTTCAACTATACCTCTATTTTTAACTTAGTCATGCAAGTATTATCAAACTTGAACCAACTCCCCTAATAGTAAATCATGTGAATCAATAGTACACACATGTAAACACATAGTTATAAGCATGTGAATTAATAGCAATTAATTGCTAATTTATCCGGTGAATTACCCGATTGGTCAATATAACCTCCAGACATCAATCATTATCGAAATAAACATCGATTTCCACAAACACTAATAATTCCCACACAATGGAACTATCAATTTAATCTTTAATCAACACGAACTTATTCATCATTAATATTATAACGCACAATATTTAACTACTAGGTCATTCCCAGGAAAGAGGGGGCTTTCCGATAAGGATTTCTCCTTATTGGCGCGCAATCAGGTGACCAAACCTCTCCTTGACAGAACTTCTAGACATTGTCAATATTGCAAATAATAATATGAATAACTTTGTCATCTCAATTATTCATTTAATAATATAACATATTATGCAGATGATACTGTGACAATAATTGAATCAATAATATGAGAGATATGATGCAGCAATTACTGGAGCAATAATTGAGTATAACTAAGTGACTTCTCACGTAAGCATCAATAATCAATACTGTGTGCTACTATGCAACCACGCGTATTACTATACTTTTACTACAGGGTAGTTTAACAGTTTTAACGGTAACACTTTCGCCATTATTTTTAATAAAAGATAAATCTGCCATTTTTTAAATACGACAATACTTCCGTTGGGGGGTCCACCAATGATTATGTTTTCGGACGAATATTCTTTGTGAAAACGAATATTCTCCGATCAATCGAATATTCCCCGACACAACGAATAACAACTTGCTTACTTTGTAAAATTTTCAAATATCACCCTTAACTTTAACCCTTTCTCAATTTAACCATTTACCAAATAAAATAATAATTATAAGAAAATTGAATAATTTCATTTCATAAAATTTGGGATCTCACGTATTCTACAGGGATTATTTCCTAATTCGCAACTTCTATGTTCAAAGGATCTTCTAAACGTTCTCGGGGTGTACTAAGTTTACTAGCAAATTCTTCAGATACAAACAAACAGGTGGCACTCGAATTAAATAATACATAAGCATTTATATTATTGATTGGGATTATACCTGACACCACGTCCTTTGCAGCTACGGCGTCTTGGACGGTCATGTTAAAGGTTCGAGCGGTCGATCGGTTGGGTTGCGCAGGTCCACCAATCATCAACTTACTTCCTCCTCCTTGGCTTCCGCCAGCTCCACTGCTTCCTTTCTTCGGGCATTCCTTTATCTGGTGCTTTGTTGATCCACAAGCAAAACATCCTCTGATCTTCTTCGGATTCGGATAATTTGGCGATATGTGCCCCTCTTGGCCATAATTATAGCAGGTACTTTTCCTCTTCTAGCATTCTCCCTGATGGCTTCTTCCACATTTGTTGCAAGCTTCGGTCCTCTTCTTGAAGTTTCCCTGGTGACTCCCACCTTGGTTATTGTTTCTATTGTTGTTATTGTTTTTCCATTTCCTTTTTCCGGAGTTACTTCCTCCGCTGCTGCTCCTCCTTCCACGATGTTCACTACCAGCGTTCTTGTTCTTCTTCTCCTTATGATATAGACTTAAGGCCTCAGTGCCACCTTTCGCAATGATTGCCTTTTCCAACAATGTCATAAAGGAATTAATCTGGAAGACCGATACCTTATTGTACAACCACGATTTTAACCCTTGCTCAAAACGTCTCGCCTTCCTCTCCACATCCACAACTTGGTGTTCTGCAAACCGCGCTAGTTCATTGAACTTAGCTGCGTACTGCGCCATTGTCATATCACCTTATTTTAATTCTAGGAATTTTACTTCCATCCTACTCTTCATACTCTTCTGGAAATAGTTCTCGAAGAATAGTGTCGTAAACCTGTCCCATGTTATCGTTCCTTCCCCCGCTCTCTGGTGATTAGTTTCCCACCAATAGTTTGCTTCGCGCCTCATCATATATATGGCAAATACTTTCTTCTGGTCTTCACCCACGCGAGCTATAGTGAAGGCCTTCTCGATTTCTTTGATCCAGGTTTGCGCAACTATCGGGTAAGTGGTTCCCACGAACTCTGGGGGTCCAACACTCTTAAAATCTTTGAAGGTCGTTACTGGGACAGCTTGGGGAACGGGTGGTACGAGTTCGTTTCTTCCCCTCAGAGCTTCTCCCAATAAATCTACCAGTCTCTGTATCGGATCTACATGACCTCTCTCATCATTAACTGACTCTTCTGGGATAGTTATTCTACGTCTAGGCGGCATTTTTTTCATCATAAAATTTTCATTTTATTATCTAGTTATAATACTTAGACATTTCTCAATAGAAAAGAACTACAGGTTTATAACACGTTTCTAAAGTAGGATCATTTATATTCATATGCCAAAGGGTTACATTACATGTTCTTTTCTAGCATACTGCTATAAATGATAACACATATCCCCTAATATCACAAAAGACGAGGACATACCAACTTACTACCCCTTTAACACTTTTCAAAAAATTGGGGGTTTACCACTATCTCTCATCTTACACAAAAGATTAAGATTACAACAACATATTACAACACATAAATAAACTACTAAACTACTGAGCTTTTCCCTCTAGACTCAATCTAACATCCCACGCTCAACGGCGCTCTGATATTCCTTCTGTGATTTGTACCACCATATCCCGACTTATGGTATGTGAGGTCTGTCCTTGCTCAGCTGGGTAATGATGTACCCCATCAATCAATCTCTCCATGGCCATACGAATAGCATAGTCCATCTTGTTCATCTTCCTCCTCTTGTACCACACCTCATCCTCTAGATCATCTGCCCTATCATTGGCTTCCTCCCACTTCTCCTCGAAGTGAATCCTATCCATCACCTCCATCTCTAACTAAGTTCCGAGAGCCTCCTTCTCCTCCCTCTCACTCAAAACCTTCTGCTCTAATTCCTCCATCTTTCCTGCCACCTCAACATTCCTCGCCACCGCTCGGTGAAACAAAGCTCCCATCTGGATCCCAGCTTCCTTACGGTGAGCAATTTCCACCTCCATCTCCTGCATCACTAGTTGCCTCTGATGGCCCTCGTCCCTCAACTTCGGGAACGCAGACTCCCTCTCCCTAGCCTCATCCTCTAGCTCCTCCACTCTACATCCCAACTCCAATATCTGCTCCTCATACTCTCCTAACATCCGAACCTCAATAGTAGCCTCGTCGGAGTCCATCATAGGCTTGGGCTCCTCCTCCGGATAAGACTCCACCTCTTCCTCATCGTCATCATCAAAAGGGGATACTACTGAAATAGACTCCGCTATCATGGGTGTCTCATAGACTACGTGGATATCACGCGGCTCATCCTCTACTACTCGACTAGGTCCTCCCATGTCAGTCATCCTACAATCACCAACATAAGATAACACAAACAACAACTCCATTAGAATGTTAAATAAACATAAGTTCATTGTATAGAATGAAGTTACATTTCTTAACACACTAAGTTTCTCAAGGGAAACTCTACATAAGTTTTATCTCCTTCCTAACTCCTAAGTTCTCTCATGTTATATTCTAAGGACTCTCGTTCCTAAGGTTTATAACTATAGCTTTTATACCAATCTGTGACGCCCCCAAATTCGGACCTCCACTTGGTCACTCGAATTCGGTTCATCATGTTCTCATGGTAAAACCATAATAACTAAATAACATATATTCACAACGGAAAATTTAAATTAGAATAATATACAATGATTTATAATAATTATTCCCCCAAGTCTCGCAACCTACAGTACTTAATAGATTACATAATAATATCGAATAAAGACCTATTACATAATCCTACTTAAGTTTAAACACAGTCTTAGTACAACATAATAGATTTTAAACATAAAGGGACAAGCTAGTCGGTAGCCTTGAACTTGCCCTTATCTGTTCCAGAGACACATCCATGTTCTTCCTTAACTGAAAGGTTTTAAATAAGCAAGGATGAGCACAAATTGCCCAGCAAGTAATATACAACAAGGGTGTAGGATACAATATCACAAAGTTTGAAATATCGAAGTGTCATTTCTAAGATAGTTCAAAGTGTCAGAATGACATCATGGATAAGGAATATCAACAATTCTTGGAATAAAAATGACAATCCAATATAAATCAACAGATATATATGAATTCAACGACTAACAATGTATCCAACTGGATAAGCAATTTATACTGAGCAGTCACTAAGGACTATTGAACTTCCACTAGAGTTACTAATATTAAACTAATAGCCCAAAAATATCAAGTACTATAGATGATCAGTCTACAATAATTTACGTTATGCATAACACCACAATAATATTTATTCATGTGTTGGGGTTTCCAACAACATACACTCCCCTTACCAAAAGGGTTGTCCAACTCAGTTTTCAAGGTTTCCGCACCAATCAATTAGTTTGGACAACTTTTATAAACATGCATATAGTCTAGCCGAATCAAATGGCATCGACTCTTCCACAATATTCAAGATTAATACTAATTTTAACATGAATAATAACTTTCACAAGGGTTTAAGCATATTAGCTCTTTCGAACGAGAAAGTAATATAACTTATATTCAAGAGGTAAGCTTAACGTATTCGTGGAACAATGAATGCAATTATATTTGCACAATGAGAGTAAGGTTCGGATACTTGCACAATCAAGAATGAAGTTCAAGGAAACTTGCTCAATAATAATTAGAGTAAGTTTAGGGAGCTTGCCTCAAGCACAGTTTACCAAAATATCACTTAACAATATGTTGCCTCTTTTATAGTTCTAATAAAAGAGCTCTAACTCATGCAAGCATACATGTGTCAACAAGTAATACAAAGTAAGTAGAGTATCGATCCCACAGAGAAAGTTGTTAAACTTAAACTATCATGCATCAATTAACTCACCGTATTTATATGCTTAGACTAATGACTAAAAGTGTTGAATTAAACTAATTGTGATTACAAACTAAAAATGAGAATACAAATGGAATAAATATAATCTGGAAATAATGGGACCCTAAATTCATTTAATATTTCAGCTAATCGCCACTATCATGCAAGAAGTGTTCACATATCACAGGAAAATAGCCAAGAGTACAAATAGAGTTATAACCATTTTTCAATGCACTATAACCTACTTACACAGCATCTATAGATGTTAGACTCAATGTAATCACCAATACAACCAAAATCACTATATGCTTATGTGAAATTGCAATTATATTGATTTTAAGCTCAAGCCATTATTCTAGCTCATACGGTGAAACAGTATATGTCTATTTGGTTCACAAAATATGCAAGCCATATACAACAGCCCCATATTCGCATGCTATCATGACTACAATCCATACCTATATGTTCATTTCCAATTCCATACAAATACTAAGATGAATGGTGATCAAGCATTCATGCATGTAAAACAATCATGACAGATATTCCATATGATATGCAAAACAACCCTAGCATTTAAATGTGCAACCAACTACATATTAAAATCCGTTAGAATCCCAATATGGAGTTTAGTTCATAGCTGAACTAGAAGCCATTATGGGATCAACGCTAAACATGATCAATGAGCAAATGATTGAAATAAGAAAGATAGAACGATCAAACCCAATCGGTGAATAAAAACCAATGATAAATACTTAAATCCTCATAGAAATTCAGTAGCTAATAATGAAAATCCATAATGACAGAGAATCACAAGAAGAATTGGAGAAGTAGACGTTTTGGCTTTGTTCTACGTTGGAATTTCTCCCAAGGTGTAAACCCTAGTTAGTACGATGAAAATACGCTAAAAATTATCAAGTGTGTGTCTAACACCAGACAGAATCATTTTTAAAACCAATTACACCCCATTTAATTAAAATAAAACAAAATCACAACATCAGCATCATGCGTAGCCGCGCGCTTCTCTAGCATATGTCTCGCGCGGGTGCGAGACTTACAGAATGTCCTACCCTGTCCAGCCGTCATCTCACGCGGGTGCACGTCTTCTGCACTTGTCCTGCTCGCGGTCGCGTAATTTGCAGTAAGTCATCATTGTCTAGCCGGGTACTCGCACGGGCGCGCGTTTCCTAACTCATCATATCGCACGGCCGCACGGTTCACAGTCTGCACTTTGTTTCCGGTTCTGTCATGCTGTTACTGCTACTACTTGTTCATTCATGCTTGATCTCCTTGCTCTATTGCACCTCTATGCCATGCATTCCCCCGTTTATGCCTTGCCTTCATGCCTCCATTAGCCTTGTATCCTCTAATACCACCAAAATTAAGCCAATTCCTGCACTTATTCACCAAAAGGAGTTTTAAGTAAATGCAATGCAAAATAACATGAAATGCAACTAAAACACAATAAAATGTACTTGAGTTGGGCACAATTCGCATGAATTGGTATTCAATAAGTAGGTAAAAATACCACTTAGCAAATACCCCTAAACTTGAACTGTTGTTTGCCCTCAAGCAATGCATACTAATGAACAATGAAAATGCAACTACAAAACTATGCAACTACTCTATGATGCAAACTAGCCTCACATAATCCCAGTCATAACAGAATTTCAGCCCAAATTACCTCAGTGAATCATCGAGATCCAAGAATATAATTTCAAACCAAACAATAGACATAACCTCATACACTCAAATAATTTCATATATGCTATAGAGATGCTGTGTGTGTGTGTGGTTTTCATCAAAACTTGATCTAAGCAAAGAATACATATGCTACACTACTCCAAACAGAAAAATTATAGCCTAAATCAAGACTCATGTATACTCATGCAACACAGACTGTTTCAACATATTGACATAAACTGAGGTTCAACAATGGGTTTATTGCTTTATTGCTACTCACGAGGGCGATTTACACACTTTCCCGTGGTGTTTATTGATATTTTTCTTTTCTTTCTCTCTTTTTCTTTTTTTTTCACACATGACTGTGCAAGGTCTCAATCCATTAGGCACACTGCTACCCCTTAGCGAGCTTTCAACCAACGACTCCCAGACCATGAAAGACCTTAGGATGCTAGGTGTAGAGACAATCTCCTCGAGCTTACTTACTCAAGTAGCCAGGGCCCCGAATTAAGACTAGCCACGTTATTTTTATTTGATTTTTTTTTATACATAGCATACCCATGTTTTCCCAAAATTTGCATGTCAATGTTTCATACAGTCTAAAAGCACTTTCCACGTGTTTCTCTTTTTAAAACTACATATTCTATCAAGCAGTGCAACACATACTTCTTAAACCTATAAGTGATTGTGAACACGTTTGTGCAAACCGAAAGCATTTAAACAGCAACATGAATCTCATCGTATAAAACATTATATCTCAGCTCATGTTATCCCAAATATTCTAAAATCCTTCACAATTCACTATCATCATTGGCTAGGCAAAAATTTCTATTAAGCAAGAATTTGTGTGAGACATGCAACTAAAACATACTAACACAATCAATAATGAATAAAAATTAAAAATTTTCTGCAAAAAATTATCTAACACATAAACATGCCAAATTAACTAAACATGCAACAATTAAATAAAACTAAACTACTATGCTATAACCCCCAATACCCCCAAACTTAAAATATTTAATGTCCCCATTGAATTAAGGTAAAGGGTACAAAAAATTTCCCTAATGATCGGCTTGACCACCCTCCTCGGGTGGTGAATCTGGAGGTGGATATGGCACTGCGGTTCCAAACTGAGGCCACTCTAGCATTGTTCCTTGCTACGCAAAGGCTTCGGCCAAGGCTCTTATGAGGCCCGTAGTAAACGTCCTAAAATTGTCATACATGGCGTCGACTTTGCGCTCCAACCTTCGGAGCTGTCGATCGTTAGGAACGGTGTATGCTCGGGTGGACGGGTCTGCCTCATCTGTCTGAGGGGGCTGCTGCGATGGCTCAGGAAATGTAGGCCTTAAAATGAATCCTAGTTCGCGCGGGTGTGGCTCACCGCCTGCCCAGTCCTCAAATTTTGTAATAGTGGCGTGGGTGATGTCCTAACTTGGATATTGCATTTGTTCGTTGCCCCAATTGCACCCCTGATGCGCACATAGCATGGCTACCACTGAAACATGTGGAATGCTCCCAGTGGTAGTTCCCTTCAGATACTTCACAATATTTTGATGAATCAAATAACCTACATCAATGTACTCGCAAGTAATTATGCCCCACAGTATTATGGCCCTGTCCGCCGTGATCTCGTGCTGATGCGATGAAGGTAATATCTTGGCACAAATGAATAGATTCCACGCCTTAGCATATCGATTCAGTGCGGCTGCTGGGAATATGCGAGGCTGGGTCGTGCCAACTTTGTAACACGTACAACTCAGCGATAACAAGCTCCAAGTCCATTTCTAGATGTGCCCCTATGATCCAATTGGCCGCCCCTGTTGGTTGTCTTGCGGTGATTCTCAGGACAGTTCTGATGGCGGAAGGTCTGTAGTCTATCTCGACGCCACGAACCATAACGGTATCGTTCATGGTGACTTTGGCATTGGCGTAAAATTCTCAGACTATGCTCATCGGAATGGGCGTGGGAGATGCGATCAGTCCACCCCAGCCTCGTTCCTGGATTATGGCACATAGTTGTCCATCCTGGCCTTCTGGTTTGAATTCTCTTTCCTTGATGGATGTTTTTGCTACGATTCGGTAGTACTCCTGTTGGGCTTCCAAACATAAGAACTTGGTGTGGTCGACAATGTCCTCCTCGTGACTGTCGGAGGAGGATGAGAAAGATGAAGATGGTCGTGCTCTCTTCGGACCCATTTGCAGATAATTTATTGAGAATGCAAAGGATCTTACTGAGAGAGAATGAGAATTTGTGAGTTGATAATCTTCACACTTGTTTCTGCTAACCCAATTGGGAACCCTAACTTTATAGAGTAGATGAGAGCGTGGGTAGAGTCTTGAACATAGAGAGAATCGTGGAGATTTGATGGAGAGATATACGGCTTCAATCTGCAACTGATAGAGAGATAGAGACGTGAGTTATGGAGGGTGAGAGAGTTTCGCGTCTGTTATTATCGCAAATAAGAATCCAAATGGTCTACAACTCTAATTTAAAATGTTCAGATCTGCCTTGATTCGATACCGCGCGCGGCCGCGCGAGTGTGTAGTGAGCTGGGCGCGCGGGCGCGAGACTTACAGAATGACGTTTGTTCTGAGTGGCTTAATGCGCGGGCGCGCGGGTTTGTACTACATAGACCTCGCGGCCGCGTTCTCCTCATGTCTGTAATGCTCAAGTTTAATTTTTCTCTGCCTCTCAATATACTTTCTACTGCTTGTTCCTGCATAGACATTAATGCTCCTTGTTAAGACATGAATTAGCAGCCATATAATGCTACTCATCTTGCAAATATTCGCAAAGCAATTCTCGCTACGCACTTAAGCATGAAAATCTAATAGCCTAATAAAAATGAATGAGATATAGCTAACTAAAATAATTCAAAATGAATAACTAAAAAGTTAATGGTGGTAGAAATAATGGGTTGCCTCCCATCCAGTGCTAAGTTATAGTCAATTAGCTCGACTATCTCTGAATCTCACGTCACATCAAGAATTGAGGTGCCTTCCTTACTGTCCATCGCACCCCGAAATTTAATGACTTCATCTTTCATCAATGGTTCTACCTTCGACTCTAAACTTTTGTCCGTTACATAGTTCAACGGTCCATAATTTTCCGGTTTTTGTACTTCATCCTTCGGAGCCCAATCCACCAAGTCAACCAAGAAGCATTCTTCTTCATTCGATGGGAACTTTATCGCTTTAAAGACATTAAATGTGACCTCATGATCATGTACACGCATCGTTAGTTCCCCCTTTTGCACATCGATTAAAGTCTTTCCTGTGGCTAAGAATGGTCTCCCCAGTATTATTGGTATGCTTTCGTCCTCCTCATAGTCTAGAATGATGAAGTCAGCCGGAAAAATGAACTTGTCCACCTTTACCAACACATCTTCAACAATTCACTGTGGATACGTGATGGATCTGTCAGCTAGCTGTAATGATATGTTTGTCGGCCTTGGAGTCGGCAATCCCAACTGATTGAACACTGACAAGGGCATCAAGTTTATACTTGCCCCCAGATGACATAAACACTTACTAAAGTTCATCTTCCCAATTGTGCACGAAATTATGAAGCTGCCCAGATCCTTCAGTTTTGGAGGTGATTTCTGTTGGAGCACTACACTGCATTCCTCTGTCAAAGCCAATGTCTCAAACTAATTTAGTCTTCTCTTCCTTGACAATATACCCTTCATAAACTTTGTATAGCTTGGCATTTGTTCCAATGCCTCGGCGAATGGTATGTTAATCTGCAGCTTTTTAAATACCTCTAGAAACTTGTTGAACTGTTTGTCTTCCTTCTGCTTAACTAACTTCTGTGGATACGGAACTTGAGGGTGAATTGGTTGTACTGGACTCTTACCCTTCTCTTCTGAATTTGCCTTGTCTTTCTCTTCCTATTGAGCCTCAGAATTTTCCAGATTTTCTTCCTTGTCAGTCACTTGCTTTGCCTCGCGCAGCCTCCTTAGTACTATTGGGCGCGGGCGTGCGACTTGCAGAACCTATCAAATCTTTCCCTGATCTCAATGTGATCGCTTAACACTACTCCTTCCTGTCTCTTCTAGGATTTGTCTCTGTGTTACTTGGCAATAAACTCTGGGGCCTATTGTTAAGCATGCTCGCCATCATCCCCATCTGAGTCTCAAGATTCTTGATAGCCACTGCTTGGATTTTGATCATGACTTCAGTGTTTACCATGTATTTCAACATCATTTCCTCCATCTCTAATTTCTTTTCTGGCTGTGGTGCAGCTGGAGTGTGATGTTGTTGTTGTTGAGAAAATCCTGGTGGAAACGGTGGTTTTGGTGTAAACTGTGGCTGAGATGAATGAGGCTGAAACTATTGGTTCAGCTAAAACTGATTTTGCTGTTGTCCTTGGTTATTAGACCAACTAAAGTTTGGATGATTTCGGTTATTGGGGTGGTATGTGTTCTGAAATTGACCTTGGTCTTTTCTGTAGTTACTCACATACTATATTGACTCCGAGCTGATAGCACATTGATCCGTGGAGTGTGACCCCGCACAAATTTCACAAATGAAGGCAACTGTTTTCACTTTGCTATCTGCCAAAGTATCAATTTTCTTAGCCATAGCTGTCATCTGTGTCGACAACTGAGTAATCGCATCCACCTCCAATACACCTGCAACCTTGGGTTATGGCATCCGAGCTATAGGATTCTGATAGTCATTTGCAGCCATAGTCTCGATAAGCATATAGGCCTCGTCATAGCTCTTTGCCCATAATGCCCCTCCTGCGGCTGCATCCACAATCGGTCTCGACTGCCATCCCAAACCATTATAAAACGAGTTGATCACCATCCAATCTGGCATACCGTGATGCGAACATTTTCGGAGCATCTCTTTGTATCGCTCACATGCTTCATATAAGGACTCACCCTGTTGTTGCTCAAACTGAGAGATAGCCGTCCTCATCTTTGCAGTCTTCGCCATTGGAAAGAACTTGGCTAAGAATTTATGTGCTAAGTCCTCCCATGTGTTTATTGACCCTGACGGCAAAGAATGTAGCCAACTCCTAGCCTTATCTCTCAATGAAAATGGAAATAACCATAGTCTAATGGCATCCTCCGTCACACCATTGTACCTGAATGTATCACAGATTTCAATAAAGCTCAATAGGTGCTCATTCGGATCATCTGTAGCAGCACCCCCAAACTGTATTGAGTTCTACACCATCTGAATAGTGCCCGGTTTGATCTCAAAGGTATTAGCTGCTATCGCCAGTCTGACTATGCTCGATTGTAGTCCATTTATGTTTGGCATGGAATACTCCCTTAGAGCCCGATGTTCTTCTCTTTGCTCAAGTCTCGGTTCTTCTGCCATTTTGGATGTTGTACTGTCTAATTGTGCTTGCAAATTTCATCGCACACTAGCCTTCCACCCTCTTCCGTTTATGTTGCCCTGTGATGGTGTTAGTTCTGAGTTGGATGATCGCGTGTGCATAAAAATCTACAAGTACCTGAAACCAAAAATAAAACAAAAATAGAGATGAAAACAATCAGAATTGTCTAAGTCGTACAACATAGCTTTAAACTAATGATAATTATTTAAATTCAACGCCTTTCCTCGACAACGGCGCCAAAAACTTGTTGCCTCTTTTATAGTTCTAAGAAAAGAGCTCTAACTCATGCAAACATACATGTGTCAACAAGTAATACAGAGTAAGTAGAGTATCGATCCCACGGAGAAAGTTGTTAAACTTAAACTATCATGCATCAATTAACTCACCGTATTTATATGCTTAGACTAATGACTAAAAGTGTTGAATTAAACTAATTGTGATTACAAACTAAAAATGAGAATACAAATAGAATAAATATAATCTGGAAATAATGGGACCCTAACTTCATTTAATATTTCAACTAATCACCACTATCATGCAAGAAGTGTTCACATATCACAGGAAAATAGCCAAGAGCACAAATAGAGTTATAACCATTTTTCAATGCACTATAACCTACTTACACAGCATCTACAGATGTTAGACTCCATGTAATCACCAATACAACCAAAATCACTATATGTCTATGTAAAATTTCAATTATATTAATTTTAAGCTCAAGCCCTTATTCTAGCTCATACGGTGAAATAGTATATGTTTATCTAGTTCACAAAATATGCAAGCCATATACAATAGCCTCATATTTGCATGTTATCATGACTACAATCCATACCTGTATGTTCATTGTCAATTCTATACAAATACTGAGATGAATGGTGATCAAGCATTCATGCATGTAAAACAATCATGACAGATATTCCATATGATATACAAAACAACCCTAACATTTAAATGTGCAACCAACTACATATTAAAATCCGTTAGAATCCCATAATGGAGTTTAGTTTATAGCTGAACTAGAAGCCATTATGGGATCAACGCTAAACATGATCAATAAGCAAACGATTGAAATAAGAAAGCTAGAACGATCAAACCTAATCGCTGAATAAAAGCCAATGATAAACGCTTAAATTCTCATAGAAATTCAGTAGCTAATAATGAAAATCCACAATGACAGAGAATCCTAAGAAGAATTGGAGAAGTGGATGTTTTGGGTTCGTTCTACGTTGGAATCTCTCCCAAGGTGTAAACCCTAGTTACTATGATGAAAATATGCTAAAAATTATCAAGTGTGTGTCTAACACCAGTCTGAATCATTTTTAAAACCAATTACACCTCATTTAATTAAAATTAAAATTAAACAAAATCACAACATCAGCATCGCGCGCAGCCGCGCGCTTCTCTAGCATATGTTTCGCGTGGGCGCGAGACTTACAGAATGTCCTACCCTGTCTAGCCGGCATCTCACGCGGGCGCGCGTCTCCTGCACTTGTCCTGCTCATGGCCGCGCAACTTGCAGTAAGTCATCATTGTCTGGCTGGGTACTCGCGCGGGCGCGCGTTTCCTAAATTATCATGTCGCGCTGTCACGCGGCTCACAGTCTGCACTTTGTTTCTGGTTCTGTCATGCTACTGTTGCTACTACTTGTTCATTCATGCTTGATCTCCTTGCTCCATTGCACCTCTATGCCATGCATTCCCCCGTTTATGCCTTACCTTCATGCCTCCATTAGCCTTGTATCCTCTAATACCACCAAAATTAAGCCATTTCCTGCACTTATTCACCAAAAGGAGTTTTAAGTAAATGTAGTACAAAATAACATGAAATGCAACTAAAACACAATAAAATGTACTTGAGTTGGGCACAATTCGCATGAATTGGTATTCAATAAGTAGGTAAAAATACCACTTATCACAATACTCTTTCAAATCCTAACATAATGCAATATGTATATAAGATATTCATTAGCTAAACATCTTCGGTAAACAATCTTGATATATATAGATCAAGTGTACACACTCGACTAATCAAGAAACCTTATACGTATGTTATTACGTAGCTCGAATCTATCGTTAGGCATCGTCATTTTAAAACACTTTGTCAATTCAAGCTATGATAGGTGTTAATATGCAAAGCTACCTTTGTTAGTGTGTCATGAACAGACATAATCATAAAGACGTTATACAAGCATGCTACATACTTCAGAAATCACAGAAGTTACTTTCCAAGATTACAGAATGGCGCGACCGCGCCTGATTTGTACTAAGGAGACGTGCGGCCGCACGACTCCCAATTCAAACCAGGACTGAGCAACTATTTGCTTGGCCTAGCTTGCACATCCTTACATACATAACACATATTAACATGTTAAGTGTCCTTTTGCATTTTCCTAGTTTAATCTAGGTCCCGTTTCGCATGATATGGTCCTAAGTTGGACATCTCAACGAATTAAGGCCATTTAAGGTTATGAAATCACAAAGTCCAACATGCTTGATTCTTAAACATATAAACTAGTCATATAACTCATATTAGACATGCTTGTGAGTATTCATATCACATATGTGTATTTAACATTGTTTTGTTTTAAAATATGCTTCGTTTATGATTTCCTTGAATTACGATACCTAAGCATGGTATATATACATTTATGATACATGAGTGCATCTAAGGGTATCATCTAACATGCTCATAATCATCAGATTCTCACTTTCAAAGTAGCACATCAACATTCACGTTCAAAGTTCGCATTTTCATTAGCAAAGCTTACTAATAAGTCTAACATGCTCATGCTTCAATATGAAATTCATATACTTAAGGTAGTATGTCTGACATGCATTTCAAAACCATGCTAACATGCTTGCAAGATCATAATATGTATTATTCAAGTTTACCATTTCTAGCTTTTCCAAAACTTGAAGTTTTCTTGAAAACTTAGCTCAAATCAAGCTAAAACAACATAACAGGTTCAAAAAAATATCTAACCACATGATAGGGTCATTTATAGGCTTAAACTAACTATCATAGCATGCTCAAAACAAATCAGAAACCTCAAATCAGTATATAATAAAAGTACCACGCGCGGCCGCGCGGTATTAGCCTATGGAAGTGGCGTGGCCGCGCCACTTCGAACAGATTGAAAAAAAATGGCTCTGCAGAAGCAGAGCCTTAACACAAGAGATGTTACACCTGCAACCAGACCAGCTACCAGGTTCCAAAACATGTGTACCAACTCAAATAACACAATACCATGTTATTCTACATCAATTAACAGAGAATCCAACAAATTCTAGAATTTGACAAAACTCAAACTCAAGAATATCAAAGTAGAATTATACCTCTTGAAGCTTAATGGAATTCTTCAACACAATGATTACACTCCCTCAATTTCTCAGCAGCTCACACTCCCTATTGCACCTCTCAAACAATTCAAGCAACACAAAGGATGAAGGGAAATGTGCATTTTATAGGAAACTCATTAACCATGCCAAGCCATTACCCAAGAATTTAAGATTGTAGGATTGCATGAAGGTTATGGAGGAGTTGTTAGATTGGTTGGTAATTTGCATCATGAGCAGCACTCCCCTCCTATGATTACTAGCTAGAAGCTTGGAAGAAGAAATAGGATAGCCTTTTGCTATTACACAGTGAATGAGAAATGAGAGGTAATTGGGACAATCATTTTGGGACTAACTCAGCCATCATGTATACTTATACAAATTCTCACTCTTGCTATTTTCTTATATACATATCAACTATATACTATAACTTAATGTCACAACATGTTTTAACATTTTAAGGTAGTAGATGAAATATGGAAATGTATCTTACATATAATCCATGTACATTTTATCACACTGGTTCACTTTATTAAAATAATAGTTTACAATATGCTCATGGTATATTATTTTAATACATACCTACATACATATTGTCACATATTTATTTCATAACATATTTATAACTTATAGTCCCAATATATTTAGTCACAATGCCCATACAATATAGTTTTATAAGACTTAATATATATATAGCCACATAAATGTCACCCTGCACCATATAGTATGGTTGTATATGCTCATATGTACATAACTGTTAATATAATATTATTATATTACTAACTTACTTATTTAAGTTAAATAAATAAATTATGCACTTCCTTACTTAATTAACACCAATATTAATTAATCCAATCCATTAATTAATATATTTATGGGTTTCCATAATCATTATTCATCTTTATAATATATTGCAAATAATAGTAATCACACATTGTTAGTTAATTACAAAAATTCAATATTATACCACAACCATCACCAATTAATTAATATAATCATTAATTAATCCTCATTATTAAATAATTAATATACCACACATCAATTACCAAGTAATAGTATACTACAACAACAATTAATAATTAATATTACTTAATTGCTCATCTTATAATTTCTTTGCCGATTAACATTACTATTAGTATTTCCCATCACTATGCCACACAAGGCTTTCGACGAGTTTACCACAAACTCCACATATTCTCAATTATTCAATTATTTAATATAATTGAGTTATCTCATTTCATAACATGAAACTGTTCATATTCCAATAATTACTCATTTCCATTAACATATTTATTTAATAATACGCGAAAATTCTCTGATATTACAGGACAAACGCTGGATTGATTGTGCATTGATCTGTAGGATGGTCACCCGCGCACAATTCACACACGACCGCAACCTGCTTTACCTGAGCCCCTGTCATGGCATCCAACTTCTTGGACAGCGCAGAAATTTGTGCTTATATTGCTGCCACCCCATCTACTTCTAACACCCCAACCGCCTTTGCATGCGTCATTCTTGCTGTGGGCCACTAGTAGTTGTTAGCCGCCATGGTCTCAATCAAATTGTAGGCCTCCTCATAAGTCTTAGCCATGAACGCTCCACCTGACGATGCATCAATACTCTTAGCCATTATAAAAAGTGTTCATTTGCACCCACTTAGGCAAACCATGATGCGGGCATTTTCTGAGAAACTCCTTGTATCTCTCTTATGCCTCATATAACGACTCCCCATGTTGTTGCTCAAACATTGTTATCTCATTCCTCATTTTTGCAGTTTTCGCCGGTGGGAAAAATTTGGCAAGGAATTTCTAAGATAAGTCTTCCCACGTAGTTATCGATCCCGGTGGTAGATAGTGTAACCAACTCTTTGCCTTATCCCGTAAGGTGAATGGGAACAAGCGAAGTCTCACCGCATCATCCGACACCCCATTATAACTGAAGGTGTCGCAAATCTCCAAGAAGCTGACTAGATGTTCATTCGGATCGTCATTTGCCAATCCCCCAAACTGAACTGAATTCTAGATCATCTGAATTGTCCCAAGCTTGATTTCGAATGTATTTGCAGCAATTGCGGGCCTGGTGATACTCGACTGCAGTTCAGTCCCTTAATGCTTTCTGATCTTCAGCTGCCATTACCTCTTCTTTCTCAGAATTTTCAAAGTCTTGCCTCGTTTCCTTGATCCACTTACTTAACCTCTGGAACCGTTTCTCAATATCGTCCTCAAAAGACAGCAAGTCTGGATTTTTAGACCTAGTTTGCATAAACCGCTTCAAAAACCTGAAATAAGAGGAACAAAACAAAAATAAAAATATTTAAGTAAAATAGGACTAATTAAACTGATATTGTAAAAATATTAAACTCTATACTAAATTCATCCTTGGCAACGGCGCCACAAACTTGTTGAGTAAAATCTATATACGCACAACACGCAAGTATACGTGGCCAACAAGTAATATAATAATGAATAGAGTATCGTTCCTACAGAGACAAATTAGTAAGAAACTTAACCTTACAATTACTAATTTTCTATTAATCATAATTTTATTAAACTATTCAATTCAATTATTGAAATTATAAAAACTAACTTAAGAAATAAATAAACTACCACAAAACAGTCACAAATATCAAAATCTGGAAATTCAAACAATTAATGGAGAATCAGACTTATGACTTCACCCTAAGCTTAACTCTGATTTCTACACTTTATCCCAATTCAACTTACTATCCCAGTTTATTAATCAAGAACACAAATGTAGTAATAGCCACCTCTCGATGCTATAATACCGTATTAACTTAAATCCACAATCTAGATAGAAATAAGCTAAACACCTTAATCAACTAACTCACTATATCTCTATGTGAATTATAATTAAAGAAAGTTTAAGATTAAGTTCTCTATCCGATTACATGCGATGTCAAGCATATTTGTGAGATCCCGAATTTTATAAAATAAAAGTATTCAATTTTTCTATTTTGATAAATAGTTATATTGATAAAATTTTAAAGTTAAGGGTGATATGTGAAATTTTTTCAAAGTAAGCAAGTTATCATAAAATAACCGGTAGTAAAAGTACAGTAATACGTGTGATTGCATAGTAGCACACGGTATTAATTATTGATGCTTACGTGAGAAATCACTCAGTTATACTCAATTATTGCTACATTAATTGCTGCATCATATCTCTCATATTATTGATTCAATTGTTGTCACAGTATCATCTGCATAATATGTTATATTATTAAATCAATAATTGAGATGACAAAGTTATTCATATTATTATTTGCAATATTGACAATGTCTAGAAGTTTTGTCAATGAGAGGTTTGGTCACCTAATTGCACGCCAATAAGGAGAAATCCTTATCGGAAAGCCCCCTCTTTCCTGGGAATGACCTGGTTGTTAAATATTGTGAATTATAATATTAATGATGAATAAGTTTGTGTTGATTAAAGATGAAATTGATAGTTTCATTGTGTTGGAATTATTAGTGTTAGTGAAAATCGACATTTATTTCGATAATAATTGATGTCTGGAGGTTATATTGACCAATCGGGTAATTAACCGGATAAATGAACAATTAATTGCTATTGATTCACATGATTATAACTATTTGTTCACATGTGTGTACTATTGATTCACATTCATTTACTATTAGGAGAGTTGGTGAAAGATTGATAATATTTGCATGACTAAATTAAAAATGAAGGTATAGATGAAGGTACTATACTGTAATTATTTTTTTCACATGATTATACTATTAAGTCACATGATTATACTATTAATTCACATGATTTACTATTAGGGGAGGTGGTGCGAGTTTGATAATACTTGTAGGACTAAATTAAAAATGAAGGAAAAGAGGAAGGTATTATACTGTAATATTTCGAGCCCCAAAATGTGCAATTATGGAAACTATATTTTCCTATAAATAGAAGCTCATTCCTTTATTATTTTTTACCAATTCACTAAGTCTCACAAGAGCAATTATTATAGAAAAATTATAGAGAGAGAAGCTATAGAGTGAAAGAAGAAGCGAAGTCTGCTACTTCACTATTCCAGTATCCAGTCTTCTTCTAAGGTAAGGGATATTATTATTATAGTAAGGGGTATTATTCTTTCGTATTCATGAAGAGAATTATTTTCTTTCAATACTCATAAGAGCTGTTATTCCATTCTTTATTATTATGTTGGAATAACCTGTCTATGCAAAGTACCGCATATATGGTGAAATTCTTCTGTTATTCCATTCTTTATTATTTGTTGGAATAACTTGTCTGTGCGGTCTATCGCATGCCTGGTGAATTCTATTGGTATTCCATTCTTTATTATTTTGTTGGAATATCATGTATGTGCGGATTACGCATGACCTGGTTCCGTTCTTTATTATTCTATTGGAATAACCTGTCTATGTGGATTACCGCATGCATGGTGAATAATCCTTCGTATTCATTCTTTATTAAATTGTGGAAATGATCTATCTACGTGGATTACCGCATGGTGGGTGAAAATTCATTTGCAGTTTCGTATATTCTATTACACTCGTATGAGATATCATTTCTTTTGTACTTGTCATGGAATATCATTTTCTTTGGTATTTTTTATGAGTTACTATTCACGGGTTACTATTTACTCTAGTATTATTCACTAGGGTATTCGGGGCATTTTTCGTGTCGGAGTACTATTCACGAGTTATTATTCACGGGTTACTATTCACCCAAATTACTATTCACCCAAATTACTATTCACTCGAATATTATTCACTCGGGTATTTGGGGTACTTTTCATGCCGAGGTACTATTCCCGAAGTACTATTCATAGGGTACTATTGCGGGGTACTATTTACCCGAAAAATATATTTCTTTTCTGTCTAAATTATTTTTGGTACATGAATATTATTCTTGAATTTTACTCCACAAAGCAGTATCGTGTTGACAATTTGAATATTTTTAAACTCTGGATAAATTTAAAGTCTTTAATATTTATCTCTGATTTTGTTTGATTAATGCTTATATCATTGTCATCATCCTCAAGCTTATATTATGATGAAAGTCACATTTGGCTTACGTGCAAAGATGGACAGCTGATTATTGGTTTTACAGTTGTATATCTTTGGCTTACGTGCAAAGATGGACTGTTGATTATTGGTTTTAAAGTTGTATATCTTTGGCTTACGTGCAAAGATGGACTATTGATTGATGAGTACCTTTGGCTTATGTGCATAGATGAACTGTTTATTGGTATGATTATGACCAGGAATCATTCGATAAAATCATGACCCGTAATGTTATTGATGATGTGGTAAAAGTCCTCATTGGCCCGTAGTGCATTAATGGACAGTTATTGGTATGATTATAACTAGGGATTATTTGGTATAATCATGACCATTGATAATTACATGAATATCCTTGGTCATAGTGCAGGGATGATTCGATGATGTGGATTATTTATTAAGCTGAGTCTCAGCGATAAAATATTGATTATACACTTTTAATTCGTAAAAGATAGTAGATATCATGCTCCACTTGACTCTTCTAAAATACAGTTGTATGTCTTTGGCCTGTAGTGCAAAGATGAATTGTTAATGAATATCTTTGGCCATAGTGCAAAGATGAATTTATTAGTACGATTATGAGCAGGAATTGTGATTTGGTATAACCATGATTTTTAATGTTTCAGGTGAATATAGGTGATGAAAATTATCTTTGTCCTGGGTGCAAAGAGGAATTTAGAATCACAATTATGATTATGAGCTATTCATATGATTGTGGACAGGAATTATTGATTGATGTTACAGGGATAAAACATTATTGGTGGACTTTTAACATGGAGAAGATAATAGATCCGATGGTCTATTTGACTCTTCTAATGGATTGCTCGTTCCGCTGCAACTATGGCTGAAAAGTTTTATCATCTACTATACGTTCTAAATCTCTGATTTATTACTGATGAAGGCTATTGATGATGTAAATTATCTTTAGTCATGATATTCTTTACTGGGCTAATTGTGCTCACCCTTTTTGCTTTCATTTTTCTCTTCAGAAAATGAGAATATAGATGGGACTAGTAGGGGAATGGAGTGACAGTTCGAGATGGTGGTTATAGTAGTCCTCACTATTTTAATAAAATAGTGTGATAATAATTATAATGAGGACTCCATTGAGTGTGGATATTGTCTAGAAGGCAATATTCGTGTATAAACTCTCAGCTATGTTTTGTCGTATATTTTTTTACATGACAGTTGTATAATTAAGTTTGTAGTTGAGTTCTGTACCATGTATCTGGCGACTCAAGATGGGTAATGTTTACCTGTTTTGCAGGCGTCACAATATCTCTATCTTAACATTCATCACGATTCTGTTATTCACAAAATTCATGAACACATGTTATATTAACTAAGTCTAGATTCGAATATCCTCTCTCGATTCCATACAAATCCACAAAAGAATTGTTGATCAGGCAATTCATAAATTCAAACTCAAATTAATATAGATAAACTAAAAAATAGCTTATTGAACTGGAAATCAAAGTTTACAAAATCATCGTTTCACTTAGGGATCCACTATAAGCCTAAAAAGTGAATTAGTTCATCATAAATGAAATAACAACTGAATAATTCAAAGATAACATTCTTTCAATTACAAATAAAAGACTAATAAGAAGAATAGTGAAAAAAACCCTTCACGTAGCCTAATTCTGCAATGGGCTCGAAAATCTCTCTAAAATCTTCCTCCAATGCTTGCTATGAAAAACCTTAATTTTTCTCTCTGTCTAACCTTATGTGTCTTGAATTCGTTGTTAATTCCCTCCTGGATATCCCACACACGTTTTTCTAGTTAATTCCCTGCTCAATAGAGTTCACTTGTCATCCAAATGCTAGAATTCATGTCCCAACAGAGTTCGAAACCAAACAAAACAGTTCACCAGTCGAGACCCCCCGCCCCAGCGGGGGTATTAGCCTAAAACAGGCCCGCCCCAGCGGGCACCCTTTCTGTTAAAATTCTTGAAGACCCCCCCCGGCGGGGGTATATAGGCATAAAGGGCTCGCCCCGACGGGGGTACATTCTGCCAGATGACTTTACTAATTTCATGTTTACTTCCCGAAATGCTCCAAATGACCTCAATTCTTCGCTTGATGCCACAACAACCACCCTACACATAAAAGAACACAAAACCAATAAAAACGAACATGAAAACAAGAAAATAGCAACAATTAAGTGTGAAATGGACAACGATTCGTGGATATGAAATCCACTTATTAATGTGACTTTTTCTCTCTCTTGATCTATATAAATAATGGTACAAGGCACATGGCTGGTGAATTGAATCTGATTTACTGGAATGTTATAGCTCATAGCTAGACTAGGGTGGCTTGTTAAGATTTGGAAAGATTTTCTAGCAATAATTCAAGAATGGGACAAAAAGGGTAAAATGGTCATTTGGTTATCAATTTTAATGGTATTCTTGTCCATGGTACTTGAATCTAGGGTTTAATCACTAGATTTTAAACCTTAAAGTTTCTCAATAAATTTCTAGGGTTTGAAAAAATTAAAATTAAAGTGTAATAAAATTTTAATTAAAACACACTAATAAAAATTAGGGTTTTAATAAAAATTAGGGTTTAAATAATTAGGGTTCCTTAATATTATTAGGGTTCCCAAATTAACAATTCAATTTACTAAAATAATAATTAGGGTTTTTAATTTTAGCAATTAGGGTTCCTAATTAGCAAATTAGGGTTTCTAATTTTAATTGGGGTTTTCAAATATTAATTAGGATTTTCCTAATTAATAGAAATTCTATAATATGCAACATAATTCATATAACACAATTTTTGACCGATCTTAAATTCCAATTTTGAGTTTCTAATTATAGTTTATGACAGTAATACTAGGGTTTGTCCTGAGACACCATAATTGACTAACCATTCACAATATGTACAATCAGTACATATTTATAGTACTGAAATAAAAATAATATTCTAATATTTTTCTCATTCCTTGTTCTAAATCCAGAATTAGGATTTAGATTCCATATCTGATTTATCTTGCATATATAACATTATTAATTATGTAAAAAAATAATTAACTTAAATAATCTGAACTAAAATTCATATAATAAAATAATATAATTATTATAATAATCCTATAATCATTTCATATATTATTTAAATAATATATAATCATATTTTCATGGAAAATAAATAATAAAACATTTCTACTACTAAATTAATTATTATAAGAATATACTTTATAATTATCAATAATTCTAAAATAAAATTATTTAAAATTATTCATGTAATAAATATATTTTATTTATCACATATATACATACACATTACGTGACACATATTCTCACTTAGATACAAAAAAAATTATATGCAAAATTTCACATTTATTTATATAGAAAATATCGACTTATTACAAGAGCAGTTTTGACAATGATTTTGAGGGCCAAGATCTCTCTGATATGTTGTTGTATGGACATGAAACTTGTTGGTATTTGTAGTGTTACATCAGTACTACAATCATAACCCATTAGCAAACACAGAAGCTTAATAACCAAGGATCTAGAACTGGTCAAACCTAGCAACTTGTTAACGTCACATGAAGGTTATGGGCAAGCTCAAGAACACCTATAGCGATAGTTTTATCGCTATAGGACCCTTTAATGACACTTTCTATATAAAAAATCAATTATTTTATTTAATAAATAGAGAAAAATAGTTATTAATTATTAAAAATTCATAATAAATTCCTAAAAATTATTTTAAAGCCTAAAAATGGGTTTTTAATAATTTTGAATATATTTCATTATATTTAATATTTTTGTAATATTAATGGTATTTAATTTATTTAATTATAATATTAAATAAATTACATAAAAATGATTTTAATACTTGAAAAATCATTTAAAAATTATATTATGGTGTTATAAAATATTTTAAGTTATTTTTAATGATTTTTAATATTTTGTAATGAACTACATTAATAAAATTAATATGAATGATGATTGATTTATTTAATAAATGGATTAAATAAATTATGAAAAAATAGAATTAATTATTTAAAAATTATATAAAAATGATTTAAGGGTTATAAAAATATTTTAAGTTATAAAATATAACTTTTGATATTTTATCATAAAATATATTAATATTTAGTATTAATGGCAGATAATTAATAATGATTTTAATTATTTAAAGGCAATAATAAAGTATTAAAAATACTTTGAAATATTATAAATAATTTATAATATTATGTCATGATTTTTATAATATTTGATATTAAATAAATATTAATGATAACAGAATTAAGTGGTAATTAAATTATATAAATATGATATTAATGATTGAAAAATCATGATAAATGGTAATAATTACTTGAAAATTATTATGAGTTAAGAAAAAATATTTTGACTGATAATAAAATTATCTAAGATAATTGTTAAGCGTTTAGGCAGAGTCTTAAGGTAAATAGGCTCAATATTTATTCGACTAGGCCGTCGGGATGTTAAAATTGTACCGGACCCAACTCAAACTAAAATAGTTTGACTTGATGCCGAGTCTTAAGTATTTTATAGACCGATAGGGATATGTGTTTATGTGTTTAGGTTATTTTATAACTTTTATTAGCAAAAGATATTGTGATGATATTATTCTAACTTGGTAGACCCATATTATCAATATTAGGTTCATCGGATAAAGCTAAATAGATTGCGTAGCAGTAGTTGATGATAAATGCAAGTTTTCTCTAACTCGACCTCGAGTTATACTTTCAATTGTGCTTGTGGTTAATCATTGTTGATTATCGCATTTATGAATTATTGATTCGCACTCTGTGCATATTGCATATGTTCATCAGGTATGAAAGGCTGATCACCTTCATTACCATCTGGTTCAGTTGATTTGTTCATATTTAATGTTCGCTCACCTATGAAAATTTATTCATGCTAATTCACAACTATATTGTTGAACTTTAGCCATCTTATTGTTGAATTCTTTCAATCATGATATATCCTCAATTAAACTTATACTTGCTGGGCAAACTTGTTGCTCACCTTTGCTATATTATGATAAACATTGCAGATTAGGACGAATACGTCGGATACAGGAAAGGACAAAGACAAGTCCAGCTTTGGGTTATATGTGCAGTTAAATTTGTAATAGTAATGTATGATAATGACATTGTATGTCAAATTATATTATTATATTATATATATAAAGGCATCACAGCCAATTAATTTGAAATCAATTAAAATCAATTTGACAATCAATTATGGCTTCCAAACACACCCAATCAATACTTCAAATATATAAATACACATAAATGATGACATCATCAAATCAAATTAATTGAAATCAATTTGACAATCAATTATGGCTTCCAAACACACCCAATCAATACTTCAAATATATAAATTATATTATATTATTATATTATATATATAAAGGCATCACAGCCAATTAATTTGAAATCAATTGATATCAATTTGACAATCAATTGAAATCAATTTGACAATCAATTGAAATCAATTTGACAATCAATTATGGCTTCCAAACACACCCCCAATCAATACTTCAAATATATAAATACACATAAATGATGACATCATCAAATCAAATCAATTGGAAAAATTTGAAATCAATACTTCATGTGAGACCCCAGATTTTATAAATAAATATTTAAATTTCTCAAAATATTTTTTTTAATATTATGGTGTGGATTTGAGATATTGTTATAGTTGTGGGTAATATTTGAAAATTTTGCAAAGTATGCAAGTTGTTATATAATATTCGATTGGTCAGGGAATATTCGTACGACGACACAATCATTGGTGGACCCACAACAGAAGAACTGTCGTAGTTAAAAAACGACAAAAATATTTTATGGAAATAACGGCGGAGGTTTTACCGTTGATACTGTTGAACTGCCCGGTAGTAAAAGTATAGTAATACGCATGGTTGCATGGTTGCATAGTAGCACACAATATTGATTATTGATACTTATGTGATAAGTCACTCAATTATACTGTATTATTATTACAGTAATTGCTGCATCATATCTCTCATATTATTGATTCGATTATTGTCACAGTATCATGTGCATAATATGTTATTTTATTAATAATTGAGACGATAAAGTTATTCATATTATTAAATTACAATATTTAAAATGTCTAGACGTTCTGTCAAGGAGAGGTTTGGTCATCTAATTGCATGTCAATAAGGAGAAATCCTTATCGGAAAGCTCCCTCTTTCTTGGGAATAACCTGGTTGATAAATATTGTGAGTTATGATATTAATGATGGATACATTCGTATTGATTAAAGATGAATTTGATAATTTCATTGTGTTGGAATTATTTGTGTTAGTAGAAATTGACATATATTCCGATGATAATTGATGTCCAGAGGTTATATTGTTCAATCGGGTATTCGGGACACTTTGTGTCGGAGTTACTATTCACGAGTTACTATTCATGGATTACTATTCACCAAAATTACTATTCACTCTAGTATTGTTCACTAGAGTATTTGGGATACTTTTTGTATCGGAGTTACTATTCACGAGTTACTATTCACTAGTTACTATTCACCGAAATTACTACTCACTCTAGTATTGTTCACTCGAGTATTTGGGACACTTTTTGTGTCGGAGTTACTATTCACTGAAATTACTATTCACTCTAGTATTGTTCACTCGAGTATTTGGGACACTTTTTGTGTCAGAGTTACTATTCATGAATTACTATTCACGAGATACTATTCACCCAGTTACTATTCATTCTATTATTGTGCATTCCGGTATCTGGGTACAATATTATTCCATGAGGAGATGTGCTAATTTTTCAGACCGTTGGTTGAATGAATCAATATGGACCGCTGGTGGAAAGTTATAATAGTGAATCAATATGGGTTGCTGTTTTAAAGTTTTAATAGTAAATCAGTATGGACCGTCACTTTAAGTTTTAATAGTAAATCGATCCGGATCGCTCGTTTAAAATTA
Organism: Panax japonicus; assembly: GCA_020205505.1. NCBI lineage: Eukaryota > Viridiplantae > Streptophyta > Magnoliopsida > Apiales > Araliaceae > Panax > Panax japonicus. The sequence goes on along the minus strand of CM035112.1, from coordinate 17,463,838 downwards.
AATCGATCTGGACCGTTCATAAATTAGTTACTATTCAATCCATTTTTCAATAAATAGAAGCTCATTACTTCATTATTTTCTTACGAATTTATTGAAACTCTAGAGAGAGAAATTATAGAAAGAAAGAAGAAGAGTATTCTACTACTTCACTACTTTGATATCCAGTGTCTTTTACGGTAAGGGGTGTTATTCTTTCTTATTCATAAAGAGAACTTATGTTATTCCATTCTTATTTATTCTGTTGGAATAACCTGTATACGCGGCATACCCTATACTTGGTGAAATCCTTATGTTATTCTATTCTTTATTATTCTGTTGGAATAACCTGTATGCGCGTTTTACCCTATACTTAGTGGAATGACATGTATATGTGGTTTACCCAATACTTGGTGATCTTCTTCTGTTATTCCATTCTTTATTATTATGTTGGAGTTTATGCGAAGTACCGCATACTTGGTGAAATTCTTTTATTATTCCGTTCTTTATTATTCTGTCGGAATATCCTGTCGGTGTGAATTTCACCTGACATGGTTCCATATTTATTATTTCGCATTTATTATTCTGTTGGAATATCCTGTCTGTGTGTTTTACACCGGACCTGGTTCCGTCTTTAGTATTCTGTCTTTATTATTCTGTTGGAATGTCATGTCTGTGTGTTTTACACCGGACCTGGTTCCGTCTTTATTATTATGTTGGAATAACCTGTCTATGCGAAGTACCGCATGCATGGTGATTTCTTTTGTTATTCCATTCTTTATTATACTCAGTTGGTTAAAGTTTTGACTTCTATACTCCATGAAATTAGTGGAATATCATTGATATTTGAGCTTCATCCAGTATCATTTCATGGAAATATTCTTCTGAGCAATCTTAAATTTTACTTTACAAAGAAGTATCATGTTGACAATTTGGACGTTATTGGTTCCTGGACAAATTAATTCTTGAACTTGTTTTATTGAATTATTATGTCATTGTCATCATCCTCATGTTATATTATGTTGAAAGTCATCTTTGGCTTACGTGTATAGATGGACTTAGTATGATTATGACAAGGGATCATTCGGTATAATCATGACCTGTTATAAATAATGTGATAAAAGTCCTCAGTGGCTTGTAATGCATTGATGAATAGTTTTTGGTATGATTATGACCAGGGTTTATTCGGTATAGTCATGACCATTGATGATTTAATGAAAATCCTTGACCATGTGGTACAGGGATGATTAGATGTGGTGGTTTATTTATTAAGCTGAGTCTCAGCGATAAAAATTGATGAAAAACTTTTAAAACATAAAAGATAGTAGACTTTATTCTCTACTTGACTCTTTTAATGGATTGCATATTTCGCTGCAGTTAAAATTGATGTCTATTGTATATTATCAGTTTAACATTGTTGAAGACTAATGATAATTTATTCTGTATTATCTTAGTCATAATATTTCTTACTGGGCTAGTTGAGCTCACCTTTTCTTTCAATGTTCTTTTCAGGAAATGAGAATATAGCTGGGACGAGTCGGGAAAAGGAGTGATGGTCCAGAAGATAGCATTAGTAGTCCTCACTATTCTGTTAAATAGTGTGACAATAAATGTAATGAGAACTTCTTGAGTATGGATATTGTCTAAATGACAATATTCCTATTAGAACTCTCAGTTTATGTATTGTCGCATGTTACACGACATTTGTATAATTAAGTTTATATTTGTATTTTGTACTATGTATTTGGCGACTCAAGATGGGTGATGTATACCAAATTTTGGGGGCGTCACACTTCAAATATATAAATACACATAAATGATGACATCATCAAATCAAATCAATTGTAAAAATTTGAAATCATAAATGATGATACACATAAATAATTTTTTTATTTTTATTTTCTAACAAGAGAAGGCGAGTCTAAAATATTTTTTATTTTTCGTTCTACCAAACTTATTATAATATTTTTTATTAAAAAAATTGTTTAAGACAATATATCTTGACCAATTTTATGTAAGATAATTTAATTATTATAATTTTATTAAGATATTCAATTTTTAGATATAGCCAATTAAAAATTTGAAAATACCATTATTAAATTAATTAATTAAAATATATAATATAGGTTTTCTTTCTCAAATATTATTATAATCAATTTAATTTAGCACAAAAATTTATTAGGAATTAGTATTCCAATTAAACTCAAATATCACTATTTGATTAGTGTTATTAGGCGCTTACGGGAAAAAATAATTACTGAATTATGCATTTTTTTGACATGAATACTTGACAAATTATTAAAATCATTATTCAAACTTGCCCGTGCATTGCACGGGTTATCAAGTAGTAGGATATTGATTCAGGTATAAAGTGAAGGTTCTCAACCTTGGAACTAGTGTGTAAAATTTAATGTATAAACAATTTATGTTTATATCTTCCGTAATAGTTATAGAATTAATATACCAGATTCGTAGTTTTTGATACCAGATTTGGGGATATTACAATTGGTATCAAAGCCGCAGAATTTTGGGTTATTACAATAACAACAACAATAATTATAATAATAATAATAATAATAATTATAATTATAGTAATAATAAATATAATAATAATAATAATTATTATTATTATTATAACTATAATAGTAATAATAATAATAATAGTAATAATTATGATAATAGTAATAATAACAATAATAATAATAACAATATTAATAATAACAACAATTATAATAATAATAATAATAATAACAATAATAATTTTTATTGTGGTGGTGTGGTGAATTATGAAAATTATTATTAATGATTTGTAAGTTTTGTAGACAGATTTAGATCTTTCTAGATATCTATTTTTTTTAAAAAAATTAATTATTGTGGTGGTGTGGTGAATAATGATAATTGTTATGTGTGATTGTAAGTTATTTTAAGTTGCAAAAAATCTTTAGGTAATCTAGTATTTTTTTAATTTTAATATAATTTTCGTTACGTCATGCTTTCAGGCACGAACAATTACTAGTAAATAGATATATAGAGATGGATAAATTCATTTCTTTAAAATGATTTTTTTCAACAAGTTATTGTATATTAGAAGTATACAAATATCTATCAAAATCTTGATAAAAAGTTTATAAAAATTTGCAACTTATTTCATGAAATCTTTAAAAGTAATTTTAAAAATCTTTAAAAGTTATTAAAATCCACAAATTCTATAAAAATCTGTTACTTAAAAAAAATAATTAAAAATCATTATTAAATACATCCTCCTTAAAAATCTTTAAAAATTATTAAAATTCATAAATTCTATAAAAATTTGTTACCTAAGATAAGATTATGGATGTTCCCCCAAATATTGTTGACTATGATAATGAGAAATATGATGCTACTCAGGAAAGGCTGAAAGCTCTCCTTAAAGGTATTCCTAAAGATGAAGTTTTAGACTTCCTAAGGAATCATAATGATACTGTGACTATGCTGGACAGCGATGATGATGAGAATACTACCTCAAATAATCCTTTTGGTGGTCCATGCTCTCAATCTAAATAATAGAGGTTGATTTTGATAGCCTTAATAATACAGGCTTTCGGTGGTGAGAATCTTATCTTCTCTTTAGTGATTGTGGCTGTCTGATCGACTCCATTATTTCCAGGACACGCGTCAGCTACTTTCTTAAAGGTGGTTGTCTGTTGTAATAATTTAGCTTCTTTTTAAAAGTTGTTTGTCCGTTGTAATAATTAAGCTTTACTTTTTTAAAGTTGTTCGTCTGTTTGCTTGCACTCAGTTCTATAAGAGGTGCGTCTTGTTTTCAGTTTAAGGATCCGAAAATTTAGTTATCACATATTAGAAGTCTAAGTCTTTCAGTTCAGAATTTGTAAAGCTTCCATATCCATGTAAGTTTCTATTAAGTTTTATAATATTCCGCTGTTTTCTGTTTTATACACTCTTTATGATCTTGGTTTGAAATTGGTATCAAAGCAAGTCGAAATCTTCTGAAGATGATGAAAGATTTGATCCAGGTCAATACTCTTTACAGAAGATCTTTGATAAGGTCAGTGATCGCCATAAAGAGCCCACTTTGAAAGAGCTACAAGATATGATTACTAATCTGCAAGCCAATAGCGCTGCTAGAGAAGTTGATATTGCTGATCTAAAGAAAGAGATCAAGCAAGTCAAAAAAGATATCCGCTGGCTTAAAAGCAGGGATGATAAAGGTAAGGAAAAATTAGAAAATTCTAATTCTCCTTCCATTATTAATGATGAGAGTGAGGATTTTGATGATGAAGTTTTAAACTTCGCCTCTCAAGATAGACGCATGGTTATACCTGGTGAATCTAGTTCGAAGGGTTTAAAAATCAATTTAATTGATAGGATTATCACTCAAAAATGGTATGTTTTAATTACTATCATTATTGAAGATGAGTTTTCAGTCACTACTGAAGCCTTAATTGATTCTGGTGCAGACTTAAATTGTCTGGCTGAAGGTCTGGTTCCTTCAAAATACTATTCTAAAACAGCTCAAATGCTGAGTACTGCTGATGGTAGCCATCTAAATATTGATTATAAACTATCCGATGCAGTAGTTTGTAACAATGGAGTTTGTTTTGAGACTCCTTTCCTCCTGATTAAAAATATGGCCCAGGCTGCTATTTTGGGAACGCCTTTTATTAGTTTACTTTTCCCCATTTCTATTGATCAGAAGGGAATAAGTACTAATAAAGGGGGGATAGATGTAAGGTTTGACTTTATATCTGAACCTCCAACGTGCTATAAGTGCGGAAAAATAGGACATAAAAGTCCTGATTCCACAAATTCTATAAAAATCTGTTACTTAAAAAAAAAATTAAAAATCATTATTAAATACATCCTCCTTAAAAATCTTTAAAAATTATTAAAATTCATAAATTCTATAAAAATTTGTTACCTAAAAAAAAAAAATTAAAAATCAGAATACACCCTCCTAAATTAAAAGAAACATACACCCGTAAATTTGTCACGTTCCCTTCACGTGACAAATACATCTCTCTCCATCACTAGCTCTCTCTCTCCCTCTTTTTTTCTCCTCTCATTCCCAAGGGTTTCGTGGCTTCGAATCTGTAGCAATTCGTTCTTAAATTTGGCTAATTGGATCCCTAATAATTTCATTTTTTAGGTTTGTGAAAGCATCGATTTTCTCAAGAATTCGATTTGTTATACAGGGATTGAAGTGCTTGATTCAATGAAAGCCAATGTGATGTGAGCTGTTGTTTGTTTGGTATCTGAGATCCGAAAAGAGTTAATTTTGTGGACGAGAGATTGAATTTAGGGGTTTGAGATGGATGTGGATTTTAACGGCGATGTGGGGTGTCTCGACGCTGAATTGTTGCAGCTGCCGGAAGTTTCTCCTTTGGCCATCAAATCAAATCCGTATGTTGCCGGGAAGCTGTTTGAACAATGGCTTTCGCTCCCTGAGACTGCACCGTTGGTAAAATTCTCAACCCTTGATAATAGTGATCGTTGAATTGTATTTATTGAGGGATACGTGTTTGCCATTTTGAGTAACTAAATGAATCAATTTGAATTTTGTGTAGAAAATAAATTGTGAAAAAATGTAGTGCGAAGGAAACTGGTAAAAGGATTCCTGGTTTATAAGATGACTATATGTATAATAACTGCTGTCACTAAATATAATTTGGGTCAAACAAAGGAGGAATTCCATTTTGTTGATTAGAAGCTTGTACCCTTGTGTAGCAGCGGGTAAAAAGTTGTTTGTCGTTATATCATGTGAGTTAATAATAGCATCTAATGTAGAGAAGGATGCATTAAGCAGTTTCTGTAAGAGTCTTAAATTAAGTGGGTATCTTTTGCGATTTGTGAATGCTATTTATCAATATCAGAAAGAAAAAAAGTGCGTATCATTTGTGATTAGATTCATTGATGGAGAAACGTAGTTTACTCACCATAGTATAGTAGGGAAAGAGGAAGATCATGAATAGAAACGAACGAATTGAAACTAGGATGCCATGCATGTTCTAACTACTATCGAAAGGAAAAAGAAACTAACTTAACTGCAGTTAGGGATGTCCAAACTCATCGCAATTACGACACAGGTCTGTAAGATAAAAATGTTGATGATGTAGGTTAGCTCGACGTATGGTTTTGCAGGTTTTGTTTTGATACTAAGAGGCAAGACCTGGATGAATATGAGGAGTTTTTGTTTTGTGAAAAGGTCTAAGAAATGGCTCAGGTTGACGTTTTCTTGAGCACCAAAAGGTTAAAGCTTTGAGGCTATTCTGAAGTGATTGGAAGAGTACTGTAGAACAATAACTTAGGTTCTATTATGCTTGAATGCCCCAAAAAAACGCTTAATGTTTTCCAAAAGTTAGTTTGTTACCATGAACTAAAAATTTGTGCACATTGGACCCTTAAGTAAAGTTAATTGTGCAGATTGAATCTTATCTTCTAATTGAGCTAATTGACTAATGGCGTGTCAAGGTTTAAAATGTGCATTTAAGGTAGTTCAGTTAAAATGTGCCACAATTTTTAATGAAGAGTTTAAAACGTCTGGGCATTTCAGTAAGGTTCAATTGACAAAAACAAGTATTTAAGTGTATTTCATCATTAAATGTTCAGGGTTTAAAAACTAATTCTTTATTTATTTAGTTTATTTATTTTAATGCCATTCTTTTATTTGTTTAGGAGTTTAGGGCTTGAGAGATTGATTGGATCATTGGACTTTGTAAATAATGAACTTAAATTTTTCAAAGAATGTTTTTCTGGTTTACAAGTATAAATTGCATAAGTTCATGAAGAGAAAGAGAAGAGGAAGAATTTCTAGGAACCACTTTTAGATTCCCATAGGTCAAACCTAGTTCTGGGTACTTGGAGTTGCACATCCCGATGTAAAGAAAAACTCAATTATTGGGAGAAATCTGTATTACTTGCTCTTTTAGAATTTGGTTCTATCCCAATTTGAACAATCAGGCTGTTATTATCTTCCCTACTTTGTTTCTTTCTGCTGAATTTTTTCTAAAACAAAATCTTTTCTCGAAACTAACCAATGGAGTAGTGGAGACGGGAGAGCTT